>CM060939.1:623992250-625242250 GCA_030765085.1 Allium cepa
CGACCTCCAGTTCTTGCTCCATCATGCCGCCGCCATATGGCTTGCGAAACCCTAATTCGCTCAACCACTCCCTACCGCCGTGCTCGCCCTAGTTCGCCCCTAATTCACGATTCGATACGAACATGGCTTCGGCCTTTACACCTGTCGCAACAAAGCCCTGCAATAATTGAGCATCCTAACTTGTTTGAGAGCGAACGGCATGATTCCCCCCTTTTCGGTCGCCATATTTTGTTTATTTTTTATTTTTTTTACTGAGGTCGACTTCGTTTCCGTTTTTAGATTAGAGAGGGGATGAAGAATAAATATCGGTTTGGGAATATGGCTTCTCGAGTACGCTTGATATTATATAATTAATTATTTGAAGAAAAAAAATCTTGTGTTGTTAATAAAATATCTTGACTTGTTGACTTAAACTATATTATATTATAAAACCTTCAAAACGTCTCGTTAAACATAACGCGAAATCTCAAACCCCAAATCAAACATGCCGACTGACGTTTATAAGGTTTTACCCGCATTCCTAACATAATGGAACGTGTTTCAGAAGCTAATTTAATCATTTATGAAAATTAGCTTTATAAATCGAGTTAAAATATTAAATTATCGATTTTAATTGCAACGTGTTTCCCACTCGTACGAGCAAACGGTAAATCCAAACGCTACGAAAATTGAAATCCGATAATAACTATCTATTATGGATCCAATGGAACTGGTTTCGTCGAATTCCGAGACTGTGCCTTGAAAGATTATTTTTAAATTCAATTTAAATGATAAATTTTCAAAACTGAACAAAAATTAAATTTCAACCATTCTATTATCTTCATTATCATCATTATAAATTTTACAAGCCTTCACGTTATTTTTACCAGGCTTAAAAAATCCAGCTTCAACATTTTACCCAATTTTAATTATTAAATTCAACATTTAAACTATATAACTCAATAATTTAATTATCAAATAAATATTGGAATCTTGAATTCAAGTTAAAAGTAACTTTTAAATATTTAAAATCAATCAATTTCTCAAATTTTAAATGGTTAGAAATTCCGGGTCGTCACCCTCCCCCCTTAAAAGAATTTCGTCCCCGAAATTACTAATTAGGAAGAACGGATCAATATCCGTTTACTATTATCAAAATTTTCTTAAAATTTTTCTAACTCTCTAAATTTCCGAAAAATTTTGTCAGTGTCTCCTTTGCACGGCTAGCTTGGTACAACAACAAAAGGCCTCTACGGGTTCTCAAATTCCAAAAGAAAACAAAAGCCAAGTGGCTACATCAAAAACCCAATCCAATTTCATCTAGAAATTTAAATACGTACATTTTTGTCGGGCAATTCAAATTTATCTTTTGGAATCAAATCCAATTTTCTTTTCCCACTTAATACCTGCATATCTTACTTAACAATAATATCCAATCGTAACATTTCCAATCATTTTATACATTTTCTTACATGGGTTTCATATTTATTTCAATTTAGTTTTTCTCATTTCCATATGATTTCAATTTGTCTTCACTTCTGAGTATTAAATTTTATCTTTCATTTATAACTGGTTCATATTAGTTTCATCTACTGATTTACTTTAATTTCCAATTTGAAATCATTTTGTCGCTAACAACATTTCCCAAAAAATTTCAAAAAATTTCTAACTCCCAAAATTTTCGAAAATTTTTGGCAGAGCCTCCTTTGTACGGAGGAGCTTTTGCAATTTGACAAGAGATATAAATATGTATACATCGACCCACCCGGTCGGAAAAAGCAAAAACATTTCATATTTCCTATTTTTATTGCGTAAGCGTACCTTATTTAGCATTTTAAGCAAGCAGCTTTTTAGCTTTAGCAAAAAGCACAACCAAATCTAGCCAAACGGCTTCCCGGTACCTGTACTTACTCAATTTAAACATATAAGTACTATATATATGAAGTTTATAACATTTCTCTTACTTAAACAACTATAACACTTCAACTTTAAGAGAAATGCATTCAAAATAACTTCCATGAGCAATTTATATGTTTTCAAAACTAATTCAATTGTTTCCACCAATTTATACACCATTTCATTCAATTTTCAATGGTTTGGAACTCAATTTCTTACATCCCACTGATTTTTAACCCAAACAAGCTCATATTCATTTCAAATGATTCAGAACCAATTTTATTTAATCTCTATTGACTCATAGCATTTTATTACTTTCATTTACACCGAACGACAACCATTTTTATGCAATTTCGACGATATTCGTTTAATAGAGTATCTATTTTAGTTTATAACTACTTTTTAAATTAATTTTCAACTCATTTTATATTTAATTCCATTTCATTTCTAATTTATTCAGCAACCATTCATTTAACTCGACACATTCCATTCTTGTATATTTCTAGCCATTCTAGCCATTCCCAAATTAATTCAATCCAAGCTTTTATTTAATGGTTTTCACTCTTATTCTTCCATAAATTTTAAACTTAAGTTAATTTACTTTAATTAATTCCAACATCAACTTAAGTTTAGTTCTATTGGATTCTCATTTAATCAACTTCCATTAAATTTAGTAAGCCCATCCATTTTAATTTTAATTTTAATTCATCTTCTCAGTTTATCATTCATCCATTTATCATTTAACTCAATTAACCCGTTTTAAATTTTTAATTTTCTTACTTAGTTCGTTATCGAATTTATTTTATTAATACAAGGCCACTCTTAATTTATTTCTATTCACTTGAATTTTGTTTTGCAACTCAAAACATTGCTATTATAATCACTTTTCTTATATCCAATTTTCTTGCAAATTTCATTAAACATTATTCAAATCACCATTGAATTTTATTTGTAATTCAAACCATCACATTTTCAATCCAACTCTATTTTATTTTTATTTTACAACATCTCTTCTTATTTAATTCATTATCAAATCCAAGTCGAATTCTATTTACAATTCGAATTCATTACCAAATTCCATTATTAATTTACAACCATTTGTTTACCCAAGTTAAATTTTATTAACATACACTATTAAATAATTTATTTAGATGATTGGTTTACTTTCACTTTTAATTTAATATTCGATTTCCTTAGATTACAAAGAATCACTTCATTAAATTTTTCCGAGTTTCAATTTTATAATTTCAGTTTGGATTTCCTTTGATTTTCCAAAATCCCAACACCTTTATTTCAAAATTTTAGAAAAGCTTTTAATGTCACATAATACTATTAAAATAACTCTTTATAAAAATACCTTTTACAACTTGATGTCTCAACCAGTCCATCCTTATCCTCACAGAAATTCAGTCATACGTTGATCAGGCGTAGGACTGAAAATCTATAAGTACTTGGTAAACCCGTTTCAACACCCAGTGAAAATACTTGGAAAATAATTTTATTAAAAATATTGAATACAGTTTTTGAAAATAGAGGAAATAACTTTGGTGAGAATGCTCTGGAAATCATTACCCCCATCCATGGTCGCAGTTAACCCGATGGTTACGTTGTCATCCCGACAAAATCCATAGATAACTGTAGGCCTCCGCGCCCCTCGATTACACCATGGAACCCACGACAGATCGCAGCTACAACTGGGGTTACGTAGCTATCACAGCAAAAACCCATATAACTGTAGGCATCAACGCCATCGAATTTCGCTGCCAAAAATGAAACTTATCCACTCCACTTGACCATAGATCGTAGTCTACCGATGTTGCGTTGCCTTCCTGGCAAAATCAAGTGTAGACTGTTGGCACTCATCCTCCACATGATTTCGCTATGGTCCCCCACAGTAGATCGCAGTGACATCGAGTTACACTGTCGTCACAGCATAATCCAAATGCCTCTGTAGGCATCAGCGCCCTCGACTTTCGCTACCCAATAATTCTCAGGAACTAGTTTTGTCCGGACTCCTCACAGGATAAACTTTAGAACCCCCCCAGGGCTCAAGGCAGCACCACCCGGTGGCACTCCTGAGAAGTTCATTTCAAGGGAGCGCCTTTTTCCCCAGATCCATCATCAAAATATTTTATACTATACACATATAGTATCTTCAAATCATACACCTAGTATGATATCATACAAAGCTCCTTTACACAAAATCGATTATCCCAAAATCGATAATTCTCAAACTAGGCTTTCCAAATTCAATATTGATTTTACCCAAAATCAAAAGCCTTTCCAAATCCAAAGGTTCCCAAAACCTTTTTCCAAATTCCTCATAAGATCCTTTATATATATTCAGATATATAAAAAAAAATTAAAAAACTTTGGATCTTTTCCAACTTGTATAAAACCCTTTTATACTTTAAACACTTTCAAAATTCTTTTCTTCCGGCAATAGATTAGACAAGGAAAGATTTATCTTATATAACAAAGATATATATAACTTTGTTTATTCAAAATCAAATATTCAAATTTGATTACTCTTTCCAATATCAATTTCATTCAAATCCGTACGATGTACACATAACATCCGTACGCTATACCAATCTGATCGCTCACTCGATCACACAATTTTACTTCGAAATTAGTATCGTCCACCCGACTTCCTAGTGCGGACACAGATCTGATTTCTTGATTAGAAACCGTCATTCTCCTTGCATAGCCATAACTATGATAGAGAATATCCAGAACCAATCAACAATTCACATCCGGGTTCGCCGTTGAAAATCGAGTGAAAAATCCTAACTCGGATCGATATACTTTCTCGAAATTCTGTGCTCGAATCTGTATCAAATCACTATACGAATAGAATAATATACGTACACCCTACGTATTTATTTCCATTGATAATCAGCCAAATTAATTTCCTTTCTATTCACATTTCCTTAAATTCCCCTTCACTTATTTACAATTGCCTTAATCCCCATTTGGATTATCACTTCAGTTCTTATCTCAGTTGGGTATTTAAATCAATAACAGCTTGAACTCCGACTAGTTTATATGTAGAAAATAGCTTGAAAATTTTAAAAATAGATAAGTAGTTGCAAAATAATTAATAGTTTGCAAAATAGCTTTAAAATAGTTAATTAATTGTAAAATAGTTGAAAAAATAGTTAAATAGTTCCAGAAATTTTAGATAATTGAAAAATTGTAATTTATTTGTAAAATAGTTGAAAAATAGTAATTAGTTTATACAACAGTCGAAAAATAGTTATGTAGCTTCAAAAATAATTGTAAAACAAGTATAAAATAATTTGGCTTTAAGAAAGAAAGGTTGTATACATTTAATAGCTTAGAAAAATAAGTTTATATGAAAACAATTTATATTGAAAATAGTCAAGAGTCAAACTGTTCACTTCCCCAATTAATTTCCATTTAATTGACTCAATTCTAACTTAAATAACTTCAATTTCTACTGAAATTTATTTAAACCCAATTTAAGTCGAATCAATCTTGATTCCCTTCCCAATTTGAATCCAATTCCATTTGATTTTAATCCTGTTCACTTCAATTATAATTTCAAATTATTCCAATCAATTTGAATTATTATCAATTGAACCCAATTCAAATTCAAATCACTTCAGTTTAATCAAATTAAATTTTCCCATTTGAATTCTTAAACTTTTACATCTTCAATCACCAATTCAATTTAATTTCAGAATCCAATTCTCAAAATTCCATTTTAAAATTATTTTTACTTTTGTATTTCAAGGTTTAAATAAGAGTGCAATTTTATTTGTTTCAAAATTTAATTTATTACTCAATTTTATCTTCCAGTTTAAAGCCGGTTCTTAAACAAGTTTATTTTACAATTCAGTTATTCAAATTTATTTTATTTATACAATACCATTCTCAATTTAAAGATTTTTTTATTATTATTAGCAATAGGATGATATCATCCAATTTATTTTAAAACGCCCATCCATTTTTAAATTTTTAAATCTCAAACCCATTTTGAGATCACACAAATTCCCAATTCAAATCAGCCATTTAACTTTCCAAGTTAAATTCCAATTTCATCTTGAAATTTCCAATTCAGGTTGCTCATCCAAACTTATTTAACTTCTCCCAAGTTAAATTCGATTCACTTAATCCAGTCAACCTCATTCAATCCTTAGACTTCACAATAATAATTTTCCCACTTAAAACTTATATCACTTTGGGTTTTTACATCACACTTCAGGGAAAAATCGAAACTCAACCTCTTAGAGTTTATTTCAAATTATCTTTGATATCATACATATATCCATACATATATACATATTTGTTTCTTGGCTCTCCCAGCCATGTTTTAAAATTTGAAACCACCTTTGGTTTTAAATTCAAATAAATTTTCAAACAACCCATTGTTTGCAACAAGTCCCAGTTATTCAAATAATACTTATTTATTATTTCTCATTACTTTGAAACCAAATTTTCAAATTCTGGGATTAAATTTAGAATTTCATTTTCAATCACTTAAATTTTAATTTAGTTGTATTTTTGTTCCTACTTAATTTAATTCCAATTCTAGACTTCAGTTTAGTTGTATTATATTACTTCTTAATTTTAATTTCAATAATTAACAACCAATCACCTTAATATTTATTAGAAGGAAATATTGCTTTATATATATATATATATATATATATATATATATATATATATATATATCAAAATATACTTTTATATAAAATCATTTAAAATCTTTTTATAAGAAAATAACAAGTACGCGCTCATACATATTTATTCTTAACTCATTCTAGAGTACTACAGACTCTATTAAATGAGTAATTCCCACCAGAGCCAAGGTTCTCGCTTAACCTTTCAGCTCTGATACCAACTGTAACGACCCGGAATTTTCGATCCCGAAAATTCCTGTAACAACCCGAGATTTTGCAGTGATTTATAATCGTTATCAAACGATTAATCTATTGGTTAATTGCAGTTGGTCGTTTTAAAAATCTAGTTGAATTCTTGTAAACATTTATTTAAGAAATTTTTCGGGCTTTAAAATTTGTTCGTCCCAATTACTTTTGAATGTCGTTCCCTTTTTATTGCATTGCGGCCCGTTCCCCTTTCACGCTCGTTGATTCAAAAAACAAAACCCTAAATCAAACCTAAACGAGAAATAAACGATGGCGGCTTCAAAAAAAATTTCGTGTTCGTTCGTTCCTCAAGCTAGGGTTTCGTGAATTGGTGATCTCCACGGCTTCGAATCTTCCTCAAATTGAACGGCTGCTCCAATTCGTGGAAAAGGTGAGCGAATCCTTCACTCACATCTATTTTCATCCTTCAGTTGTTCGAGTCTTGTTTCGATGTTGATGTCTTCTTTTTTTTGTCTTGGTTCGTCTTCTTGTTTTACACGGCGGTGATGATTTTGTTTATTTGGGGTTGAATTCCTGTTTTCTCGTTGGTGTACATATGTTTGAATTTATCAACCGTTTCCTCTTGCCGATTGATGTAGTTTGGATGCTCGAGATTTATCTGACTTTGTTTTGAATTTGTGTCCCTCGGCTCAGGCATTTATAATTGATACTTTCATTGACCTGTAGCAAACTGTTTCCATTGTGCATTCGACACTGCTCTTCATGTTGAGCTTGTTTCTGGTCTGGATGTTGTTTCTTGCTCATGTGTTCATTCATGTGTAAACTAGTTTGATTCACTCGATCACTGTCTTGCATTCATTCCAGTTCTCTGACTTGACTTCTGGCCTGATTTAGTTTGGTCCACAGTTGAGTACATTACATGATGTACTCAAGTTAGTGTAGTCCCATTTGTTCATCACTATATATGTAAATATATTTGTGCACTCTGTTGTTCACGAGTCTTGTGCTCGAGTTTGTACTAGATTGAGTCATGTTGTAGTGGTATTGCTTTGAGATAGTTTGGGTTTATATGCAGTTAGTCTATTCTCTGTTACTGGAGCGAGCTTTAGTCTCATTGATGCATTCTTTTTTCATGAGTATTGTTCATGTCTCCACTGATATTCGAGTTCATATACACTGTTGTCATCTAATGCAGTATATATATAAATTGATTCATACTTATGCTGTGCACTATTTACATTGTCCACTGATACTATCAGGTGTACATCACCGATTTATGCTTTACTTGAGTTTTCATTCGATAATTGGAGTTTGTATTTGATTACTGGTGTTATTTTCCACCACTCCCTGATGTAAGTGTTCAAACTTCACAGTGGGGCTGCACTTGCTCTTGTTCAACTGCCCTTGTGCATTTGTGTTGTTTGGATCTGAAATACTGTGCACTTCACATGTATCATTTTGTATCTACACTTCAAGTTTAGTGTTGAATTTCAACTGTCTGGTGCACTGGTCTCTGATCTTTGACTGGTGTACTGCCTTTGCTCCTACCAGTTCATTTCTTTAAATTGGTTTAAACAGTCAAAGCTCTGTTACATTTTGCATGTTAGTGTAGTTTGATTGTGCACTGACATGAGTTCGAACCTTTTTAGCACTGTTGGTTCATGTTGCACCATTTTGTTGCAAATATTCATGTACATTTAGGAGAGATGACTTGTCTCTGTCGATTGCCATTTTGAACTGCTGCATTCTTTTGTTCTCGAATCTGATACATTGCATTGATGCTTTGTATTCATTTGCATTTGGTCACTGTGCTTCACTGGTGACATTAATTTCAAGTGAGGCTGATCCGTGTCTTTTTCTGTTGTGGGTTGCGGTACATGTATCCTTGGTTGGCCTTTGTGCCTTGTTGCTACCCCTGTATATGCAATGCTGTATGTTGTTGTTATATCGTTGGTTCCTATACCATCATTCTGCTGTTGTCGTGTATTAGTATCACTGCCTTTGTGCACTTAGTCATTCGAGTTGAGTTGATTTGCAGTTGTGTTGAGTCATGATAGACGTGACTTGACCTCTGCAGTGTTGATTCGCTGTCAATAGTTGGAGTTATGATGACGTCTTGTATTGTAGTGGCAAGGCAGTGCACGCAAGCGTGAACTGCAGCCATACGGTATGGTTTTTATGATATTCTATTTGTTTTGATCTAGTGATATTTTGCATATTCCATATGCTGTAGTGGCGAGGCAGTACACGCGTGCGTGTACTGCAGCCCTACCCTGGTTGTCGTTTGAATTGATGTCTTCTATTGCTAAAATTGTTTTATGTTGCCAATTCAATATATTTCGAATCGTATTTTGATTGGGTTTAATTTGATGATTTTGTTGTTAATTGCCGTTTAGGCAATTCTGACGTTTTTAAAGTATCTTCATCGATATTCTTTTCACTTATCTTTGTTGATGATTTGAATTTGCTGATTTGTTGTTTAACACTATTACATGTTATATTTATCGTTATCCGATTTCTTTATTTAAGGGTCGGATAGACGAGATTTAGTTTGACTGTCGTCTATTCATATTTAATTATTATTGCTTCTGTGCACTAATAACTGAGTTTGAATTAGACTGACCCGTGTATTATTTTCTCTTGAATTTAATACTCGGGTCAGACCGAGTATTTACAGGTTGTTGATATCTCACTATGGGTTGCTGTTAGAGCTATGAAGTCTTTTCATATTTTTGGAGTAGTCGTCATCATATAAAGTAGACAGTGTATTTGTATAGGATGTTGTATATTCATGTATATTATTCATGATCATGTACTTGTATATGTAACTTCCAGAGTCGACAGTTGTAGTTGTATCATATGTATTGTATCACATGTATATCAACTGACATCAGTTATATATATATGAGAATTTCTGTAATATCTGTGTTCCGCACTATTTATCTGTGTTATTATTATAAATATTGTCCTAAACTATTATGAACCATCGTAGTTCGTTTTATACTAGAATTGGGTATGTCGATGGGAGTAAATATATATAAGATGAAAAATAAAAATATATACCACTCCTATCGAGATAACCAATACTAGTGTAAGGCCTAACTACGGATGGCCGCTCCTATCCAGCCTTATTTTTCGTGATAACAGACAGTATTTCTATTAATACTCTTTGTTATTGCGAGCATAGAGGTGGGGCGTTACAGTTGGTATCAGAGCTTGGGGTTTATGGACATAATATAAAACATAACTTAGATGGAACATGTGTTACAACTAATTGTCGATGTTTTATATGTGCTTTGAGTCAAAAACTAAAGTTTTGAAATTATGATGAAATTTTTTAAATAGCTTTATTTAAAAATAAAAGTGAAATTGTACTTTGATGATTCGATTGATTTGTGTTCTGTTATCAGAGTGCGTAGCGGAAATAGTAAGACTACTTCGCTGAGTACAGCTGATAATTATTTTGATTTAAAAATCAAAATATGAAAATGAATTTAATTCATTATGTTGTTTAACCAGTGGTTTTGATTTTTTGAAAATTTATGCTGGTTTTCTTTAATACTAATCGCATGCTGATTAGATTTTTGTTGTTTTAAATTATCTTCATTGAAGATATATTTGAGTAATTTCTTTGTTTATTTAGTAGTGTGCGTGCAAACATGAGTTGCACGTTACTACACTAATTTTACGTTGAACCGATGCTTGGTTATGAAACGTATTTTGTTGCCGTTATTTTTATAACGGGATTTTCACACTAGTACTACGTTTTGAAGTACGGTGTTTTGTTGACATTTTAATGAATGAAAATTCACTGATATTATATATTGATGCAAATTATTTAGATGAGAATTTGATGTTTAAAAATTACTGTCGCTTTGACTTCAGTATCTGTCATATTTTAAAGTGGATTTTCAAGCGGTTATCCCGCAATGCTGATTTTGAGATCCATTTCTACGGTGTTTTGAGAAGTACAATTTTCTTATTGAAATTGTCACTAATGTTGCTGTTTTTATCACGGATTGTAAATCATTTTAAAAATAACATTGTTTTTCAAAAAATTTATAGTATATGCTTTCAAAAGAATGAGGAAGCGATTTAAACGTTTCAGAAAAATCGAGGATTATGACCCCTTTCTTTTACTGATTCGCTTAATTCCGGACTTGTCCGTTTGAGAATATGAAATGTTATTTTTGGAATACACAATTTGCACTTTCAAGGAAACGATGAAGAGATTTAAACGATGTAGCAAAAGTGCGGAGTATGGAATCACACTTTTACTATTTCGGTTAATTCCGGACTCGTTAATTGAAACATTTGCTGTTTGATGATTTTGATGATTTTACACGTTCAAGGAAACGATGAAGAGAATCAAACGATTTAGTAAAACACGTGGTATGGGACATGTGCGTTTGCTATTTCGGTTAATTCCGGACTCGTTAATTGAATATATGATGATTTTCGTGTGCTTTCGAGCCACTATGAGGACCTTCGGGTCATATGATGGACCTTCGGGTCAAATACCAGTACCAGACCTTCGGGTCATATGTTGGACCTTCGGGTCATATGATGGGTGCCAAAATTATGATGGGTACTTGGTAGGCTTCGGCCATATGAGATGCACGTGCGACGTAGCTAAAACTCGCCATCTGATGGGATCGATCCAACCTTTTATGTTGATTTCTAGATCATCTTAAATGATTTCTAGATATTTGTTGTTTCCAATTATCTGCAGGTAATTGGATATTTGTTGATATGAGTTCTAATTATCGTTTTCGATAATTAGATATTTGTTGATTTGATTATCGTTTTTGATAATCGAATAATTGTTGATTTGTTGATTGATTATCGTTTTTGATAATCGAATATTTGTTGATATGAGTTCTAATTATCGTTTTCGATAATTAGATATTTGTTGATTTGATTATCGTTTTTGATAATCGAATATTTGATGTTATGAGTTCTGATTATCGTTTTTGATAATCGGATATTTGTTGATTTGATTATTGTTTTTGATAATCGAATAATTGTTGATTGATTATCGTTTTTGATAATCGAATATTTGTTGATATGAGTTCTAATTATCGTTTTCGATAATTAGATATTTGTTGATTTGATTATCGTTTTTGATAATCGAATATTTGATGTTATGAGTTCTAATTATCGTTTTTGATAATCGGATATTTGTTGATTTGATTATCGTTTTTGATAATCGAATAATTGTTGATTTGTTGATTGATTATCGTTTTTGATAATCGAATATTTGTTGATTGATTATCGTTTTAATAATCGAATATTTGTTGATTTGATTATTGTTTTTGATAATCGAATATTTGATGATATGAGTTCTGATTATCGTTTTTGATAATCGGATATTTGTTGTTTCTGATTATCGCTTGTGATAATTAGATATTTGATGTTATGAGAATTGATTATCGTTTTTGATAATCGAATAATTTGTTGATTTGATTATCGTTTTTGACAATCGAATATTCGTTGATTTGAGATTTAATTATCGTCTTTGATAATTAAATATTCGTTGATTTGAGATTTAATTATCGTCTTTGATAATTAAATATTTGTTGATTTGAGATTTGATTATCGTCTTTGATAATTAAATATTCGTTGATTTGAAATTTGATTATCGTCTTTGATAATCAAATACTTGCTGATTTGAGATTTAATTATCGTCTTTGATAATCAAATACTTGATTATCGACTGAGATAATCAAATATTTGCTGATTTGAAATTTGATTATCGACTGAGATAATCAAATATTTGTTGATTTGAAATTTGATTATCGCCTTTGATAATGAAATATTTGTCGATTTGAGATTTCTAATTATCGTTTTTGATAATTAGGCCCTTGTTGTTTTCTGACTATCTATTGATAGTTAGATTTTGTTGAGAATTTGTGAATTTCTTTTATGAAACTAAAAGATTTCTTTGACATTAGAATTCTCTGCCTATATTTTCTAGCTTAACCAGTTTATGTTAGAAAAATAATTGTTATTGACGGCCTTAATTATGAAAATTGCGGGGACGCAATTTTTATAAGGAGGGGAGTCTGTAACAACCCAAGATTTTGCAGTGATTTATAATCGTTATCAAACGATTAATCTATTGGTTAATTGCAGTTGGTCGTTTTAAAAATCTAGTTGAATTCTTGTAAACATTTATTTAAGAAATTTTTCGGGCTTTAAAATTTGTTCGGCCCAATTACTTTTGAATGTCGTTCCCTTTTTATTGCATTGCGACCCGTTCCCCTTTCACGCTCGTTGATTCGAAAAACAAAACCCTAAATCAAACCTAAACGAGAAATAAACAATGTCGGCTTCAAAAAAAAATTCGTCTTCGTTCGTTCCTCAAGCTAGGGTTTCGTGAATTGGTGATCTCCACGGCTTCGACTCTTCCTCAAATTGAACGGCTGCTCCAATTCGTGGAAAAGGTGAGCGAATCCTTCACTCACATCTATTTTCATCCTTCAGTTGTTCGAGTCTTGTTTCGATGTTGATGTCTTCTTTTTTTTGTCTTGGTTCGTCTTCTTGTTTTACACGGCGGTGATGATTTTGTTTATTTGGGGTTGAATTCCTGTTTTCTCGTTGGTGTACATATGTTTGAATTTATCAACCGTTTCCTCTTGCCGATTGATGTAGTTTGGATGCTCGAGATTTATCTGACTTTGTTTTGAATTTGTGTCCCTCGGCTCAGGCATTTATAATTGATACTTTCATTGACCTGTAGCAAACTGTTTCCATTGTGCATTCGACACTGCTCTTCATGTTGAGCTTGTTTCTGGTCTGGATGTTGTTTCTTGCTCATGTGTTCATTCATGTGTAAACTAGTTTGATTCACTCGATCACTGTCTTGCATTCATTCCAGTTCTCTGACTTGACTTCTGGCCTGATTTAGTTTGGTCCACAGTTGAGTACATTACATGATGTACTCAAGTTAGTGTAGTCCCATTTGTTCATCACTATATATGTAAATATATTTGTGCACTCTGTTGTTCACGAGTCTTGTGCTCGAGTTTGCACTGGATTGAGTCATGTTGTAGTGGTATTGCTTTGAGATAGTTTGGGTTTATATGCAGTTAGTCTATTCTCTGTTACTGGAGCGAGCTTTAGTCTCATTGATGCATTCCTTTTTCATGAGTATTGTTCATGTCTCCACTGATATTCGAGTTCATATACACTGTTGTCATCTAATGCAGTATATATATAAATTGATTCATACTTATGATGTGCACTATTTACATTGTCCACTGATACTATCAGGTGTACATCACCGATTTATGCTTTACTTGAGTTTTCATTCGATAATTGGAGTTTGTATTTGATTACTGGTGTTATTTTCCACCACTCCCTGATGTAAGTGTTCAAACTTCACAGTGGGGCTGCACTTGCTCTTGTTCAACTGCCCTTGTGCATTTGTGTTGTTTGGATCTGAAATACTGTGCACTTCACATGTATCATTTTGTATCCACACTTCAAGTTTAGTGTTGAATTTCAACTGTCTGGTGCACTGGTCTCTGATCTTTGACTGGTGTACTGCCTTTGCTCCTACCAGTTCATTTCTTTAAATTGGTTTAAACAGTCAAAGCTCTGTTACATTTTGCCTGTTAGTGTAGTTTGATTGTGCACTGACATGAGTTCGAACCTTTTTAGCACTGTTGGTTCATGTTGCACCATTTTGTTGCAAATATTCATGTACATTTAGGAGAGATGACTTGTCTCTGTCGATTGCCATTTTGAACTGCTACATTCTTTTGTTCTCGAATCTGATACATTGCATTGATGCTTTGTATTCATTTGCATTTGGTCACTGTGCTTCACTGGTGACATTAATTTCAAGTGAGGCTGATCCGTGTTTTTTTCTATTGTGGGTTGCGGTACATGTATCCTTGGCTGGCCTTTGTGCCTTGTTGCTACCCCTGTATATGCAATGCTGTATGTTATGTTGTTATATCGTTGGTGCCTACACCATCATTCTGCTGTTGTCGTGTATTAGTATCACTGCCTTTGTGCACTTAGTCATTCGAGTTGAGTTGATTTGCAGTTGTGTTGAGTCATGATAGACGTGACTTGACCTCTGCAGTGTTGATTCGCTGTCAATAGTTGGAGTTATGATGACGTCTTGTACTGTAGTGGCAAGGCAGTGCACGCAAGCGTGAACTGCAGCCACACGGTATGGTTTTTATGATATTCTATTTGTTTTGATCTAGTGATCTTTTGCATATTCCATATGCTGTAGTGGCGAGGCAGTACACGCGTGCGTGTACTGCAGCCCTACCCTGGTTGTTGTTTGAATTGATGTCTTCTATTGCTAAAATTGTTTTATGTTGCCAATTCAATATATTTCGAATCGTATTTTGATTGGGTTTAATTTGACGATTTTGTTGTTAATTGTCGTTTAGGCAATTCTGACGTTTTTAAAGTATCTTCATCGATATTCTTTTCACTTATCTTTGTTGATGATTTGAATTTGCTGATTTGTTGTTTAACACTATTACGTGTTATATTTATCGTTATCCGATTTCTTTATTTAAGGGTCGGATAGACGAGATTTAGTTTGACTATCGTCTATTCATATTTAATTATTATTGCTTCTGTGCACTAATAACTGAGTTTGAATTAGACTGACCCGTGTATTATTTTCTCTTGAATTTAATACTCGGGTCAGACCGAGTATTTACAGGTTGTTGATATCTCACTATGGGTTGCTGTTAGAGCTATGAAGTCTTTTCATATTTTTGGAGTAGTCGTCATCATATAAAGTAGACAGTGTATTTGTATAGGATGTTGTATATTCATGTATATTATTCATGATCATGTACTTGTATATGTAACTTCCAAAGTCGACAGTTGTAGTTGTATCATATGTATTGTATCACATGTATATCAACTGACATCAGTTATATATATATGAGAATTTCTGTAATATCTGTGTTCCGCACTATTTATCTGTGTTATTATTATATATATTGTCCTAAACTATTATGAACCATCGTAGTTCGTTTTATACTAGAATTGGGTATGTCGATGGGAGTAAATATATATGAGATGAAAAATAAAAATATATACCACTACTATCGAGATAACCAATACTAGGGTAAGGCCTAACTACGGATGGCCGCTCCTATCCAGCCTTATTTTTCGTGATAACAGACAGTATTTCTATTAATACTCTTTGTTATTGCGAGCATAGAGGTGGGGCGTTACAATTCCAGATAGTTATGAAAAAGAAGAAAGAAATAGAAGAAAAGAAGAACAGAAACACCAAACATCTCACATTCGCAGCGGATAAAATATAATAATAAATAATAATAGCTTACAAAAGAACACTATATCTGTTGATTACATTTCAGTACATCAGAGTTTCACATATATTCAAATGCAGGTCATATACAATCAATTTATCACAGAATTACAATAATATAATTACAGTGGAAATATTCTATACGATATTGCCATCCAGCTCGCCTCCTGAGCTCCAGAACGTACCTACCTGAAATTTGTAATACTCGGTCTGACCCGAGCATTACACCAAAGTAACACACGGGTCAGGCTGGAAACCAGCGTGAGTAAATCCAACTAACATGGAATACAAATTATACAACTTACATAGAACCCGGGTAACTCATTTCAATTCACAAAGCCACAATTTATTATAGTCATTACTTATTCCACACATAAGTTTTCTAAGTGCCAACACTTAGATCAAATAGTCCGATTCACTTAAATCATTTCATCCCAACTATTAATTTTACATAACGATTTATAAAAATTCGAAGTGGTTTCGGGTATTTCCCAATACCGATCCTGGCCTCTTCGAGTCTCATGTCATCCTAACCCAAGTTATTCAACTGAAATACACAACATCCATATCAGAGATATCAAAACATTCAAAACATCCAATGCCATTCAATCATCCATAAACAATGCTTTCTCACATACAAATCAATTCAATTGATTCAAATTGAATTTCAAACCTCAACACTTAGATTCCTTCATTAACGTTAATTAACCCCAAATCAATTAGTTGGTCAACCCATCATTCTTCATCTTAATTTATCACCCCGGATTAATTATCTTTCAGTTGCATTAAAGTAATTATCTTTAATTAACTGCACGATATTAATTATTCATAACCAAAATCAATAAGTAATCTTAATTACTTCATGAATTAATTAACTATTTTAATTACATTAATCCTTAATTACTTATATTAATTAACTTCATAAGTCGCTTATAATGGATTAATCAATCTTAATTAATCAATCTTTGATTACATCATTAATTATATTAATTATATAAATTAAGGATTTCCAATTATATTTTAATTTGTTCTAATCTAAATTAATTACTTTAATTCAACCACAATATTAATCATTCCCGATTAATCTCAACCTGTAATTGACTATCCCCTTTATTTAATAACTTAATTACTCCTTTATTTAACTATCTTAATTACTTCCTTGATTAATTTCACAAAATAATTATATTTTATTAATTACATCAAGTAATTACCTATCAACCATAAATTGATTATTCTAAATTAATTAAGCTTAATAAATTAACTTAAACCTCAATTAATTGGTTCAAACTCTTAATTTCTAATTAATCAACTCAAACCATCAATTAATTGAATTAATTAGTTATCCACTTAAATTACCCTACTAATTTAATGAATCACAAATCATTAAATCCTTACTAACATTAAAATGAAGCATTTTCTTATTTATAATTTAAATTTAAAACAACTTAAACCCCACATCTTCGAGTCAAACCACAATTAACTCGAGAATCAACCAAACCAAAGTCACATCATCAATTCACAGTGCACATCAATTCAATCATTCAACCAAATATTTAAATTTAACCATTGAAATTTAAATAGAAATCCAAAAGCATGAGATTTACTTACCTTTGATTTTGCAAATCCAAATCTGATCTCGATTTGTTTCCTTCAATTTTTGGACCTTGTACAATATTTATACCACTTATCAATATTCGATTTAAGAAAACAATTAACCAATGTTTAATAGTTTAATTTTAACTAATGATTTAATTCAACCAAATAAATCTAAATTTTTAAACTAATTTTTCTTTTTATCAATCTAAAAATAAGTAAGCGGGTTAACTAATAAATTAATCATCGGTAAACAATTTCTTTTTTTTAAATAGAACTATTAAAAATTTCTTTACTGTAAAAATAAAAATGTACATATTTATATCTATTCATTTATTTAAATCAAATTAATTTAAATGCAATTACCTTGCTGCCTTACCAATGCGACGAACCCACATCACAACTTCGTGTTGACAACCCACAGCTCACCGCCACCCTCCATCACCTCGCGAACGATGCGGTTACAATGAGGCCGAACCCTCCAACCTAGACTCGCGCGCTCGACCTCCAGTTCTTGCTCCATCATGCCGCCGCCATCTGGCTTGCGAAACCCTAATTCGCTCAACCACTCCCTGCCGCCGTGCTCGCCCTAGTTCGCCCCCAATTCGTGATTCGATACGAACATGGCTTCGGCCTTTACACCTGTCGCAACAAACCCTGCAATAATCGAGCATCCTGACTTGTTCGAGAGCGAATGGCATGATTCCTCCCTTTTTCAGTCGCCATATTTTGTTTGTTTATTTTTTATTTTTTTTACTGAGGTCGACTTCGTTTCTGTTTTTAGATTAGAGAGGGGATGAAGAATAAATATCGGTTTGGGAATATAGCTTCCCGAGTACGCTTGATATTATATAATTAATTATTGAAAAAAAATATCTTGCGTTGTTAATAAAATATCTTGACTTGTTGACTTAAACTATATTATATTATAAAACCTTCAAAACGTCTTGTTTAACATAACGCGAAATCCCAAACCCCAAATCAAACATGCCGACTGACGTTTATAAGGTTTTACCCGCATTCCGAACATAATGGAACGTTTTTCAGAAGCTAATTTAATCGTTTATGGAAGTTAGCTTTATAAATCGAGTTAAAATATTAAATTATCGATTTTAGTTGCAACGCGTTTCTCACCCGTACGAGCAAACGGTAAATCCAAACGCTACGAAAATTGAAATCCGATAATAACTATCTATTATGGATCCAATGGAACTGGTTTCGTTGAATTCCGAGACTGTGCTTCGTAAGATTATTTTTAAATTCAATTTAAACGATAAATTTACAAAACTGAACAAAATTTAAATTTCAACCATTCTATTATCTTCATTATCATCATTATAAATTTTACAAGCCTTCACATTATTTTTACCAGGCTTAAAAAATCCAGCTTCAATATTTTACCCAATTTTAATTATTAAATTCAACATTTAAACTATATAACTCAATAATTTAATTATCAAATAAATAATGAAATCTTGAATTCAAGTTAAAAGTAACTTTTAAATATTTAAAATCAATCAATTTCTCAAATTTTAAATGGCTAGAAATTCCGGGTCGTTGCAATTTGAAACTAGGGATTAAAGATGTTATACAAGTTTATATGGGTTAAACCATTTTAAGGGTATTGATTTGGGAATTTGAACTTAATATAAGGACTTTAACTCGTGCAAATATAATTGTATTTTTTTGAAAAGAGAACTATTTGTTTTCAAATAATAAAAGCTTTTGCATAAGAAATGAACTTCCAATTTGTGCTAAAAGGGATTCCAAGTTGAAATGAAAATGTTCTTCCAAGCTATGTAAACGGGTTTGAAAGCTATAAGTTAAATCTTTGATTTAAAGATTTAACGAGTTAATCCTAATCGAAATGGGAATTATTTTGAAACCCGTAAATAGATATATATGAAACAGGGTAAACTTTGTGAAATAAATCATTTTGTTTAAAGATTTGAAATGGTAATTTGTTTAAACCATTTGAAGAAAGTTTTGGTTTTTCTTTGAAGTTGTGACTTAACTGAAATGCCATATCCATATATTTTAAATATTGCGCTCATTATTCGGTTTAGCCGGGAGAGGACCTTGTGTCATATAATCCATTCTGAATAGTGATACGACGTTATGGATTGCAATTGAAGACCGGTGGTGAAGAC
This sequence comes from Allium cepa, assembly GCA_030765085.1. Taxonomy (NCBI): domain Eukaryota; kingdom Viridiplantae; phylum Streptophyta; class Magnoliopsida; order Asparagales; family Amaryllidaceae; genus Allium; species Allium cepa. Next base: position 624,012,041 of record CM060939.1, read on the forward strand.
CAGATATTTGCAAGAACGATAGGATAACCTGTCGATTGACTTTGCACTGAGTTGCTCCGGTATAGAGTTCTCCATATGTGATGGGAAGTCCGATCGGGATTGTGAATACCCGGATTTGCAAGGGCTTCTTCCTTTATTGGCGAAGTGCCTTCGGTTCTGTTCGAACCCGGGACAGACTTGTATGATTGTATGTCTGACACTACACTTTGAGATATAAAGCAGATTTCTCTCAAATACATATCTGTTGGTGGCAGAGAATTTATTCTCTTAGCTTAACTCTCTTCTCTGAGACGTACGAGCTCAGAGGTTATGTAGTTAAAGGCCATCTGTGATATATTCCCAATTTGGTAGTGTGGCATGCTGAGTGTTGCGGTGTGTTGATGATCATTTGTTGATCATTTGTGATCAAAGCATGGCTTTTGTATTATGGACGAGACTGCATCAGGACCTCTCACCCCGGAAATGGTCGAAACAGGAAAGATGCGGCAAGGTTATGAGGGTCGCGCCCTTTAAGGTATGTCATTCCCTTTTGGTAAAGGGTGGTATCATGCTATGGAGCCCAGATATTTACCTATATGGTGGCTTCAATCTCATTTACTGTATGGTTGTTGCTTTGTGGTTTAGAGGCGCCTCGGATAAAGGTCCCAAAGGACCGGGGGATGGCATGCTCGAGTAGTAGTTACCTACTTACAGAGGTAACCCGGCCTTGTGTTGGCAGAGAGCTGGTTAAGTTCTCCGGACGTCCCGCCAGAGGCGTACCCATGGACAGTAGGAAGTTCCTTAGCCTGACCATTTGTTGGAAATCCAAACAAAACAATACGCGCCCTGTACGGTTTTAGTTGTATAACCTGACATGGAATGTGGCGGTAACCTGCTATTGAACATGGTAGCTATATTAGGCATAAGTGTGAAATGCCTATGCTGGCTAAGATTAATATTATACTTTCGAAAGATTTTCTGCACTATGCACTAGTAATAATATTAAAGAAATTTTCTCGTATCAAGCATATTTGACTATCATAAGGAGAAATCTCCTCCAATTTTGCGTTCGCATTGTGTGTATGACGGGAGGCCTTATGGTAGTTTCATTTTCCAAAAAGCATTGCGGATTTATTTTAAATTCTCTTGTTGTCTGTTTTAAAAGATAAACTATTTTTGTTGCTCATACCAGTCCCATGACTGACCTGGAGTTTATTATTCCTTTCCTAAACTCTGGGTGCCCACAATTTTTCCACACGGGCAGTTTAGAGTTGGTTTTTTCAGATAGTCAGATTTAGTAGATTATCTGGAGTTAGTCCAGTCTTTGGATCACCACTGCACTTGCTTATCTTTGTGAAACGTGATGTTGGTTCGAGCTAGATTTGAATTGGAGCATTGGATTTGGAGATGCATTATATTGAAGATATTCTTTCCGCCATGTCTTGTATTTCTGATAGTATTGATATCTATTGTATCATTCAGTTGTGGCATATTATATCAGATATTGTATCTGTCATTGTATCAATGTTATATATGTACTTATATTCTTTTTGTTCCGCTGTGTTTTACTTAATGTGTTATAAGCTCCGGCAAACCAGATTCGACGTTTGGATCTGCGGCATTTGAATACGAGTGTCGTATTCGGTGCCGATTTTCGAAGGTCGAGTCAGGGCCGTCACAAGAGGATTATTTATTCTTGGCATTAACAAGAAACTCATAGTTTCTTTTTTATGTACAAGAATACTCATTAGATATTCTAATTTATTTGTCGGTCAATTTCATTTCATCTCTTGTAAACAGTTTTATCATTAGATCGTATCCAAATTCATTTTATACTAAAACTTTTTAAAGAAATTTCTTCGCTACAAAGTTAATATTTCTTGAAACAACAGTTATTTATCAATGCAATAGAATGAGCATTCATAAACATTTTATGAATTGCCTTATATAAAACTGTTTTTACATTAGTTCACAATCTATTTATGTTCACAACATAAATCAGTCATCTAATGACTATCATTCCCAAAATTCTTTTGGGTCGATTCATACAAGATCCTTTATGTATAATTATTATGTGTAGTCATTCAACTCGCACAACCTACCAACTCCTTGGCCCAGGATATATATGGGATTCATATAAATCCTTAACTTATTTGGTTTGTAAATTATTCTTTGGATGATATTAATTTTAACCTTGCATGATACTCTTAGGTACACACCTTATATAAAAAAATTAGCTCAACTTCACTCATTATTAATCATGCTTTGTCCAACAAATTTCGTTTACTCCGTATTAATACACCATTATGTATTATACGAAGGAGTGACTTTTGCGGTTGAAACATTATTTAGTTTTAGGTGCATACAGAACTCTTTCTAATATACTCACCCATTCGATTAAATCGAATCATTTTTGTCACATGTTATTTTTTTTCTTTTTTTTTATATTCTATGACCTTACCATTGACTTATACATGTGCATTAAATACACTTGTTCATGTCAATGGTAACTCATCCGTAAATATGGGAAAATGTATAGAATCGTTTTGGTATTAATAGACTAATGATCGCATATATTTATATGTATCAATCCGAAAAGTCCATCAAATCTTATGACGCTCTCAATAAATAGGTGCATAGCCCTTAATTGTTCGAGATATAATTAACTAGTATTATATGACTTATAATCATAAAATAAAATAAAATTATTTCTCCAAACTACGACTTAGTCTATAATTCTAAAATAATTTTAAACATTTTAGATACTTCAGTATTTTCAATTGCATTCTTTTGTTGTGAAAAATAAATACCACATTATAAATTTATTTCAAAACGAATATTCCTAATAATCACACATGAAATATAACTATGTCTATTTTTCCATCGACGCAGAAAATAGTCGTTATTTCATAAATTATGTTTGTTACATTTTAAAAAACAATTTTCAAAATTTGATGAATCAATAAGTGTTATATGGCATGCTCCCATTATTTCCATTATTATTACAATAGCATACTAAATTTGGAAGTCCATCATTCACTTAATATAGATTACTTATTCTAGATACTATAACTAGTTTACAGCGAAGAGTTCTTTGATCAAATATCTTGAAATCAAGGAAATAATTCTTATAGAAAATAATTTTCTATAAGAAAATACATATTGGAATATAAACCTTATTTTTTATTATAATGTTAAGTATCAATCATTATTATTACAATTCTCGCTCTGATGTTTCTTTATGAAGTAGAGGTGACCATTCACTCTCTTTATCCCAACTATACCCTAAATCACATATACTCTTATACATTCGTTACTTTTCAAAATAGTCAAACCTTTCAAAAGAAATCTCTGGATACAACATCATAACAAACTCTTTGCAAAAGCGCACTTGATTATCTTACATTTGAGGACATCAAATATGTTGCACTTTGCATTAATTGATCAAACTGACAAATCGCTGATCGAATCCTTGGATCTATATTGTAGTTTTGGTCTTATCTTACTTTTAACACAATGTGATCTTTACTGTAATCAATCAAATTGAATAATTGGTCTGCACTGTGGTTTATTTGCATATTTTAGATGAAGTACCGTACATTATGAACTATGACCATTTACCATATAACACTTATATGTGATAGTATATAGATTAAATATCCATTGTCTCATATTGTTTTTGAGTTCGAATCTCATATAATGTAACATACGGTTTCGACCAAATCAACGCATAAGTGACCGAATTACGAATGTATTTAGTAGTCGTAAAATCAGGTGCTTGCATGGATATTGAAACTTTAACATGCAAGAAGCACTTATTAGTAAGTATATGTTATATTTCTATTCGTCAATCTTCGGTTTAGTTCATTTGTATATCTTAATTGATAAAAAAATTATCAATAATATAAAATGCACATATTTATTAATGTAGATTATTATGACATTATATAACATATGTTTTTACAATATTAGAAATGTTAAATGTTTTCATTTCATTTTTCTAATAAGGTTCATACTAGTCGTTTATATTCACCAAACCCTAAGTCGAAACATAGAAGTCTTTCGACTTCACTAATGGGTGTTAGGACTTTTCATAGCTCCATGGACGATGGATAACTCATTATAGGTTATATCGGTACAGCCCTAACCCTTTATACCTTGTTATAATTTCATCTCGACCTTGAGTTTGCTCGATGAATCGAAACGAAATTGTTCACTCATACCTACAATATCGCGATGGCCCAAGTATAGTATATGCACCTTGAGTTTTCTAAAAAAAATACATATAGTCATCTTACCTCATCTATTCAATATATCAATAATATTACACATAACATCACTATCTTGAGTTTTCTCAACAATTAAGGAGCATGCAAGTAATTTATTAATATATATGGTAAAGGACAACATTATATTAAAGATTAATAATCTTCATTATATTATATTGAGTGATATCGACTTATGGAACAATATTTCTTATTAAATACCTTTGTGATTCAAGTGTCGGGCATATTTAAAATTACAGTATGCATACTATGCATATGAATTAATTCCTCAAGTCTGTTTGGGTTTCTTCGATGTTTTACCTTAAGTTTGTACATTTATATTATATAAGTTTTGCTATAATATAAATTTATATTTTATATTACTTATATAATAGTCTCATATATAATATTATACTAATTAAATCTTATTTGATTAATTTTAGTTAATTAACATTTTAATTAATTTTTATATTAATTCAATATAACATTTATAATTTAATAATTATTACATACTATAACCTTTATAGTATAACACATATATCTTATATATGTGTATTTTATTTAATTAATTAACCTTTAATTTAATTAATTAATTAATTAACCTTTAATTAATTTATTTAGTTAAGTAATTTCAATTAGATTATATTAATTCTGAAAAATCATATTACATACATATATGTATGCTTATAATATCTTAAACATTTTGAAATATCATAACATATATCAAATATATATAATACATATATATAGTTTCATTAATTGACTTAAATAAATAAATAAATAAATTTATTTTATTAATTTTAGTAATAATTTTAAAATTTTTAAATTAATTTATATTACTATTAAAACATTTTGAAAATTTATTGTATTATGACTTTTATAATATATGTTTACCTTATTTTAAATTTAACTTTAGACTTTAAAATCTTACATTTTTAATTTTCAAACAGTTTTGAAAATTATTCCAATCCTAATTCAAATTGGGCCTTTTCTATTTGGGATAACCTTTGGGCTTAAATATTTGTTTGGACCAGGTTGGTAGCCAGGTAGGGCAGAGTACTAAATTGCCCAAACATGATCCTTCAACATTACCTTTCTAGACACCATACTAACTAGGTTTTGAGTTTAATTACTTAAACTTAACATGACTAATTTAAACTGCATAGGCTATTGAGCTCTGATACCATTGTTGGAACTAGATCAGCTAGTAGCGGAAGTTATGGGTGAATTTCAAATTTTTTACCCTATTGGATCTTTTTTGGGACTATGAAGTCTAATTTATTAAGAACATTTCTAAATTTTATTTAAATAAAATCTTTTATTTAATTTTATTTATAAATTATATATGTTAATTTAATTTATGTCTTTTTTATAACAAAGCTAGCCGACATTTAAAGTAGGCCGTCCATGTATATAAATGAGAAACGAAAACAGGTGTTCGGTACATGCACCAGAATAGCCAATAGGAAATGAAATATAGGAGTTTGGCAAATGTATCAAATTACTAAATAACATAGTAACTAGTCCCCCTGCAAAGAGGAAGAAGCACACTCCTCGGTCGAAGAAACATGCCAAATAACATGTTAGAACCCTGAAAAATGTAAAACTATGCAAGAACACGGTCATTTGAATTAGGGCAATAAAATAATTTCCTATCCCAAGTGATATCCGCCAAATAGAAGCGATTCAAATCACCAAAATGACCAAGCTTGGTGAGGGAATGGCCCACCTCGTTAACATGATAAAATAGCCTCTTATCTTCCTCATCTCCACCAAAAAACTTAAAGAAACCACCATCAGTCGGGTCAAGCCGCATTTCAAAAGGTTTATGAAGCCAAGCCTGGTCAAAAGCAACCAATGAGATATCATTGGAAGGAAGGCCGCAGCAGGAGTGACCATGGTAGCATCAGAAATAGAGACAGAGGGAATAAGAAAGTGCATAGGCAAAGTCTTGGAAGAAGAGACAACAGTAACTGCACAAATTTTTGTTTTGATATACATATACACACGTGTATTATATACACACATAGAAATATATATATATACATGTGACATATCAACCCGTGCAAGATATAACATGCCCGTGTATAAATGTTGAAATTTACCTCGCAACGGATAGGTTAGCTCATCTAATATGCAAGTGTATATTGTCTAAATATATGTATGCATATGTATACTATTATTTACATAAGCATAATAAAAATCTATATAAAGTTTTATTTAAATAATTTTATATAAGTATATAAATATATTTATATATAAGTTTATATATAATCATAAGAATAAAATGTTAATATTACATACATTTTATTCCAATATATTTATTCAAATATAAATAAATTATTTATAAATATTAAATTTTAAAAAAAGTGAGTAATATATATGTGTGTGTGTATAAATATACTAATTTTCTAATTTAAATATACATATACACCAATATATGTATAATATATATATGTACGTATGTATGTGTGTATGTATGTATGTATGTACAAACTGATAAAATATTTAAAATAATTTTTTCAATTTAGAATATAAAAGTCTAGGTCTTACATACTACAGCTCAGAAACAAATTTATTTATTTTTATTAATTTAAAATATATGCAATTAAATATCCGTTCTAAAAATAATAAAATATTAATTAAAAATTAATTTTGAAACTTTATTTAAAATTCCTAGAAAATCGTAATTGGTATTTTATGCTTTGAGAAATTTTTTCACAATTTTTTTGGTTTAAAATGATTTTTCTATTTTTCGGCCAAAAATTAAATTATTAATTTAAAAATAAAAAGTTTTTTTATTTTTTGAGAGATTCTTTACTATTAATATTATTTTATAAAATATAAAATATGATTTTGTAACGAGCCGACCACTACGCCTAGTTTAGCAAAGAACATTACAAGTAATGACTTTAGTCTTCTGCTAATCCAGAGAATACGGCTGGTTAAGGGTGATCGAATGTGAATATATCTTTATACTAACACTGGCATGCCTTATTTACCTTTTTGAGGGTCAATATTGAAATTTTGACATGTGCAACATTAATACAAAGTAATGAACACACCGATTAAAAATATTAAAAATAGTATATAATACATAAAATTCAAAATCAGAGTTACATATTACAGCAAACTAATATACAACATATTTCATAATAAGATGTGAGTCTATAAAATGTTAGTACTAGACTCACTTAAATGTACATCATATCCCATACATTATATCGGGTACAAAATGACCACTGAACAATACACATGACATAATTACTAAATGTCAATATGCATAATAATGTAAGTAAACCGAAACTGTCAAAATAGTCTACTCCAAAGCTAACTTAAAATCCAAGAGTTAGCGAGTTCTTGTACTCGTAAAGTCTCGGCCTGACCAGAGTATTATTAAAAATAATAAACGGCTTAGACTATTTCTAAATAAAAAGGTGAGATACTAATATCATAACTATATGACTTAAAATAATAAGCCAAAATAATATGCCAAACAAACAATCATAGTAAGGCATATTAATTAAATTCACCAGTTTATAAATCTATAAATGACTTAACTCTAAAACAAATCATCTTAGAATATGCCTAAATCCAAAATCATAATAGCATATCAAACCAATAGATACAGGTATCACAGTTATGACTTAACAATAACCAAATAAGTCATAAATAAAATATGCCCATAACAACCATCAAATAAGGCATATCTAGCAAATCACAATTTCATAAATTCATACCAAGTCTCAAATGAACTGTCATCTCAAAATATGGTGATAACCAATTCAAAATTCCCCAGAGCCACAAAGATACTAAATATTCATACTAAAATTCTCTCAAGAAATAATCATCAATAATGAAATAATAATGGTACTCAACTGTCAGTATAAAATAGCGATACGGAGTCTAACAAATAAATATGCTGATTGTAACAACCCAGATGTTTGAAATTGGTATATTTGATTGATTTTAAATATTTAAAAGTAAATTTTTAACTTGGATTTCAAAATATAACCATTTATTGGATAATTTAATTATTGAATTAAATAATTGGAAATTGGGTAAAATATTGAATATGGAATTTTAAGCGTGTTAAAAATAATTTAAAGACTTATAAAATTCGTATTAATAGTACAGAAGACAATAAAACTTTTAAAATTAAATTTAAAAGTTATTTGTTTGGTTTTAAAAATATATCTTTAAATTAACATTTAAAAATAGCCTTCTGGGGCACAGTCTTGGATTTCAATGAAACTAGTTCTATTGGATCCATAACAGTGTATTATTATTAGATTTCAACTTTCATAGCGTTTGGGGTTATCGTTTGATCGTACGGAGAGAAACGCACTGAAATTTATATCAAAAATTCAATATAATAATTGGGTCCAAAACGCTATCTTCTTCATACGATCGAACTAGGACTCGAAACCATTTCTATTGCATTGGGAATAGAGCTATGACATTATAAACGCTAAGCAGCATGCCTCGATAGAGGTTAAGATTTTAAGTTGCGAAATTGAGATGATTTGAAATTTTAAAATAATATATACAATATGTTGACCAGTCAAAATCTATTCACATCAGCTTTTCCTTCTTCTTAATCATTGTAGCCCTTCTTTTACATGCTACCTTCCTTTCAATTGTTTCTCTCCTCCCCTTTTAAAAATGACCAGCCGAGACATTTAAGAAAAAAAGAAGGAAATGAAATCTCATTCCATTATTCAGGCAGTTAGAAATCGTGTTCCCTCCTCCTTCATTTTTCTAGTTAAAATGAAATCGTGTCCTTCCCCTATCCTCTTCTATTCGAATGAATTCGTTCGTAATCAAAAAAATAAAGAGGTGCAAACGAGTTCGCGGCCTGAGGATGTGGGATCGCTCGTAGGAGAGGCGTGCTCGCGTGCGTTGGCTGTTGATGGAGGCGTGGAGAGGAAGCGATTGTCGAGTCAAGGCTCGGCACCGTGATTTAAGGTTCGCGTGATGTCGGGGATGCACGATTTCACGTGTATGAACTGTGATGAGGCGGCAGGAGGGTGTACGGCATGGAACGATGGTCGTGTGATGTTGTGTTCTTCGTGGGGTTCATCGTGGAGTGGTCGGGGCCACGCATGCTTCAGTTTGGGAAAGACGAGATTTTGAGGGTGATTAGCTGTTAATAGGTAAATGTTTAATTAATATTGAATCAAAGATTTATTGATCTATTTATTAATTTAAAAATATTGTAAATCCAATATTTAATTCATACATTGTCAAGATATAACACGGCAAGTCGCGTTGGATTCATGTCGATGAATTCTTCATTATGAGATTGGATTAGGTTGACTTTGAACTTCTAGAATTTCTAGATAATTTCAAACGTGTTAAAATTGATCCGAACTGAATGCAGAAGCGATAATAAAAATAAAAGGTGATTAATCTCACTCAATTTTGGATTTTCGTAATTAATTTTAAATAGTTAAAATTCATTATTTATTGATTGATAGAATTGAAAATTATTATCAGTTGGATGTGATATTATATATAGTAGTATTTATGTGTGTGTGTGTATTAGAGTGATTGATATTCCCACATATATATAGCGGATGAGACCCTATGCACCCCACATAATAGCGCATGACCTATATACCACAATATCCCCCTCGAAGTGGGATTAGTATTTTAATATTGTGCTAATATCTATGGATGTAGGGAAACAGGTTGGAGGGATCCAACTGGATTCCTAAAAAATGTTGAAATTATTTTCATATTCAGTGATATGATATGTTGAAAAATCTATGATAAATTATAGCGTGATTTGAATTTATTTGGTGTTATGGTATTACTGGTTCAAAATTTGGTATTTTAAAATACCATAAATATGTATACTGAGTTTAAAAAGAAAATAAAAGGGAAACTGGAAGTAAAAATATTTATAGCGAAATTGAAATAAATTAAAGAAAAGAATTTGGGTAAGATAAATAGTTTTGATTTTAAAATTGTACTTGGTAGTTTTGGGATGATAATAAACTTAAACGATTTTTATTTAAGTGTAAATATATTTTAAAATCGAGATTTAAAATAGTAAACTTAAACGATTTGTGTTTAAGTGTAAAAATATTTTAAAATCGAGATTTAAAATAGTTTGGGAAAAATAAAGAGGGAAATTTGAAAATAAAATATGGAATTGTTATACTGGATTTCAAATAAGATTTAAAATTTATGAAATGGAAGTGGAATCGAAATTAGTTGGGTTTTGGGATATATTTAGGTTATTTAAAAAATTAAATTAAAATGGAATTTAATTTTGAAATCGATTTAAAATCGATTAATTATTATGGAACAATTATAATGGAAAATGAGACTATGGAATTTACAAACAAAGATTATAAATAAAGTGATGTAATTATTAGTGGATAAATTGAAGTTATAAATTCACGATGAGGATTTATAAGGAGATGAGTAAATCGTTTTAAAAATGAATGATAGATTTTTTTTTGCAAACTTGAAAAGGAGATTTACAGAAATGGGACGTAAATTAAATTGGGGATAAATCGAGAAAGATTTATAAATGTTAGACCAATTATATTGGAATTGAAAAATATATTTTATCAAGGAATTGAGTTTGTTTAAGAAGGGAGGAAGGATTTTTAATTATTAGCTAGGTAGGTTTAAAAAGATGTTTAAAGAATATTTTCGAAAATTAATTATTTAGTTGTAAAATTATTTAAAGTATATTTAAATATTAACTAATTTAGTTTATAGTTGGTTAATGTTATTTAAAGATTAATCGGTATTATTGTTTTTAGAGGATAAATTATTCAATACTAAAGTTATGATATAATAACTTTTATTTTAAAGAGTGTTCGCCTAAATTTAACCTAGAGATTATTACAAAAATTACATCAGTATTATTTTGAAAATTTTTAAATAAAGTTTTCGGAAAGTAATGGTATACTCGCATGGCAAAACCAGAGGCAGTGAGTGCCTGAAGTTAAGTTTTGGATTTCTCGGGTATAGGGACTAACCATTGAGTAGTTAATCCATGGTTTGATACCGCAGTGGTACTTTCCAGAATTTTTTAAAGGTTTTCAAATATTTTTGAAAAGAATAGTTTGTGAATATACTAAATTCGGCACGATAAGTATATATTTTCAGATAAAGAGTTTTAATTTATATAAAATTAAATTAAAGTGAGACTTGGTGTTTTCAGTGGAAATGAAATATTAGGTTGAATGATTGTTTATTTGATAGTTAAATAACCGACTGTCAAATCTGGATCCAAAATATAACTATGGGAATATCTAGGAGATATACAGGAATTATATGGTAAAGTTACCATTCGAGGTGCTATACTGCACGTAGAAACACATTTCGTTCTTCTAGGACGTTGATAAGGAAATCCGTCCACCAATGGTTAGTAGGTGATCTTCGACCTTATTTTATCTAGTTTATTTCCTAAAGAATCGAGGTTGAGTTTATCGAAATTATCGAACATTATTTCAAAGGGACCGGGATCGGATAAGCTATCTGAAAACTACTTCGATCCAACGAGTACGTTTTCGATGTGAAAATAAGAGCGTGGAGTTAAAGATGGAGCAGTGAAGTGCAAGGGCTAATCGCTACTAAGCTTGAGGATTATTCCAAAATGGATGTAGTAGGAGTAGTGCCTTCGGTTTCGTTCGGACCCAAGACGGACTTGTATGGATGAATGCTATGCGTACATTATCATTGGAGGACAGTGAGCATTCTAAGTGAAATTCCTTAAAAAGGTAATCGTACCATCTAGCTTCATCAACCGGGAATGACTGAAAAGTAGGGGAGATGCAGCAAGGCTAAGTAGGTCGCACCCAATTGGGGCATGTTCACCACCTTTCTAGATACCCTCGGATATATTACTATGATTCATGGAAGGAGCTCGGAAAGGGTGGGAACAGTCGGGGTGATAGCATATTCGGTCTATTCAGGTTAGGGATAGTCCGGTCTTGTGTCATAGGGGATCCCGGCATGGTCCTCGGTACGTTGTTTCTAGATATGTACTGTGACAGGTGAAACCCAATACCTAGTCATTCGTATGTAATCCATTCTCCAGTACGTGCCTTTGCGGTTTTGATTGTAGAGATTAGTACGATGGAATTTAACTAATGTAACAATTTCAGCTATCTGAATAAGTATTTGTACTTATACATTATTATAATATCAGAGGATTTGATATGAAATTTTTTGGTTATCGTAAGGTAAAAACCCGTCGTGTTTATTTGTGGCATGGTCTTACGAGATACCTTTGTTTTTTAAAGAATTTTGACAACTTTAATAATTCATATTGAGTGTGTTTTTTCACGCTGGTTTTCCAGATTGACTCAGGTGTTATTAGATTATAATGCTCGTTGTTAGACCGAGTATTACAGATACAGGATATGATGTTATGGATCTTAAGGGACGAGCTGGATGATGAGATGTATCACACGTACTTGGTTTTTATTCCGCTATGTACTGTAGGCTGTGTATTCAGCTATTTGTGAGGACAAGTTAATATAACTGTCCAGTATTTAGATATTGATTGTATTGTATTATGATGATGTAATGTATAAATAACAAGTTATAGTTCTTTTTATATAAAGACCAGTTTTTATCTATTATATATTGTTCTGCTACTGTGCTGTTACTTCTATTTTCTTCTTCTACCTCTTTCTTCTTTTCCCTAACGATCAAGTATTTCAAGCATTCGATTGCGCGGCAAGTAATACAGTGGACGTATTGATATCGATTATCGAAGGTCGAAAATCCATGTCATCACACTAATAACGTCTAATAAACAAAAGGACTCTTCCACATGGTGTAATAGTCTAATCTCATAAATAGATTACTATGCGAATTCACCTAAATCAACATAATAGGCAAACATCATCAACTGTACACAAAATAAACGGATAGGTATTAGTCATCCGGTCTATAGACTAATCATGCATATAACACCGGTCCAAGGGGAAAAAGGGTGACGGTGTCACACCATAACAAACCTAATCCTCCAAAATAGGCCTGCCAACCCAAATCTAAGAATGTATCGATTTGCAGAATGATGAAAAATGACTAATCGTCCCTCGGGGATCTATCGGCCTAAAATTCGAACACCCTAAGATAGTATAACTTTAAGTGTAGTTCACTTTCACTTCAGTAATCAATAGAATCTAACTAACTATCCTATACCAAAAAGCGAAATTTTAATATTTACTAAAAGCTAGCAAATTCCACTCAAACTCTATTTAACAAATTATAGTAATAAACTAAAGAATTATACGAAAAGTCCCATACCAATCCAACAATTCAATTGTTCATTAAAATTCCTTATTTCGTAGAAAAGCACAAAATTCAACAGAATATAAATGAAAGCATTGATTGCTCGAAAGTAATGATTTTGAAGTCACCAAAGAAATATCAATATGGTATATACATATAGCCAAAGGCCAGATAACAAAGGTTAATAATATGTTATAGTTTGAAAGTAAGCAATTAAATTTTATTATATAAGAAGGATTCCAATAACACAGATATATATATAAACGAAAAGAGTTACAAAGTTATAATTCCTAAATATAAAATTCCTTTATTAGGTCTTTGAATCAACACAATTATTTCATAATTGATAATTCACTTTATTTCAAATATATATATATATATATATATATATATATATAATATTACTTCATAAACATTTTAAAACCATAAACTATTTATCAACTTGAAAATCATAGTTAAATTCATTTTAAACGAAGCTTTATATCTATAAATAGATATATTTCTTTAAAATAACATTTAAAAGAATTTCAACTCAAAATAGTTGATTACTACTGAAAATTAGAAATTGTCTAATTTAACTATATCCTATAAATTAAATTTCCAATAAGGATCAAAATAGATAATATCTTATTTTGAAAACTCTTTAAATTTTTTTAAATAATTCAATATAATGAATCCGTTGAAATTGCAAGTTCTAGAGCTAACATTGCTCTAGAAAAATAATTCCATAATATGAATTGTTTAATGATCCAAATTGCTTTTCAATCATTCCGATCACACAAACAATACGCAAATATGCTATATTCTAACTGCAAAATGAATTGCATTTTTAATGGGTTTCAATATACATGTTATTTCATATCAATAATTGAATTGAATTCTACATTCCAAACATACAATTCATCCAATTCAAACACCAACCCAATTGAAACCATGACATGCAATTATAGTTCAATCATTTCATTCATTCCCAACCAAAGATTTATGAAATTTATAATCAAACAAGGCATAAAAAGGATATAATTATTCAAATATAGATGTGTGAGTTATTATAACTCACCTTCCTAAGGAGCAAACCAATCACTCGGCATTCAACATTCGCTGTCTGAAAATGCCTCGGCAAATAAACTCATATAGCCTTCTTTGTCCCGCTGCCAACAATTTGTCAACCATATCCAAGCTTTGTTGATAGAAGCTCGACCTCGCATCTCGCATGCCACTAGAACACTGAGCTCAAGCTCCAAGAATTGCACCCATCAATGACAGCCCATACCTTCATTTGCAACCCATAAAGCCAAAAGAAATGCGTACGTGTCTACAACCGTGACTAACCCTGTAACACCCTGCATTTTTATACAGTTAAAATTTAACGTATAACGGTAAGCAATGAAAATAAATTATTATGGAATTTTCATAGTATATCTTCGAAACTTGTACCATTGCGTCCAGGGTGATTTTCTGATTAGTTTGCATATATAACTCGTCAAAATCCGAACCAATATGAAGAAGTTAAGAACGAAACAGAATAAAAAACCGAATGGAAAAAAAGGTATAATGTAGATACGGGCCGACCAGAAGGTCGACTCAGTAGGCGAAACAGTCGATCGCCCGATCGACAGCTTGCTAAGGGTGGTCAACCCCCCGGTCGACCCGCGCATTGCCTAGACGAAAATTTGTCCAAGTACATGCAATGACGCGTTTTCTTGTTTTTACACAATCTGAGCCATACATTCTTCGGTCCAATGGCGCCAAATTACCCTGTGACATAATGACTCCAAGTTCAATCCAAGAATCCAACGGTCTGAGGTCCCTAAGCTCCAATATAAATAGACCCTAGGCCTAACTATCTTCTCACAATTAGATTTCCTCCCATGGGTTCATTGCCTAAGGGTGGACCCTAATAAGAAAATAATTCCTAAGGAGAAGATCTTATAAATTAAAATATTATACGCCTTAGTAGAATGGGATCCAGAAGGACTATGGAGCCAAGCAAAGCTAAGAATGACGGGTGAGTGGATTTATTTTCATATCTTTTAAGTTTAAGATGTATTACCGTTAGATTTCCGTTTAGAAAATTTTATTCGGTAATTAATCATATTAATTAAATTATGTTGAACTATAAAGAAACTTGCAGTTTATTTATAGTATTAGTATTTATATACTATTTCTATGCCTTATTTACATCGTTTTCCATATTTTGGATTTTATGCAACGTCAGTTTTCTTCTATCCTCTCCTTTTTCTTCGCATATGGATTAGAATAGATAAATGCAAATATGGATTAAAAATATTGAAATGAAGATGTAAAATAATAAAAGTTCGGGGAATAGAATTAATATAATAAATTGCATTAAAACAGGAAAAGTTAATTTTGGAGTAATTATTAGATTAATTGGTCGGTTTAGAAAGTATGATACATTTCCATAACTTAACATCTAAAAGATAGCGATAAACGCAACTGTAAAAATAAAAGAAATAAAAAGGGAGCTAGTGTAAAATATAGAAACCACTGCATTTTACACTACTTCAAAATAGTAAAAGAAATATCTTGCAGTTACGGATTATTGTTTATAGTATTATCCAATATTAAGATATGGAAATGGATTATATAATTTTCATAACCAACCAAATAAAATAGAAATACTTCCTAAAATAGAAGACAATAAAGTAAAGTATGAATTGTAACAAGAAAATTATTAATCAAGAATTTGAAGCTGTAAAACAAATAATGAGCCTAAGTCTGCATTACTATGCAGGCTATTTAAATATGAAACTATTATGATAAGTGAATTATGTAATATTAGAGAATTAAAGAAAATTCTATATCATAATAAAAGAAGGCAGACTAGAACAGACAAGAAACGCTTGTAATTATATAACGGACTGTAAAAGAAGAAAAAGTAACAATCACAAGTAGGATTATAACATAAGTTATAATTAGGAAATAAGAACGGAAAAGCTTATCGTGAGACTTATAATAGATTGGTAAGCAATGGTAGTAGAGAACAATGGCAGAAGCTTATTTAAATAACTTATATTAAGTCAATAAAAAAATAAAATATAAATGGTAAAAGTGGCTAATTTCTTTAAACTTAACGATTTATATATTGAGTTAAATAAGCAAGATAATGAATGTGGCTTATACTAACAGTATTCCTATTAGATCTATGGTAATCTCACAATAATTAGAAGTGAGATGAGGGCAAGAATATGTTAATTAAGTTAAATAAGTAACCAACAGAGTAAGAAAGAAATCTAAACCAAATTAAAAGATTAGACGTAGGGTTTAGTAAAAGAATCGAATTGCGTTTGGAGCAGCCCAAAGGATGAAGCGCCTAACGAAGCAGTTTATCATGGATTCCAACAATGGAGAAGCACGTCTAACTTAGAATTTTTGGGCTCTAAGGAAGCAGAGACTTCAACGGGATGTGAGGATAACCTAGGATGGCCCTTTGGGTAGGCTTAATGAAGCTGCATCCCTAGAGGTGGGTCTGCAGGTGTTCCATCAAGAGAGTATGCCGTTGCTGCATTTGCATTATAGGCCTAACGAAGCTGACCTTTGTAGGCAGTCAGAAGGGATTGGTTTTTGGAGCCGGGTATTCGTATGTCCAGTACTTGCAAGTAAGGTGAAGTATAGTAACATGTGGATATCGGCCAGCATCAAGACCAAGATCAATTTCGGGAAAGACTGGAGTTAAACCAATAGTCCAGTGATTCTTTCACTATCGAGACAGTGGATGGAGGGGCACCGCCGATTGTATGTTAGATTATTTGCAGCATGGTACGACCACTTAACTTTTTAGAAGTCTTTCGATTAGTTGAGGGGTGGCTACGGAGCCATAGCCACGATGAGAAAAGGAGACAGACCAACTAGAATATTTGTATTGTAGGCCTCACGAAGTTGTCCTTTATAGATATAGAAAATCCCCGACCGAGTTCCGTACAAGGTAAATCTTGTTTGCGGATTCAGAGAGTAGAGGAATGACTACGTATAGTCCTCAATGTATGCACTGGGTGGTATGTTGCGGATGTCCGAGCATTAGTATAGACTAGTGCAGACAGAGCTTTATGTTTTCATAGTAAAAGATGGAAAATCTGTACTGTGGCCCTCACGAAGCTGTCATTTACAGATGTCATCACAGAATGCTATAGGAGCAAGACGATGGAGTCCTTTGCGATGAGGATACGGGGGGGGGGGGGGGGGGGGGGTACTATGGATAGTACCTAGGACCAATATGGTCACTGGGCATATAGCTACATATATGCATATATTAATTATTAGGTTTTAATATACTATGGAGTAGATGGGCAAGGTTCACGAATAGAGATGAGAGTATTGTAACCTAATGAACTTGATATAAGAGTAAATAGAAATAAAACGATATATGTAGAATTAAACATAGAAGTATATAATCTATTCATTCACGAGAACTTTTGTTCTGACCCCTTGCTTATAACATCCTACAGGTTAGGTAGATGGTAAAGACTTCTCAGCTTTACGACACCTGCTTAGAAAGTGTTATTATTTGGGTAAGTATTTACTTAATATTATATTTTAGTCAATTCCGTTGTGAGATAATTAACTGAGCTGTGCTATATTTATCTTTGCCTATCTGCAGGATACCAAATACCCAACTCGGGCTTCAGTGGGCTTGGTTTTTAGCATTTTTGCAAAAAATCTGGACCACTGAAATTCGGGTTGTACAAACCCTCCAGATTGAATTTCGGTTGCCACCTCACGCCACTCACAGCCACCATCGATAGAATTCGCAAGTTGCATTTCCATGCCAACAGCTTCCTTCCCTATCGCGACGTCGTTAAAGCCTAACGTATCGAAGTCGGTACGAATTAGGGATTTAGGGATTAGAGGGTCAGCTTTTGTTTTGTGCAGGTGGGTAAGATAGGATTTTGAGTTAAGTTAGAGGAGAGTTGAGTTGCTAAATGCAGAGGAGGGCTTGATCGTAAGGTTTTAGTTCTGTTTAACTTTAAACCAAAGTGTTTTCTTTTCTTTTTTCTCTATTCTTTTAACAACTATATTACAAATTTGTAAATCTTTTCCCATTTAAATGAAATGATTGAGCTTGATTTCCACTGTATTTTGTAAATTAAATTTCAGTAACTGGATAATTCTATTTAATTCATTATCTGTCTATTTTTATTTAATTATCCATCGAACTATATAAATAAATTCATTCATTTTCGTCGATCTATTGATTTTATTAACTATTAAAATTTATTATACCAAAATCTTTTGTTAAATAGACTTTAGTTGTATAATAATTTGATTCCAAAATAATAATTACCCAAATCGAATTCGAATACTATTATTATAATTAAATTTATAGAATATTACGGCTTCAAAAGCAGGGTTGTTACAAGCCTCCCCCTTATTAAAATTGCGCCCTCGCAATTACTTATAGGGAGATGTCATACACTTACACTCAAACATTAATTGAATTCGAAACCTACATCCAAATTGAAACTCATTCAATACTATATAAGAGGGGCTAACATTAGAATCAAACCTATTATATGTTATAAATTTAATTAGGTTCATTTATTGATTTTCATTTCTTTCCATATGAAAATTTATTGAAAATTTTCTAACTATTAGAATTTTTAGAAAATTTTGGCAGTCTTCTTTGCACGGCTGGTGTTTCAAAAAATCACAATACAGATAAAACATAATATACATGTTATCGCAATGATGAGGCATCCCGTAGGGAACAAAATACAAAATATGATATGTAATCTAAGATACGTATCTTATATTTAGCGTTTTAGTAAGTTATCTTACTATTTTGCAACCAAAAGAAAACTAAAATCGCCGCATAGTTGAACTAGACCTCATAGAGCACCTGTAGTTAACTTAATTTTCAACATTAGTCGTAGATAGGAGATATAATAAGCATGTATAACTTGAATGCATAAAAGCAGCGAACATTTCTAGTTCGGCCACTCTCGACAAAGTTTAAGGACTAAAATCATAAAACTAGATGAGTTTCAAAAGCAAAAGTGTTGCACCATGAATAAGTTTTGATAATCAACTTTCGGATCATTAAAACGTAGAATAGGACATGAGTTGTAGAGTTATTTCTAAAGCTTATACAACTCAGGAATTAGTTGAAGAATGTAAGCTCAATTATTAAAACTGGAATTTTAACAACAAAATTTCACAAAACACTTAAAATAAAAGTTGTTTAGGTTATAAGCTTTCTAGATTGGGCAAGATTGACAAAATCGGACAAACCGTTTAAAAGATGTGATCAAATGACTACAGCGCTTAAATTCAGAAATTATCATGTCGAAAAATGAGAAAAGATTACAAATCTAAATAACAACCAAGTAATGCAAGTTAAAATAATAAACTTCCACAGAACTCAATCAAGTTCAAAGTGTTTAAAAATGCAAAATTCAATCAATCGTTGTCAAGAACTCTCCCTTTAAAGAACAAAATAAGTTATACCTAATGTCAAGCATAGTAAATGACAATTAAATGGACATACAAGCACTTAATGTTCAATGCTAAAAACGTAAATCTATAAATGCTAACACGTTTAACTAGAGCTTTAACAAACGTATTATGAGTTTACTTATTTGACTGCTTTTGATTACACATAGACAGTTTCAATCAATGTTCTAACCAATACAAAGGTAAAACAAAATTAATTTTAACTCTTCAAAGAAATAATTCAACATGTGATTTAGCTTCACACATAATGGCCTTTCATGTTCTACTGCATAAAATTTTGAATTAATCATATGTATTGAAATGACGATGGACAGTTCAAACCAATAGAAAAGATGGAATAGAGTTTTGTGTTTCTATTCTACTGATGTTTAGTCTTTGTTTAAAAATCCATTATATTAAATTAAGGGTTTTCTTATTAGCTAAAAATAATGGTTGATGTTGCTCCTGAAATCTACGGAGTCAAAGATAGCAATGATATGTGATGTTGCAAAAGACTACACACTAATATTAGTACCAGAATAAGTAAATATTCTCCACATCTGCAAATGCAAAATTTCAAAATGCTATTATACTTGCTTTATGAATTTTCAAGAGCGGTAAATGTTTCGGCTTGAGAAATCATGCGTGCAGACACACATAGCAAAATGAATTGAATGATAAGACTTAAAAGCTTTACATTTGGTTTGATCGGTCATTTCTAATAAATATCCTAATCTGTTGAAATAGATGTATTACATCTTTTGCATAACTTGTGATTACTAAGATTACACATTTAAATAAGTTCAGTTGTAGATTAATAGACACTCTAATTTGTAGCTAGTAGGTTGAGCTTACGAGTTAACAAATTCAACCATTTATACCGTAGTCAACTTGCTGGACATAAAGATTTTGTGCCAGTGACATTATAGGCTAATTAAAAAAAAAAGATGTCAAGATAACTAACGAAATTCAGTTAAATATCGCCTAGAAATCCAATAAAATTAAAGAACTCGACAAAACATTAATATCACTTTTTCTTTTATTTTTCTTCTTTGAATAAAGCTGACATCAGGTCTCTTGTTATGAGTATGTGTGTCATTATGCTAAGTATGGAACAGGTGCTAAATTTGCATTACTATAAAAATATCTTGTTTTTTTCAAAAATATTATATACTTACTAAATATTATTTTTGTAGATATTTTATTGACCAAAACACTGTGCTCGAACGTCTCGTCCTTTAAGAATCCCTATCGATAACATTGATCGGGCGCATCGACCAGAATTCTTAAAGCACTCAACGGACAATTTAACATAAAATTATTTTCTATAAGATATACATATATATTTTAATACTTTATGCCTATTTAAAATATTTGTTTGTCTATAATAAATATAATCAAGTTCCATATATATGTATCTAATATCAAAAGATTTTAATTCTAATAGATACTTGCTTTATTAAAATTCTTTCAATCATTGTAAATATTATCATAGAAAATAACTTACTTATAATAATTCCATAGTACATACATATTCATCAATATACACTTCAAGCATCAAAATTTCTTTTCGTCTTAACATTTAATTAGTCACAATATGAATTAACATTTCATTTTACATAAAATTAAATTTTTGATATTTCTTGCAGTAACTACACCACTGAAGACACTGTAGATTCTTATTGTTATTATTAACTAGGTTTCAACTTTCAATAGTGATTCATACTCGATATTAATTTTTCACGATCACTTACAAATTTAAAACAACCACACATCCATCAACTGATCAATTCAAAAAAAAAAATCTTACTTTATTTATTAATTATATATTCAAATTCTAATTTCTTTTATTTAGATATATATATATATATATATATATATATATATATATATTATCATTTTGTATTTTATAACTATAAATTGCTTAGAAATTTTTATTATTCCCCATCGATTCTATTTTGTTGAAACCGCTAGCTTTCATTGATAATTGGGCTCGTCCAGATTCAAATGGGTTTATAAATTCTTTGAGTAATAACGTCTTATTCAGTTACGCATTTTAAACTAAACATAAACAAAAACAAACATTGATGCAAACAACATACATTTCAATCATAAGCAATCTAAGTTCTCATTTACGCTACCTATTAAATCCCACTCTAAGTGAGTACCAACTTTAGAATCATTTTCATAACAATAATTTGTACAGAATTTTAATTTCTTTTACAAATACGCCTCGATGATCATTCCCATTGATCATTATATTTATATCTTAAGAGAAATATAAATTCTAATTCTACCCTGCACACCCAAGGGATGGGACTCTAGGTCATCTAAGTTTAGATCTCGACTCTGTGTAAATTATATTCTATAAAGTTCTGAATCCAGCTCGGATACCAACATGTAATGATCCCACCGTTATGCCTAGTTTAACAAAGAACATTACAAGTAATGTCATCTACTAATCCAGAGAATACGGCTGGTTATGGGTGATCGAATATAAATATATCTTTATACTAACATGACACGTCTTATTTACCCTTTTGAGGGTCTGAACTAAAATTTGACGTGTGTAGTATTAATACATGGTAATAAATACACTGGTTAAAAATATTCAGAACAGTATATAATATAGATAAATCAAAATCAGAGTCACAGATTGCAGCGGACTAATATACTACATATTTCATAAAATAAAATGTGAGTCTACAAAATATCACTTCTAGACTCACTCTAATATACATCATATCTCATACACTATATCAGGTACAAAATGACTACTGAATAACATACATGACATAACTACTAAATGTCAATATACATAATGATGAAGTAAACCAAAATTGTCAAAGCAGTCTATTCCAAAGCTAACCCAAACTCCAAGAGTCAATGAGTCCCTACACCTGTAAAGTCTCGGCCTGGCTTGAGTATTATTAAAAATAATAAACGAGTCAGACCATATCTAAATAAAAAGGTGAGATACTAATATCATCACTATATGACTTAAAATAATAAGCTGTAATAAAATATGCCGAACAAACAATCATAATAAGGCGTATTAATTAAATTCACCACTTTATAAATCCATAAATGACTTAACTCTAAAATAAGTCATCTCAAAATATGCCTAAAACCCAAAAATCCATAAAAGCATATCAAACCAATAGATACAGATATCATAATTATGACTTAACAATAACCAAATAAGTCATAAATAAAAAATACCCAAAACAAATACTCAAATAAGGCATATCTAATAAATCACAATTTCACAAATTCATATCAAGTCTCAAATGAATTGTCATCTCAAAATATGGTGATAACCAATTCAAAATTACTCAAAGCTACACAAGATACTAAATATCCATACTAAATATCTCTGAAGAAATAATCATCAATAATGAAATATTAATGGTAATCAACTATCAATATAAAATAGCGATACAAAGTCTAACAATTAAATGAACTGATACAGTCTAATAAACAAAAAGAACCCGCCGGCGAATTTACCTAAACCAACAAAATAGGCAAACATCATCAACTGTACACAAAATAAATTGATAGGTATTAGTCATCTGGTCTATAGACTAATCATGCATATAACACATGTCCAAGGGGCAAAAGGGCAGCCGTGTCACACCATAACAAACTAATCCTCCAAATTAGGCCTGCTATCCAAATCTAAGAATGTATCGATTTGTAGATCAATGAAAAATGGGTCATTATCTCTCGGGGATCTATCGGCCTGAAATTCGAACACCATAAGATAGTATAACTCTAAATGTAGTTCACTTACACTTTGGTAATCTCTATAATCTAACTAACTGTCCCATACCAGAAAGTGAAATTCTAGTATTTACTAAAAGCTAGCAAATTCCACTCAAACTCTATTTAATAAATTATAGTAATAAACTAAAGAATTGTACAAAAAGTCTCATACCAATCCAACAATTCAATTGTTTATTAAAATTCCTTGTTTCGTAGAAAAGCATGAAATTCAATAGAATATAAACAAAAGCATTGATTGCTCGAAAGCAATGGTGGTTTTGAAGTCACCAAAGAAATATCAATATGGTATATATATATATATAGCCAAAGGCCAAACAATAAAGGTCAATAATAGGTTATAGATTGAAAGTAAGTAATAAAATTTTATCATATAGGAATGATTTCTAAATTGCTTTATCTATAGTTTACTTTCAAATTTATCACTTTTAAAATCCAATAACTCATATATATATATATATATATAAATATATAACGAAAAGAGTTACAAAGTTATAAGACTTAAAAAAAATCCTTTATTAGGTTTTGAATCAAAACAATATTTTCATAATTGATGAATCTACATAGATATATATATATATATATATATATATATATAATATTAATCCATAAACACTTTAAAACCATAAACTATTTGTAAACTTCAAAATCATAGTCAAATTCATTTCAAAACAAGGCTTTATATCTATAAATAGATATATTTCTTTAAAATAACATTTAAAGAATTTCAACTCAAAATAGTGGATTGCTACTAAAAATCAGAAATGGTATAATTTAACTATATCCTATAAATTAAATTTCCAATAAGGATCAAAATAGATAATGTCTTATTTAGAAAACTCTTTAAATATATTTAACAATTCAATATAATAAATATATTGAAATTGCAACCTCTAGAGCTAACATCGCTCTAAAAATAATAATTCCATAATATGAAATTATTTAACAACCCGGATTGCTTTCCGATAATTCCGATCACATAAATAATACGGAAGTATGTTATATTCTAACTGCAAAATGAATTGCATTTTTAGTGGGTTTCAATATACATGTTACTTCATATCAATAATTGAATTCAATTCAGCATACCAAACTCAAAATTTATCCAATTTAAACACCAATTCAATTGAAATCATATCATGAAATTATAGTTCAATCATTTCATTCATTCCCAACCAAAGATTTATGAAATTTATAGTCAATCAAGACATAAAAGGGATATAATTATTCAAATATAGATGTGAGAGTTATAAAATAACTCACCTTATCAAAGAGCAAACCAATCACTTGGCATTCAACAGTCGCTGCCTGAAAGAGCCTTGGCAAATAAACTCACATCCACTTCTTCGTCTCGGTGCCAACAATTTATCAACCATATCCAAGCTTTGCTGATAGTAGCTCGACCTTGCATCTCGCATGCCACAAGAACGTCGAGCTCATGCTCCATGAACTGCACACATCAACGACAGCCCATACCTTCACCTACAACCCATAAAGCCAAAAGAAATGCGTCAATGTCTAGAACCGTGACTAACCCTCCAGATCAAATTTCAGTTTCCACCTCACGCCACTCACAGCCACCATCGATAGACACCCGCAAGTTGCATTTCCATGCCAGCAGCCTCCTTCCCTATTGCGACTTCGTTGAAGCCTAACGCGTGGATCAAAGTCGATACGAATTAGAGATTTAGGGCTTAGAGGATCGGCTTTTATTTTGTACATGTGGGTAAATTAGGATTTTGAGTTAGATTAGAGGAGAGTTGAGTTCTAAGTGCTGTAAAGGGCTCGGGCTTAATGATTTAGGCCTAAGTAAAAAAAAATATCATATAGGAATGATTGCTAAATTGCCTTATCTAAAGTTTACTTTCAAATTAAACACTTTTAACATCCAATAACTCATATATATGTATATATATAATTAAAAGAGTTATAAAGTTATAAGTCTTAAAAAATAAAATTCCTTTATTAGGACTTTGAATCAAAACAATATTTTCATAATTGATAACTCACTTTATTTCAAATATATATATATGTATATATATATATAATATTTATTCATAAACACTTTAAAACCATTAACTATTTGTAAACTTGAAAATCATAGTTAAATTCATTTTAAAACAAGGCTTAATATCTATAAATAGATATGTTTCTTTAAAATAACATTTGAAAGAATTTCAACTCAAAATAGTCGATTACTACTGAAAATCAAAAGTAGTATAATTTAACTATATCCTATAAATTAAATTTCCAATAAGGATCAAAATAGATAATATCTTATTTTGAAAAATATTTAAACATATTCAAACAATTCAATATAATAAATCCATTGAAATTGCAACTTCTAGAGCTAACATCGCTCTAAAAGTAATAATTCCATAATATGAAATTATTTAACGACCCGAATTGCTTTTCGATAATTTCAATCACATAAACAATACGCAGGTATGCTGTATTCTAACTGCAAAATGAATTGCATTTTTAATGGGTTTCAATATACATGTTATTTCGTATCAATAATTGAATTCAATTCAGCATACTAAACACACAATTCATCTAATTTAAATACCAATTCAATTGAAACCATAGCATGCAATTATAGTTCAATCATTTCATTCATTCCTAACCAAAGATTTATGAAATTTATAATCAGACAAGACATTAAAAGGATATAATTATTCAAATATAAATACGCGAGTTATAAAATAACCCACCATAGCTAAGAGCAAACCAATCACTCGGCATTCAACAATCGCTGCCTAAAAGATGCCTCGGTAAATGAACTCACATCCTCTTCTTTGTCTTGCTACAAACAATTTATCAACCACATCCAAGATTTGCTGATAGTGGCTCCACCTCGCATCTCGCACGCCACCAAAACGCCGAGATCGTGCTCCAAGAACCACACCCATCAATGAGAGCCCATACCTTCACCTACAACCCACAAAGCCAAAAGAAATACGTCAATGTTAGAACCGTAACTAACCCTCCAGATTGAATTTTGCTTACCACCTCATGCCACTCACATCCACCATCATGGACATCCACAAGTTGTGTTTCCATGCCAGCAGCCTCCTTCCCTATCGCAGCGTCGGTGAAGCCAAACGAGAGCGAACGCGTGGATCGAAGTCGATACGAATTAGAGATTTAGGGCTTAGAGGATCGACTTTTATTTTGTATAGGTGGGTAAATTAGGATTTTGAGTTAGATTAGAGGAGAGTTGAGTTGCTAAGTGTAGCTGAGGGCTTGGGCTTAATGATTTAGGCATGTTTAACTTTAAATTAAAGTGTTTTCTTTTTTTCATTCTTTTTAACAACTATATTACAAATTTGTAAATCTATTCCCATTTAAATGAAACGGTTGAAATTGATTTACACTTTATTTCGCAAATTATATTTTAATAACTGGATAATTCTACTTAATCCAGCACCTGTCTATTTTTATTTAATTATCCATCGAAATGATATAAATAAACTCATTCACCTTTGTCGATTTATTGATATTATTAACTATTTAAATTTTATTATAACAAAATATTTTATTAAATAGACTTTAATTGTATAATAATTTGTTTCCAAAATAATAGTCATCCAAATCGAATATGAATATGATTTTTATAATTAAATTTATAGAATATTACGGCTTTGAAAAAAGGGTTGTTACAAATTTTCATGATGTATTTGAATTAATAAAATTTGCTTATGAAACAGATTGATTTGAATAATAGTAAATATTAATAAAACTATTTTTCCACTGTCAAAAATTATTATAACTTTCATTCTTTACATATGTATGACTATTTTTTACTAAAATCTGATGTTGTAATTAATTATAAACTATATATATGTGTGCGTGTGTGATTAAATAATACATATTCATTTAATAAAATATGAAAAATTACATATTTTATTCAAAGTTGTACTGACCTAATGCATACTTGATTAAAAAAAATTATATTAAATACACATACACGTGTATACAATCAAACAACTTTGTGACAACATTACTTGCATATCAGAAATGTCACCTAACTAACAATATATATAAGGTATACATATATAATAAAATGTCATAATTGAGAGTTAATAACTATATTTGATTAGAAACATAATTTAATCCCCATGCCTTTAAGTACACCTTGAGAAGATGATTTTGCCCCTTGAAACTGTTTTCGATTCAACATATAGCTAGTCTTTGAATCGTTGACCACCAACTATCGGATAACATGTGAATTAACTTGATTTGAACTTGATGAGATGAAAAGAGACTAGTAAGGATTTTGGCCAGCAAGCATAGATGAGGAGGCACCCAATAGGATCTAATCTAATTAGGTTAGAGTTGCCTATATAGTGGATAAAAAGGAGAGAAGTGTGGATCTCATTTCATACTAATTCTCCTTTAATCTGAGACATTCAAAATCAAACCCTACCTTAAATAATTTGAGCCCACTATACCTATGTTTTCTACTGAAAATATCAAGTCATATGATAGGCCTTAAGCTGAAATAAAATATTATAAAATTAAATCCAATTTAATCGCTTATCGATAATGTATATCGACCGATACATTTATAAATATTATAAATATATCTAATAATATATATTCATCAAATCATAATCAAACTTTACAGTTAATATTTCATAAATATTGATTAATTTAATTAATTTAAAACAATTACAAATTGATTAAATCATTTGGTCAAAGAAGAATTTATCATTTTCGGTTTTGTGACTCGTCATGTGTAAACTTGGTCAGCGATTAATATCGAACTATTTGAATATTCACACGTCACTTAGCAGGTGGTGTGACATTTTATCCAAATTTATCGCTTACTTGGTTTTTATAAAATCCAATTTTATTTTGGTAAGCATTACCCAGTTGTTTTCTTCGTTAAAACCATACCACTTTGAACTTATGGAATTTGTAGCAGTCAAATTCCAATATCATTCATATTCAACCATATAGTCCAACTACAAAGTCTTTGATTCAATAATAACAATTATCGTTAATGAAAATGCTCTAGGCAGAGACTTTGAGTTGACTTGAGTCCAACATGATACTAACCTCGTATAATCAAGGAGACAGATCCTCTTTTGAATAGTGCTTCACTTCCAGTACTTCCACTCGGCCCAACTATAGTCACTCGATGGACACCATGCCATGATTTGACTATAATCAAAGCAAAACTTTCAAATTGAAGATTAAAAGTATTCTCATGTCAAGACCTATGATGGGCCTTAAACCCATTTAAGACCAAATAAATTATTAAACAATTAAACCCTATTTAATCGCTTATCGATATCGTATATCGATTGATATATTTGTAGTTATTACATACATATATATATACACATATATATAATAATATTTATTCATCAAATCATAATCAAAATTTATAATTAATATTTCATAAATATACATTAATTTATAATACTTGTAAACTAATTAAATCATTTGGTCGAAAGAGAATTCATCATTCTTGGTTATATGACTCACCGGGTGTATATTTGGTCATTGGTTAATATCGAACTATTCAAATTTTAATGTTTACATGTTGTTAGAAATGCGGATTACGGATCTTAAGGCCGGAATAACACTAGAGGGGGGTGAATACTGTTTTGTGGATTTTCTAAATCTTCTTGACACTTGTGTAATCTAATCACCAACAAATGCAATTCATAGACACAGATATAATCACAGAATCAGACACAGATGCAAATACTAAATAAAGTAATAAAGGAAAGAAAATACCAGGATTTTATACTGGTTTGGAGTTACCCTACATCCAATCCCGCACAATTGTATGGATTTCTTTTCAAAATAATCTCCCAAGTTACACCCTCAGTTTCAAGGCTACGAGGTACGCCCTTCTGTATTCGAGTCCTGGGCAAACTCTCTTGATTTAACCAGGCCAAAAGATCACCTAATCGATTTCCGGGGCAACGATCATACCCAACTGATTTTAAGGCTCAACCGAACCTTTTACTTAATAGTTTGATTTACAAATGATTCTATAACTTTGAATAGCATTGAGATCTTATGAAGAGAGTGGCAGAGAATCAAACAAGAGATAATCAAGTTTGATTCATTTGGTATTTCGGCAGAGTATAGTTTTGGATTCTTTAAAATAAATGTGGAAGATGAAGAGGAGAGAAAACAAGTAAAATCTGATAAAAAATTCATTTAGAACTACTGGTATTTCTAGAAGATCAACAACCATATCTATTCATGAAAGGATACGACGAACAGACGCATCTTTTGAAAATTTGAATTTTGAATTTAGCGGGAACCATGTCGACATGGGGGTTGAAGGATGTCGACATGCTCTAGGCAAAATTGGTGATTTTGATTTTCTTATTAAAATTGGTTTCTATAATTTGTTAAAACGGTTTCTAAACTTTGTAAATATATTTGAATATATTTAAACATATAAAAGTAATTTTTAATATATATAATCTTAATCTATAAAGTGGTTTAAAAACTGAGTATATAAATATTTAAAAGCTAAATATTTAAAACAAGAGATAGTTTAAAATTAAGGACAATTTTGAATTTAAAATATTAAAAATGATAAAGATAATGTTGAGGCTAAAATATTTCAAACAAGAGAGATGTCTTTTTGAAAATAAGGTTTCGAAAACATTTAAAATAAGAGATATATTTTTGAAAAGAATTTTCATAAAATTAGTGGATATCAAAATAGGACCACTATATGTTCCACTAGATATTGTCACGAGTTCCATCCCACTAGGGTTCCATCCCTTTCACAGGCTCGAAGTGGATTCCATTCCATGAATAAATTTCGAATAAAGATGTAAGTGCTTTCAAGAAGTTTTAACATAATTCTAGACTCAATACTTATCTTGTATTCTTGAAATCTTGAACTCTTGATATCTTGATACTCATGCTTCAATCTTGATATCTTCAGTCTTGAATCTTTATATTGTACATCCTCATTCTTGGTACCTGCATGTTTATATTATCTAAACTATAATGTTAGTATTTATATTTATAACAAGTCCTAAGGTTGTTGTAATTAAAACCATCATCTCAAGGACTAACACATGTCACTTAGCAAGTTGTGTGATATGTTGGCCAAATTTATCGCTTACTTGATTTCGATAAAATCCAGTTTTACTTTATTAAGCGTTACGCAATTGTGATTTTTATTTACACTAATTCTCTTCATCAAAACTATATCACTTTGAACTTATGGATAGTCGAAATTCAAATATCGTTCAAATTCAACTTTATAGTCTAAACACAAAATCCTTGGTTTAGTAATAACAATTATTATTAATCGAAATGCTTTGGACAGAGACTTTGACTTTAAGTTAAATTGAGTTGACCGTGATACTAACGTCATACAATCAAGGAGACGAATCCTCTTTTGAATAGTGTTTAACGTTAAATTGAGTGGACAAATGACTCTGTTCCCCAAGATAATTTAATGATGTGGAAAGTGTTAAGCAGTGCCTTGCTTATCAGAAGTTTATTACATAAGTTTGGGATGGCATGTTTAACACAGTGTTTGTTTTGTGAGCACCATGATGAAACCACTGAGCACATATACTTTGAATGTCCTGCTTTGCAACATATATTATATAAGATCGGTTGCCTTACTGGTATTAACCTTTCTGGACAAACTTTAAGAATTTCGTGGAGTATTATATACAAAGCTACTAGGTGGAGAACTAAGCATGGCAGAGTTTTGGCTATTTGCTTGAAAGTTTATATGGCTGTGATATGGAGTGAAAGAAATGCCATTGTCTTTGAAAATGCAAGAAGAAATGATAATGTTCTCTGGAATGAAGTCAAGTGCCGCACCTACATGCAATTGAAGAACAGTGGTGGAATCTACCCTCAGTCTTTGATTCATGTTTGGGCTTGATAATGTTGTTTTTAACCTTGTATGTATCCTTGTTTTTCTACTTTCTGTTTAACCTCTATTGTTCTTCTTTTATTGTTGACTCAATAAAACTGGTAGGGGCCCAGTTAACCCCGCTGGCTTTGCCAAAAAAAATAATACTTCCACTCAACCCAACTACAGCCACTCGATGGACGTCGTGCCATGATTTGACTATAATCAAAGCAGAGCTTTCACGTTGAAGATCAATAGTATTCTTAAGTCGAGAGAACTGCGTAAATTATTCACGTCGATTTTTAGTTTGATCTTAGTTATATTAAGTAGCATAAAACTATCGAGTGGGTCATTCCATATTTATCCAATAATTATCAGTACGTGACCACTTGGTACCTCCAACAGCCACGAGTAATCACTGCTCAATATTTAGAGAGCATTACGTACTCTAGTATCCATGGATGTATCGATATCCGGTCTCGATACATCTTGACTAAGAATATTTAAAATGACAAATTTATTTCTATTAGGATAAATTACTTACGGTTACAACACTTTGTAACTACTATCACAAAACATATCATTTATGGATTTCTAAGTAAATATACTTTTAATTAAATTGATTAATTGATATAACATATTATATCAAGTATATAATGGAAAGAAAACACCATTTATTTCGAACAAGATTGATTGCCGAGTTAGATATGTATAAAAAAAATCATAATTGACCCTTGGGCATACCCTAACTCTATCAAAGATATCCTCCAATTACATCAAAACTCAGGTACCCTAAAGCTTATATAAAATACACAAGTCAGCATGCATAAAGCTGTACATAATGCCATGTCAGCAATCCCATCAATTTACAAATAAGCCAAATATCAACACACACGCAATCTACATCCCTCATGTAAGACAAGTTAGCAGTCTAAGGAAAAATACTCCATCAATAAACAAGCTACAAGATGTCTATAAATAGGCAAATATCCTATTGCATGAAGGATCTTTTTGGCATCTGCATAATTCAGAGACTAAGAATATACTGTACTTTCCTATATTAGAGCTTCTTGTAAAAACTCATTAATGGAAGATTTAGCCGACTTAGCACTGCGACAACGCTTCGGCTTAGAGATAGAGCTCTAAAGATGGAAAGAACAAAGTGGACATAGAGATTTAGCCCAAATCACTGTAAATCTCGCTATCTTTACTTTCTGTGCTTTCTCTTGGCATTACTGATCAAACTCACTCTCAGCCCATTATGCATTTATTCCTCTCGGTAATAAATTAAGAAACTTAACTTCCAATAATCACCTTAAACCTTCAGTAACCGGCCTACTGAAGTATTTGGAAAATAAACTAACCAAAGATTGCTTTTCGCTTAGGGTGTTGGCATTTGACGAAAAATCCCACCAACACTAGTAACTACTAACCACCAAGGCAACTAAGCGTGACTTACCTGTCACACACTCATACAGTAAGCTAATGGGCCTTGGTCCTTAGGTAAGCCTAAGACCCACTAATTATAATTGTCGATGTAACACCACTGCCGCGACTTTATATCATATCGTCCAACAACATACACGTGCTAAATCGCTACCATTTGTTTAACAAGAGGACATATGACAAGCAAGTCCACTACACCAAACATGTCATTTTATAATATTTTTTTCATTTCATTTTTTCGTGGTTATTATCGCTAGAAATTTATAAAGTTTATTATAGTTATACTTTATGGTTATTTTCATGATAAAATTTGGGCTTTTTGTAATGTTACCCTGCCTTTTAGACCAGGCCGGGATATCAACAAATTGGCTGGAAAAGATGGATATCAAGGTTGGAGATCGCTTGGAAACAAGGCTATGATCGATACCGTCAAAATTTAACCGAGCTCCAATCAAGACGGGATCGATTGGGAATGGTGAACAAGGCTAGGAGAGTCTACACTTCAAATTTCAGGTCAATCGGAGTTCGTATACTCGAGGTATGGATTGATCAATATTGGTGAGAAATGGTTGGCAACGATATGTTCGTATCGATATGATACGTATCGATCGGCATGGATCACTTTGGATCGATGGAAGTCATTAGTATCGATATGATTCGTATCGATCGGCATGGATCACTTTGGATCGATGGAAGTTGTTCGCATCGATAAGATTCGTATCGATCGACATGGATCACTTTGGATCGATGGAAGTCGTTCGTATCGATATGATTCATATCGATCAGCATGTATCATTTTGGATCGTTGGAAGTCGTTCGTATCGATATGATTCGTATCGATCAGCATGGGTCACTTTGGGTCGACGGATGTTGTTCGTATCGATATGGTTTGTCTCGATATGAAAGATGAAGCAACTCGATGGATACAAAGGACATACGCAGAGGATGGATACGAAGGGCATGCATTGAAGTGGGTTCGATGGATACGAAAGGCAAGCACGGATCGATATGAAGAGGCAAAGCATGGGACTAATACGAACGACATGGACACGAAAGGCCATGGATTGATGGATACGAAGACGAGGATCGATACGAAAGTAATGGAGACGAAATTCATGGGTATGAAGCCTTCAGCCTATTCGAAGATGCAAATTTGGATTGATCATAACTCTCATCCTACAAGTTCAAATGCTACGAAATTTTCGCAGGAGCTTTCTTATGCACTCAAGAATGTTTGTGATCAACCCCGACTCGATTGGACCATTTTGGATCGATACGAATCATACATGGATCGATCCAAAATCGCTCTGGATCGATCTGGCGGGCCCACATGCGCAAGAGAAAAGGTATTATAGGTTTTGGGGTAGATATTTTAGGATGTACACTTATAAATAGCAGTCCTATGGCAACTAAAAGGAGGATCTTCTTCTTCTTTCCTAGGCAAAACTCTGCCTTTTTTGGCCTTGATTTTCAAAGGCATGTAACTGTAATTACAGTATAAAGGGAATAAAACGATTGATGCAAAGTGGACGTAGGCCGAAGATAGCAGAACCACTATAAATCTTGTGTTCTTTCTTGCTTTCTTACGTTTTAATTTTGTTATTTCTTCATTTTTGTTCTCTACTTAATCTGGATCTGAGATCTATGTCTGGATATTGAGGATCTGTGTTTATACACCGGTGCTTTCAGTGCTGCTGGGGTTTGTGGCCAATTTTAACGCAAACCATTTGATTCATAATACTAAGGATAGAGCTTTCATTTCATCTTCTATTTTGCTTCACGCGTTTGTCACGTTTTCATATTCGTCCGTCCTTATTTTGTAAATCAAATTAGGGTTTTTGCTTATCGCCGCCTATACCCCTCTTGTAACGACCCAGAATTTTTAGAAATTAAAATTTGAATATTTAATTTATTTTAAATATTAATAAGTGAATTTATAAGTCAAATAAATTTTTATTTGAATTTTTGGATTTTAATTGGATAATTAAATCGATAATTAATACGTTAAATTATGGAAATAATTGAAAATTGAGTTAAATATGATTGAAAATGATTTGTAAAATTTTATTTTATCATATGGGAGTTAGAATGATATGTTAGAACTTTTAAAATCGAATTAAAAGTTAATTTGTGAAAATTGAATATTTTAATATTTAAATCGACTAGTGAAAATAGTCAATTTTTGAACAGTCTCAGAATTGAACGAAACTAGTTCCATTGGATCTGTAATAGTTAGTTATTACCGGATTTCAATTTTCGTGTCAATTGGAGTTATCGTTTGATCGTGGCAGCTCGAAACGCATCGATTTATTTTTAATTTAAATTTGACGAGTGAAAATAGCCATTTTTCAAAAAGTCTCGGATTTCGACGAAACTAGTTTCATCGGATCCGTAATGTGATATTATCGTAAGGTTTCAAATTTCAAGTCAATTGGATTTACGGTTTGTCCGGTACAAATTAAAACGCCTAGAAAATCGCTTAAATCGGTTTAATTTAAATTGAGCGTTTATAGCCATAACTCGCACATACGTCCGAATTAGCTTTCGAAACCTATTCCATTGTGTCCGGAACGCGGGATAAACCCTAGGTACGTCAGTTTCGGCGCCTAAATCGGAGTTCGGAATTTCCGGATGAATAGTGTCGAACGAAACTCTATAAATACACCACCACTCTTCATAATTTGATAAAAAAAATAACTAAAACCCTAATTTTTTAACCTAGCCGCCACTTATACAATGTATGGCCAGAAAACACCCACATTCATTCATTAATCTCTCTCAATCCGTAAGGAATTACGCGAAGTGCTCAACTACAAAGTCGAAGAGCTCGACGAGAGCTTCGATTCCATACGGTGATGATCGAATTTGGAGCGACGATGGAGGAGCAAAGTGGGGCCGTTCTCTTCAGGCCACGCATGCAAAACGAGGCTGTAGAGCAGGCCGAGCTTCATGATGGGGGTGGTGGAGGTAGCTCTTGCAATGGTCTTCAACATGGAAGTGGTTTGATGAAGTTTAGTCGAGCGATGGTGGAGCAAATCGAAACCCTAGTTCGGCCTTGGTGGGTTCTTTTGTTTCGTGTGTTACTGGAGATGATAACGTGAGATAGAGGAAGGGGGGAACGGCCTGATGGTGATGGGTTTAGATCCTAAGGCCAGGATTGATTTAGGTTTATAAAATTTAAAGTTTATGTTGATTTGTTTATATAAATCGTGTACAAACTTCAAATATTCATAAGTTTTTCATACGAGGTCCAAACTGCGCGAAACAGGAAGCGTTGGAATCGTATGGACGAGCACTACGCGATGGAGTTGGTTTGGAGTCGTTTGGAGTTAGTGAGAATTTTGGGTAAAATTAAACGCGCGTTTAATTTTATTCGAAATAAATCGCTAAAACGAAATAAAATCAAGGTGAGAATTTCTCACTCAATCGAATCAGTTTCGATTTTATTTTAAATAGTTAGATTTAAAATATTTGAATGCATGTTTGAATGTTGATTAATATCTATTGATTGTTAAAATAGACATTATGCGCCGTTAGTAAGCGGATGTTATTTATTAAAAACATATACCGCGAATATTTCATAAACAGTGAAATTGGTATTATATATAATATCAATATATATATATTGGCATATGTATATATTGCAGTTGTTGATTTCCCGTATTTTTTAGCGGATGAGACCCTATTACGCCGTTATTAAGCGGATAATATTTAATAAGAACATATACCGCGATAATTTCGTACTGGAGCGAAATTGGTATTGTGCTAATGTTTTTGGATGCAGGAAAACAGGTTGGAGGGATCCAACTGGATTCCTCAACAGTTTTTATTTGATTTCAGATATTTTGATATTTGATGGATTTTCATATTGATATATGATATCGTTGTAGTCGTGATTGACTATTTGTTGTATAGCATCATTGGACCCAGATTTTGGGATTTTAAAAGGTTTTTAAAGTGATCTTTGAAAATATTAAATATTTTTGGAATTGACCCATTTTAAATAAATAAACGTTATACTTTTAAAAGTTATAAAATTATGTTTTTAAGAAATATAGTTAAAAGATTGATTTTTGAGGAATATGGATTAATGATTTTATAAAATAGTTTAAATTGGATTTTTGAATTTATTGTGAAAAGTTTAAATATAGGATTTATAAAATTTAATTATTTTATAAATCAAGAGAATGGTGAAATTATAAAGGAGATTAAAGATGTTTTAAAAGAATAATATAAATTGATTTATATTAAGAGATTTATAAATGGATATTTATAAATTGAAATATGGACATTATAAAACGAGTTTTATAAGTGTTTGAATGAAGTGAAAATGAATTTCATAATTGAATGGAATTTATAGAATTTTATACGGTGAAGTTATAAATGGAATTTTATAAGCAGTAGGTTTATAAAATTTATTAAGTTATTAAAATAATGATTTTTGGATAAATGAATGAATCTTATAAGTTATAAGATTTATAATTTGGGAAGTTAAAAAGAACGATCTTTGTAAAATAATCGTTTTATAAGTATTTAACTTATAATATGAACTTTTAGTTTATAATTGAGTTATAAACTGGAATATGTTAATAAAAGAATTTATAAAAAGGAAGTTTTTATAAATAAATAGAAATGGAATTTATAAACGTTGTTTTATAAATTCGCAAATGACTTATTTTGATAAGAAAATTGTTGGAACCTATTTAAGGAGTTATATTCACATTTTTGAATAGTGAATAATCCTTTGAATTAAAACGAATAAAAGGATGAGATTTCTTAATGAAGTTTATTCACATTTTTGAATAGTGAATAACACGTTAAAGAAAATGGTTTGAATGTGAATGTTTTAAATAGAATTAAAACGATCTAACGATGTTTTAAAAAGGTGTTGAGATTCGAAACCATAGATTTCAACATTCATTGTTGAAATAGACGTTTTCGAGAAATAAAAGGAAATAGTGGACTATAACACTGTTGTTATAGTAAATGATTTCCGAAAGGAAATGTTTTGAATAGTATTGGGATTTATATATCTATTTAATTTCGAATCCCTATACTAGTGATTTTGGGTTGTCGTAACGATGTTTTACGTAACATTCGTTTTGGCCCAAATAAATATGTTTAAGAGAATGATTTCCTGAAAGAATAAAATATATACTAAATTTCGATTTAGGTATATTGAATATTTTCTAAGTGTTGAAAATAAATAAAATTCGTGAATTACTTATTTAATAAGTATGGAAATGTTTTCCAATATAAAGTGAATACTTTGAGAATTTATCTTTTTGAAGATAAATTGAAATGAATAATTGAAAACGTATATGCATGAATATTTTGGAATATAAATTCACTATTGAATTTATAAATGAAAGTGGAATTGGTTTAAAAATAAATGTTGATTTATTTTTAAAGTGTGAAATCATATATCTAGTGAAGATATTTTGGAAAATAAATAATTTGGAAAATTATTTGGAATCTGGTGATGTGTGCATATCCAGTGATAGTTCAATAACCGACTATCAATATTACCCTTTGAATGGGTATTTGATGTGAATTGTTTGAATGTGAATGCTACACTTATTTTTGAATAAGCGCTCACTATTCGGGTTAACGGGGAAAGGACCATGGGGTCGTATAACCCATTCCGAATATGTGATACGTCGTTATGAATTGCATTTGAAGATCGGTGTTGAAGACCCGGTATTTGCGAGAGCGATAGGATGACCTGTCGATTTACTCTGCACCGAGTAGCTACGGTATAGAGTTCTCCATATGTGATGGTGAATCCGATCAGGATTGTGAATATCCGGATTGCAAGGACTTCTTTGTAAGTGCCTTCGGTTTTGTTCGAGCCCGGAACAGACTTGTATGGATTGTGTGTCTGACATTACAAGTTGAGATATAAAGCCGATTTCTTTCAAATATATTTCTGTTGGTGGCGAAGAATTTATTCTTTTAGCTTAACACCCTTCTCTGAGACGTACGAGCTCAGAGGTTATATAGTTGAAGTTATCAGCGATATATTCCCAATTTGGTAATGTGACATGCTGAGTGATGCTGAAATGATCATTGTGTTGATTATTGTGATAGGATCGTTTATTTGATCGTCTATCTTGGTGATCATTGTGTTGATCATTTGGTGACCCAAAGCATGGTTTTTGTATAAAGTATGTTTTTGTGGACGTGACTTCGTCGAACCTCACACCCCGGAAATGGTCAAAACAGGAAAGATGCGGCAAGGTTATGAGGGGTAGCACCCTTTAGGGTATGTACATTTCCTTCTGGATAGAGGTGGTATCATGGTATGGAGCCCAGATATTTAACCTATGTGGTTACTACGAATTTATTACTTTGTGGTTGTTGGCTATCGGGATCCCGTGAGAAAGGTCGTTTACGATCGCGGAATGGCATGCTCGTGTCAGTAGTTACCCAGTTAGGGGTAACCCGGCCTTGTGTTGGCAGAGTTCCAGTTTGGTTCTCGGGGATGTCTTTCCAGAGGCATTCTCATGTGGCAATGGGAAGTTCCTTGGCCTGACCATTTGTTGGAAATCCAATTCCCAATACGAAACTTGTACGGTATTAGTTGTAGAACCTGCTATTCACTTATGGTGGTCACCACTGTTTGGATGGTAGCTATAGTAGGCATACGATAATGGTCGTATGTTGGCTAAGATTTATATTCTACTTTCAAAATGAATTTTCCACTACACTATGCACTAGTAATAATATCAAATGTTATTTTAAATGCGTATCAAGCATCTTTGACTATCATAAGGAGAAATCTCCTCCGATTCTGCGTTTGCATGTGTATGTGTGCGGGAGGCCTTATGGTAGTCTCATTTTTAAAAAAACATTGCAAATTGAATTTAAAAATATTCCTCTATTTTGATTTTAAAGATAAATAAACTGTTTTGAGTTCTCACACCAGTCACATGACTGACTTGGAGTTTATTGTTTTCCTTCCTAAACTCTGGGTGCCCACCAATTTCCACACGGGCAGTCAAGAGTTAGGATTATCAAGATATTCTGGATATTCTGGAGTTGCTGGAGGCAAGCTGGATGGCATGGCGTATTACTTATATAGTATTTCTTTTTCCGCTGCACTATTTGTTGTTGTTGTTGTACACTCTGATGATATGATGTAATGAAATATGATGTAATGTAATAACTGATATAGTTCTTTGTTTAAAGATTATTCATTTATTTATTATATGTTGTTCCGCTGCGAATTGTGAGATTCTGTTGTTCTGTTGTTTTCTGTTCCGTCCTATTTTCTTCTGTTTTTCTTTTTCCTCTTTTTCTTCTATTTTAAAATGTTCTATCTTCTTTTCTGTTTTCTCTCCTCCCTAATTTCTATCTTTTTCTCTTCTCTTTTCCTAAATTCTTTTTCTTAAAACCCCTCAGTGTTCGGTTTTCCGTCGTTCGATTCCTCGGCAGTCGATAAAGTAAGTGTCGATGTTGAATTTTCGGAAGACGAAGAATCGGGTCCTGACACCTCTGCCTCAAATTCAATCTGCGTTTATCAACCTCTCCACCTTTGCCTCATTTCAGCACCGCTTTGCCGGGTATATTTCATTTTTTTGAATCTTGAATTGTAAATAATTTTTATTGTTCCAGCGAAAACATAATTTGAATCTTGAATTGTAAATTATTATTTTTTAGGTTTAAAAGCCTAAACCAACAAGAGTTATCTTATACGAAAACATATCCTAGCGACTGAAGATCCCACGGACTAGGATTAATAAGCAAACCAGTTTTGAATAACTCAAGACGTAATGCATTTGTTTGGACTTAGTCATACTCCATTCCTATGGTGCACGATATAAATGCATGCCCACGGAAGTATTAAAAGGATAAAACTATGTTTTTTAATGATGACCATATCTTGAAAATAACATGTGGGGTATATGTAGGATACTCTTAATGGTTGTGATCACCTATGTTAGTGTGAGCTGGGCCGGCTCTATGAGAATATTAAAGGCTTTTATTTTCTAAAAACACTCGCAGAACCAAAAATTATTCAGGACCAAAATGACACAACTAAGAGATTGGATGTGAAGGGAAATAATGCTTTGTAAAGCTTATTGTCTAGTTATACAATAACGGCTGACAGTTCAAGATGAAATAATTCACCAATTGGCCAAGTATATCCGATAAGTTTTAATTAGGAAAAGTTCAAAGTGAAATATCTACTTATCCTCGATATAGCATTATTTCCATATGAATTGTGTGATATTACACTTTGTGTGGGGAGACATATATCGTCATTCATGTAGGGGATTGTTAGAATTCTCAAAAAAAAGTGAATGAGATATATCCCACATCGCTAAAAATAAATCAATTTTTTGGTTTATATAGTATACTCTCAATCCGTATATTAGCCCTTAGGGTCAGGTAATTTTATGCGAGTGAGAGGACCTATATGGGCATGGACTAAAATATGCGTGCCCCGCCGCTTGCCCGGCCTGAGCGACTGACCGAACCGGGCCGGGTTGGGTGCATGTGCGGGTCCAATAAGAGTGGACCGTGTTATAATTTTTGCTGTACAGAAGTGAACAGTTTTCTATTGTTTAAATTTAAATAGAAGCGACTAGTGGATTGGACGCGACTGTTGCAAACAGCAACAGTTTTCGGCTGTTGCAAACAAAGAGGCGTGACTGTTGCAAATCGCAATAGTTTTCGGCCTTTGCAAGCGAAGAGGCGCGACTGTTGCAAACCGCAACAGTTTTTGGCCATTACAAACGAAGAGGCGTGAATGTTGCGAATAATAACGCTTTTTGGCGTTGCAAATAAAGGATGCTATGTTTCTCAACGGGTGTAGCCATTGGGAATTCGGTTATAAATAAGGAGGAAACCTGATCACTTTCCTCACTTAATTTTAATTCCGAATTTTCTCTTCTTCCTCTTCGTTTGTTAATATCTACAATCCGTCCGCTTTTGCATATCACACAGAAGATCATACACATCACAATCTCGAGCAGATCACGTCTGTTGTATCTTGTGAGAATTTGAATAAAGTGTTAAGGAAATTGTTACGACAAGCCTCAGACGTAATTTCCTTCTTCAACCAGTTAGATTTCTAGTTGATTTATATACATACATACATACATACATACATACATATATATATATATCTTTTTTGTTTCTGCGTTGTACTATTTCTTTAAATAATATAATGTTTGATTTATCGCTATAGTTATTATGTTATTGTAATTAATTACAACATACTTATTGTTAAAATAACTAATACAGAATCCCAAATTAGTGGAAATCTGAGTTGTAAACTTGTGAGACAAGTTTATTATTGATTAGTCTCTGTTTTGGTATACTAGACTTATAACAATGTATTGCTTCATTTATATTAGCATGCTGGTTTAATGCTTCGTTTATGTAGTACCTTTTATATTAATGTCGTATTTGCATACAATAATCGGGACGAATAAAATTTCTTGTTGATGTCGAAGCCTACATCTAGGGAGTGGATTAGAATTCGGCATAGAAATAATAATGAATATATACAAGGAGTTTGATATTTTATGGACTTCGTGAAGTGTCATTCACCAGCTGACTCCGTACTATGCAGTTGTTCCTGCAAAAAGTGTAAA
The DNA here is from genome assembly GCA_030765085.1 of Allium cepa. NCBI lineage: Eukaryota > Viridiplantae > Streptophyta > Magnoliopsida > Asparagales > Amaryllidaceae > Allium > Allium cepa. Next base: position 624,054,700 of record CM060939.1, read on the forward strand.
AATCCAAACAAGTTGCCTTTTAATACGGTAGAGTAGCACTTGATCGCTATGATATGGATCCAACATACGATGAATGGTTTTTCCATTAGAAGCGACAGTGACATGATGGTCAATCCTACGTGACATGCCAATTATGAGGCTTACTCAAACTTAGTAAACTAGTGCTAGATATTGTATGATAATCACATGACAATCAAAGGTTAGCCTCAAATTTAATTCAATCCAATACTCTAAATTTGGATTATATGAAACACTTTTGCTCTTGCTGTCCTTCAGATCCACAGATCTAAAGATCAAATGGTTTAAAACCATTTTGTTCATATTGTTGATCTAATATAATATAGTGTTCCTCTGTTTATTATAAGTTTTACATTGATATAAATTTATGTTCTTTAAAAGTTATATCCAAATTTGTCATTTCCTGATGTGGAACAAAATTGTTATGCAACTGTCATTTACTAATATATGTTGATATAGTTTTCTAAGTATATAAACTGATATAAAATGTTTTAAAGTATATAAATGTTTACAGCCGCCATTTTCTTCCCTTGATATACTAATTGATATAGTTTTCTAAGTATGTAAATGTTGCAGAATGTTTTACTTTTACCCATCGGTTCTTTCAATGCAATTCTTTTCCTGTTGTTTCGTTCAATGGGTGTTCCGTTAGTTCTATAATTTTATGGGTTAGCTTTTGTCAACAATGTGTACCTACTGTTATGGCTCTTTAATTCCGTATCATTTTGCTGGTCTGTTATTATGAAAATTAATGCAAACTGTGATGATAATTTCACTCTTAGACACACAGATTTTGAGATAAATTTTCAGTTAGTCAAATTGATAAATGTTGCTAATTATATAAACTGATATAAAATGTTTTAGCCATTGATTCTTCATCCTTAAATGTGTTTTTGCTATTGTTCAAGGCAAAAGGATTTTTCTTAACATTTTTTTATGAAGCTTTTGTCAGACTAATAAAAAAATACCATGATCATTCACTCTTATACATAGAGATGTTGACAATGATACTAACTCACGTTTAGTTAAACCGTTGTAATTTAATATAGTTTGCAAATCATACATGCAAATATAGAATAGCCAATGATTTTTTTTCCTTCATTGTTTTCTCAAGCGGTGCGCCTTTTTTGTCCCTTTTTTTACTGTGCTTTTGTCCATAACGCCTACATGATTTCACAGTAACAATTGTGACTAATTGTTTCCTTTTTATTGGGTTTCTTCCTTATTTTCTGCTAACATTTTGGTAACAACATTGACATGAATGTATTAGTCATTTATTAGTTTTGACATGAATTGACACATATTGACATAAATTATCATAAATAACATTTATTCATGTTGATATAAATTGACATACACTGCTAATTATATAATTTGTTTCCTTTTATTGGTTTCTTCCTTATTTTTTTGCTAAGAACATTCAAATGATGCTGTGACGTTTATAGAAATACAAAATTTAATTTTTTTTTTTTTTTTTCTCCTTTTATTTGGTTTGTTTATTAGTGGTTATGATGACTATCATGCTTTACTAATTTAAATTTCTAAAATTATAAGTTTTGAAGATTAGTACACGGACGCAAATAGTTTTGAAGTCAAAGAAAGAGTAGATTAGTCATTTATTAGCATTGACATGAATCGATGCACGCTGATATAAATTATCATAGATTACATTTATTCATATTGATATAATTGACACACACTGCTAATTATATAAATTGTTTCCTTTTTGTAGGGGTTTCTTCCTTATCTTTTTGTTAAGATCTTTGTGACAACATTGAAATGGTGTTGTGATGTTTTTAGAAATAATGGATTCCAAAATTTAAGTTTTTTTCCTTTTATTTATTTTATTTATTAGTGGCTACGATGACAATCGTGCTTTGCTACTTTAAATTTCTAAAATCTTGAGTTTTGAAATTTAGTACACGGACGCAATAGTTTTGAAGTCAAAGAAAGAATAGGTTAGTCATTTATTAGCATTGGCGTGAATTGATACCCATTGATATAAATTATCATAAATTACATTTATTCATATTGATATAAATTGACATACACGGCTTATTTAACATTGTTTGACACACTGCTAATTACGTTTTTGCTAATAACATTGTTTGTTACACTGCTAAATACATTCATATTGAAAAATAGTACACAGACACAATAGTTTTGAAGTCAAAGAAAGAATAGATTAGTCATCTGTTGCAAGTGTATTCACCTCTCCGGCACTAGTTTAGTAGTATAAATGTATAATGTTTATAGATCATACACACATGTTCCACAATGTTTGATTTCAGGTCACTGCCCTCACAATAAATTCCCAGACGAAGTAAAATAGTATACTATGTGAGTGGATTTTGATGACAGCAGAAACTGAAAGCATTGAACTTCAGAGTAGCAAGGCAACGTAAATTTTAAGCAGTGTGCCTTGTTGTTACAAAAATGTTGGGCTATATAAACTTCAGACCAGAAAGCACTAGCTTGTACAAAGTAAATGTCGGGCTATTAATACTTACTGTTACTTTTTTCCCTTTATTTAACAGATTTACAAGGGGAAAGGGCATGATTTGATACTGTTAATGTTCCTTGTACACCAAGAAGAAAAGGATAAATAATATCATCCTCATCTGTGTCTAATTTTGGCTTCTTCAAAGCTTTTTGTTTGATACTCTCTATACATTCGGGGAATTTCACTATAAAGACAAACTTTACGGTCCAATTAGTTTGTAGGACACACATTCACGAAAATTAATTTCAAGACCAAAGTCAGTAGAATAATTACTTTTAAGGACAAAGTCAGCAGTCCAATTACTTTCAAGCACGTAATTTCATAGGTTTTTAGGCCTTAGAAACTAATTACTTTGGATTTTGTGCTTAAAAGTAATTATTTCAATTGTGTGTTCTAAAAACTAATTGCACTTGCTAAAGAGACCCTTGTGGTTAATTTCAACTTTCTTTTCCAAAATTACATTGTGCATGTGATTAGAAGTCAATTATGAAGTTGTTTTCTTCTGGAGCAGTATTAACCATTGGAATAAAATGTTTTAGATGGAATACGTTTTAGATATAGTATGTATTAGATGAAGTAATCCTTTTGTGGTATTTTGTATGGAATACATATATATTTGTTGTTCTAAATATTGAGTGGTATTATTGACCATATATTTGCAATTGGAATGAAATATATATTATTGTAACTGGTTTTAACATTTTTGCATATGTGAGTAAATATATTATTCTGTGTTATAGCATTTCTTGTATATGGCTGTTTTCTATTATAGTCAGTACTTCAGTTTACCACTGTTTTAACAGTGAATAATAGAACCGTTAGCAATATGAAAATTGTTTTGGGCGCTAGAAATTATAAAATTCATAATGGTAATAAGCGTGGTGGTAAATACAGACGTTTGTAACAGTATTAACCACTGGAATATTACTGATTATAGCGGTAATAATCATTAGTAATTAGAAATTTATAGCGCTTATAACAAAAGTAAATAATATATTTCTAATGATTATAACCATGACAAAATCCGTGGTAAAATTTGCCTTCGGCTTTTGTCTAAACGGGTATGACTGTTAGGATCATCATTAGTCACGGTTATAAACGTGACAATTGAGCCTTTCTAGTGTTGTGGTCGACGCCAATAACCTTTGCTACAAAGTAGCTCAATGTCTATTGTCTTTGCTACAGATGTAAAATGTCTTCTATATCTAAGTCGATGTTGTCTAACATGAGTAATTGAAACAAACACGCCTCTTTGTACAATTAGTCTATAAATATCGAACCCTAAGGATATAGCCAAGGGATGCAAACTTGGTCTATATACGCAACACATATGGAACCTTATATCGCAATACCCTAGTCGTCTCATCTCAAAGCCATTGGATGACTTTATGAAACAACTATACGAATCAAATCACATTATGGACTATCACCAAAGTCTCTATATCTTTTAGAATCCATCGCTCGTTTTTCAGGACACGACGTACCATCTCCGAACCCATCATATTTCTCCTAGTCACTTTGAACCTTCTAAGCATCCCATGGGCCCATAAAATAAACCCAAACCCTAAAATCTTAACATCACAATCCCAAAAATCCATTGCTATGTACACATTAGTTCAGACATTTAACCAGGAGAGTTAGATATGTGATTTTAGTTCTAAACGTTTGGTTAAAGAATCCAAACGTTTGAATTTTCCATTTTTACATAAAAATAATGCACGAGAAATTCCCTTGAAATTGACATCCTGATGTCTGTATGCCTGGAAAGGCCATGATTAAACCTAGATAGGAGAATTTCCCTTAGTGGAAATTCATCCCACCTTTTTCCCGTTCGTGTTTCTCTCATTTTCGTTGAAGTTTTGCTTCGTGTCACCGTGACACCTTGTACCAATGTCACTTCCCTCAGATTCACATCATTATTATAGGTCATTCGACTTTCAAACTAGCATTGCTTCATACTCGACGAATTACTTAAAAGAAGTGAATACAATTTCAGATAACCAATCTAGTTTAACTACTTTTTATCATTCTAGCCTCTACATTCATTCAATAACGTCACCATCGCATGCACTCTCTACTAATTCCAACATCTCTAAACCAACAACAATCAATGAAATCGCCAACAAATCACAATAATGTAGTACATTCATTATCAAGATTTTAACAAATGATTAAATACTTATAAAAATTCATTAAATAAAGATTGTCATATATAAAATACCAAACCAAGTCTATTCATCAAGCCCTAACTCAGGATCATCGTCTAACTTTAATACATAGTGTAAATGGTGACCATAGAGCATAAAAGATAAATCCACTCGCCAAACACTATGAAATCTGAATCTAACTTAACTTTAAATCTCTATGGGTTTCATAAATCTTGTTCCAGTCTTCACCAAAATCCTGGCTTGAATAGTAATATTTATAGAGAATTTTTTAACTTAAATTTGTATATTTTATTTGAAATTTTTCATTAACATATGAGTGGAAATTTTGGATATTTTATTTGAAATTTGGACTTGACCTGATTATCGTTTTTAATTATTTCTGTAACAACCACATTCTTAATTAAAATTCAAAATACTTCTGATTTTCTACGTATTAGAAAACAACTACCTCTGCCAAAAATATTGAATAAAAATGATTTTGAGTTGCCATTTGATTATCACGAAAAACGATTGAAAAGTTTGCTCAAAGACGAAGTTTTCCATTTAAGAAATTATTAACATACATAAGTTATAAAGTAAGATATTGGCACACCCTTCTGTACAAACACTCGACAATAACATAGCGTGATTTACTTAATAACACGACAAGATATTTTCGTATTTATAAAATTCATTATCCAACTAAATTTTGACACAAGTTCATCGTTAAATGATATCTTCCTCATACCTGGTCCTATTGATTAATGAACAACGGAAAAAAATCATGTATATTTTACCGATCCTTCATCAATATGATCCACTCTTTCTGCAAATCCATCTCCACAACGCCGTCGAAAACTTCTTGAGATAGCAATAAGTTCATCTCCAACATTTATGTCCCTAATTAATATCATAAGAGGTAAACTTAAACGCCTATTTATGTGGAAACGTCCAACAATTGAACATGTAATTAATCCACGCCTAACAAATGGATGTGAAATAAACACACATCTAAAGTTGGTAGTGTATTAAATACACGTCCAACAATCGGACCGTGTATTTAAGCTAATTGTATATTTAATACATGCTTGAATCCAATCATTTTAATTTTAAAGTACATTACATAGCTTAATCGTTCAACCTTGTTACGTAGCTAATTGCTCTATCAAGAAACCGTATGTTGATTGGCATACCGAGGGAGCAAAATAGAAGTCTCTAATGCCAAAAAAATTGGCCCATTTCTCTTCGTTTCAGATTCCAAAGGTGTGTTTTTTGTCAAGCAAAGGGTATTCTGAAAGGAGTAATTAGCAAAAGGGGATTGTGTTTTTGCGTTACGAAAGGGGAATAAGAAAGAGGAACGATGCTTTATATTTATTTGTGTGTTTGGTTTTTATTTATTTTAAATATTATAGAATAATCGTTAACAATTAATATTAAATATAAACTAATGCAAAAAACAGTAAACTAAAAAAAATCTGGTACACTGCAATTTAAAAAAAAAGCCTAATGCACTGCAACTAAAAAAAGTACACAATGCAAATAAAATGTAAATGCTACAGATTAGGGTCCTACTTGTTGATAAGTATTGTTGATGTTAAAAGTTGTACTTCAACCGTGCTATCTGAACAATCAACCGACTCTTCGTAGTATCGTCGTCGAACGTACGAAACATTTCTCTTTTCTCTTTGCCCATAAGAATTGTTATTACTTTGTCGCCGTTAATTTGACCAATCAACTTCATCCGATAAATCCAGCGTTAAAAAAGATGAACTGGTAGATTCTATATTATTTGGACTCAAATCAGTATTAACAGCTTTCCGTTTCAGAATAAGATTTCTTCATAAGGCGCTTGTATATTTGATTAATAAGACCAATTACCTTATATTTTTAGCATGTTTTTTTTTCTCATCACAACGTTTTTTACTTGTCCCGCCACGGCCTACGAATCTAGAGGTGAAGCCATGATCAAATGTTGATGTTGGAGTGATAAGCGGTGGAGTCAAAGATGGTTGTCCCATATTACAAAAAAAAACCGCGTTAGTAGTACTCGAACATCTTTGAGATTCTTAGGCATTAAATCAAATTCTCGCGTTTGATTGAAATGCATTTGAAATGTCTGGGAATGCATAGGAGATCGTAAGGACTCATCTTTATATGCAGTATTAGACGTGAATGTAACAACTTCAGTTGCATATGTACCTTGAAATATAATTTGTAGCACGTCATATTTTCTATTGGGCTCTCTTTTATACTTCAAAATAACACTAAAAATCCCTAAATAAAAACTATTTAACAAATTTCTTATAAATATCTTATATAAAACTAAAAAAAGATATACTTTCACACATTAACCCACATTCCTCTGCGGTCCCAGTTTTAGTGCATAGACTCTGTCAAGTCAACCACTATTTTTTGAGCATATCGTATTTGTGTCGGACTTTATTGTTCGTCACCTCTGTTTCTTCAAACATTCCTTCATGACATCGTTAACTGCAACTGTTATTTTTTTGTGAATTCATTCTTGTTAGTGTAAGGCATAACATGCATCAGCCGTGCATCCAAGGAAGTGCATAGTTGTTGTAACAAATCAGATTTTCGAACTTCTGCGTTGTATTTACGACATTTTGATTCGAATATGGTAAGTTAAGTAGTAGAAGAGGAAATAAGTGTTCATTTTGGTGTGGAAAAGAAGGTAAATGAAGAGTTAAATTTATATTGAAGGGATGGAGAAAATGATTTTTGATCCGTTGACAGACGTTTCTGACATCCAAAGATCAGTTTTCGCATGCCACTTCAATATTCAACGGTTATCCTTTTAAAATTTAGTGAAAGCACGGCCTTATTCCTGATAAAAAAGGATTTTCGGTAGAAGACGGTCAAAGTGTTTTTCGGATTGGAGTCGCCAGCCATGTCATGCCATGCCATGCCATGAACTTTTGTCAATGGAAATTTTTGACCATGGACCTACCAAAACTTTTATCCCTTTTAACTCTCGGCTCCCTCTCATTCCATGCCTAAAATCAATTCAAATATTTATATTTCCATAGTTATTGTCATGTTAGACATATCAAAAACCCTACATTCCATGAGAAATACGGATTCTCAAATCAATATGCTATCCCATCCTTATTATCTTCCAAGCACCGGGCGCCTTCCCCATGCTCACCACTGCTAACTGCAATAACCGACCCCTTATTCGATGCCTCGCCTGCTACCAGAGGCCATGATCCATAATTTAACATCTTGTCTACTACAAGACACAGCGAAAACTGATTTGTAGGGGAAAAAATCCTGTTTAGGTGAGAAATAATCGAAGTTTACATATTTTAAATTGTTTTTCTTGATAATAAGGGCGACCGACAGATAATTTTATTTATTATAATTGAATATTTTTTATATTTTTAATGCTAAAATTAGTAGCTCATCTGTAGCGCATTCGCAAACTCAGGTAAAATTTTCTGCTTTATTACGTGATATCGTTCAAACACATAGTTAAAGTCATCGTTGCATGGAGAGTAATATATATTATTATATTGTTTTTCTTTATATGGATTCTGTTTTGGTTAGGTTGTTTCTAATGTTCCGCTAAATTGTTTGATATTTGAAAATCATGGTAATTTGAATAATTATTTCTGTTGTAACTAGAATCATAGAAGTGATTATTTTTGCATTTTTGGGAGATTTTCTATGTTCAGTGCGAAAAGATGTTTGTTTTATCGTCTTATTTGACTAATCCATGTCTACTAAGCCTATGTAGGCTGTAAATGGTCGGATATGGACTCAGATAGTGTCATAGCTGTATCTGTATCCGAAATCATTTTCGAATATCGGATCTCCGTATCCGCGGATGTGGATGAATATCAGATATTTATTGAATAATCTTTGACCAGTTCACAACCAATAAGTCTAAACAAGTAAATACAAAATGTCAATTCATTATAAATTCATTTCAGTACCAAAATATATAAAAAAAAATACGCTAAGAAAAATAATTTTAAACAGCAAATATTGATTTTTATATATATACTAATCTTTTTACCTAAATAAAATAGTAAAGAACGACAATTAGGCATGCGATGTTGTATGGTGCAGAACGTTGGCCTACTAAAAAACAATATGTCCAAAAGATAAGCGTAGCAGAGATGCATATGCTGTGTTGAAGGTATGGTCATACAAGACGATACCGAATTAGAAATGATGATATAGGGGACAAACTTGGAGTAGCACCAATTGAAGAGAAGCTAGTCCAACACCACTTAAGATGATTTTGACATCTCCAACCGAGGCCTCCCGAGGCACATGCGTGCATTGGAATTATAGGCCGCATCGAATGCTCAAAAAGAGGTAGATGTCGACCAAGTTTGACATGAGAGAAAGTAGTAAAAATGGACTTGAATAATTGAAATATATTTGAAAAGCTAATGTCGGACATTAGCGAGTGAAAGTTAGCGATCCAACTAGAAGTACGAGCTATGAGTTTTTTTTTTGCTTGGGGTTGGTTTAGGGGTAGTGTTATACGTTTTAAATTATAGGACTAGTTAATATGAGCCTAAGACGTAGTATTTGGTCTTCGGTCCATGTTACTATTAGTACCATTATAATTGTCGTCGTCATCATCATCATCATCATTATCATGGTTTTTGTAACTTCCCATATTCGAAGGCACGAAGCTAAGCATTGTAGATGCTGCAGTCATCCATAATATTAACTGTCGGTGACCAAATACGATAAGGTTAATGGTATTCATAATATCAGAAGCATATGAATATGAAATAAAATCATAGGTTTCAAAAAAGAATGACATTTTTTATTACATTTCCAAAATATGTTTCATATTAAAATTACATAATCCCATTGCTTTTCCAGGTTCAGATAAAATATATTATTACATAAATACGCCAAGAGCGACATATGATGATGCTCCTTTGTTTGACCAGAGTACTGTATATCCAACACAGCAGAATCAATCCAAAATAAAACAACTTCTAATTAGCTATCCATCAGCCACCTGCTCGTCATCGAGAACTTTATTCGCCAACCTATTAAAACCTATAAACCTCAACTCTCAGTCTATTCAAATCGATTTTTAGCACCCGAGAGTTTAAGGGGAAACATAAACTTCAAGCCAGACATAAACCTTGGGTGAATTATACTATACATCTCGGTTATTTGATATTAAGTGAGACCACGCCGCTTAGCGGAACGAATTATCCCTCACTAATATTCTTTTAAAACATATATTTTGCAAATTACAATCCTGCAACCAAAACCGGTTAAACATGTAAAGCAATATCATGTATATGTACATATCAGTTATCAAATGGACTATCTGTCCATACACTGTAGTTTTGTTCGGCTAACTACTACTAACCCTTGGCTGACTCGGGGCTACCAGAAAAACATAAAAATCTAACATTTGTTAAATACTCCTCCTCTGAATGGTCTGTCCTTAGTTACTTCTCAAGGTCTAACCGATCATATTGGTTTTGCGGACTCACTAATAACATGTCCTTCCTTTTTAGATTCTTTTCCATGTGTAACATAATTTTAGTCTTACATGTGACAAAGGCCTACACACTGAAATTTTGAACCTATTTTAGCTAGGGCTACTAGCTAAATTATAGGGGGAGATCTCATACCAGTCACATATGTTATTCTAATATCTGAGTCATTTTACTTAGGGTTATCTATCCATAAAATTTCTCTTGAAAACCTTTTTTAAATTGATTTAAACCTTTAAATCATTCTTTAAACAAGGAAATTATTTATATATACTTTTGCTTTACTCAAATCACTTAGTCATGTTACATATTCTTTACACAAAACCTTATTGATTTAAACATTTAAACTTTCGAAAGTACCCCTTTTGAAACATTTTGAAAGTATCTGTTTCGGAACCATTGGAAGTACCTCTTTTGATACAAGTAAAACTTTAGGCCGAAGGCCAAAACATACCTTTCAAAATCATACCCTTCGAAACCATTCATATTTATTCTTTCAAAAGCATTGAAAAACATTTTATTTGAAAGTTTTAAAACCTTAGACAACCTATCTTTAAAACATTTAAACATTGCCTTTTGAAACCATTGGAAAACTTTTCCTTTTAGACCTATCGAAATCATTGGAGAACCACCCCTTACAAACATTTTTTAAAACCCTTCGAAAACATTAAAACATCAAGTCTTTCGAAAGCATTTGGGTTCAATTTATAACATGTGGAAACACCTTTCGAAACCATTAAAACCATCTCTTTCGAAACCATTTGGGTTTTACCTTTTACAGAGAAAAGGGGTCATTAAAACATTTAAGTCGAAAGCATTCCTTTCGAAAGCATTCCTAAGTAAAGAAGCCATGGTGTCGAAACCAATCTTCTGAAAGCATTGGAGAAGCGGCTAAGTTTTAAAACAAAGTGCACCTTCTGAAATCATTGACACCGAAAGGTAGAAAAGCGACAGTTAGAGGTTTCGACCCATTCGAAAGCATTAACTTAAAACAAAAGGCGCAACCCATTCAAAACATTTCCTTTGAAATATTTGACTCAACCGAAAGCCAACTAAGTCGAAAGCTGTAACGACCCATAATTTTCGATAATTAAATTTTGTTAATTTAATAAGTTTCGGTAATTTAATTCGGAAAGAAAATAAAAATCTGTAATTTAATAATGAAATCACTAAAACAAATGTAATAATGTTAATGCAAGTTAATAAATAAATAATTTAGTGCAAATCCAATTAATTGAAATAATCGCAAGATCATAATTGATTGTAAATAGTAAATTGGAAAATAAAATTCAAAGTTATATTAATTGACGAAATGATACGTAACGAGCTATACTTTGGAAAAATCAATATTAGATAATTAATTATAATAATTGTTGGTTGATAATAAAATATGAATAGGATAATGATTGATTGAATAAAAAAGAATGGGAATCAAGATTTATTAATTTAAATTTAATAATTGGATTAGTTGGAATTAAATGAAAATTAATACTCAAATATTACATAAATAGGAATTAAGATGAAATTGGGAAATATTAATGTACCATGTTATAAACCAATGTTAATTATATCCTTATTGAAATAAAGGACTTGAATAACAAGGTTTAAAAGTAAATAAATGGATTTTGTAATTTTAAATTTATAAATTTCTGAATTTAATGAAATTGAAATTAAACACTGAAATTGAAGAATTAATCAATTTTAAATCGATAGCTAAATTTGTTTAAATTATTCATGAGTGGTTAAGGAATCAAAAATGATAGAAGTTGTAAATTATTACAATTTAAATTGGAAAGTGATTAATTAATTTAATTATTAATTTATTTAATTAACTGGAAAATGGCCATTTTGGCCACTGACTCGGATTTCGACGAAACCAGCTTCATCGGATCCGTAACGGTGAATTATTGTAGGATTTCAAGTTTCGTATAGATCGGACTTGTTGTTTGATCGTACGGACTCGAAATGCCTAGAAATCAATGAAATTGAAATCAATTGAAATCAATTTGAAATAACTTGATTTTAGCATAACTTCTTCATACGTTAGAATTTGAACTTGAAACCTATTCTATTGCGTTTAAAATATTTAAAAACATCTATTTTGATATATGGGTCGATCCAATTTCGTTCCGGAGTCGAAATGAGCTTTTCGGGCCATTTATCGTTCGAAACCCAAATTCGATCGAGCCCTTTTGCTTCTATTTGTGGTCTGCCTATATATATGTCGTTATAAACCCTAGTAGCATTTCTATTTCTCATTTCTATACGTAAAGAAGCTTCAGTTGCCCTTCTTTCTCAATGGCAAACAAATCCTAAAATTTACAACTCGGTTTCAGTTCAAAATTCAAAGCCAAAATTCAAACTCTTCCAAACCCTATCGAATTTTATATCATTGGAAAGATCTCTTTAAATGGAACCTACGTCTGCTAATCGTTTTTCAGGACAATGACCGGGTCGATTAGAAATCACGGTCAAAGTTGAATTTGGTGTTTTTTATTTGAGCGTCAATCGGGGAATTGGTTTCTGGGTTTTGAGGAGGGTGTTGTCAGAAGTCTATCGGCGGTGGTCGAGTCATCCAATTCAACCCGGGGTGATCTGAATTCACGAATTAGGGTTAGTATTTTCGTGAACTTCGGCGGTGGCCGGTGGCGTTAGGTGGGGCCGGACTTTGGCCAGGGCGTCGGCCATCGATGGGGGGGCGGTCGGAGTAGGCGTGGCTGGAGTAGATGGTCGGAGATGGTGGCTATTGTTGGTCAAAGTTTCGACTGAATGAGGTCTCGCGTGCGTACTTTGCGTGTTGCAGAAAGAAGACGGTGACATGTACGTTGCCTCTTTTTATTTTTATTTTAATTAAATCTTGATTTTCAAATGTTCTAATTCACATAACTTTTACACAAGAGGTCCGTTTCACGCGTCGTTTCCTCCGTTAGGATCGTATTGAAATTCCAAACATTTTGGCATGTCTTTGGATGAATTCTGAGACTGTTCAATTTTTGGGTTTAAATTGATTTAAATTCAATTTAAATTCGAAAGGTGGATGTTTTAACCCACTCACAACTTCTAAAATTTCTTATGTATGTTAAATTGATTTATGATGTGATTAGAAATTTATTTATGACTGTTTGCTATATTTTTGACCATCATCCCGGTTAAATTGAGTTTATTTGAATTAAATTGTTATTTAATTTATTATTGCATATAAACTACCATTTAAATAGCTATTTAATTTATTATTGATTATAAGTTGCCAGTAAATGCCTGCAATTTATATTTGTTCTATACAGATGTTATTGATTGAATTGGATGGTGATTGTGTTAAATATTTGACGATTGATATTGGATGAATGAGTGTTATATTTTATATTGTTATAAACTGCAAGTTGTTATGGATTTTATTTCATTCGTGATTGCAGTTTGAATTGATATATAACCGTATTTATGTTTTAAATTACGGATTGAAATGATAAATATCTGTATCACTTGACCATAGGATAGAAAATTGCATACAGACACCACGGTCTATATATAAAAATATTTCGAAATGATTACTATGGTTTTGTAAAGAAATATATGGGTTATATAAATATTGATTTGAGACGTTATATAAATGTTGTTTTATTATTGATTTTTAGCTTTGTGTAAATTCGTTGGGAAATAAAAAAAATAAGCCTAATAATAAAGTTTGATTGTTTTTATATAATATGGTTAAGTACCTGTTTAAGTTATAGCATATAAAGTTTATAATGACTTAAATAAAATTAAGGTTGGAAGATAAATATGAAATTGGTTTGAACTAAATTATTTAAGAATTATACTCGAATAAATTTGATTTGAACTTTAAATAATATTGAGGCTTTAAAGGGTATGATTCTTATAACTTGATTTTGGTTTAAAGTGATTTAAATGAATATTTCAAGTATAATTAAAATTAAGGAAATATTCAATTATTTGAAATTTGGGTTATATTTAATGGATTTATTAAGTAAAATATTTCAAAACTAAATAATAGAAAATTGAATTGCTGAATTGTAATTATCAAACTTAGTTTTGAAATTGTTGAGTACTTAAGGCTTGAAATATACTGAATTTGAAAGGGTTTATTTTGTGGATCAATCGGTTGTGAAATCAATATAATTTGGAATGGTTTATTTGGAAACTGAATTGTATTAAAATTTATGATTTGGTTTAAATATAAAATTTTGGAATTCGAGTTGTTTTGGAATTGATTTGTGAAACTGAAGAAACTATTTATTAGATAAAGTATTTTAATATTTGAACCATTTAAGTGATGGAAGTTATGTTTCAAAGTTACTAATTTCAAAGTATTATGATTTGAAAATGTTATAGTTTCAAGCGTTTGGTTTCGAAATATTATAACTTTGAAAGTGTTATGGTTTTAGAAAAGGATATATTTAAAATAAAAATGATATCATATTGATTTGGTTTTAAAAGGGAAAATGATATCATATTTATATGGTTTTGAAATGGATAGTATATTCTGGTTTTGAAGTATAATTATTTTGAAATGACCACGGAGTTATAATAACGTTTGGTTGTTAAAGAGACCGGGATCGGAAGTTGTTATACTCTCTACTAACTCCAAAAACCACTTTAACAACCGTGTACGCGGTGGAGATTCCAGAATGAAGTAGGATGACAGCGGCGTTTCCTTTGAGCTATATACGTGGACCCGACTCCCGTGAGTTGGCATAAGGTGTTTAAAACAGGAGCGATCGACGGGCTAAGAAGGTAGCACCTTTTATCAGACACACTCTTTTGATACCATTTTATTATTTTGTGATTGATTGGGGCCCTTTTTGATTTTGGGGGTGTGGCTCGAGGTGGGCGGTAGTAGCTGCTACGTGTTATCACCGGTCTGGAAGCGTAATTGGTATATCTACCCTGGCATTGCCTAGCTTAGTCGTGTCGCCTACCCTAGCGCGCCTTGTACGAGTTTGGTTTTTTTCCGTAGCCCATGGAGTATTTAGGGTAGTCTCCCGATCTGAAGATGCGTTGATATTGGATGGACTACTGAGACTATTGTTGTGTTAAGGGTGAGATTGAGTAACTCCTTAACGCTATTTAAAAGTAAGTTTATTTTACTATAGACATTATTATAATAGCGAAATATTACTACATAGTAAATAGTTTAACGGATCCTTAGAAGATGTGAATCCAGAGCATCTCCTAAGTTACTGCACTCACGTTTGACACTGGATAGGAGATGTCAAATTCCGTAAACATCTCTGACGCCGTTACACTCATATTTGTTTCCGTTGATTTAACTCACATAAGATCTTTTAGTTCTGACTCGAGTGTTTTGTCTTTTCAATTCGCTCGGGTCAGTTTGAACATTTCAAGATTTGAAGACTTTATTTCTGGAGGACGAAGACGAAGATTGTCTTACTGTTATTTATTATATTATTCCACTACATTCATACCGTTCCGCTGCATTATCTATTATTCTCTAGTATGTGTAACTCTGATATGTGTTGTATAAATAAAATCAAATGTTTTGTAAAATAGCTTCATAAACTATTTATTTGATTATTATATTTTGTCGTTCCGCTGCAAGATTCTGCTTTAATTTTTTTCTTTCTCTACTTTTTCTTATTCACCCCAATAACAATCCGCTCTTTTGTATGGTTTGAGTCTCACGTGTGTGGTTATCGTCGATTTAAAGCGTACAAAAAGGTAGGATGTTACAAAAGCACTTTCTTCGAAAGCAAAAGCAGGCGCATTTTAAATTTAAAACAAAGCATGCTTCGATTCTCTCGGAATCTTTGGTTTCGACCGAGTGCCTTTCCACCTATATCCTATTCACTACGTATCGGGTATTTGATACCATGTCCATTGGTTTCAACGGAGTCAGAGGCGAAGGTAAGGAGTCAAAAGCTTGGTGCCGAAAGCATTGAAACAGGAAAAAACATGTTGATTTGACTTTTTAAATTAATTCTTTGTGGCTAACCTGCATGTTTGTCAAATTATGATTGGTTGCAAATTTTATTTAATAGAAACATTGCCAATTTTCAGAAATAACAATTTGAATTATTTACAAAATACTCCTTCTCCTTTTTATCAATATATAAATAAAACATTTAAGTCTCATACCTTAAATAATTTTATATATCCATTATAACACTTAAGAAAATTCTAGCAAAAATTTCTATAAATCATTTTTAATATATTTTCCAACATATATAAATTTCAGACCCTAAGCCAATATAATTTGGCCGTAATTAATTTCAAATCCGTAATAGTAATTTCCTTATTAGAAAATTCATATAAAATCTACATTAATTCAGAAAATTATGAAAATTGACACTCATTTATAAATTATCATTTCTAATCTAAATCTAAATTTGCAAGGCAATTGGATGTCATATAATAGGGTTTTTATATCAAAACATATCACAAAATCTATGCAGCATAAATCAACAATATATAAATATATGTTTTATCATCCAAAATATGACAAACATTTGCAAATAATTTGAACTTCATACTAGAAACCGAAAACCATTAAAAACTTGAGATGGAGTCATTATTCACCTTAGCTTTTTGATTAAGGATTTGAGATTTGAGAATAAATTTGATCCTCCCTTTAATTTCTTTATTTTCCTTTTGATTTTCCTTTAATGGTGGCCGCACTCAATGATTTTTGAGTGTAAGGGTTTTGGGTATATGGACGTGTCCTTTCCTATTTTGCCCTCACCTGTTTCCATTTCTTATTTTAAATTCAAATCCCCCTTAGTTCATTTGTTAACATGGCACGACTACCGTTTTTAATATCAAATCTCAATCTTCTAATCGTTACATTATTTAATTTAATTTAAGTAATTAAATATCCTAAATAATATTACCAAAAATTAGGGTCGTTATAATTTTTGTTTTTTTAAATATTTTATTTTCATCTTTATTTTTGTTTTACTTATTATTGTTAGTATTATTTGTTTAATTATTTTACTTAATTTTATTATTATTATCATACTTTTTTAATTATTATTATTGTTATTATTACTTTTAAATTGACTTTGTCACTTAGTTTTGGGTTCTATCTCTAGCCGACTCCAACTTGTTTGCGAATAATGACCTAGTTTTTGTTGTTGTTGTATATAAAATTATAAAGATAATTATTTTATGCACTAAAATTCACAAAAAATAAATATAATTTTGATAAAAACCAGACGGATAATTATCATATACGCGTATGACCATATCCACATCCGTATACGATTTTCGATTCTCGGACAATTTTTCATATTTTGGATATGGATAAAGACGGATTTCGGATTTTTCGGATACTCATTGACAACCCTAAGCCTATATTAAGATTACATATACTATCGTTTCATTGTAATATTGCACACATGTGTGATTTTTAATAATAAAAACTTGTCATTCGATATTTATTAATTAAAAGTTTACTATTTTTCATGATTATTAGCACGTAATTTTTTTATGAAATATCCACAAAGAATATACCACTGAAAACTGAAAAAATATTTATGATTTTGATCCAAAATTTAACACTTTCAACAATGTCTAGCAGAAGTAAAGTAAAAAATGTATGAAAAATGAGTTGTTTTATCTTCACCATGGCATTAACCATAATAATTATATGTTTGTTATGTCATATTCTACTGTTTTTGGGTTAGTTATCATATTAAAAATGAGAAAAGACTTTCTAAAATGGATAGCTATTCTTTACCTTTATTAAGAATAAACCAAAGCAAGCATTTTACAGTTTTATTCAAAATACTGCCGCTTATCTCACAGTTTTTATGTCTTTTTTAAATCTTTTTTCTAATAGTGGTCATGCACTTAAAATGACAAATAGTCATTATAAGTGAACTGTTTACTTTTATTGAGATGTTATCGAATTATTGCTCTACAATTATTTTTGACAATTTTTTTAATTTTATGACAAGCAGCACACCATGAATGCAAAGAACTTCAGAAATAAACATTTATGGTTAAGAAATACATTGAACTCATCATTTTTTATAAAAAAAAAAATCTAAAAATGGTTAGCTTTTTTATAACATGAATTGTATGAATCGAATATATTTTGTTTTTTAAGGTAATTTTCATTATCTTTGCATTAACGCTATGGTATGTTGAAAATGCAAAAAAAAAATCTAAAAAAATGAAATGTTCATATTTATTTAAAAAATAATTAGATTAATCATCTTATACTTTCGTGCTGGTTTTAAATCTCTTATATATCGTCTAAGATCTCATTTTCTCACTTAGACGAGGCGAAACATCCAATATCATTCATATCTCGTTTGACATATATCTTGTTCGCTATATTCAAATCTCTACCGAAATATGGATCTAAGATCTCATCTAAAATTATCTAATTTTCAGTTCCAACATGTTTTTACTTCACTTTTTATATAGGTTCAAAAGAAATCACCCAATCTGAATACTATTTATTAGCCCTTTAAGCATATTTTTACTTTTTATCTCGATGGGACGCAACAAAAAACTTCATTTCTTTTCAATGTCAAATAAAAAGTATTATTTAACCATTACCAAATCAACCAAGCTACCACTTTTTTCCAAAATGGTTGTTTCAACTCTCTTTTCCCGCATAGACCAAACTATGATAGTTATCTTGACCTTTTAAATAATTATTATAAAAATCATTAAAACGTTAATTTTAGACCCATAAGTTACCTCGAGATACGTTGATATGTCCCTTAAGACCCAAGATGTTATTCTAAGACACACTCATCTCATCTGATCTCCTCTGATACGGGATAAAAAAATAAATTAAAAATAAATTAAAAATTAAACATAAATCAACCTTTCACTATAATTTGTTAACCTAAGAGATAATCTTTTGTTGATTAGAAATGGCTAATACTTTTACTTTAAATAACAAACTAAATTAAAAATAAAACAACCTTTTTTATCAACCTAGATGTAACAACTTTTTGTTGGATGATTGGAAATGATAATGAGTTTTGAGGGGTAGATATGGGAATTCTGTTACAGTGCAATAAATACTTAGATTACTTGTCGGACATTCAACATATTTTCCAAGTGCAATGAATAATTTCACAAAAACGAAAAACGCAATCTAAATATGTTGATATCATTTTAAATTATTATTTTTCTAATCTGAATTCATGCTATGAAATTGTGTTTGGCCTTTAAGTTGGTGGATAAATATTATTATTTAGCTATATAATAATATTAATTAGTTTTAAATGAAGAATGTTTCAAAGGAAATATTTTGGAAGCAAAACCGCTTGTTTCCAAAACGTTTATTTCAACTCTCCTTTTCCACATAAATCAAATGACTTTTATCTTTTACCTTTTAAATAATAATTGTTATAAAATCATTAAAACATGAATTTTATATGCATAAGTTACTTCGAGATAGGTTTAATTTGTAGTTTAAGACCCAAGATGTTATTCCGAGATGTACATCCGAGATACACTTGTTTCATCTGATCTTCTCCGATACGAGATATTGACAAATAATAATAATAAATAAAAATAAATCAACCTTTTACTTTAGTTTGTTAACCTGAGTGGTAATCATTTGTTGATTAGAAATGGCTAATACTTTTACTTTAGATACCAAAATAAATTAAAAATAAAACAACCTTTTTTATCCACCTAGATGTAACCTTTTGTTAGATGATTGGAAAGGGATAATGAGTTTTGAGGTGCAGATATGGGAATACTGTTACAGTGCAATAAACGCTTAGATTACTTGTCTGACATTCAACATATTTTCCAAGTGCAATGAATAGTTTCACATAAACAAAAAAAATGCAATATAAATATGTTAATATCATTTTAAATTATTATTTTCTCAATCTGAGTTCATGCTATGAAATTATGTTTGGTCTTTAAGTTGGTGGACAAATATTATTGTTTGAGCAACATTTTGGGTTTTAAATGAAGAATGTTTCAAAAGAAGTATTTTGGAAGTTAAATCGCCCAATTTCCCTAAATTTATTGTCTTCTAAAATTTCAGGTCTTTGTTTCATCACTCTGTGATCGGCGGTAACGGGTTGTGAGCCTGTAAATTCTACGCTTCTCGGTGCATTTATGATTTCCATATATTCCTCTTAAGATATGATGCAACGTTTGGTTCTTGAGTTTGAGATTAAATTTGTACCAAAGAACTCTTTTTGCACCTAATAGTGCCTAATAAAGTTAACAAGCATAATCCCAACTTCTTTGATGCTTGAATTGCTCAGTGAGTTTGATTTTCATGACATTGCTTGTTACACCGGTGTAGTGTATGTGTATCATTTTCAGCATTTAATAGTTCTCCACTTCACATTTTTTAAATATTTTTTGATTTGTTTTTTTAAAATGATTTTTTTTCAAACATATTTGTGATATCCCGAAATTTTGGCAATGTAAATTTAATAATCTGTATTTAAAATTAAATTGATTTGATATTTTTTGTAAATAAATTTGAATTGATTTAATAATCTTCTTTAATAAATAATTAATTAGTGAATATATCTTTTAATAATCTAATAAACTATTTTAAATAGATGAGTTTAATTAACACAGCATATTTTCTAATTTCAAATATTTTGGTAATTGGAAACTGTTTTTTATTTAATGTTAAGCTTTTCAAACTATTTTATAAATAACTAAATTATGTTAATACATAAGATAAATGTTTTATTTGTTTAAATATATATTTTAACTTAAGTTTGAATATAAATTTAGGTTAAAATAAAATTATAAAAATGTTTGTTTTATTTCTTTTTAAAATATGGATTATAAATGTGATTTGTAATTAAATATGAGGCTTAAAATACAATTAAAATATGAAACATTAATTCTTTTAAATGATAAGTAATTTACAATCTCTTTTATAAATTTATTTTAAATGATCAAAAATATTATTTTCAAATAATAAAGTAATGTATTGTTTTATTTATAATAATACTTGGTTTTATTCTTAAAAAAAAGTATGTTACTTATCTATATATAACTAAAATATTAAAAACTAATTAATTTTGTTAAAAGCTTTCATTAACACCTTAATTATAAATGATAATTACTTTAGAGACAAGTGTTGTTAAGTTAAGATTGCATTATAACATGTGTTAAGTGAACAGGCAAAGGAATTTACAAGTGTTAATACTAAAGCCAAGTGTGAAATTTTTATTTTTATTTTCTTTGATTTTTTTTATTTTATCATGGAAAAAGATATTAACACATGCCCTCTTTCTTTCCTTGCCTTTTTTCATTTTCATTCCTAGACAAAGAATGTTCAGCTGAAAACAACCCTCAAAATCAAATCCATCGTTTATCTTCAAAACAAAAAATTCTTTGTAACTTATTATCAAAATGCATAACAAAGATCTTTCTAATATACTCATAAACAAACTCATGCAAATCTGAGAATCAATCCCTGTAAACAAAACATGAAAAATGAAATCCCTGATCCATTTTCTGCCTGCAATTAAAAGATGCATATGAATCACTGTAACACATTCTCATCAAAACAAAATCACCTATAGTTTCAAATCAAAATCAGTTCCTCCTCAAAACTAGAAACTCATTTTCAAAGACCAATTTTGCAAATCATAATCAAGTCTGCAAGTCTGAGTTTTCCCAAATCTGGAAGTCATGAAGCTTGTTTCTTTTCAAATCTGGAAACTAATGAAGTCTGCAAGCATGCATGCAGTTTTCAAAAGGCAAAAGCATGAGGCAACTTCAGTTCTAAAGATTTCCAAAGGGTTGCTCTGTTTTTTTCAAATATCAAGTGAGTAACTTTTTTAAAAAAAACTTTAAAGGTAAATTTTTTGTTGCATACTAGTATACTGAAAATGAATATATATTGCATATATTTATAATTAAATGTCTGGCGTGAAATTGTATTTGAATGCATGCTATTTAAGTTGCCTAGATCTGTTTGTTTTCTTGGTACAAGTATTTATTTAAATTTTTTTTAACTACTTTCTGCTAGAATACAATTGATAAATCAAAGTTGATGATTTACCTGAGGTTGATATTTTTGGATTTTAAGTAAGTTGAAATATAAATTGGATGGTCTCTGGAAACACATAAAACACCAAAGCATGTAGATATAAATCAAAATTTATACAGTATAAATTATAAATTCAGTATTGTAGATTGAATGCACTAACTTAAACATGATTTTTAAATCATGAATCAAGATTTTTAGAAATAGAATTAAGGTGCAGTTTGGCTATTTACTGGAAGTGGGAATTCTTTATTTTCTGGTGATCTTTGTAACTGAAGAGGACTGAGTTCTTCTAGATGGCAGAGGGGTGATTGTCGATGCCTAGTGAAATTGTTAATGGTGATTCAATTCATCAGAGAAGCAGTGGTTGTGATTTGAAGGTAGGAACCCTAGTTTTAACTAGGTGAAGAGAATCGATCATCATTGTTTGTAGAAGTGATCGAGTTCAACGTAGCTTTGGGAAATGATAGCTTGGTTGTTGGCGATCGTGTGGCCGGAGGCGTGGATATTCTGGTGGTCGGAGGTATGGGAACGTGAAGTTTTCCAGGTTTTGGGTTGGGGAAGTGCTGTTTCTTCCAGGTTTGCTTCAGGGTTCTCGAACCTGTTTTCGATTATGAATTAGTGGAATGGATGGTTTGGATGAATCTGAGTTGATGTTCGTCGACCAAGGGGAGGTTGCGAAGTTGATCAGGGGAGCCGGAGGCACTGTACACGTGCACGGTGAATGCTGACCTGATGGTGTAGCTGTTGGAATTGGAGTTGTGGCATACTCGAGTAAGTTCTCGGGGAATTCGAGTTTTGACTCGAAGCAACTAAAGATTTGACCCGAAGTTTTTTTTAGAGAAGGCTCGGGTTAAAATTTGTTTACAGGTTTTAACAACAGAAAACTTGATTCAGTTTTAAAATGAAAAGTAAAGTTTTAAAATATAAACAAATTTTTTAAAATAAGTTTAAACTGAATTTGAATCTGAATTCAAATAGTTGAATCTGGGTTTTGAAATAATTTGAATTTTGTAAATTCCAGTTTTTGTACAAAACAGGAAACCTGATCTGTTTTGTTTTTATTTTAATTTTTTTTTGGAAAAAAAATGTAAATTGAAGTTTAAACTGTGTTTAAACAGAGTTTGAATATGAATGCTAGTAGTTTGAATCTCAGAATAGAAAAAATAAAAGTTTTTAAATTTAAAATTTGGTTTTAAAAATTTTTAAGTTTAAAAGTATATTGGTTTTAAATTTGAGCTGAAAGTTTAAAAAAATGTAAAATAGGAATTTAAATCTGAATTGATTTGAATTTCCGTTTTAAAATAAAATAAGTTTTTAAATTGATTTGTTTGAAATATTTTAGAATTGGTTAAATGATTTAAATTTTAAAATGAAGATGAAAATTGTAATTAAGTTTTTAAAACTTAAGTTTAAAAGCTATATTTCAGTTTCAAATTTAAGAAAATGTTTGAATTGAAATTGTTTTTATAACTTGGAATGTTTAGAGTATATTTCTAAATTAATTGGAATTTAAAGAGGAATTAGCTTTAAATTCTTGTAGAACTTCTTTGTAAAAGGAATGTTTCTTAACATATAAGATAAAAAGGTTTTAAAACCTTGTTTAGATAAATTGGTTTTCATTCTTAAAATCTTAACTTTAAAATGAAGTTTGAAGATGGAATTTGAATTAAACATAAAAACAAATTGTTTTTTTTATGTTTAAATAAGTAAGAAATGTTTTCCTAAATTAAGTTAGAATTTAAGAATTTGAATTCATTTAAATTATTAAGTTAATTTAAATGGATAATTAATTTTTTTTAATTAATTTATAATATGGAT
This sequence comes from Allium cepa, assembly GCA_030765085.1. Classification (NCBI taxonomy): domain Eukaryota; kingdom Viridiplantae; phylum Streptophyta; class Magnoliopsida; order Asparagales; family Amaryllidaceae; genus Allium; species Allium cepa. Next base: position 624,078,670 of record CM060939.1, read on the forward strand.
GATTAATTAAGTAATTAAGAATTTTTTTTAAAATTGATTAATTAAGATTTAAGACTAATTAATTAGGGTTAATTAATATGTAATTAAGGATTATTAATTAAATTTTAATTAATAATTAAGAAATGATAAATCAAGTAATTAAGGATTAATTAAGTTGTAGTTAACACTTAATTAATAAAAATAATTAGAGATTAATTAATTGGTAATTAAATATTAATTAATTTAAAATTAATAATGGTTAATCTGAGTTAATTACTTGAGAAGTAATTCAGAATGGTTAATGAAGATCATTAATTAAGATTATTTAAAATTTAATTAATGTGATTAATTTTTATAATTAATTAATTAATAAGAATTAATTTTGGAAATTGTTTAAGTTTAATTACTTAATGGAAGTAATAAATGAATTAATTACTTGATATAATTAATTGGTTAATGTGATTTGTTCAAGTTAATTAATTAAGTTTAATTAATTTAAACATTTGTTGACTTGATGAATAATTACTTTATGTAATTAATGGAGTTGTAATTACTTTGGGAAATAATTAATTAATAATTACTAGATGTAGTTGAAGATGTTTATTTATGGAAGTAATTTAGATTAAATTACTTTGAAATTAATTAAGGGATTAATGGAGATAATTAATTAAGAGTAATTAATTTATGTGATGAGTAATTAAGAGTAGTTAATTACTGGATTATTATTAATCAAGAGTGATTAATATATGTGAGGTTTAATTGTAGATTAATTACTTAATGTAATTAATTTATATAAAGAGATTGATTGAATGTAATTAGAAACCATTAATTAATTAATTAATGATGAAATTTAAAATTGATTTATTAAGGAATAATCAATAAATGAAGTAATTAATTAATAAAGGATTAATGTAATTAATCTTAGTTAATTAATTGATTAAGTAATTACAAGTTAATTATTTGCAAAGAGTAAAGTATAATTAACTTGTGAAATTAATATTAAAGGCTAATTAATTATTGTAAGTAGGGAATTATTAATCAGTAATGATTAATTGAAATGACTAATGAGATGGTGATTAATTAATTAATTTGTAATCAACCAATGGTTAAGTTAAGCAGGATTATAATGATGAAGTAATTAATTTAATTCACTTTAAATTAATTAGAGATTAAGTTATTAATTTAATTCATTTTAAATTAATTATAAATGGTGTGATCATTAGATCATTGCTTATGTATGAATGATTGATATTGGTTGCCTTATATGGTTTGTAATCTCAGCAATGAGATGAGTTATGTTATGGATGCATTGGTTGCATTTGGATAATGATATGGGTTATCTGTTGATGATAATGTTGATTATCCATTGTTATGTTGAGAATTATCTATCTGTGTGTATATAGATAATGAATTGAATTGTTTTAAACTTTAAAACAACTTGGACCTAAAAGACACGTTTTGGATTTCGATGAGACCGGGATCGGGTTTCCATATTTGGATATCCAAAAACCACATCGATCCAAATTAACGATAGGTCATGAATCTCAAGTAAAGATGAAGATTCAGAGTGCAAGGGTTATCGTCGTTAACTCTGAGTGTGATTTCAAAATGAGTGTAACGAGATAATGTCTTCGGTTTCGTTCAAACCCGGAACGAACTTGTATGGATTGAATGCTTTCAGAACATCGTCAGGTGGAGGATGAGCATTCTAAGCGATGTGTTCTCTAAAGGTAATTGTAGCCTCAAGCCTCATCAACCGGGAATGGCTAAAACAGAGGAGGTGCAGCAAGGCTTCGTGGGTAGCGCCCACTTGAGAGTGAGATTTACCCCTGTTTAGAAGTCCCTTTATATTCGGCTGTGTGGGCAGTTGGTTGCAAACAACTGCGGGGTTGTCTTGTTCAGAACTGTTCAGTAAGGAATGGTTCCGGCCTTGTGTTGCAGGGGAGTTAGGGTGGCTCCTCGGTACGGTGACCTAGACCACGTACTATGACGGGCGGTACCCCGGTAGCCCTGCCATTGTATGGAATCCAAAATCCAATAAGTATCAACGGTCTTGATTGTATTACCCACTTTTGTGGCTAGTAGCTGGAATTTAATCATGTAACAATTTCGGCTATTTCATATTTACTTGAAAACCCTAGACACTATTATAATATCATCGGATTTCCTATGAAATGATTTGGTTAGCGTAAGGTAAAAACTTTTCCATGTTTATGTGTGGGAAGTTTTACGTGATACCTTTCTTTTCAAAAGGTTTTTAAAGTTAAGCAACCTTAACCTGTTACTCACACCAGACCCATGTCTGACCCGGAGTTTATCTTTGTTTTCTTAAACTCTTGGGTACTCAAATTTTACGAGTAGCGAAGGGATTCAGGTTAGCTTTGACGAATTGTGGAGGAACAAATGGAGCAGGAGGCTTCTGCGTTATAGATATTTAGTTTCCGCTGTGTGTTTTCTGTGTTGGTATCTTTTGTTGAGTTGTAAATACTAGACATATGTTTATAACTGTCTAGTATGTGTTGTATATGTTGTGTGACTCTGATTAATGTTGTATATTATGTAATACTTATGTTATTAATATAATTTATTCGTTCCGCTGTTGAGATTCTAGTGTTGTTTCTTCTTTCTCTTCTTTCTTTTCTCTTTCTATCCCTTTCTTTCTTCAAGATGATGCGATTTTCTGTGGTGAGAAAGTCGGGTCGTCACAGTTGGTATCAGAGCATTAGGTTGAGGGAATACCTAGGCTCTGGAATGATATCTATCTTGAGAGAGCGTATTTGTATTTTTAATATATATATTTATATAATTATTTCTACCTATCTGTTGGGATGCCTGTTCAGGTTTTTCCAATATAAGTTATAAAGGTAGATAAGGTAGTGGTGTGTGTAACACGTCTACTACCCTTGGTTGGAGTTTGAATGTTGAGGTTGGAAGTGGATATGTCGAGACTATAGACCTAATACCGTCTCGAGTGAGCTTTGCAGCTTAGTGAAGTATTTCATCGATCTCTGAAGGAAGCCTGTTAAGGTTCGAAGTTCATCTTTGAAGTGCAGAGTTGATAGAGTTGAGTTTGGATCTGTCGGTAAGACAGTAGTGAGTGATGGTATCTTGATGCCTCAGGAAGTAGTAGTTGCGTGATGAGATGCAGTGACTACGGATGTTTCCGAAGATGATTTCTTTGGAACAAGTTTAAGGAAGTTTGTCTGTTTCGGTGTTGTGGCTGAGTCCAGCAGGGTGTTTCTATTTGCTTTGGGATCCGAGTTTCTTGAAGAGCATTGGATTAGGAATTCTTTGGCATTGGTGTTAGCAATGTAGCTCGGAGTGTTCTGTATTGGTAGGAAGTCTTCTGGCTGAGTAATTTTTCTAAACTGGGGGTCAGAAGCAGCAAAATGGATCCATTTCTTCGATGGATTGGTTAGGTCAGCGTAAGCTGCTCTGATTGGTAGAGAGAGCAGTTTCTTTGGATATTAGGTTGGGTTGATCGCAGAAGCGACTTGCGATAGTTGAGTGTTCTCTTGGGTTGTTGGAGATTTCCAGACGTCTTCAGGGGAGCTGGAGGTTTGTCTGTATCCGGAGATTGAGTTTTCTTTTAGCTAGGATTCCAGGAGTGGAACCGGTGGTTCAGTTTTATTGAAGGGTGGTCCCTTGAGATAGAAGTTGGTGAAGCAACTCAGGATTGGAGGAACTTCTGAGTTTTCTCTTGGGTATCAAAGATCTTCTTGGTTATGTTGTCCAGATGTGCTTGTGTTCTTCATCAACATTCTTTTCTACTCCAGATCAGAGTTGTGCAGCGGAAGCAGTTTGGGAGTGCATCTGTTTTTCTTTTCCGGATAAGAGAAGTTTGTTTTCTTCTGATGGTTGTGAGTGGAGTTTGTTCTTGATCTTGATTGATCGTGGAGGATCATTATGGTGGATTGGTTTTGGTCCTGTTTGTTTCTAGTGGAATCAGTAAGGGATGAGCTGATCAGGAAGGATGTAGGTAGACCTGGATTGTCCGAGGAATTTGGATTCCGGAATCGGAGATTGGGTTTTGGTTTTGTTTAAGTTTTCCCCAATCGAAGGAGCTATAAGTTTTAATAAGTCTGTGAAGCTAGCTCCGAGATGTTTTGGATCTCTTATGTGTTATGGAAAGATAAGTGCTTTGGTTTTCAGGAGTTGAATGACCAGTTTGGATAACTGGGATTCGGGGTATTTCACGTATCTCGGAGAGAGTACGTGTTTGATATTTCTGGTTGTAGAACCAACAGTTCAGGAATTTGGTTGTTGAGTCAGACTCGTCTGTAGTCTGATATCATGTTTAGAGTTTTAGATTTAGATGAGATAGAAGCTCTATAGCTTAGTAGTTTTGATTGTTTAAATTCTATAGAGCGAGTATCCCGATAGTTATACCGGGGAAACTTGTGGAAATTCTATCTAGAATTTTCTGGATAGTTAGATTTGTTTTGATTGTGTGAATTGGTTGCTATGGTTGTTAGCATATGATTAATATATGTTGTGTTTTAAAATTAAATCTTTAATGAGATTATTAAATTACCTTTGTTTTAAATTTCGGGGACGAAATTCTTTTAAGGGGGGAGGATTGTGATATCCCGGAATTTTTGGCAATGTAAATTTAATAATCTGTATTTAAAATTAAATTGATTTGATAATTTTTGTAAATAAATTTGAATTGATTTAATAATCTTCTTTAATAAATAATTAATTAGTGAATTTATCTTTTAATAAGCTAATAAACTATTTTAAATAGATGAGTTTAATTAACACAACATATTTTCTAATTTCAAATATTTTGGTAATTGGAAACTATTTTTTATTTAATATTAAGCTTTTCAAACTATTTTATAAATAACTAAATGATGTTAATACATAAGATAAATGTTTTATTTGTTTAAATATATATTTTAACTTAAGTTTGAATATAAATTTAGGTTAAAATAAAATTATAAAAATGTTTGTTTTATTTCTTTTTAAAATATGGATTAATAAATGTGATTTGTAATTAAATATGAGGCTTAAAATACAATTAAAATATGAAACATTAATTCATTTAAATGATAAGTAATTTACAATCTCTTTTATAAATTTATTTTAAATGATCAAAAATATTATTTTCAAATAACAAAGTAATGTATTGTTTTATTTATAATAATACTTGGTTTTATTCTTAAAAAAAAGTATGTTACTTATCTATATATAACTAAAGTATTAAAAACTAATTAATTTTGTTAAAATCTTTCATTAACACGTTAATTATAAATGATAATTACTTTAGAGACAAGTGTTGTTAAGTTAAGATTGCATTATAACATGTGTTAAGTGAATAGGCAAAGGAATTTACAAGTGTTAATACTAAAGCCAAGTGTGAAATCTTTATTTTTATTTTCTTTGATTTTTTTTATTTTATCATGGAAAAAAATATTAACACATGCCCTCTTTCTTTCCTTGCCTTTTCTCATTTTCATTCCTAGACAAAGAATGTTCAGCTGAAAACTACCCTCAAAATCAAATCCATGGTTTATCTTCAAAACAAAAAATTCTTTGTAACTTATTATCAAAATGCATAGCAAAGATCTTTATAGTATTCTCATAAACAAACTCATGCAAATCTGAGAATCAATCCCTGTAAACAAAACATGAAAAAAGAAATCCCTGATCCATTTTCTGCCTGCAATTAAAAGATGCATATGAATCTCTGTAACACATTCTCCTCAAAACAAAATCACCTATAGTTTCAAATTAAAATCAGTTCCTCCTCAAAACTAGAAACTCATTTTCAAAGACCAATTTTGCAAATCATAATCAAGTCTGCAAGTCTGAGTTTTCCCAAATCTGGAAGTCATGAAGCTTGTTTCTTTTCAAATCTGGAAATTAATGAATTCTGCAAGCATGCATGCAGTTTTCAAAAGGCAAAAGCATGAGGCAACTTCAGTTCTAAAGATTTCCAAAGGGTTGCTGTGTTTTTTTAAATATCAAGTGAGTAACTTTTTTTTTTAAACTTTAAAGGTAAAAATTTTGTTGCATACTAGTATACTGAAAATGAATATATATTGCGTATATTTATAATTAAATATCTAGTGTGAAATTGTATTTGAATGCATGCTATTTAAGTTGCCTAGATCTGTTTGTTTTCCTGGTACAAGTATTTATTTAATTTTTTTTAAACTAGTTTCTGCTAGAATACAATTGATAAATCAAAGTTGATGATTTACCTGAGGTTAATATTTAAGGATTTTAAGTAAGTTGAAATATAAATTGGATGGTCTCTGGAAACACATAAAACACAAAAGCATGTAGATATAAATCAAAATTTATACAGTATAAATTATAAATTCAGTATTGTAGATTGAATGCACTAACTTAAACATGATTTTTAAATCATGAATCAAGATTTTTAGAAATAGAATTAAGGTGCAGTTTGGCTATTTACTGGAAGTGGGAATCCTTGATTTTCTGGTGATCTTTGTAACTTGAGAGGACTGAGTTCTTCAATATGGTAGAGGGGTGATTGTTGATGCCTAGTAAAATTGTTAATGGTGATTTAATTCATCAGAGATTTGAAGGTGGGAACCCTAGTTTTAACTAGGTGAAGAGAATCGATCACCACTGTTTGTAGAAGTGATCGAGTTCAACGTAGCTTTGGGAAATGATAGCTTGGTGGTGGCGATCGTGTGGCCGGAGGCGTGGATATTCTGGTGGTCGGAGGAATGGGAACGTGAAGTTTTCCAGGTTTTGGGTTGGGGAAGTGTTGTTTCTTCCAAGTTTGCTTCAGGGTTCTCGAACCTGTTTTCGATTATGAATCAGTGGAATTGATGGTTTGGATGAATCTGAGTTGATGTTCGTCGACCAAGGGGAGGTTACGAAGTTGATCAGGGGAGCCGGAGGCACTGTACACGTGCACGGTGGATGTTGACCTGATGGTGTAGCTGTTGGAATTGGGGTTGTGGCATACTCGAGTAAGTTCTCGGGGAATTCGAGTTTTGACTCGAAGCAACTAAAGATTTGACCCGAAGTTTTTTTAGAGAAGGCTCGGGTTAAAATTTGTTTATAGGTTTTAACAACAGAAAACTTGATTCAGTTTTAAAATGAAAAGTAAAGTTTTAAAATATAAACAAAAATTTTAAAATAAGTTTAAACTGAATTTGAATCTAAATTCAAATAGTTGAATCTGGGTTTTGAAATAATTTGAATTTTGTAAATTCCAATTTTAGTATAAAACACGAAACCTGATCTGTTTTGTTTTATTCTAATTTTTTTTTGAAAAAAAATGTAAACTGAAGTTTAAACTGTGTTTAAACAGAGTTTGAATATGAATGCTAGTAGTTTGAATCTCATAGAAAAAATAAAAGTTTTTAAATTTAAAATTTGGTTTTAAAAACTTTTAAGTTTAAAAGTATATTGGTTTTAAATTTGAGCTGAAAGTTTAAAAAATTGTAAAATAGGAATTTAAATCTGAATTGATTTGAATTTCAGTTTTAAAATAAAATAAGTTTTTAAATTGATTTGTTTGAAATATTTTAGAATTGGTTAAATAATTTAAATTTTAAAATGAAGATGAAAATTGTAATTAAGTTTTTAAAACTTAAGTTTAAAAGCTATATTTCAGTTTTAAATTTAATAAAATGTTTGAATTGAAATTGTTTTTATAACTTGGAATGTTTAGAGTATATTTCTAAATTAATTGGAATTTAAAGAGGAATTGGGTTTAAATTCTTGTAGAACTTCTTTGTAAAAGGAATGTTTCTTAACATATAAGATAAAAAGGTTTTAAAACCTTGTTTAGATAAATTGGTTTTCATTCTTAAAATCTTAACTTTAAAATGAAGTTTGAAGATGGAATTTGAATTAAACATAAAAACAAATTGTTTTTTTTATGTTTATATAAGTAAGAAATGTTTTCCTAAATTAAGTTAGAATTTAAGAATTTAAATTCATTTAAATTATTAAGTTAATTTAAATGGGTAATTAATTTTTTTAATTAATTTATAATATGGATGATTAATTAAGTAATTAGGGAATTTTTTTTAAATTGATTAATTAAGATTTAAGACTAATTAATTAGGGTTAATTAATATGTAATTAAGGATTATTAATTAAATTTTAATTAATAATTAAGAAATGATAAATCAAGTAATTAAGGATTAATTAAGTTGTAGTTAACACTTAATTAATAAAAATAATTAGAGATTAATTAATTGGTAATTAAATATTAATTAATTTAAAATTAATAATGGTTAATTTGAGTTAATTACTTGAGAAGTAATTAAGAATGGTTAATGAAGCTCATTAATTAAGATTATTTAACAATTAATTAATGTGATTAATTTTTATAATTAATTAGATTAATTAGTTAATAAGAATCAATTTTGGAAATTGTTTAAGTTTAATTACTCAATAGAAGTAATAAATGAATTAATTACTTGATATAATTAATTGGTTAATGTGATTTGTTTAGATTAATTAATTAAGTTTAATTAATTTAAACATTTGTTGACTTGATGAATAATTACTTTATGTAATTAATGGAGTTGTAATTACTTAGGGAAATAATTAATTGATAATTACTGGATGTAATTGAAGATGTTTATTTATGGAAGTAATTTAGATTAAATTACTTTGAAATTAATCAAGGGATTAATGGAGATAATTAACTAAGAGTAATTAATTTATGGGATGAGTAATTAAGAGTAGTTAATTACTGGATTATTATTAATCAAGAGTGATTAATATATGTGAGGTTTAATTGTAGATTAATTACTTAATGTAATTAATTTATATAAAGAGATTGATTATATGTAATTAGAAATCATTAATTAATTAATTAATGATGAAATTTAAAATTGATTTATTAAGGAATAATCAATAAATGAAGTAATTAATTAATAAAGGATTAATGTAATTAATCTTAGTTAATTAATTGATTAAGTAATTACGAGTTAATTATTTGCAAAGAGTAAAGTATAATTAACTTGTGAAATTAATATTAAAGGCTAATTACTTATTGTAATTAGGGAATTATCAATCAGTAATGATTAATTGAAATGACCAATGAGATGGTGATTAATTAATTAATTTGTAATCAACCAATGGTTAAGTTAAGCAGGATTATAATGATGAAGTAATTAATTTAATTCACTTTAAATTAATTAGAGATTAAGTAATTAATTTAATTCATTTTAAATTAATTATAAATGGTGTGATCATTAGATCATTGCTTATGTATGAATGATTGATATTGGTTGCCTTGTATGGTTTGTAATCTCAGCAATGAGATGAGTTATGTTATGGATGCATTGGTTGCATTTGGATAATGATATGAGTTATCTGTTAATGATAATATTGATTATCTATTGTTATGTTGAGATTTATCTATCTGTGTGTATATAGATAATGAATTGAATTGTTTTAAACTTTAAAACAACTTGGACCTAAAAGACACATTTTGGATTTCGATGAGACCGGGATCGGGTTTCCATATTTGGACATCCGAAAACCACATCGATCCAAATTAACGATAGGTCATGAATCTCAAGTAAAGATGAAGATTCAGAGTGCAAGGGTTATCGTCGTTAACTCTGAGGGTGATTCCAAAATGAGTGTAACGAGATAATGCCTTCGGTTTCGTTCAAACCCGGAACGAACTTGTATGGATTGAATGCTTTCAGAACATCGTCAGGTGGAGGATGAGCATTCTAAGCGATGTGTTCTCTAAAGGTAATCGTAACCTCAAGCCTCATCAACCGGGAATGGCTAAAACATGGGAGGTGCAGCAAGGCTTCGTGGGTAGCCCCCACTTGAGAGTGAGATTTACCCCTGTCTAGAAGTCCCTTTATATTTGGCTGTGTGGGCAGTTGGTTGCAAACAACTGCGGGGTTGTCTTGTTCAGAACTGTTCAGTAAGGAATGGTTCCGACCTTGTGTTGCAGGCGAGTTAGGGTGACTCCTCGGTACGGTGATCTAGACCACGTACTGTGACGGGCGGTATCCCGGTAGCCCTGCCATTGTATGGAATCCAAAATCCAATAAGTGTCAACGGTCTTTATTGTATTACCCACTTTTGTGGCTAGTAGCTGGAATTTAATCATGTAACAATTTCGGCTATTTCATATTTACTTGAAAACCCTAGACACTATTATAATATCATCGGATTTCTTATCAAATAATTTGGTTAGCGTGAGGTAAATTTTTTTCCATGTTTATGTGTGGGAAGTCTTACGTGATACCTTTCTTTTCAAAAGGTTTTTAAAGTTAAGCAACCTTAACCTGTTACTCACACCATACTCATGTCTGACCCGGAGCTTATATTTGTTTTCTTAAACTCTTGGGTGCTCAAATTTTACAAGTAGCCAAGGGATTCAGGTTAGCTTTGACGAATTGTGGAGGAGCAAATGGAGCAGGAGGCTTCTGCGTTATAGATATTTAGTTTCCGCTGTGTGTTCTCTGTGTTGGTATCTTTTGTTGAGTTGTAAATACTAGACCGGTGTTTATAACTGTCTAGTATGTGTTGTATATGTTGTGTAACTCTGATTAATGTTGTATATTATGTAATACTTATGTTATTAATATAATTTATTCGTTCCGCTGTTGAGATTCTAGTGTTGTTTCTTCTTTCTCTTCTTTATTTTCATGATGCGATTTTCTGTGGTGAGAAAGTCGGGTCGTCACAATATTATCATTATGTATTCAATTGAAATTAATGAAAATATGAAGCAAATATTTCTTTTCAAAATAATACAATTAAACGGTCGGTTATTCTACCGTCCTACAGTTGTACCAGTTTTGAAAATTGTCTATTTTTTTTCCATGAATTGGCCTAGTCAAAAAACTAATCCTTTTGGGGCTGAATGGATAAATACCTCCTTGTAACATTTTTATTAAAATTAAAAAAGGACTGTGCCCTCTGATGAAATTTATTGTTCCTAAGCATGCCTTCCCTTATAACTACGGGTCCAAAGGTAAAAACCTTCCTCCGTCCCACTGCTCCTTCCTTCCCTCCCGCTCCAAGGTTGCTCGCTTAAAAATACAAATTAGGGTTTTATAAAGTTCTCCAACGTGTATGTGGGACCACCACTCTTCAGTCTTCAGTTTTGCCGCCTCTCCGCTAGAACGCAGGTCTGCCACCACCTCTGTTTGCTGCCCCCTCCGTTTCATTCTGAATATCTTATTTCCTCATTTTTCTGACTTCTGTAGTTGAATCATGAAGGTAAAATGTTTAACCTTTTTTTTTTTGGGAATCATTCGTACAGCTGAATCCTGACTTCTGTAGTTCAAAATCAATTCATACAATTTCAAATTATTCCTGACAAAGTATACGATTTATGTTTTATATGATGTATTTGTTGCCCTCCAAATTTTGAATATATCACTGTTTTGTATGATATTGAAGGGATTTATTGTGGTTGTAGATGTATAAAGATTTGGCCATTTCAAACAACCTAAAAATATATTGAATGAACATGAACTTAAACTTGAAATTGATGATGTGAGAGGCCAAGGTTATAGCAATAGGTTTAACATGAAGGGTAACCTATCAACTTTTTTATTATTATTCTTTTTGAAAAAGAGGAAAAATAAAATAAAAAAATCAGAAAGAATGGTGCTTACCCTAATATGAATCTCTTGGTACATTAATTGTTGACACTAAGCATTTAAAAAAATAATCAGGAAGGAGGAGCTGAAGTCGTAACCTATCAACTTTTTTTACATTAAATATCTCTTGGCTTATTTCATATATTTAAACTGGTTTTCGCCAATTTCATTTACTAACATAAGTTCTTCACTGAATCCATGCACATTAGTAAATTCAACTTGGCCAGATGAATTTTTTTGCTGGCTACAGGAAACAGGTTGTTAACATAATCAAACAAGCTACTTAAACAATGAGCAAGAACCATTTGATACTTCATTTTAATATTTAACTTTAAATTTTCATTTTCGGAATTCAAATTTGAAAGAGTACCAAATATTATCCTTGTTTATGTTAATGCCTGATTGCTTCTCATGAAAATTAATTTCCTCTTCTCTATGTAACGTGTCTCAGTTTCAACAGTTCCCATCTGTTTCAATCTTGCTAAAGCTATAACTCATTCAGTCCATCTAATATTGTTTTTTTTCCCAATATTTGGACTGCTTTTGCTATGTCAAGTCCAAACAAATTTATTACCACTTTTCCCAACTAAAATCACGCTTCATAAATATGTAACTCTGTTGATGTTTCTACCTTTTTAGCCTCAAATATTTCATTGATGATTCCTATTCTTTAACTTGTTTTAAAAAATATATTGTTTTGTTGTTTTTTAGAATTCTGATGATGCCACCTGATGAAAACTGCACGAAAAATGCATCTTGAGCCACAATACAATTTTCAAATTCTGTTAGAACAAAATTGAGCTGCATATGAACCCAAAGTTGCAAAGCAATGCTGCCATGGTGAAACCTCCATCAAATAAAACCGAGGTACATATGGATATAAGAATGTATATGACTGTAGCAACAAAATTGAGATGCAGATGGAGCCAACATTTCATAAATCATCATGTGAATCTTTACCGAACTAAATTCACCCTATCTTGATAATATAGTTTAAAAGAAAGAACATAAAGAATAATTTGAGAAATATAAGATGGGGGCCACATTGGTATAGTTGGCCTGAGAGAAGTTGTATACCTGAGAACAGCAATTTGTGTACATGAAATGAATCTGAGAAGACGTAACTAGCCCTAACCAAAAAATCAACAGCCAACCAAATATGAATTTATCATCGAGACTGCCCTCTTTTTTTTTTTTTTTTTAAAAAAAATCTATAAAATCAATTAAATCTCTCTCCGTTTTTTGACCAAGGTCATCTTTGGTATCACCACAAACAGTATCTATGACCATCATACGTTCACATTTACTCACCTTCGTTATGCCTTGAAATCCAATTGAAATGTAGAACATAGTATTTTGTTTTTTGATTTATTCAAATCTATCAGGCCTTTGTGATCAATATCTTAGCCTGGTTACTGCCTTTCTGGTATGGCATCACAAGATGATGTGATTTAATGATCTTTTTTATGAGCAATGATTTCAGCTCTAACAGGAATCAATCAGACAGAGATTGAAATCAAAATATTTAGTGTAGTTAATTCAATTTTCCCTTGCAATACCATTTTGCAATAGTTGCAGTATTATGAATCACTGTAAATTGTAATCATATCATCACTAACTTCACTATTACTACTGTCATCAACAGACTGAGATTCATTGCTATACCATCTGAATCTACTGCAACAAACCCTGTATCATCCACCATTATGATCAGAAATGTAACCTCTGGGAAATCATTTTGTTAGCTCGAAGCATATGTTTTAGATTTTTCATTACAAAAATGAAGTGCAATTTGTCAAGAAATAAAAGAAGAATTTCCATCCTCAAATAATACTGTATCAGCGGTAAATCCAACGGTTACTAATGATGGTAACAAGTATGCATAAAATGGCCTATTAGGACTAGTGTAATGTATGTACTAGAAATTAGATGTGTATATCAAACTACTTATTTCCTATGCTAGTAGATTTAAGCATGTCATAGTTATGTATTTTCCAGAGAAGTTACCTACTTTGTTTGAAACCAGAGCACGAGATCATCCCAAGTTTTGGTGATTTCATTAGAGATCCCACTTTTATTCTAGTGCCTGCACAATGGATGCTTTTGTATCACTCACTTGTTTATGTTCTTCCACTTATGTAGGTCTAGACATATATTCCTACTCCATAGCACAAGATTCTCAAAAGAAAATGTCTTCTCCCCACCATTCTCCCCTCACCCGCCAAATTCTAGCCACTCTAGTCCTACACCACCCCTTCACACATCCACCTGTTTCACATTTCCCCGGCTTCACCACCTCCTCGCTCCTCCAAATCCTGTCCTCCATCCCATCCCTCTTCCTCCGTTCCTCCTCACTTGGTCGTCAGCACCCATCCCTCCGCCACCGCACCTACCCTGTACACCCATCCTCAAAACCTAAAACTTCTTGGTCCCTTATTCCTGCATCGTTAACATTCTTCTCATGGACACAAACTCATTGCAACTTTCAACACAATGACTTAACCTGCCGTGAAATGGCCCGAGTACTTGCTCGTGCACATGCGCTGAAATCCCTATGGAAGTTCTTGATGGTCAATCAGGAATGCTTAAATACTGCTGCAGTGACGGACGTTATCAAGATTTTGGGAGAGGAAGGTCTTGCCAAGAATGCTCTTATGGCGTTCTACCGAATGAAGCAGCTGCATTGCACGCCAGACGTGCAATGTTATAACACGATTATATCCGTGTTATGCCGGGCTGGTGATTTTAAGAAGGCCAGGTTTATATTGAACCAGATGGAACTTCCGGGGGCAAGGTGCCCACCTGATTGTTACACGTATACGATTTTTATTAGTTTTTATTGCAAGAGGAGTATGCATACTGGATGCAGGAAGGCGATTAGGAGGAGGATGTGGGAGGCAAATCATATGTTTCGGCATATGAAGTTCAGAGGCTTTGAGCCGGATCTTGTAACCTATAACTGCCTTATCGATGGTTTGTGTAAAACATACCGGGTCGACCGTGCACATGAGCTGTTTGATGAAATGGTTGAGAAAGGATGTGTGCCCAATAAGGTGACTTATAACTCCTTTGTTAGGTACTACAGTGTTGTCAACGAAGTTGATAAGGCAATGGAAATGATGAAGATGATGATTTCTAGAGGGCATGGGCTACCAACTTCCAGTACTTATACGCCTATTTTGCATTCATTATGTGAGAGTGGAAGGGTCAAGGAGGCAAAGGATTTGATGGTGGAGATGGTTGAGTGTGGAGCTACCCCAAGAGAATTTACTTACAAATTGGTTTGTGATGCATTGAGTACAGCTAAGGAGGCCGGATTTAGTGCAGAGCTTACAAGAAGAATAGAGGGAGATATGGATCAAAGATACACAAGAGTTATGAGACTGAAACCTACCATGAGTAGAAGAGTATTGTTGATTTAAAATAATGAACGGAAGCATGTGACATCCTAGAAATTGTTTTTTGGATGTATAACTTCTGGACTACAAAAATATTGCCAGCAAACAAGTTCACCTACCTAAGTCATTTATATTTGGAAATCTTGATTTGCAATTTATGGTATAACGGAAGAGAAAACGTGAAACCATTGTTAGTGGAAGACGGTCATGCAACAACGTAGGCAATCAAGTAACCATGGATTTTAGGCATATGGCTTTGGGAACCATGCACGAAAAAAAAGGAAGGAAGAGAGATGGATTTTTGAAGATGGGTCAGAGTTTTGTTTCCATTACTTTGCATTTTCTAGGTTGCATATTAGTGTGGAAATTGCAAACACTAAGAGACAAAAAAGCTAAAAGAAGGTACCCTGAAATTATCAAAATTTATCAACAACAGCTCTTTTACTTGTTTGTTGGCCTTTCTGTTTCATTTTAACATTGTTTGGTTCATCTTAAGTCACCTCATAAGACCCTTTTGTCATCCAGGATCGTTGGGAACAAATAAT
The DNA here is from genome assembly GCA_030765085.1 of Allium cepa. NCBI lineage: Eukaryota > Viridiplantae > Streptophyta > Magnoliopsida > Asparagales > Amaryllidaceae > Allium > Allium cepa. Next base: position 624,094,177 of record CM060939.1, read on the forward strand.
GCAAACACTTCAGTCCAAAATAAGGATACTGACTGATATTAGAAGTAACTGAAGTAGCAATAACAGGATGGGTGTATGCATATTTAGTAGCTAGAAAGCAAACAATTAACGAAGTGTGTGCACATATATACATACATACACACACAAATACATACACATATACACACACAAATACACACACATAAACCCAGCTAGAAATATAAGCACGTGTGTACGTATGCATATAGTGAAGTATGTACAGATGTAGTACTTTGACAATGTTTATAATTAGTTTCATGTTTGCACACAATTTGCGTTCAAAATGCTTACGAACTTAGCCAACGATAAGAAGAAATGCGGCTCTTCTTCAATTAAATTATTACTTCCGTTCGACAACATGTTAGTCTATGATGAACTGCAAGATGCTGGAAGTTTATCACAATCTTTACCAAATCAAAACTAGTATTCTATCCTATGGAATTCGGTTTTTCTAATTTTGAAAACAAAGTCAAACAAAACTAACGACCTTAAGCTTTCTAGGACTTCCTATCCAGTCATATTATTGTTTTATTATTCAAAAAAACTCATAAGTGAAATCATATTGGTTTAGACACCTTTTGTTTCTACTTTCTGCTCTTATGAAATCAATTTTACAAATGAAATATCTTTTGTACAAGTGTTGAATTGAATATTGACTTTTATCACTAAATCATATATTTAATTGTTCTGATTAGTACAAAAGTAACGTGATAAAAAATATGGAAAAAAAATATGATGATGAAATCTGGTGTTTAAGTAGTTTAAGGATTATATCTAACGCCCGGTCTTTGAGTTAAAACACATCTTTACTATTAATAAAGAGAATTCATTGAATAAGTGTCTTTTTGAAATTCCAAATATATCATTTTACATCTCATAGAGAAATAGTATTCAAATATGGGGATATAACATGTTATTTTCTAAGTACAAGTGTTAGTCACCATGGAGGAGAACTACAGTGCGAGTTCACAAGATGAAGTATCCGAGTGTACCATATTGTTCGTAATTTAGGTGAGAGTTCATTGGTCGAAGTTTTTTCTGATTCCAATTTAGTATGAAGAAGTTATTGCAGTCTGAACAAAAAAATAGCGGCTTCTGCATTAGGCGGAGTTCAAATATGGGGATGTGGTAGCCTATTATTTCCTAAGTACAACTGTCAGTCCTCATGAAGAACTACAATGTGCGTTCACAAGATGAAGTATCCTAGTGTTCCATATTATTCGTAATTTAGGTGGAAGTTAATTGTTCGAAGTCTCGTTGGATTCCGAATTAGTATGAAGAAGTTATTGCAGTCTGAACATCAAAAATAACGGCTTCTGCACTAGGCGGAGTTCAAATATGGGGATGTAGTAGCATACTATTTTCTAAGTAAACTGTCAGTCCCCATTGAATACTACAGTGTGCGTTCATAAGATGAAGTATCCGAGTGTTTCATATTGTCCGTAATTTAGGTGGAAGTTCATCGATCGAAGATTTGCCTGATTCGAGTTAGTATGAAAAAATTATTGTTGTCCGAAGAAAAAATAGCTGCTTCTGTCTAAGCGGAGTTCAAATATGAGGATGTAGCCTATTATTTTCTAAGTACAACTATTAGTCACCATGGAAATTTACAGTGAGCATTAAAGTGGGGATATAGAATGTTATTTTCTAAGTACAACTGTTAGTCACCATGGAGAAGTACAGTGTGCGTTCACAAGATGAAGTATCTGAGCGTATCATATTGTCCGTAATTTAGGTGGGAGTTCATCGGTCGAAGTTTTGCCTATTTCCAGTTAGTGTGAAGATGCTATTGCAGTTTGAACAAAAAATAATACCGGCTTCTGCACTAGGCGGAGTTCATATATGGGAATGTGGTAGTCTGTTATTTTCTAAGTACAACCGTCAGTCCCCATGGAGAACTACTGTGTGCGTTCACAAGATGAAGTATCTGAGTGTTGCATATTGTTCGTAATTTAGGTCAGAGTTAATAAGTCGAAGTCTCGTCGGATTTCGAATTAGTATGAAAAAGTTATTGCAGTCTGAACAAAAACATAGCGGCTTCTGCACTAGGCGGAGTTCAACTATGGGAATGCGGTAATATGTTATTTTTTAAGCAAACTGTTAGTCCCATGGAAAACTACAGTGTGCGTCTAGAAGATGAAGTATCCCAGTGTACCATATTGTCCGTAAGTTAGGCGGGAGTTCATCGACTGAAGTTTTGTTCGATTTCGAGTTAGTATGAAGAAGCTATTGCAGTCTGAAGAAAAAAATAGCGTCTTCTGCCTAGGCGGAGGGCAGTTCATATATGAGGATGTAGGATGTTATTTTCTAAGTACAACTATTAGACACCATAGAGAACTACAGTGAGCGTTAAAGTGGGGATATATCCTATTATTTCTAAGTACAACTGTTAGTCGCCATGGAGAACTACAGTGTGTGTTCACAATATGGCTGCACAAATGTTGGGTTGGGTCGGGTCAAGCTAAATACTTCATCCGATCCACATTGGTTTGGGTTGATAAAAATTCAATCCGTACCCAACCTTACATAAGGTTGGGTCGGGTCAGGTTGAAGTATGGGTTGGTTCGGGTTGAAGATGAGGTTGGGTCGGGTTGAAGTATGATCAATTTGTAACACAATTTTAACGTAATAATATTCACTATATTTAATAATAATGCCGTTTTTAAACGATGAAATATATCATATAGAGTTATTCACTACATGCATAATTCATTGGCATTTCATTACCAAACTACATCTCATAAAATCGATTCACTAAACATATTTAGTTAGATTTTCATTTCAGAACACTTCTAAAAGCTATTAAAAAGTTAAGATGCCTCTCAAATGCTCACAGCCTTGTTGTTCCTTGATGCTAGTCGCATTCAAAATTGAGATTAGCAAACCAATTTCTGCAAAGAAAAAACAATAGGTCAATATCTAATATTTTATAACAAATAAATTAAACTCTCATCTTTTATTCTGCCTTGTAAATTAAGCAAACCCTATGTTTCTTTATGGTTGATGCCACCTTATAAATCAAATTCTCATCTTTCCATAATACCTTGCAATGTCAGGTTATCAAACTCAGTTACAAGTTCTCAATAAAAATATAACTCCAGACAATTTTTTGCCTCATGGTATTGAATAATAACTATTACCTTACAAACCTTTAGATGGGGCCTGGCGTTTTTTTTTTGGCCTTATGGTACATACAAGTCACAAGGTTATTTAAAACCTTATGTTAATTACTAAGTTACAACTAGCATACAGATATTAAAGCTTATGTATGAAAGAAACTGACTTCCTAATATATAATAGCCTAGCTATTATAATAATGCTTAGGTTTTAGATATTTGGATTATAAAACTAAATATTATACATGAGTATATAGATATTAAACTTACCATACTAGGAAGGGTATTATTTAGTGAAAGCATGAAAACATTTAACAGTTAATCAAGAGATTAAAAGTAGTATAACATAATATTTTCTAAACATACTCAATCAAGTATTTAGTAGGCTGACATATACAAGTAAACATTATTTATTCATGTTCAAGTTGTACACAATGAATGGATAGCCTGACATATTTAGTAGCATGACGCATTAAGTTGTACTTGTGTACATAATGAATGGTGCATGTGTTGAGATTATGAAGTAGCAAGTGAACTGAACGAATAGTTAGGCTTTCTATTCTATTATTCTTTCCTTGGCTTCGGCACCTGTTGCTGACTCCGCACTGGCGCGTGCCACTTCGCTCATGGCTAAGACTCAAGCTTCCCTAGGCTCCTAGAGGAAGACTCCTCGACTTTGAGCCTAGATGAGTTGGGGGTTCGCTTTGCTTTGGTATAAACAATTGGATCCAAGCGCCCCTATTTAGTTGCAGTGCAAGATTCCCTCGCTCATCAAGATTCCCTGCGACTTGAACTGAGTAAGGAATCCACAACCAATATTATATAGAGGCCTCGGGTTTCTTTTGATAAGAGGTCGACGCATGATAAATTTTATCCACTCTTATGAATGGTGCATGACATATTTAGTAGCCCGACATATTTAGTGATGTTTTGTACTAGAAGTAAATGAAATGAATAGGATGGTGTATAATCAAATAATAAGACTAAATGAACTGAATAGAGTAAATTACCATGTTCAAGTTGTTCTAATTCTTCAACCTCATTCTTTTCAGCTTGAATGTCAACTAGAATTGACTTTTCTCTAAACTAATTTTGAGAGCAGACAAGTACCTGATGCATCATATAAACAATAAGTTAGAACTGTTCATGGTGGCACTAGATAAGTTATTTAGCAATATGAAATAACCTCTACTGTCCTTGGAGATAATGAGCTCCTGTATGGACTAATAACTCTGCCGCTTGTACTGAATGTGGACTCTGAAGCAATTGTTGAGACTGGAATAGCCAATACTGCCTTACCAACATAAGAAAGAACATGATACTTGTTTCCATTGACCTTCCACCAAGCCAAAACATCAAAATTCTCGGTAAATTTCTCACAAGTCTCATCCAAGTATCTTCCCATCTCGGTCATGTTCATTAAATTCTCATCTTCTTTAGTTCTCATAGCTACCTTTGAAGCAAACAATTTCACGCAGTCATCTTCGTTGTCTTCCACTCTCATCAGCTTGCTTGGGCTTTGAAATTGACCAAAACCATCTACGTTATCATTTGTCTCATCATTAAAGTGATTATATAATTTTGACAATGTGTTTTTCATTTTCTCTTCCATCGACTCCCTTTTACATTGATCATAGACTTCCTTAAAACAGTATTTAAGATATTTTAGCTTATAACGAGGATCAAGAACAGCAGCCAGATACAATAAATAGTTCATGTTGTCCAAACTATCCCAGTATTTATCAAACTTGGATTTCATTCTTTGAGCCATAAGTTTCATGTCATTGTCACCACTTTTGCACAATTCTAACAATCTACTATGAAGAGAGACAATCTCAATAAAAATTGAGTTAGAACTAACATTGAGAGTGGTTGAGAATCTTAAGGTCATTTGGTGAAAAAGTTTCAAAAACTTTACAAGTGCATAAGCATTTTTCCAATCTTGTTCACTTAGTTGGTCCAATATTCTTGTTTCTTCTCACTTTCCTCGACCCATCACCAATTTCACTATTATCAAAGTACTTACAATATTTTTTATCATCTACTTCAATCCTTTTAAATGCTTTTTCATACTTCAAAGCAACTTCTAGCATCAAGTACGTGGAATTCCATCGAGTTTCCACATCTAAACACAAGAATTGCTTGCAATCAATCTTTACTTTATCCACGCACTTTCTAAAAGTAGATAACCTAGAAGGAGATGACCTCACATAGCGGACAGCGTTACGAATCCTTAAAATAGATTCATCATGCTCATCTAATCCGTCCTTGACAATGAGATTTAAAATATGCGCACAACAACACATATATATAAACTTATGTTCTAAGAAGGTACCCTTTCAATCCCTAGTGACAAATTTCAAGTGCCTAATTGCTGCATCATTCGAACTTGCATTGTCAACAGTGACAGTGAACAACTTTTCAATACCCCAATCCAACAACAATAGTTCTATAGCCAATCCAATTGCATCTCCCTTGTAACTTTGAATTTGAACAAAGTTTATTATTCTTTTATTCAAATTCCAGTGACTATCAATCCAATGTGTAGAGATGCACATATAGTTTATGTTTTGGATCGAAGTCCATGTATCAGTGGTGATACGGATCTTCTCATTCTTTAACTGTTTTTTCAATCTTTCCTTCTCCTCCATAAACAATTTTATACATTCTCTAGCAATTGCCATCCTAGAGGGAATCTTGAACAAAGGTTGAACAATATGTATAAAATTTTTAAAGCCTCATTCTCAACAATTCTAAATGGTATCTCATCACAAATGATCATTTTAGCCAATTCTGTCTTAGCATCATCTTGATTAAAGGTGACGGCCCTAAGAGCAACACTATTAGAAACACCATCCTCCATCTTTATATTTTTTAAGGTCAATTTTTTTTGATTCTTTGGTACTTTTCTAAATGGGGCTTCACACATTTCTCAAAATGATTCCTTAAGTTTGAAATTCCATGTGATTTTAATGAGCACGGATATTTTGTTGAACAATATTTACACTTAGCATACTCAGGAGGGCCTATAATGTAATCATAGTGAGTCCATACCCATGATGTCCGCATACCTTTGCGTCCGCTGCGCTTTGAAGGGTTGTCCTCTCTACCATTATTAGTATCCTTCTTTTCATGATTATACTGGGAGGTTGGATTTTGATCATTCTGCTCCATGCTAGTTTGATTTTCTTCAACATGTAAATTTTGCTCTAAATCAACAATAACTGCACGAATTACTTAAATCGTAGATTAGTTGATTCTATTCAACATAATCTTTAATCAAAACTTATTAATACTCGTTGAATATTTAAAACATTCTAGCATTCGATTAATTACTGAAGTGTTTTGTTCAAAATATTCAAATTTTAGACTACACAAATACACATGCTAAAAAAAATCAAAGAACGTCTAAAAACAAGCACAACAATAATTATTCGACTCATGTTATGGTAGAATCCAATTTTCAGATATCCAAATTCTATACTGCTGTGTTATGATCTCACGATAACAAAACACATAAAAACTTAAATATTCATACAAGGTAGTTAAAGCAATGAACACTAGACAATTATCACCACATCAACTCAAAAAATAATAATTCAATGATGCAATAACAATAAATCAATGCAGATTGATTATGTCTAATGAACTAGTTTACTTTTATTATGTCAAAAACATTTAAAAATCATGAACATCTTAATAAAAAATGCCTTTAGAAGAAGGATTAGTAACCACGTTGATTTCATTTTGCATAATTTCATTGTCCTGCGTCGATTCATTGGACATAATTAGTTTATGAACTTGTGTTTTAGAAATTAGGGAATTGGGGCTTGGGGTTTAAAAGCTTGTCTTGAGAGTTGAGAGCCTGGGAAGATGGAATGTCATTGAATAATGAATGTCTGGAACAAATATTAGCAGTTAGGTTTTCTACTCTAAAGTCTAAACTTAAAAGTTATCTGAAGCAAGAATAAAAACAAAAATCTGAATTTTTTTTATTATTTTTTAAAGTAGGGTTGGGTTAAAGCAGGGTTGGGTGGATTGAAATATTACACCTGACCCATATATAGTATGGGTTAAAAATTGTAATCCATATCCAATCCAAACTAGGTTGGGTTGGGTCGGGTTTATGTGGGTTGGGTCGGGTTAGTGGGTCGGGTCGGGTTAGTGGGTTGGGTCGGGTCGGGTTGGATATGGGTTGTGTGCAACCCTAGTTCACAAGATGAAGTGTTCGAGTGTACCACATTCTTCGTAATTTAGTTGGGAGTTCATTGGTCAAAGTATCGTCTAATTCCGAGTTAGTATGAAGAAGTTATTGCAGTTTGAACAAAAAAACAGCGGCTTCTACACTAGGCGGAGTTCAAATATGGAGATGTGGTAGTCTGTTATTTTCTAAGTATAATTGTCAATCCCCATGGAGAACTAAGTGTGCGTTCACAAGATGAAATATTCGAGTGTTCTATATTGTCCGTAATTTAGGTAGGAGTTAATTGGTCGAAGTCTCTTCGGATTTTAAATTAGTGTGTAGAAGTTATTGCAGTCTGAACAAAAAAATAGCGGGTTCTGTACTTGGCGGAGTTCAAATATCTTTTATCTTTACTAGTAATAAAGAGAATTCATCAAATAGATTTACTCGGTGTCGTTTTGAAATTCCAAATACACCCTTTTACATCTCATAGGGAAATAGTATTCAAATATGGGAATATAATATGCTATTTTCTAAGTACAACTGTTAGTCACCATGGAGAACTACAGTGTGCATTCAAAAGATGAAGTATCCGAGTGTACCATATTGTCCGTAATTTAGATGGGATTTTATCGGTCGAAGTTTTGCATGATTCCAAGTTAGTATTCAAATATGGGAATATAATATGCTATTTTCTAAGTACAACGGTTAGTCATCATGGAGAACTACAGTGTGCATTCACAAAATGAAGTATCCGAGTGTACCATATTGTCCGTAATTTAGGTGGGATTTTATCGGTCGAAGTTTTGTATGATTCCGAATTAGTATGAAAAAGTTATTGCTGTCTGAACAAAAAATAACGGCTTTTGCACTAGGCGGAGTTCAAATATGAGGATATGATAGCCTATTATTTTTTAAGTACAACTGTCAGTCCCCATTGAGAACTACAGTGTGCGCCCATAAGATAAAATATCCGAGTGTTGCATATTGTCTGTATTTTAGGTGGGAGTTAATCGGTCGAAGTCTCGCCTGATTTCGAATTAGTATGAATAAATCATTGCAATCTGAACAAAAATAATAGCAGCTTCTGCATTAGGCGGAGTTCAAATATGAGAATGTGGTGGCATGTTATTTTCTAAGTAAACTGTCAGTCTTCAAATAGAACTACAGCGTGCGTTCACAAGATAAAATATTCGAGTGTACCATATTGTCCGTAATTTATGTGGGAGTTCATAGGTCGAAATTTTGCCTAATTCTGAGTTAGTATGAAGAAGTTATTGCAGTCTGAAGAAAAAAGTCTGAAGAAAAAAATAACGGCTTCTGTCTAGGCGGAGTTCAAATATGAGGATATAGTCCGTTATTTTTTAAGTACAACTATTAGTCATCATGGAAAACTACAATGAGCATTGAAGTGGGTTATAGCTTGTATTTTCTAAGTACAACTGTTAGTCGCCATGGAGAACTACAGTGTGTGTTCACAAGATGAAGTATCTGAGTGTATCATATTGTCCATAATTTAGGTGGGAGTTCATCGGCCGAAGTTTTGCCTTATTTAAAATTAACATGAAGAAATTATTGCAGTTTGAATAAAAAAATATCGGCTTCTGTATTAGGCGGAGTTCATATATAGGAATGTGGTGGCCTGTTATTTTCTAGTACAACTGTCAGTCCCCATGAAGAAGTACGGTGTGCGTTCACAAGATGAAGTATCCGAATGTTCTATATTGTCCGTAATTTAGGTCAGAGTTAATGAGTCGAAGTCTCGCTGGATTCCGAATTAATATGAAGACGTTATTGCTGTTTGAACAAAAAAAACGGCTTCTGTACTAGGCGAAGTTTAAATATGAGGATGTGGTATCATGTTATTTTCTAAGTAAACTGTCAGTCACGATGGAGAACTACAGTGTGCATTCACATAATGAAGTATCCGAGTGTACCATATCGTCTGTAATTTAGGTGAGAGTTCATCGGTCGAACTTTTGCCTGATTCCGAGTTAGTATGAAAAAGTTATTGCAGTTTGAAGAAAAAATTAGCGGCTTCTGCCTAGGCGGAGTTCAAATATGAGGATGCCGCATGTTATTTTCTAATTACAACTATTAGTCACCACATGGAACTACAGTGAGTGTTGAAGTAAGGATATAACATGTTATTTTCTAAGTACAACTGTTAGTCACCATGGAGAACTACAGTGTGCGTTCATAAGATGAAGTATCCGAGTTTACAGTATTGTATGTAATTTAGGTGGAAATTCATCGGTCGAAGCATCGTTTAATTCCGAGTTAGTATGAAGAAGTTATTGCAGTTTGAATAATTAAATAGCAGTTTCTGCACTAGGCGGAGTTCAAATATGAGGATGTGGTAGCCTGTTATTTTCTAAGTACATCCGTCGGTCCTCATGGAGAACTACAGTGTGCGTTCACAAGATGACGTATCAGAGTGTTTCATATTGTCCGTAACTTAAGTGAGAGTTTATCGGTCAAAGTCTTGTCAGGTTCCGAATTAGTATGAAGAAGTTATTGCAGTATGAATAAAAAAATAGCAATTTCTACACTAGACGGAGTTCAAATATGGGGATGCAACATGTTATTTTCTAAGTATAACTATTAGTCACCATGGAGAACTACAGTGAGCGTTGAAGCGGGGATATAGGCTGTTGTTTTCTTTGTACAACAGTCACCATGGAGAACTATAGTGTACATTCGCAAGATATAATATCCGAGTGTATCATATTGTTCGTAATTTGGGTGGGGCTTTGTTCAATTCTACTAATTCAAATCGGTTGATTTTTAAATTTTATTTATATTTTTCGATTTCTTCAATGGTATTTAGCGTTTTAGGACATGTTTGGTTTGAAAACGAGTTTTCTGGTTTTAAGTTACATGAATTTCAAAATGCACGAAAGAGAAGAAGGGGTGGAAAACGATTAATTTGAAAATGATTTTAACATATAAAATTGAAAATGATACTTGTTTTCCCGCTTTCTAGATGAATTCAAAAACTATCTTCTTCCTTTTTCTTTTCCCCTTTGTTGTTGTGACTAGGATTTTCCAACCCTGCTCTCCGATGACATTTGAAATAGATATTGAAAACACAAAACTTGTTTTCAAGCCAAACATGGCTTTACCTTCTTCTTCGCCAAACACCATTTCAGCGCCTACTGAAAAGTCTCTAAAAAAAGTTCAAATTATATTTATATAGTAGAACTATGTCATTTTATATCATTTTCACGATGATCGCGATGAACTAGTGAAAAAGAGACTGATGCGCATAACCTTTCTACAAAAGGTTTGGCAATATAAAACCTAGAACTCACTGTTTGTAATAAACAAAACTATCCATCATATGCATAAGAACAAATTACTTTTATATGCAGTCAGACTATCAGTAAAATTTCTAATCTCTCTCTCTGGTTTTTTTGTTTTTTCCTCCATTTCGAATGTTCATAACTTTATAAGTTTCAAATTATCTGTAATAATTAACTTAACAGAAATATTAACATTTTCTTATATAAAATCAAATAAATATGTAGGTAAAAAAATTTGTTTTTAAGTATACAAATAAAAGCACTAAAGTTGTTTGTTTTATTTTTAAACCAAAACCAAATTTTGTTGGTAAACAATAATTTTAAAGTTAGTATAATAAACTTCAGCGTTCAGAAAATAAATAAAATAACAAAAAGAATGAAAGAAGAAGAATTTCAAGGGAAAGAAGACAATTTTCTTCCATGTAAATTCATACATAAATTAATATTTTTTATTTCGATCAAAATCAATTATCTCATTTAGAACAACCGACTGTTTAAAAAAATTAATATTTTTTGACAAAATCCTATGTCCAATATTCATAATTTGATATAGTAAAATTAAATATCTATGGTAAAATAGATACGAGTCAAGTTTAAATGTTTATCACAAAACACTCATCTGTAAAGTTGCTTTGAGATGTACAACTTTTTTTTTTTAATCTATAGTAAAACAAAAATAATTGGTCTTTTTTTTTGAATACTAATCAAACTAGAAAACTAAAATTTTGCCAATAGATTTATGTTTTATAATATTTTTGATAATTTTACATGCTTTAAAATATTTAACTTTTGAGTTAATGTCAAAACCTGTGAAAACTTCATAAACCTAGCATAACATTAATTATTTTCTAATTTCAATTTTCAGGAATGTAATTTTTTCCTTACGTTATTAATGGTTTGTGATTGTTAGACTGGACATCGACTAAATATCAGTGGTTGTCCCCAACCGTTGCACTTTGGTACTAGTATTATTTATCTTCAATAATGTCAAAAGGGTTTGTATTTGAAACTTTGTTTGCAAACAGGGATGTCGACTGCTACAATTCTGGATTTTTATCTTGGGCATCTTTGTCGGTACACATTATGCAAGTTCAGGCATTAGTTAAAGAGCAGCGGTCTTGTCCAAGCCAAATGAGTTTATACAAATGTAACGGTATCACTGAGGTTACTATACATGCTTAGAGATTTATTGAACAGGTGATAGTTGTAATTAAAGGATTGTATGGACTATGTTGTATCCACTAATAAAATTGTTCTACCTGCAATCTATATTGTTTAGTGGTATCAATTGAACTTTTGTTTCTTTATAACCGATTAAGACAGCACCTAATGTTTATAACTGGCATAAACTTGATATACTGTGCAAATTGGGTAATGTGATGTGTCTACTTTCACTGCATTTTCCATTTTCTAAATTTAGGTTTTTTGCTTGTGACTGTACATTTGGAAAGGGGAAAATTTTGAGCCAAGGATTTTATTTATTTGTTTATTGGTTTTCCTTTTAACCTTAAAGACAACCAATCATTTGCATAACATAAGAACAAGTTTCTTCAGCATCATCATAATCATAATATAACTAAACTTATTTTAATAATCTGAATTATCCTTATACCATCAAACCTCGTTTGTTCCTGTACCCTTTTCTCGTGTTGATTCTTTCCAATTCGCTGAGCTCTTTTAAATCCAAACCGTATTCGACAGTTAAAATCAAAACAATTTTGACCTCAAAATTTGGTAAGTAAACTTTGGATTTGATTTCTCAAGCTGCAGTCATTTTCATGGTATTGTGCTGGCTCCTTTGTTTTTCAACTGGCTTCCGGAATGAACCTTCAGATCAAACAATTAGTTTAACAGTGTTGTGACAGAAGGAAATGAAGGAGGAGGTCAATTGTAGGATGGTTTAGAGAAAGAAGTAGTGAATGACAGATAACTGAATGTAACGAGGTGAATAAGAGGAGAAACTGAAGGTGATAGAAACAGTAAAACAGGAATGAGGTGAATAAGAGGTAAAGGAAAATCTGGCAGAATTTTATTACTCAACAAAACTGATCATATACAAATGCAATCACACCCTATAGACAGTCATAACTCCAACGGCTACATGGCTACAGTTTTATGATTTTCTCCCTTAAGCAAACCAAAAATAATAATAATGTAAGAATTATTGGCTTAAAAGTTCAAAGAAAACGCAACAGAAATCTTCAATGTGCACGTATAATCTTTGCAATTCTTCTATTCTGAAGCTAATTCCATTTATGTTGATCTTCTACTTTGCCAAGGATAGGGGGATCGAAGTCCTAAGCATATTAATTTGGGCTTCAATAAAGTACGAGCTTGAAGCGCGTTCGATTCGCTCCTAATTGCTCATAATTCAACATGGTGCAGTGTTGAAATGTGTGGCGAAAGTGAGCTCCCAAGTGCTATTATTATTCTCATACTATCATATTTACATATTATATAATTACTTAGATTCAAAGTAATTTCAAAATAAATGCAAGTCATGTATTTATATCAATATCAATTTCTTTCAACATGGTATCATGAAATGAATCCGGTCTCTTATATATTCTCTATCTTTAATTTTCTAAATTTCAACCTATGCGCAGCTCTCCAAAACCACCAATTGGGACCGCTTTTCGATATAAATACAAGTGATGTATTAATAGAGAGTGTTATCTAGAGGCGTTTTGTAATCTATTTTCTTACCAAAAAATTACTCTGTAAACAATCTTATTCTTAATAAAATATGCTATTGTTTATTTTTTTAATTATATATATCTTATCATATGTGATAAAATAATGAATTAATTATCTTAAACACTCCAATAACTAAAACAAATAGAGTTAAAATGTATCCTAGAGATAATTACGTGATTTGTTACTTAAGTCGTGTAAACAACATTGTATCCGTGGATGCCTCTTTTCTTGCTAACATGGTTTTTCAGAAAAAAAAAAAGAAAAAAAAAAGCAGAAGCATCGTCTGGTTTTCTAGTATTATTACTAGCAAACCATACAAAATAACTGCGGATTACTTACGGTAATCATACTTGGTCTTTAACCCCATTCTTAGATGCAACTCTCAACATAGACGCAATTCAATAAGCCAACAAACATTTCCATCAAATTTTAAAGCAGTTTGCTCAGCACGAAATATGATTTCAGCATCACAACTTTGTACATAGCAGAAGTCATTACATGGCTAATAACACAATAAAAAATTAAAATTTTGTGATCAGAGATCAAAAACACAATATTGTGAATTCATCACTTTATAAATATGTACTCACAGCTCAGAATTCATATTAATCCTGAAGCTGAAAACATGGTTCCCCGGTTTACCGAGGATTGCCGTTTGAATAACTGATGAGATATTACCGAAATTTTCGGTTGCCAAAATCTGGAGGTGTAGACATCAAAACGTTTATTAATACATATAATGTGAATTACCACAACTGTTTTAAGTATGCCTATCTAAGAACTTCTCAATTAGCACAGAAAACGTAGCGAACCCAGCACATCCAATACATGCAGCTTTTGGGCCACCTGTGATGAAAAAACCAGGTCATCGCTTAGAAACATTTGTAAGAAAGAGTTCAGGCAAATGTTTTTGACCAAAAGTAGTTCATAGATAATCAAGAGATCATTTAGTGCACTTCAAATAATTACAAAGGTTTTTGGTTTCAGTAATCAACTCGCAGGAAGCCTGGAGTTCAAACAAACTATGAACCAGGAATGCTAGCAACATATAAAACCCAAGTTAAATCCTAAAGCGCTTTTCATATATGTCAAGAAAGAAAGAGAAGAGAATCAAATCAATTAGTATAATTTCAGCTCAGAATTTAATCCCAAGTCAACTGACATATGCAAATTTCTACGTGTGTGTGTGTGTGCATCTTCTATATCATAAATAGAGTCCACTTACATAAGCTTAGAATGTGCCAGCTGAAAAGTTAAAATTCTTATGCCACATGCACAGGCATACAGTTAAGATAGTACATGCACATAAAATAAACACCACCGACTTAAATTGAAAGAGCAGTTTGCAGAAGAAAAATATCAAATAAGATAGGAAGATGAAACAATGCTGATCGACTAATGAAATAATTGGATCAATTTGATTCAGATGTTAGAAAAATAAATCTACTCGATGGCAACATATGATAGTATATAGCTTTTTCATGACGAGAGAAAGTTAAGAATAGAAAAAGACATGGAAGAGCAGGAAAGGAATAGAAGGATGATATTCATATCTACATAAAAATTGCATATAATATCATCACAATCAATGCTACTCATACCAGGCACACCAAGCCATGGTTATCAAACATCTTATAATATATCAATTTGAGTCCCATTTCAAATTGAATTTATCCATTTATGACGTGATTCTAAAATTACGATTCAACACTCAATTAAAATCTCAAATGAGATAAATCATTTCATTCATGCCGAACTAAAAAAATATTATAATATTTGCATGAATTTTCAACCCAAAGTTTGTCGTTTAAACTAAACAAAGAGAAAACAAGGGAGAAACTCAAATTTTTGGTTTTATATGTAGAAGCACAAGGGTCAAAATCAACTTCAAAAATATAAGTCGTCAAAAGGGAAAGAAAAAAAGAAAAAAGCTTTTTCATAACTGTAAATGCTCTTTGATTATGTACATGAAGCAAAATTTCTAACATACAAAAATATAAAATGATTAAAACATAGATCCATTGAATATACAATTTACAATTTGAATCTAGTTTCAATTTAAAATTTAAATGCTAAAATTTAGGATTTGAATCCCGTTTTGAAAACCTTGCAAGAAGCTAGTAATTAGTAAACACTTGTAACAGTTGACCGGGTGTATTGTCTATCATCCACAGATGACCAGATGTATCATAGGTTCCTTAATCAATCTAATGAAAACATACTATTATTCATGAACCAGCCAGTTGATTTTATTCATATTGATATATAAGATTTACCTCTTGCAGACATAGCCCCTCCCGTAGCACAGCCAGCTACAACTGTATTCGTCACATCATGCTTTGCACGTGCCTGAAAGAATCACATGCCTCGTGAAAATAGGAAATTATACTGTAAATGGACCTGTGTACCATGCTGTCCATTACATCTACGCTACAGAAAATGGGACTATCAAAGATAAATCCAAATTTGGATAAGAGGACCATTTTGGTATGGATGTTTAAATAAAATATGGTAGAGGAGCATCGAGTTTTCATTTTCTTTTTCCAACAGGGATACTGTGCTGTGTACACAAATAATTTTATTTCCTCAACATAGGGAGTCAAATTATAAAGTTCCTTAAACAAAACTTCGTCTATCCACATCTGGGGTTCCTTTGATAGCACACATCAGAAATATTGCTTCAAATCAGAGCTTAAATTGTTACCTATTCTTGACCAAATAAGATGATTTCAACCAGCCTAACCTTCATGGATGTACTTGTCTTACCTTTTCCACAATGCATTCGGCAGCTGAGAATGTCAAGCCCATAATTGCGAATGCCTTTGCAGAGCCCCAGCTTCTCCTCCCCATTTGCTTTGCAGTGAAAATAAATTGTTCTTTCCCACTCATCGTGTCTTGCATTATGGGATTATCCAAAGCTCCAAGAAATAAACCCATAAAAAACCCAAGTCCTCCACCTAGAATATAACAAATAATGAGAATGTTTTATATGGCAGCACAAAAAATCATGTTATGATATACGAGAGTATAAGGTGTAGTTTGACATCCGAGTCAATGTAAGAGTAAAGCCTATGGTATAGCTTATAGTGGATAACGAATACAATAACAATCTAAAGATACTTTGACGGCCAACTAAAACTGCAGTGGATAGAGTAGATGAATAAAGCAATCATTCAAGGGAATTAGACTGCAAAATATATCACAACAAAATATGATCCTTTTTTCGTTTCTTTTTCAAGTTTCAAGATGTCTAATGAAGACTACTTCAACCCGTATTTGAAGGTAGGTATATGCATCAAGTTATACTTTTCAATTTAATTTCCACTAACACCAAAATGCAAGTAGCCGACCATAAATTCCAAGCCATCAAAATTTAAGTGCTACAGGTTATAATCTAGAGAACTCTTTATTTTAAATCAACGCAACAAGTAACAGTCATATGCAGCTAAAAGCAAGCAGCTTATCATACATAACGTGCACAAACATCCTTAATTAGAACACACAAAAATTGCAACCAACTCCATCAAACATTTCTTTTTATTTGATAAATATTACAAGTATCACTAAATCTCTAGTGTTTAATAAAACTTATCTGGATTAAAAATGCAAAAACATGGTACCAAAAGTATTTGTTGGCTACAAATCTATTAGCAAACAAGTTATTCTCACTCAACCAGCTAGCAATATGAAAATTATACTTACATATGTTCCCTTGATAACAATTTCATTATGTGAGGATACTATTAAGACACCTTTGACATGTTACCTTGAACCAAATGTGCTAAAAATTTATATCGGAACAGACATGTGGCACCTGCATGGTGATCTGGACGCCCGGGTTCCAGTCCGAAAACAGCCTTTTCGCAATACAAGGGAAAGACTGCGTACATTATCGACCTTTCCAAAGCCCGCTATCGTGCGGGAGCATTGCGTACATGGTTCCACCTTTTTTATACATGCATATGGCAATCAAGTCTAACATGCAGTTGACGCCATAATGGTTGAATCTACGTTTGATATTTATATTAGAGATAACTTATGTTAACAAACCAATTGTCACTTAACAATGTGAAAAGTGGTCTTATATGTTACTTTATAATATATGCGTCCTTTTGATAAATGTGGGATTATTTTTAAATAATTACATCGGTGAGCTTCAATTTCTTCAACCGGATACAAGTAATGAAATATAGAGTAGAGTACATGAATTTTCACTTCAACCTTGTTTGGAGAAAACAAAATACCTAAACAACAAAATCAACCAGAAGTAGTTATATGTTACCTTCATTGAGAGAGAGAAAAAAAACTATCAGCCAATTTACCATAAAAGAAAGCATCCATGACCAGTACACAGTTTCAACTTAGCAGACGTTATAGGAATTCAAATTGGAAACATATATAAACTTGAAATAGAAGATTACCCATAACTCCACTAACAACACTTCTGATGGCACAATTATTCCAAATATCTTGACCACGAATTTCCTCAATTGTTGGCAATCTTATGGGCTCTACTGCTTTTACCTCTTCAGATTCAGCTGGCGCTGACATATCTTTTGATGATTCTGAAGAATCCATTAAAATTGGTGTAAGTGCAAAACTAAGAAATCATACAATACATTGATCGTAGATAGTTATCGAATGAGATTTATAGGAGTGAATTGTTTCACATCACTAGGAACTTTGTGATATTTGGTCTAACTAGACTAAATTGGAAACTTCGAGAAAGCGAATCCAAATATGATTAGATAAATTCACTTGGACCAATTAAGGCCTTAGAATACTGTATTTATTATTTTGGTTTCTCAACTCTTCAAATAATATACGAAGCAAAGATGGTATTCTTAAATAAAGGATGGGATGTTTGTTCTAAACTACTACTAAGTTTTATTTTCATTTAGTATTTATATTCTATATTTTGCTACCATTACAGTTATATACAGTGGAAAATGATTTTTTTATAAAAAAAAAATCCTTTTTTGTGCAAATAATACTCTTATTTTTAGCTTCAACCTTAATCTTAGTTTCAATGCTAGTTTTTTAAACCTTAATCTTAATAAACTCCAGCTCTAATCATTGTTATGAAAGACAAGCCATGACAAACGCCAAAGCACATGGTGCAACATGATGCAGCAATATCATCTTTTGCTCTCACGTGAAGGCACATCAATTGGTGCATGATAAAAAAACGAGTGTTTTTATTATTCCCAACTATCATTTATCAAATATTCTTTCATCGAGATTCAAAAAGGAATGGAAAATAAACTTGTATTTATTATAAAATTGTGTTTTGTTTTTCGTTGTTATTTAAGGCACTGTTTCAAGTCTCGGTCATCTCGACCGAGATCTTTGGAGTTCTAGCAAAACGATACACAAAATTTCAACAAAAATCTCGTTTTTCGTATATCCACCAAGACCAAATTCCGATATCTCAGCCAATATTCAATTTTTTCTGTGACAACTTGAATTTTAATGATTTTTTTTGGTAAATAACATAACAAATATTTATATATGCATATGACCAACCGAATTGATGGTTTTGATATCAATAAAAACAATGACGCAAGGCAAATTGCATTCGGATGCACCTAACTCGAGATATGATCCGTTGTAAAAAAAAACTAATTTTAGAATTTACACAAATTTGTCCAGTTGCATCTCGATATAAGGAAGGTTACTAAAAATATTGAGGGGAATTGGTCTTTATTCCAACGAGATTCAAAAATTTAACTTTGGGGCAAAATTCTAAATACCTCATTCCATATATTTATGTCTTATTTGTCATTTGATAAGCGAACCATAAAATAGAATGAAAATTATTTAAAGAGAAAGAGAAAAAAAAATCTAATATTGATTAAAAGAAACAGTGAGCAAATCTCTAACTCATTCTCTCTCATCCATGATTAGATGTTATTTTCCTATCATACTTTGATATGATAAATATTATTAATGTCTAATATTGAAACTAGGAGATAACTAGAATCAAATATGAAGAGATTCGATTGTGATTCTATGAAATTAAACCGTTTAGCAAATCTATGGTGATGGAGGTCCAAAAAAACTATAGTGAAGATAGAGATAGAATATAAAGGAAAATAACAAAGATGCATAACGGTATATTGGAGATAAAATCAATTTCTAAAAATGGATTTATTATTGGCCTCACTTCATTACTATATGAAAAAAGAAACAATGTTTACTCCTACGTATAAAATCCTAAAATGTCGTGATCAATTCAGTTCATACTTGGAAACTAGAAAAAGTGTTATAACCTATATTGAGCATTTGAGCCATGAACTTATGCCTATACAACTAATATTTTTGAAAAAAAAAACCGATTAATCTAATTTTTATATTAAAATTGCTAATGCATGTGCTAATAAGCACCCATTTAGCCGTCTTAGCGGTAAATAGTGGAACTTTAAGTGGATTCGTTGTTTAATAGCGCTAAATTGTACAACGTAGCAAGTGAAGAGTGACGGAGCTTTAACGGGGAATTAGCAGGGTTTTAACTACATAGTTAGAATTTCATATTGATATGATTAGTTAGAAAATAACAATGTCACCTCAACAATTTTTAGTCCAATGTCATGTTCATTGTCAAATTCTGTGCTCAAATTTGATTGGGTTTATTTTGGTTTTTCAACTTTTGGGAATTAAGTTTCAACTGAATGATTAACAAATATCATATCGAGGACTGCTCGAACTAAGAAGAAGGTCAACTTTATCCTGAATTTTTTCCCCAAACATAGCAGCGCAGATTTGTTAATTTGCTTTTGGGCACAAAAGCTAAATTCTCAGCATAAAGAGCCAAAAGGTAAAATAATTTCAAACAAAAATACCAATTCCTGTGTCCATAATGACCTTCTCCTTGGAAATTCCATTACCATTCTCCATTTCTCTCTTGGACAGAACTTAATGTACTAAAATTAACAAAAAATTTACACTTCTAACAGGGTTAAATCACTCAACCGGAGGCGGCGCCGGCGAATCAGAAGTAGTAAGCGGCCTCAACGAACCAGTAGGCGGAGGCGGCAGACAGCAGGTAGGGGTTGCGTCACTCACGGCGATTGGGATTGGGATTGGGGAGGCGGGAAGGGAAAAAATAGAAACCCTAAGCAAGGGTACTGAATGCACGTTAACACTGCTGGACCAAGCTGAAGTCCATGTTTACTTTATGGCCAATTTTATTTGAATCGCTCAAATCACCTTCGCAGCTTATTATTATCCATGTTCCACCTTGTTTTTTCAAGCGTGCCTCCGGCACTTGATGCAATGGCTCTTAATCTTGACGTTCGGGTTCATTTAGAAGCTACTCAGTTCAAGCCTTGGATAAAACTTGCTACTTAAAGTACGCTTTCGCAAAACAAAGCATGCATTTGATCATGACAAGCGATATTACTTTAGTTGCACAACGGTCTCCGGTTAGTCAATCATCATCTTAGAAGCGTCGCATCTGTTCCGAAGATATTCGTTCATCACATCAAATAGTTAGCACTTCATTCCTTATTTAACAACTAAGTTGAAGTTCTTGTCACTTCGGAAACCACGTCGTATCGCGAACAATTGAGCTCCCTTCTTTCCTTTTTTTCATCTTTTTTATTAAATATCAGCAACCGAACCTTGTCGGTACCGACTAAAACATGTTGGAACCAACATGATTTTTGAATGGTTACTTGCTCACATATATTCTCGAGACTTAGCAAAATTTTCCCACATTTGATTTCCATTTGCCAATTCCTTTGTACTCTTCCTTTGCAAATCCAGTCTTCCTTCTACCGTCGTCTTGCAATCTTTAGTGCTAGCATCATTCTTGGTTAAGGACCACCACCAACGGTGTCTACATCATCGTCATCATCAATTTCGCAAGTATCTAGTTCAATACTAAGTTTCTATTCCAAGCCCTCCTTCTTTAGATCCAGGTCTAATACTCGAAGGAGGGTTATCCTTGGCGTCGTTGTGGGGTTGCTTTGGATGTCGCCATCATTTTCTTGCTTTCGCCACCCATCTATGGCCAAGGGAGTGGTTGCAGTCATTGATTCGTGGCCGACCACTTGCCAACCCTTATTCCATATGGTAAAACTGGAGATTATGCAACGTTGGGAAAAGCTCGACTTACACTCGAGGCCGACACCAAGAACTCAATGGTTTCCATCGAGTTTCTCTATTCCCTTCAATAGCTAGTGGTTGACTCGTGTTACCATAGCTCATAAATTGGGTTTTCCCCATGAATTTCAACTCTTTACACATAAAAGGTGTTATAAGCGGCCTCGTCGAATCTTGGTCAAACATGAATCGATGGTTGGATTTCGGTGAGAAAGTTTCAAAGAACAGTCACATTGAATGCACTCTAACATCCAAATTGGATATACAAGACAATCTTCCAAGTTATATTCCACGATCATGTGTTTCCATAATAAAAGGTCCTTGTCGCTCTGGACAACGTTCCATTAGCTCTACGATAATGGGTAAGATTCAACACACAGTTCCATCATGCGACGAGGATCGTTTACTAGCACGAACGGACTATCTACATAGAGTGTTCTGTACACTATGCTCTGGTCATAGGATGCACACTGTATAGACTGACATTTCTCACTATCCCGGTCGATGTCTTGAATTCGATCGTTCGGCATATATCAACATCTGTTGGATCTCGCACATTGGTTACACATGTTCTAATTAAAGCATATTTTAAAGTAAAACATACTTGATTGAGTTCGCTATCAATTTTCTTTTTAGAATTACTCAACGATCTTCTCACCTTAAAATTAGTACTGATCCTTTTACTCATTCTAAAGCCGGTTCTTCTACCGCTCAAGCATCCACATCTACATCGTTTGGAGCACAACGTTCTATAACAGCCAAACTGCAAATGCAATTCGTTCCAGTGGCACAGCCTCACGATTAACAACCTCCACTAGACGAGAGACATGCCACAATGGTCTTAGACAATCCTTTAAACCAAACTTTATACCTTCTGACTGCGGAGCTATTTCATTTCATTTGTTTCCGATACAGAATTTCAAAGAGCGTTGTTCTATTGCGAATAATAGATAACGAGCGCATAACCTCCTTATGGCTACACCGTGCACAATAAACATATGTGTTTTGGTGGAGTTATTCTTCCCTTCGGCAAATTTCTCAAGTTCTTCTTACAAGAGATATGGCTGACTCCAACACAGGTGCTCCCCAACGAATATGACATGCTTAATTCCTTATACATCCTTCTCATGATGCAATTACATCGTCCCCCAAGCTTCAGAGAGCTAACCTAATCTTATGCTTCAAAAAGAGAATAGACTCACATTCGTTGCCGATCGTTAAAGCTTATAGCCACTACAAAGTTATTGAGGCACTTCATAGCAAGTGCAGTTACTTCAAGAGCGAATATTTCTTCGTTGGTTGTCCATACGACTTCAACATCCTCTGGTTGTCTAGAAGTAAGCCTTTTCCTCTAACATCCTTTCTTCATTTTGGATTTTATTTTTTTGAATGCCAAACTTCTTTTCTGTATCCCTCATAGATCTTCTCAATCGAGATACTAACAATGCATATGCTGACACCTTAGAGCTCTTAAAGGTAGTTGATTACCAATTATGGACTAGTTCTTTCTTACTCATAATGAGAGGCTTCACCAATATGGTTTTCTATACCTTGATAGTAGAGTTGTTCCCATCACACTTCCTACCAAGAAATCTCTAATTATCACCACTCCCTTTACCCCCATTTATGACCATAGTAATGATATTCAAGGAGGCGATGAAGGCCATGAAGTCAAGGAGGATGTAGGAAAGGAATAAGTAAGGGTGGAAGAGAACATGGTAGGGGAAAGATACGAAGGAAGAGGAGGTAAAGAAGGAGAAGAAGAAGAAAGAGAAGAAGAAGAAGACGGAGAGAATAAAGGAGATAATAAAGATGATGATGATGAAGATAATGTTCTAGGCAACAATGAATCATCCAGGGAGACATCCCCCAAAGGTGACATAGTCCATGTCCCATCTAGTCCAAAGCACTTGGTAATTAAGTCCTCCCACCTTATCCTTGACTCAAGTCTAGCACAAACTGGAGAAGTAAAACCTCATATGATTTCTTTAAAGAATATCTTTGGCTCGGTGGGTGAGCTCGAAGTCTTTCATCCTTCGATACCAGAGACGTTACTTTTGAAAACATTCTTAATACCAGTCCTTGGGAGTTTAGCTTCCCTTCCAGGGACCTCCTTTTCGAGGGTGATGAAACCCCACCCTTGCAAATCCTCAAACACGATCTGTAGATCACTTAAGGAAATTCCAACACTTCACACACATCTAGGATCACCAATACCAACACTAAAACTCTGCTCTCGTTCTTAATCTAGTGCTTTAGTTCTTTTATATCCTTTCTTCTTTTCAAGTAATATGAGTAGAGATCGCTACAGCTACCTCTGCTCGAGCATGAGCCAGCACTGCTCGTCAACTTTAGAATTTTACATAGCATCCTAGCTTACACAAGGAATCTGATGGCAAGAGGAGGAGGAGAAAAGAGAACAAGAAGACAAGGAGAATAGACAAAGGCGCTGAAAATAAGAGAAAGAGCGTCGTGACCTAAAAAAAATATTGCCTAAAGGAACAATGAGATTTTTGTGATTGTTTGGAGCATGATTCCAACGCTTCTCGGCTACACACTCACTCTTAGTCCCTTCAGCAGAAACCTCCAATGACTCAAAGCCCTGCCACTACTGTTTCCACCTCACATAAATTCAAAGAAGTTTCAACTCATGTAGCTCCATCTCCGTCCCTACATGCCCATCTATAGCTATCGGCACTAGGATGCATGCAAACTTGCCTGATTACTGCTTGATGAGGGTCATGTTTGGCTGCGGTAGTAGAGATATCAATCGCCAAGAGAGCATCCAAAAGTTAGATGGAGTCAAGGAGATTTCAAAAAAATTATTTAAGTGGAAGAAGTTGGCTAAGGGCATCTCTGACATCAATAGGATCAATCATATGCTCATCAAATTGTTTGCGTTAGGGAGAAGAGATCATGATAGATAGTGGCGAGCTATAAAAAGAGTTGTGTGACATTACAAAAGAAAGAGATGACACACTGAAATCAGTCAAAGACTCGAAAAACTTTATGGAAGAAATGTTAAGAGTCCACACACAGGTCATGACAGTCGCGAAAGATCAAATTAAAACTGCTCATCAAGAAAATGCTGAGCTTGCGGCACAAGTTAAGGCTAAGGAGGCAAAACCGAAGGCCCTTCGAACTAAGGTAGACGGCCTTAAGGTTTGTTTAAAAGCTGAAATAGATTCAAAAGTACAAGCTCAAACTGACCTCACTGAAGCCAAAGAGAAGATTGCATAACTTAAGAAAAAGACTACTTAGGATAATGAGGAAATAAATGGCACTCTACAGCAATTCTTCGCTAACATAATTGAGAATGAGAATTTGAAGTGGTTGGGGGAGAGTTATTCATTCACTTTAGCTGATGCCTAGGAAGAAATACTACACAGAGCTGCTACAATTAGAGAAGGCGCAACCGAAGAGACGCCGAAGTCTCGTTCCTGGACAAGGAGGACATCATGGCCCTAGAAAAGGGAAAATCTATTCTATTCGCACATGATGCAGTTGTAGGGAAGGTAGCTGTTGAGGCTTCTACTAGCTTCACTGCATAGGATTAAGAGGAATCATCCACGTCCACACTGAAAGAACATACAATTGAGATTGTAACTTCTGAAGTGGCCACCTCTAAGGTTGACATTACCGAGACTCCTCTCCTGGTTATGTAAAATGTTTGTGCTCCTCCTCTGGCTTTCCAAGCGACTAAGTCTTCTACCGAGGAAAGTGAAATCATCAAGTCCCGGACCAAGGACACTCTGCCCAACCAAGGTATTTCTCTCGTCTCTCCGGTCTTTGAGAAACATCAACTATTACCAGAGGATGTCACTAACTTATACTATTTATCTACCAAGTTACAGGTCATCCGGCACTACCTTACCTGCCACCAACTACTCAAGGCTTAGGTCTGAGTGCTATTTTTACCACCTTAACCTCTGTCATCATAAAGCTAATCATTTCAACACTCCCTTCCAGCTCCGGCCCTGGTTTGGACTTTTAGAAAATAGGGGCATTGGAAGGGGTAGAGGACATCAATCGGACCTAGAAGGAAGAGGTCATCATCACGAATGCAAAGGACCTAGATAATCACATTAGGAGGATACTAAAACATGATTGCGATAGAATCAAAATCAAGCTCGAGCCAAGAAATGAAAAATCTGCTACCGACTCTGGATAACCGAACCTATTCCTAAGATTCCTCACTTAAAATCAAGTCAACCAAAGGTTGCTATTCAAAATCCTCCTTCGACAAACCTGAAGATTCAATCAACTTAACCACTAAAAAGGACTACAGGCCTTCTAAGTAAAGCACTCTAAAGAAGGAGAAGGTCTAGAAGGGGAAGGATTCAAAGAAGCGTCTCACTGGTCTTGAGATCAAGAGTGGCAAGTGAGGGATAAAGAAGTAGGTGATCGACTTGGTTATTTGGGAAGATGGTTTCCTTTTGTCTTTTGATGTACTTTTGTTTCTTTTTGCATATAGATCGACATTGTGTGAGAATAACCCCCGCGACCCTTGTATAAAATGTTAATGTAAATAAAAGACTGTTTTTTCTGCACAATCCATGTCATATTTATAGTTTCATACTTTTCTATTTTACTTGCCTATATATCTACATGCAAATATAATATAATCATCTGTGATGCTATTTCATCTGTACTATACATGCATGTATTTATTCAATGCCATTACCTACTATAACTCTGTACATATAAGTACATTTCTGCAATTGCTTAGTAATATTTCATTATTTAGTTCCATTTATCATTGCAAAAGTATTTCTTTCTTGGTTAAACCTAACTACTTTCATTTGGCCAACTCCATTGACAACCCTGTTTACCTTCGATTGTAGTCATTGAAGCATTCAGCTTCGTACCATTTCCTATCTCCGGGGAACAATGTTTTAGGAATCTAATTCTGGATAGCGAATTTTGGTCTTACCCGTCTTTGAGTGTTGGTCGAGTATGTTCTCTAACTTTCATCACTTATCAATGGCTAGGCATGTCTCATCAGACCATAAGAGTGGTCATATTTGTAGAAGGTCCAATTATACTGCGACCCTTATCTCTAGGGGTCAGTATTTCATATGCTTATTTCTGAGCATCCATTTCCGGTTTCTCCTGTCTCTGGGCATTATTCGAAGATTGAAGGGACAAGGGCGAATCGTCCGATCAACCCCAATGTGATTATACTCCTATGTCCCAATCATGGACCAAAGGAGTATGTCAGTACCTATCTTCGGGTACCGGATCATTCAACTAATCATGCAGGGCAAAGTTTAACTTATAAGAACATGATTCTAATAGAACAAAAAATGGGAAGTCTCGCCTTATTACATTGCCCCCACTCAACTAGCATGGCGTATTTGTAGAAAATAAATAAATCAAAGTGAAATAGTGTCGTAGGTTTTTCTCTATTCCATGCCCGTGGAATTGGGATCCCATCAACAGTCGATAGCTTGAAAGTTCCATCTCCAAGCTTTTGTTCAATCGCATAGGGACCTTCCCAATCTGAATCAAGAGCCACCATACTAAGGATGACTTGTTTATAATGAGGTCCCCTACCTCAAAGGTACGGTTCTTGATCTTAGCGTTGAAATACCTTGCTACTCTTTTTTGGTGAGTAACTACCCTCTATTTAACCTCTTTTCTCTTTTTGTCGACCAAGTCGAGGGACTCAAGTAAGCATTTATCATTCATCTTAGGATCAAAATATTTTCTTCAATGAGAAGGGATTTATAGTTCTATCAGGATCATGGCCTCGGCTCCATAGGCCATCGAATGGAGTATGCCGATCACGGACTTGTAGGTGGTTTGGAAGGCCCACAATGCTAGTGGTAATTCATTGACCCAGTTTCCTTTGGCCTTTGTTGATCGCTTCTTTTGGATGGATTTGATGATCTTGTTCACTACCTCCACCTATCCAATTGCTTATGGGTGTGCTACTACAGATAGCTCTTTGTGATTTGGTACCAGTTATAGAAAATTTTAAACTCGACACTCTCGAATTGAGTTACATTACCAGTAATGATTTTCCTAGGACTCCAAATCTACATATGATGTTCTTTACCACAAATTCGATCACTTTCTTCATTGTGATCCTGGCTAGCAGTTCCGCTTCAGCTCATTCTATTAAGTAGTCCACAACGATAGCGTACATTGCTCCGTCCTTCACATCGGTATCACACCGATTATATCAATTCCTCGAATCGATAATGTCCACGGGCTAACCATTTGCATAAGCTATATAGATGGGGCTCTCAATATTTTCATGAACCATTAGCACCTATCACATCATCTATTATAATAAGTTGCATCTCGATTGATCGTCGGCCAAAAGTATCTATTACGAAGTATGCTAAAGTTTTCCCCCGGTGTGACCACAACAGCTTCCTTTATATACATCCAAAAGGATTTTATTAGTTTCACCTTCAGTGATACACCATAGTAGGGGGTTGAGAAATCTCTCCTATAAAACACTCCTCTTGTATAATAAACAGTGATACTTTACGAAGGAGTTCTCGCTATTCATTCCTTCCATTTAGTAGAGTTTCCTTCAACAAATATTCTTTTATCAGAGTCATCAATGACTCTTGTTCTTCCTCGGCATCCAAGATCCAATCAACATCCATCCGGTCTATGCTTGGAGCTGAAAAAACCACTACTGGAATAAGTCCATAAGATGTGCATCCCTGAGCTAGCCAGTTTGGTTACGAATAAGCTTTCGTAGCCTATTCTTTAGGTATGCGCTTGATTTTATAATATTCGATATCATTCAATAGTTCCTATGTATTCTCGGATAAGGGGAAACTCTCGCTCCTTTAGCCTGAATATCCTTTTTGACATAGCAAACCACCAACTAGGAGTCGCTGAATATATGCAGTTCTTGACCCCCGTTCTTTTGCTATATTGAGCTCCGTAGTCAATGCTTTTATATTTGGCTTCATTGTTCATTGTCGGGGATTCAAGCTGTAATGTGTAGCATATTATTCATCTTTCGAGGTTACAAAAATCATTTCTAACCTAGAATTACATTCATTGGAAGCTCCATCTGTGTATAATTTCCATCAAAAAAATTGGACCATATCTTCTTCCTCTTCTCCATCCTAGATGGTGAATTCAATAATGTAATCAGCCAATGTCTATCATAGTATTTCCTTTCTAAGATGCTATGTTATATCGTATTGGTTCAGCTTAATATTCAACTTCAATCATATTACCAAAATCTCGAGTCGATGCAGTACTTACTTCAATAGCTGATCAATTAGCATCTTTATCGAGTGGGCCGAAAGTATGGTTGCAACTTCCACGGAGCAATTGACAAGCAGTATGCCAACTTCTCCAACTTTGGGTACTTCTTTTCTACTTCGGTAAACCGTTTATTGATATAGCATACATACCTATGGATCTTAGATTCCTCACATTCCAATGCCGCAGTTATTGCATGAGCAGAAACCGCCAAGTAAATGAATAGATCATCTCCTTCCATAAGCTTCGACAAGATTGGTGGTCTCTCTATATGTTCTAACAATTTCTAGAAAGCTTCCTACCATTCCTTGGTCCAAACAAACTTTCCTTATTCTATCTTGAGGGCATCAAAGAATGGTATATACTTATCCTTCACCTTCGAAATAAACTGGCTCGGTGCTGCAACTTTCCCATTCAGGCTTTTCGTTTCCCTCATTGTTTTTGGGGGTAATAACATCTTTGAATGTGTCAATATGCTATGGATTAGCTTCAATGCCCCTTGAGTTTACAATGAAACCCAAAAAAATTCCTGGAGTGACTCCAAAAGAGCATTTCAATGGAAAACATCATTTCATACTTTCGAAGCACATCGAACATCCACAAGTTCATCTACGTGATTCATCGATTGCCGTGAATTCACCAGCATATCTCCATATAAACCCTCATTGTCTGTACAGTTTGATCTTTTGACATCTTATTTACTAATCATTCATAGGTAGCTCTAGCATTCTTCAAACCAAACGGTATCACTCGATAATAGTACAGGACCAGATCAATGATAAAACTCATATACTCCTAATCTAGAATGTGCATTGCTATTTGATTATAGCAGAGTATGCAACCATAGAGGATAGTAATTTTTTGCCATCCATTAGGTCAACAAGTTGCTCGATCTTCGGTAGTGAGAAGTTATTTTTTGGGCATGCTTTATTTAGATCTGAATAATCGATGTATTCCTGCCATTTTCCATTTGGCTTCTTGACCAACACAGGATTCGATACCCATTCAAGGTATAAGGCATCGTAGATAATGCCATTTTCTTTCAGCTTACCCACTTATTCCTTCGGTGCAGCGGACCACTTCGGACCCAGACTGTGCCTTTTCTACTTCGCAAGAAGGCACCTTGGGTCCACATTCAATGATAGCATGCAATCTCCAACGATATTCCACACAAGTTAGAATGTGTCCAGACAAACACATCCATGTTTTCCCAGAGAAACCCTACCAATTATTTTTAATTTTCAAGTCGAGTTGATATCCAATCCATGGAACTCGAGTGGGATCATTATCATCGATCGGGATGTTGATTGTCGACTTCATTAGTGCCGCTCTTGCATCCTCTTTCTCTTTTTGGGGGTCCATAGGTTTTAGAAACTTATCATGGGACTCGAGCCTGGGATTGGGTAGTGATTGCCATGATCCATGGCCTTGACGCAGAGATCTTTCTATGTACTTTTCTCTTTTTCACGTCGCTTTGCCTCTCCAAGCTTAGTGACATTGCATGCCCGACCATTGCTTTGGTCACCTCGAATAACTCCAACCTCATCCTCGAAGGGGAATTTCATCATCAAAGACCATGGAGCTAGGACTATCCTAAAACCTGCAAGGGCTGATCGGCATAGAAAAGCATTATAAGTAGAAAATTCATCAACTGTCACAACAATCTGCACTAGCACTATTTTGCGGTCTCCTTTGCTCAATTTCGTGGATAAGTCAATGCACCCGATAGACTCCTTAACCTCTTTGATAAATCCTTGGAAGTTTATATTCTTCGAGCTAATCTTCATTTGATCAAACATTCTTTTAAATAGAATATTAACCGAGCTCCCACAGTCAACCAGGACTTGATGCACAGTTGTTGGTCCTACCATGATCTTAATCACCATGGGATCAGGCGTTGGAGATTCAACCCCATTATAATATCTATTTCTAAAAACATTATCATTATTCATCGTTCCCATTTGTTTTGCTATAGCTATGTCTTTGACAACAAAACAACTCTTCAATGGTACGTATTCAAACAAACTTCCATACTGCTCTATCTCATTCCATCTCTTCTCTATTGGATATGGTCCTCTAGTTATAATGTCTATCACGATCCTACCAACAGATTGCCTTAGCCCCTCCCCACTAGATCCATGTTTGGGTGTTCTACCCTTGGGTCCTATTATTTTGTGCACCGTCTTGTTGATTTCTTACGAACCGTTGTAACTTCTTTTTCAGATCAAATTCTCAAGCACTTCTCTCAAGTGACGACACTCACTAGTATTGTACCCATGAGTTTCACGGAAGCGATTGCACTTCCTCGAGCGCCGTTCGGCTACAGTTGCCTCCCTCGGAGGAGGTTTCATATAATTCTCCATTCATTACATGGCAAAGTAGATATTATCAATGGTACTGTTTAAGGGAGTGTTATCTCCCGGAATCATGTTTCTTGAATGCTACTTGGTGTCATTCTTCTTCCCACTAGCGCCTTGGTTTCTTCCTTTCTAGTAATTTTTATTATTCCCGACGTTCACCACGACATTACCCGCGCTCTCATCGGTTTTTCTAATAGCAACATTGCTCTACACAACTTTATTCAACGATCTACATTTAGATTTTCCTACGGCCGGGTTTGCCTCTTCTAAGTGTAGAAACTGCGACGCCTTATGATAGAACTCCTCCATATTAGGTGGTTGCTTCCTCTTTAGCCATCTATTAAACTTCGTATTCAGGTATATGCCTAGGATTAACACCATCAACACAATATCCTCCTTTGGATTGCTCACTTCGGTAATAATGGTATTACATCGACTTAGACAGTCTTTTATGGTCTCTCGGGCACTATGATGAATACTCGGCAAGGGCATTACTTCCTTCAATTGAGCGGTGTAGAGCCTGAACTATTCCACAATTTTTTTTCCATATATCAAATGAAGATATGGACTGCGACACGAGCTAAGTAAACTACATCGTAGCCACCCCATCTAAAAATATGGGAAACACCTGCACCTTACTACATAAATTGCTTGAGCATCATCCATGTACCACTTATACTATAATAGATGTTTTCTAGGGTTCGTTATCCCATTATACGATGGCATCGTTGGTATAATAAAATTTCTAAGGTATTCTTTCGGTAAAATTTCATCAATAAATGGGGTCCTACCAGGTGTTGATCCTGGTTCTTCATTCCTTCCCACTGATTAATTCATTAACCGCCTTACCATATCGCAATATATTCTTCACTGCCTTAATTATCTGAATGGTGACCATCAAGAATAGCTCAAGTATTTGACTCTCCAAACACTCTCGGTTCATTTGGTCTAAACTCTCCTATCTCCTGGAGAGCCACTCATTTAGATCTTCTATGATACCTGGCTAATTCTGTGGCATTCATCTGAGCACGAGAATTCTACATTCTAGTGTTCTTCCCAATGTCGTTAGTATCTTGTTAGTCATCTTTACTATTAAATAAGTTGACTGCTTCAAGTAGTTGCGCTCCAGCACCACCCTCTACATGGTCCCTACCGAGGTGATTTTGATCGGTATCGACCATGTTGGCCATGGCCAAAACCTGGCCACTTCCTTTAGTGCTCCTCTTCGACGCTCCAGTAGCCTTTCCCTTCATTTTCTGCTTAACACCTCTCCTATTCTAATTTGATAAAGACGATTTTTCTTCTTTAGAACTTGAAGAGGACGAATCCTTTCAGCTCTTCCTATGCCTTCATGACTACTGGGCTATCAAAGGGAATTTCTCCTCTATCTTATCAAAGAGAGATCTCCAACCTTATAACATTCTTTGGTTTATCTTAGCCATCATCATGCCAATTTCAAGTTTGGATACCATCTCCCATGGCGAAGAAAGTCCAGGAAAAGCATGTGTTTGCTGAGTAGTTTCCTCATTATGACGAGAAGCTTTATCTTCTCTAACAGTGGTTCCAGATCTCGTAGAAGGTCTCTTAGTTGCCATATATTTCAGATCTAAAGTAGATTCCTTTTGAAAATCGTAGCAACTACATATCTACAACAACCATCTTATGGATCTAACTTTTGGACATTTGCAATCCATGATACTAAACTAGATCTACAAGTGGGAAGCTTGTTCTCAGTGAAAGCACCAAAATGTTGGGTCAAAAAGTGACAGAACACCCCAATCGATTATAAGCAACAATAGATCTAACAGAATCAAGCAAAAATAATAAGAACTCGCTAAATTTTTACAGTTATTCAGCCAAATCATGTGCTTGTGACCACTTAATATTATTGATTTCAGATTTTTCAGAAGTATAAGCACTTTTACAAGGTTTTTAGCTCTAAAAAACAAAGTTTGCTCAGATTTGACAATAGACAATGGTTGAAGTAGAGAACGGAAGATAAAAACTATAGGCTCAGAAGATTCAAATTTCTTTCTATGTTGCTCTGGTCTTTCTATTTATACCCAAATCGTCCGTCATAGTCGCTTAATTATGGAAGAACATGTAAGATTTTAGATTTGAGAATATAGGAGGAAGAATAAGTTAATATAGAGTGAAAAATCATGTCGGTACCAACCACAATGGTTAGTACCGACCAAAATGGTCGTCACAGTGCAAGCTTCCATTTATTTCCACAAGCTCTAACCTTCCAAAGTTAGAAGTGGACTCTCCCTAGAAATCAACTCGATACGGACCATAGTTGTGGTCGATACCGACAATGTTTTTTATCCTACCGATCCTAAACTTCTTGAGTTGTTCCACCTTGTTATATCAAGCATGACCCTGAGTTCTTGATCCATTCCATATTCATCTCGACATCCAGATTCAATTAGAAGCTTTTTGGTTCAAACGTTGGATAATTTTTTTGTAAATACTCTAGAATACTCTAACCTACCATTTAGTGATCTTAATTTAGATTTTATATCTGCTAAATGTTTCAAGTACATAATCGAACTGTGATATATCAAACTACATAGCATTTGTGATCCTTCCTATTGCCATTGCATAAGGAATCCATCTTATATGATCCATAGTAAACATTTTAATATGGTGTCTATGTATATCATTTTGGACATTCCTAATATCCCTTTATACTTATTATACAAAATGTCTTTTCAAATCATATAACAAGAATTAAGTAATCAAAATCAAATTATTTTAACTCGTGTACATCATTAATAATCATAAATTTATTGTTTAATTATAATTTTGAAAATATTTTAGTACTTTATTGTTCTTTTTTATAAACACACACTTCCTCGGCATTTTGACTTAAATTCAAATTATTTGATTTTCTATCAAAATATTTTCTCAACTCTAATGCATGCTGAATGATACTTTAATATCAGTTCTTGGATCCTATCCAAATACCACAAAACTCAGCACCACTACAATTGACTTCGAGATACTTTAGTTGTTATGAGCAAAAAACATATTTTAATCATATTTAGTATTTCTATTACAATGTACATGTACTAAAACTCAAAATCATATCGAACCGAGTAAAATCTGAATTAAGTTCAGCATATTGAATGCTGAACCTGCTATGTTAATTTCAACAATTGAAATTTGCAGTGGTATTCTATTAACGTTGCTTATTATATTCCAACTGCACCGATCTTCTTCTCCAAGGCACTTTTGCAGTCGATGGATCATATCTCTTCGGGTATCGCTATCAAAATCTTATTTTGATAATGTGTTCTAATTCCATTTTGGATTTGTGCATCATGCCATATGGTAGAGTAAATACTCTTAATGGGTAATTGACAATCAAGAAAATTCTTTCCTCGGCATCAATACGAAACTCGTAGTTTCTCTTTAATGTGTAAGAATCCTTGTTATACATTATAATGATTGTCCATTTAGAATTGTTTAGTTTAATTTCATCCTACATAATTAGTTTTATCATTGGATCGTATCTAAATCCATTTTGCGACTAATAATTTCCAAAAGAAATTCTGCGTCATGATGTTAGCATTTCTTGAAATGACAGTTGTTCTTCAGACATGGGGCAGTTATTCATAAACATTTGTAAACTGCATTTATATATGTATGTAATAGATTTAGTTTTGAGTTTATGATAAATTATGTTCATAACATAAAACAGTCAACCAATGTCGGTTGATCCCAAACTCCTTAGGGGTGTCAACATAAGATAACTCATGAGCTAGTATTATGTGTAGCATCTCGACTCACACAACCTTTCAACTTCTTGACCTAGGATATGTAGGGGTTTGTTTTTAACTATTATCTTATATTATCTCATAAACTATGCTTTAGATGAAATAAATGTAACCTATGTACTTACTCTTAAGTACACGTTCTTATAGAAAGAAACTAAATCAACTTCACTCATCATCAATTGTACTTTGTCTCCGATTACTTCTTTTCGATACACCATTATGTATCATAAAAAGGAGCGAATTTTGATATTGAATCTTATTCATTTTAGTACATTTGAAACTCTTTTCCAACACACTCACTTATTTTGTCAAATCGAATTCTATTATTTCCTTTGCATGCTATGTTTTCTGCTTCCATTTTATATTCAATGAACTTATCATAAGTATACTACCGGTAAAACAAATACACAAATTATATTTCTATGATAATTCATCTATGATTTTAACAAAGTATATAGAATCATTTTGGTATCCAATGGTTTCATACATCTAAATGTATCGATCCGAACTCTTTTGTCGCTCCCACTAAATGATTGATTGCCCTTAATCATTTGAGATACAATTCACTAATACTATATGACTAAAGAATTGTTTCTCAAAATTACGACTTAGTCCATAATTCTAAAATAATACAAAAAATTTAGATACTTGTATACTTTCTAATGCATCATTTTCATTATGAAAACAAATAACATTTCCATAGTTTTATCTTATGAAAAATACTCATGATATTCATATTGAAGTAAGTCATGTCTATTTTCAACCAATACTGAAAACAGTTATTATTTCATAAATAATATCCGGTATGTTTACAGAATTAATTTTTAGCAACTTGATGCATCCACTAAGAAATGTTTTATGATATGCTTCCACTATTTCCATCATTATTATAATAGCTTACAAAATATGAAGATTCATTTAAACACTTAGTATAAAATTTTATTTCATACACTGTGATAGCTTACAGTCAAGGGTTTTAGATCGAATATCTTGAACTTGAAGAAATAACTTTCATAGAAAACAATTTTATTTATGAAAACACATTTAGAATAGAGATCACATTTCTCATTCATTAGGTACCTTTTTTTATTCTACATGATTCTCGTTTCCAATGTCTCTTGATGAAGTAGAGGTGACATTCACTCTCTTTATCTCAACTACGCCTAAGCTACACACGATCTCGCATTATTGTTTATTTGCTTATTTCAAATGAACTAATTTCATCCACATTTTGTACATTACGACTTGTGACTTTTTGCCATATGACATATATGTGATCGATATCCATATTCTCGAATACTTAAGAGTTCAAAGCTTGTAAAAGATAATGCACAGTCTCAAACAAATAAACACTCAAGTGAGCATGGCATGAATGTTTTAGTCGTTGTGTACATTGGCTCTTGCATGAGTCTTGAAGTGACAACATTCCAAAATATTTATTGGTAGGTATATTTTATACTTCTATGTCTACTTTAATTCAATTCATTTATATGTTTTAACCAATAAACATTTTATCAACTATATTGGTTGTAAAAATTTATCATAATAGTTACTATAACTAGTATAACATATATTTTAACAATATTTGAAAGGTTAAATGTATCCATTTTATTTTTCTAATAAGGCTCACACTAGATATTTTATGTTTGTTGAAACTCCAAGAAAAACATAGAAATCTTTTAATTTCTCCAATGGGCATTAGGACTCGCTTGCCTTGAGATTCTGACCTTATGAAAAATCAAAAAATCTTAGGCCTAGAAGCAATGGATAATACTTTATTGGTCGTGCCATATACAACTCTAAACATGTGGTATTTTTCTCATCACGACCTTGAAAAATATCAACAAATCGAAAGGGGTTATTCATTCGTGCCTACCATTTCATGATGGCCTAAGTATAATGCAGTACTTTGAGGAATATCAACAAATACATGCATTTATTTTACCTTATATAATCATTATATCAATGATACCACAAATAACATTTATAGCTTAAAGAATATCAACAACTAAAGAAGATGCAAGTAATTTATTAATATATAATTGGGTAGAACAACTTATATATTAAGGGTTCATAATCTTTAATACACTCATATACATTGAGTGATATCCATTTAGGAAACACATCTAAAACCATGGTGTACGTACAATATGCATGTATGTGTTACTTAAACATAAGTAGGGTTTCTTACAGCTCAACTTAAGTTATACATTCTACCATATAAGCTTAATTCATATATAATAGTTTATAATTTGATTAGCCTATATAATGGTCATATGTATATTAAATCATATTTAATTAATTTATTAATTTAATTAAAAATTGATTAGATTATTTTTAGAAAGTTTTTTTTTAATTTATTCATCCCAAATAATTTAAGATTAATATTAACATAAAATTTACAACTTCGTATACATATATCATTATATATGTATATATATATATGTTTTATTAATTAACTTTTAATTAGTTAATTTAACAAATATTTTGTTTAGTTAAAGAATTGAATTAAATATTATAAATAAATTCGATTTTTTTATAATTTATGCCAAACAATTTAAGGTAAAAAATAAACAAATATATTATACTATAACAGTTATAATTAAATATATACAAATATCAGCATAAATGTTTAATTTACTTAGTTAACTATTAATTAATTAATTATTTAATTCCATTAGTTAAATTTTAAATAATTTTCAAAAATATTAGTTTTTATTCTAAAATAATTTGAAAAATATTTTATCATTTTTAATAAAATTTATTTTATATTTTAGACTTAACTTTTAAATTTAAAATATGTTTTGTGTCTTTAAATTGTATTTTGAAAATTTTCCCAAGGCCTAAATCAATTTAGGCCTTTATAATTAGACCAACCTTTAGGACTTACTCCATACACTAAGCCAAGCCGGTAGCTAGGAAAGGGAGAAGACTTGATCGTTTAATCCTAAGCCTATACACTACTTTTTTTAAGATACCCATTGGATATGTATGCTTAATTAGTTGGCTCTAAAGTTGCTAGTTAAACCGCATAGACCATTTGGGCTCTAACATAATTGAAGGCCCGACTGGTCTACAATAAGTGAATTGGGTGAATTTTAAAAAAAATCCCTATTTGAATCATGATGGGCCTATGGAGTCTAATGGGTTTTGCTAGATCTTATCCAATTAATTTCAGTAAAATCCAATTTTATTTAACTTTTTGATTTAATTTGTTAAATCCTCTTCAAGTGTAAAGTTTGAATAAGTATGAATATGTTAAATATATTAATATTACTATATTGAGTTTAAATGGTAACAATAATTTATTATTAGATCTAAATGTAACTGCATCAAGATCTAAAAGGAAAAGGTTAAGAAGGTGGTATCGACAATTGATTTCACCTTCCTTATTTGCAAGCATTCCGCTAAACTATACCTAATTATTATTCAGATGACATGTGATAATAAAATGTTTAACATAAAAAATAACAACGAAACCAACAATAAGTCAACATATGCATGTGTACTATTGGGATTTATATCTACCATGTATATATTCGCCATTTATATATATATATTAATTGCCTTAATTTAATTTGATTTTGTAAGATGTATATGTGATTACAAAATATTGTACGATATTGAATACTAATAAGAAAGATTAATTAAACAAAACTTAGAAATTTCAAAATCTAAATTTAAAGGTAGAATCTAAATTTGATTTGGAAAGTTTTGTTTATTAAATTTAAAATGTATATTTGCATTTATACAATTATGAACTTGAAAATAATTTTAATTGTTCAAAGTATACACACACGCATACATACGAATTTAATTTTGAATTTTTGGTATGAACATAAGAATCACATATTTCGAAATGCCTTTATATATGAATCTATAACAAATATATATATATATATATATAATACATTTAATTTTACCACTCAAGATTAATGTAATTAAACATAAAACTATTAATACAAATTTTGAAACCAAAATTTACACATAAGTTTAGAATAAGGTGTTAATGTATTTCATGTTTTAAGATGATTCAAATCAATATTAGTTAATTCAATTAAATTATAAATAACCTTAGAAAATAATCATACATACACATATTAAATTATATTTTTCAGATAAAATTATAATTTCGCACACATAAACAATTTTAGTTTTAAATAGAGAATTAAACAAATCACATCATCCAATTAATTGTTTAGATTATAATGTCCGTTATAAATCATAGCAGGGACATTATGCATATGTAAAAACGTTATAAACAGATGCAACAAAATATGAATATGAAAAGAAACTTATCCTTATGGATCTAGCCAAATAAGTTAAACCTTGATTTGAGTTTTCTCCTCCGATCTCTAAGTAGATCCACACTTACCTTTGTAAGAGAAGGATGAACCATTTAATTTTGTTTTATTTAATGTTTTTATTTATTTTGGTGTTAATTTTTATTTTGGAATAGACAATTACATTTTCGCCCATGACCATGAGAAAAGGAGAGAAAAAACAAATAAATGGAAGAATAAATGAAAGTGAATTAGTAGATTTGTTTTAAACGAAAGAATGAAACTTTTCACTTTCTTTCAATTGAAAATTCCATAATCTAGTCCCTTAGTTTTCTCTCTCCCTCCACCCCTTTCTCTTAATGATTAACCGACCATATGTGCTATCAAATGACATAAAATTTTCATTAATCCCTTCATGCAATCATTTTTTATTTAAACCCATTTATAGTTACCGTGATACAGTATATCGATGCATGTAAATATAACTTTTATACATGCATTCAAATAATTCCAAACAACTCAAAGACAAGAAATATATCAGATAATAACTAATATTTCTCAAATATTAGTTAAATTGATTAAATCACAACATTTTATAAATTAATTAAATTATGTAGTTTTACATAGAATTGAATAATACGGTTGTGAGAGTCAAAGGTGTGATTCAATCGAAAATTAATTTTAAACAATTCAAATATTAACATTCATATGTCACCTTAGCTAGCAATGTGACAGTTTAGCCAAATTCATCATTTACAGGTCTTTTTGGCAAAATTTAGCTTCATATATTCTTAAGGGTGTACGTTTTGACAAGGATTATTTACACATATTCTCCTCATCAACACTATATCACTTTAGAATTTATAGAATATGATTTTGTTTAAATTCCAATAGCATTCTTATTCAACTTGATTAGTCCTTAAATGAAGTCTTTGGTTCAATAATAACATTTGTTGTTAACTGTAGTGCTCTAGTTAGAGCGGTTGACTGTGATACTAACCTGGTATAACCAAGAAGATGAATTCTCTAGTGAATGGTGTTTCACTTCCAATGCTTCAGCTTAGACCCGACTATAGTCATTCGGTTGACACCATGCCACGATTTAACATTAATCAAAAGGGAGTACCCATATTGAAGTTCAACAATATTTTCAAGTCGACAGAATTTTGTAAAATCGTTACTTTGAGATTCCTCTGGACCTTAGTTACTATTAATAAATAGGAAACTCTCCAATGAGTCAATTCGTGATTATCCAATAACTATCAGCATATAATCCCTTGGTGCCCTAAAGTAGTTATGAGTAATACACTGCCTAACATTTAGAGAGCATGACATACTCTAGTCTCAATGAATGTATCAATATCCTTTCTTGAAGCATATTAGCCAGGAATATTTAAATAAAATGTTATTTTGTATTACGATTAATTACTCACGACCGTAGCTATTTGCAGCTACAATGAAATAACATTTCATTTAAGAATTTTATTATTTATATACTTTTAATAATTATTTAATTATTTATATCACTATATAACAAAGTATATAATAGAATTAAATACTTTATAATGAACAAGAATGGTCGCATAGTTTGATATATGCAACAAATTACATAATCGCCCTAAGGCTTACCTCTAACTCTGCTATGTTACTATTCATGTTAACATAATGCAAGTCCGATACCACTGTTGGATCAAGTGCATTGGAAGCATGGTAAAAGAGGGAAATTCCTTCCATAGATTTTTATTTTGTGTTTCCATAAATAATTCATTTGCACTAAATCATATTCAGCAAATATTTAACAAAATGGGAGTTTAATATTTGAAATTAATTTTGTTTATTTTAATTTTAATGTTTTGTTTATTGATTACCTATTATAATTTAATTGGACTTTAGTTTTAATTTAATTTTATTTATTTTATTTGTTAAAGATTCATATTTGCTATATGAATGTAACCACGTGATGTAAATAAACTATGAAATATACATGATGAACAATGTAAAGTATTTATGATCACTGCAATTTATGATCAACATTATGCAAAATAAACATGCAACGTCTGTATAATATCTTATTAATATATTCTTCATTATATATATAGAATGTGTGTGTGTGTGTAATATGCTTCTCCCACATATATAAAATAAAAATAAAAATGCATTTTTCTGCTAATAAATAGCTAGCAAATATATATATATATATTCAAAATTTGTGTCTAATCAATATTAATATGTAGTTATATATATAATGTATATTAAAATTGCTTCTTTAAACCAGGTCAAAATATATTATTTTAAAGTTATGTTATTTTGAAATATATATACTTACATTAACACTAAGGCTAAACATTTTTTTAATCTTAAAACCCGTGAGCAAGATTTGTGTGTATATATGTACATACATATGACACCAAATTAAATTATTTCAAAATATATATGTGTATACACCATTCTTGAGGCCGAACAATTTTTTATTATATAAATTATATATGTATACACCCACGTAACATTTTAATTTTGAATTTTTATCTCACCGAAAATTAATTGGTGGTTAAATAATATATATATATATATATATATATATATATTATGAACAACTTAAATTGAAGATTACCCTATCTCTGCCTATCATTGACATGTCATGTTATTAACCATTCCTTTTATAGCTTTATTCCTTCCTCCTCTTAGCTTGGTGTGTAAATCCCAACTACATGCTGCAGCTTTATTGAAGGCTAAGGTTCTATTTTTCGATACTGAATAAGGAAATATGGTGCTGTTTATACTACAAAATATCTTAAATATCTACATCTTTTCCTCTTCTTTTGCAACGACCCGTATTCTACGCATCAGAGGATCGTAGAATATTTATATTATTTTTATACGAGGTCGTACGATTCTATAATTTTGGGAAATGACACTTAGAGACCATTTTCAAATCTAAGATTTTTATCGAATTTCTATGTGACCATTTTGATCCTATAAATCTTGCATTTATTATAAATTTTGACAAGAGCCAAGATAGGGTCTAAAACCACTTACATTAGATTGTG
Organism: Allium cepa; assembly: GCA_030765085.1. Classification (NCBI taxonomy): domain Eukaryota; kingdom Viridiplantae; phylum Streptophyta; class Magnoliopsida; order Asparagales; family Amaryllidaceae; genus Allium; species Allium cepa. The sequence continues at coordinate 624,136,313 of CM060939.1, forward strand.
ATGATGGTTTCCCTTTCCGTCGAATGGTCATATTAAGAATACGGACTAACTGTTTAAACGTAATGGCTGTTTGAAGTTTTAAATGATTTTGAACAACTTAAGTGGGTAATTAGGCTCATTATCTTTAAGCCCCATGACCCATTTTGAGTTTGGAGCAAGTGGAGGCTGATGGGAGTAAAATTGTTAGAAACCTCCATTATCCTCCATTGACAAAAAACAGCCTTTAAACATACTTTAATTAATCAAATTATATCATTAATAAGAGGTTAGCATGATTAGCACTTGAGGTTAGAAATTTGGTGTTGGAGGAGCCTTGGATTTTGTTTCTTCTATTATTCATTAGGGAATTTGATGCTTGCTTTAGGTTTAGTGAGTGGTTATATCTCTCACTTTCTAATTAGGTCAATATACACCCTGAACGATGTTTTAAAAATTATATAAAAGTCTCTAAAAATGTTTTAGACCATAATTAATCATATATGTGAAGTTTAGACAATTTAGAATTGATTTACAAAAACGTGCTCTTCTGGGTCCTTGGGTTCTTATGGATCCTTAACCTTTGTTTTAGATTTCTTTAAAATGGGTATATTTGAATATTAGGCTGTTGTATTGCTTATATATGATGTATGTACGATTTCTAGATGTTCGAATGGTTGAAAACGCCGAACTGAATGATGATTCAGACTTAGGATCGGTTCTAGGATCGTCGATGACCCAGAAATTCAAAGTGGTCAGATCGATGTGCGATTGATATGGGGCAACATGGAAGCCCTCATAAGTTTGCACATCAAGTTTCTGGTCAATTGGAGTTAGTATAGACACGATACAAACATTAAAATTATGGATCGGTGGCGATCCATAGTCATGGATCGATGCCGATCCATAAAATTTGCTCAAACTAGGGTAGATCAATAGGAGGCGACAATGGTGGTCTCCAGAGGTTTCCCACCAAGTTTCAAGTCATTTGGAGTTGGTACGCTCAAGCTTTGGGTGCTTGAAGTATGGATTGGTGGGGATCCATATCATGGATCGGCGAGGATCGGTCCCCATGGTTCGGTACCGATCCATGGGGTTGAGCCAATCAACCCGTGATCCATGGTGGAGCATAAGGAGGTGTGCTAGAGCTCATATGTGAAGTGTGGGATCGGTGCTGTTGGATCAGTAGGGTTGGTTCGATGGTCATGGATCAAAGATGATCCATAAGCATTGTCCTAAACTTGGTGAGATCAATATAGGGTGACAAGGAAGGCCCCATAAGGCTACATTTTAAATTTCAAGTCGTTTGGTGTCCGTATGCTCAAGATATTAATGGATCAGAAGCGACTTTGGTAGTATGGATCTATACTGTATTGCTTTGGGACATGCTTCATGTCATTCGGCCAAAAATTCCGGTCTAGCTTGGGGCTTTTTCAGAGGGAAATAAAAATAAGCTAAGCTAGGGATCGCTATTGATCCCTTAGCTCGCTTGGGGAAATTTCTAAGTATACTCGGTTTTGACTTCGGGTCAAAGATTTTTAGGTCCTGCTTCAGGTCATTGGGGCAAAAACTCGGGTTCAACTTCGAGCCAGCTCTGAAGTGAGTTTTTCGAAGATTCTTTTGATGATTTTCGACGACGACCAATTTTGACTCGATGATGGGGGTTCCATGATGAGAAGTGATGGCTTCAATGATAGATAACTGAACTTCAAGACGTAGAGTAAGCAATGATGAGTTGAATTGAGAGGACTATTTGAGGGAAATTACGGGACATATGAGGACACTCTGTGACTAATGATGGTTTTCTGGTGTAGTTCTTAACCGCGACGACTTCATGGCGGGAGTCGTAGGAATAGTTCTAGAACTGGGTCTGCAATTGATGGCATGTACGAAGGGTCAATGATATTCAAAGGTTCAGAGAGTAATCATAAAGCAGGGGTAATATATGGTACCTTTGAGCCATGACGGGCTCTGATCTCTATGGCGAGCGATCTAATCTCCATGACAGGTGATCATTTACCCTGGATCAGCCACGACGGGCATTGTAGTATCATGGCCTATTGAGTGACATGGATTCGATACTGAGAAACCAGGACGTTGAATAGTCCTTGACCATGACGGGTCGTTCGAATTATCATGTATCCAACGCACTAAGTGAGTGGATGTGAGGATGGATGATGGATGCTATGGTTGCTTTGATTATTTATCACCGTAAGGATGTCACCTGATGCCGATATTGTTGAAGTATATATCTAGACACCTTAGTACTTTGATGCATAGTATACCCATGATGACTATCACAGAGTAGCATATATCTTTTGTATGTGCTAACTTTGTGGATGTAGGGATAGGTCAGATTTGATTTCCCATACCATTTGTCCTAGTATATTGACTTTACAGTATTTGAGATTTCTATCACTCACACTAGACTGTTGTCTGACCTTGGGTTTTATGCTTTGCTTTCTATTACTCCAGGTACTCTTAAATGAGTAGATTAGGAATATCGGGTCTGGTGAGCACGTAGAGCTGGATAGGTGGGGAGCAGGAGGCTATTCTCTCATATTATTATATTTACTCATTTGATATTCCGCTACACAATACGAAGCTTGCCAGTGCCTTACTTTTTAGAGACAGCTATTTATGAGTTATTATTTGATGTATAACTCTATCATTTATGGTATTTACTGTGTGGATCTATATACTCTAATGTTGTGATTCATATAGTTATTTATTATCTTGCCTATTTTGTATCTGAGATGTTTACTATAATATTTCATTCGATGTGCCGTGAGCTATACGACAGGTTGTGTGTTGCTTATTTACTTCACTGATGATCACCTCGCATCACCGCTACAATGCATTATAATGCATATTGGGTGTCGGCGGTGTAGGGTGGTCATCACATTTGGTATCCGAGCTTGGGGTGCATTGTTTAACATAAGGGGTACCAGGATCTAGTAGAGATAGAATAAGAGTTCTCGCCTTAGATTGGATCAAGAATGTATATATACTAGAGTGCGTACTTGTTATATATTTTGGTTTTCAAAACTATATAGTAGTGTATATATGTAGTATAAAGTGGCACTGCATACGAGTATTACTTAAGTAGGATTCCTTATAGAGAGACTAATCATCCTTATTATGGATTGAACGATGAGTCATCATATAAGGAATGCTACTAGGAACTCATTTCTAGAGTCGAAGAAGGAGTTGGCTCGGGAGATACTAATCTCGATATATATATTATGCTTAATACCATGATGAGGAACATGCTACATAATGCTCAAGTAGCCAACACCAGAGCCAATTTTGCCAAGCTGAATAAAGACTTCACTATTCTTGGAGGTAGACTGTTTTTTGGAATGGAGTCGACAATGGAAGTTTAGGATTAGCTCGACACTAAGTGCATATTTGATGACCTTGAACTTAATGATGATATAAAGAGGAGGTTGGCTCACGTCAGCTTCAGGGAAGGGCATGAACTGGTGGAATGCCGTGAAAGTTTCTTCATCGAGGACCAATTTACTTGGGATTAATCCAAAGATCATTTCGAATAGAAGTTTATCCTGGCTGGTCAGATTTCGGTCTTTTTCCATAAGTTTGCGGATCTGAAGCAATGAGACATGACGGTCTCTAAATGTGTTGCGGAGTTCAACGTTTTGTCAAAATATGGGATGTCCTTTATTGACATTCCATTAAAGAAGAATGAGAAATTTATTATCGGCTTGGATAACTAACTAGGAGAGAAGCTGATGGGACATGTTGAGGAGACTTTCGAGATGCTAGTCGAGATGCCCTAAGGCATGAGAGTCTGTATCCAAAGCCGAGGACCATTGTTCCTAAAAATGAACCAAAGCCGCAATTGAGCGTGGGAGGCAAGAAGAAGTGGAATAATAAGAGGAAGCGATTTCAGAACAAAGGTGGCCCAAAGAAGTGCAAGCAAGCTCAGACTTGGAACAACTTCTTAGAGAAGGGATCTACGGTAGAGACTGCAAAGCTGAAGAGAAAAAGTGGTACAGCTGCAACTAGTTTGGGCACATTCAAAAGGATTGTCCAGAGCCATTAATGCAGAAACAGATGGTGAAAGCATATGCTATCAATGCCTTTCTGACTTCGTCGAAAGATCTAAAAAAGAAGGGAAAAAGCATTGTTATTCAAGATATGCTTTCCATTTTTGATGTTTCCATACGAGTTCTATTTGATACCGAGGCTTCACATTCCTTCACATATAGTGACCTAGTATATATTGGGATTAAGATTCAGAATTATCGACGGACCTTTGATTGTGATAAACCCTGTTGGAGGCTCCACTTGCCCGTGTATGGTTTGTTATTATCGAGTCATGGATGTTCTTTTACTTATGATTGCTTGGGTCTTGTAGGGTTCGGTATTATATTAAGGATGGACTGCCTTCATAGGTACAGAGTGATGGTGGATTACGAGAAGTCATTGGTGACGTTAAGAGTAAATGATGTGCATACGGTAGTGTTAGGCGCTTTCCAGATGACGATGTGATAGTTAGCTTGCTTTATTCCTTGATATCCCACATGACAAGTTGTCATCCACGCCTATTGATAGGGAGTATTCAGACGTATTTGAGGAGGTGACCGGACTCTCGCCACATAAAGAGATTGAGTTCTATAGTGATTTGATAAAAGATGCCAGACCGATGGTGATTCCTTTGAGGATAATGGCACCTAGAGAGCAGAGAGAGCTCGATGTGCAAGTGGACGACCTTTTGCAAAAAGGGCTCATTCGTAGAAGTATATCTAAGTGGGGAGCGTTAGTAGTATTTACCACGAAGACAGACGACTCTCTTAGATTGTGTATTGATTACTGTAAGCTGAATAAAGTGAGAAGAAGAATAAATATACACTCTCGCATTTTGACGACTTGTTCGCATAGCTTCATGGTGCTAGATTATTTTATTAGTTGGATCTTACAATGTGATTTCACTAATTAAGAGTGGTAAAGGAGAACATGTCGATTACCGCGTTTCGTATGCCATCGGAATTTTATGAGTGGTTGGTTATGTCGTTTGGGCTAATCAATGCGCCAGCATACTTTGTTAATTTTACGGACCGTGTCTTTAGGGGTCAGGTAAATAAATTCATGCTTGTGTTTGTTGTTGATATCCTCGTCTACTCATGGACAGAAGAGGAACACAAGACACATTTGGGGATTGTATTGGAGGTGTAGAGAGAGCACCGACCGAAGGCAAGTGTTCTAAATGTCACTTTTAGAGGAGGAAAGTGCGACTTTTAGGTTCACGTTGTTTACGAGCTGGGCATTTTCGTTGACCCTGCAAAAGTCATAGCATTTCAGGACTAGACTAGACCTAGAAAATGCTACAGATGTGAGAATTTTCTTGGGTTTAGCTTGATATTATTGACGTATCATCCAGGACTTCTCTAAGGTAGCAACACCATTGACTCACTTGGTGAAAAGGAATCAAACTTTTACTTAGGATGCGAGATGTGAACATGCGTTTGTAAGTCTGAAAGAAAAGTTGCTGAGTGCACCACTATTGACTATTACGAGAGGGGATAAGAAGATGACGGTATACACTGATGCTTATGGTGTCGGACTGGGTGCGGTATCGATGTAGAGAGATAAAGTTGTTGCATATGCTAGTCGACAACTTAAGCCACATGAGAATAAATACTCGACCCATGATTTAGAGTTAGCGACGATTGTGTTTGCACTGAAGATTTGGAGGTACTATCTTTTAGGAGGGATGTTTGAGCTGTTCACCACCATAAATCATTTAAGTACTCCTTTTCACAAAAGGATCTTAACCTTCGCCAGCAGCAATGGTTAGAATTCCTAGCTTCTTATGACTTTGGCATTGCATATACACCAGGTAAAGGTAATGCGGTTGTTGATGCCTTGAATAGAAGATGTAACAACCCGATATTTTCAGCCATTCGCATCCCCACATGTCGAACTTGAATTGCCTAAAATACCGCATTGTAAATAAATTTGGAGTAAATGAAATACAATCACAGAACATATCAGAATAACTTGCAGCGGAAATTAAAATACCATAGTAGTTCATGAAGCTACTATAACAAACTCTCAAAACATAATACATAATATTAGTCTGAAAACATATACAATAGAAATCTCCAATACATAGAAGTTTATAAATACCGGAGCTGAAATAAAACAACTGAACTGAAAGGAATAGATAACAAGACAAACAGAATCTCCAGCGATTCCTAGCTTCAGAAAAGAAATCCAAAGCTAAGCTGTAAATACTCAGGCTGACCCGAGCGTAAAGTAAAACACAAAACACTCGAGTCAGGACAACATATACTTATATAATGTAAATCAACTCAAGTGAACTGTAGCAGTAATGCATAATAACTTAAAGGATGCTTGGGACCACCCATCCTCTAAGGATCCGTTAAACCATAAATTTAAAAACATCCCATGGTTAAAATTCCAAAATGGTATCTTATACTTCAAAACCAAATATCATTTCAAATCCATTTCAAAATATCAAAATATCATTTTAAAACACCATTTCAACACACATTTCAAAATGGTTTATATTTCAAACAAATTACTTCATTTTAAATCATTAAAATGAAGTTATTTTATTTTCAAAATTTAATTCTTTCAAAGTTCATTTATTCACTTAAACTTATCAAAACAATGAAAATTCACCTTTCGCAGCATTAGGAAAATGCTACAAAAAGTTACTTTCAAAACAGTTCAATTTAACAAAAGATAGCATTTTAAAAATACTGTAATAGGGTTACATTTGTTCAAATAAAACCTTAGTTAAATTCCACAATTATAGCACCTACAAGGTGCTATAATATCCCTTTATTAAAATTTAGCCATTTGGTTCGTTTATATCAACCACAACATTTGCAATTGCTGTAATATCCTTTACCTTAGAAATAATAGCATTATAGAAATGCTGTTAATTAAAATTCAGGGTTTTAAATACAGTTTCACAAATAATTATATTTTAATATAAATCATTTTTAACTTATAAAATCATAATTTCTCACTTTAAAACAATCATTTAAATACCCGTATATTCATGATTTTATAAAGTTAATTTTCTATTCAAAAGTCAATATTTAATAATAATTCACATATTAAATTCAAACATTAAATTTCAATTCTTTATAATTAAATTTTAACTTAACACTTTAGTTTAAATCTCCCATATAACTTATTTTCATTTTATTCACTTACCTTCAAAAATTCACTTTTAAACAAAATTCATAAATTCCAATTTAAGTTATATTTCAAAATACAACTTTAATATTCATTCATTTCACATTTTAACTTTATTCAAAATCGTTAATATATTATAAAATCATTTTAAATTCATTTTAATTCAAAATATCATAAATTTATCATATTTCATATTTAATTTAAATTCCATTTCATCACCAAATTAGAATTTCCAAAATAACTTACATTTCAAATTTCTAACTTTACCATTTATTTATTTCACTTATAAATTCTCAGAAAATCAATAATACTTTACAAATTTTTTTGTTTAAGTTTAAATCAAAATATTATAATATTTACATTTCTAAAATATTTTAAATTTTTTAGAGAAACATAATTTAACCACGGGTCTGTATATCATTTTCTAGCCTAGGTAAAGTGATACGGATACTATATCATTTCAATCCGTGATTTACAATGAAAACTCGATTTTAATCATTTAAAACCCGCAATCCCAAGTAAGAATGAAATAAATAAAAATCATTCAGGCCTATCATTTCAGCCCATAACGATTTTTCCTTATTCTAAAGTCCGTTCGGGTATGTATCATTTCAACCCATAGTGATTCTAATCTACAGGGAACTTGCAATGGTGATAACTGATATAAATAAACAGAATAGCATAATAAATAGTAACATATGATATAACAGGTGTAAACATCATATGATCATAATATACCAGTTATAACAGGATGCGATACATTTACAGATTCAAGTGGTGTCTGTTTATCAGTTATATAGGTACAGATTGTCTGGTGAGAATAACTCACTTGTTCAAAGCTGAAGATCGCTACCAAAGCACACAAACTGACACAACGATGGCACGACACTACGGAAAGGACTTGAGAGTGGAGAGCCAAAGCTATATGCCTTGATAACATATACACAAAACAATACAATAATACATAAGTTGCAACACAAATTTATCGTCAAATAACATAAGAAATCTATACCCAAAACAACAACGAATGACTTGCACTTGCTCTCTACCTCATGTAATTCAGTTATGCAGGTGTTTAGCTCGTCCTAGGGTGCTATAGGTCAGGTTTGGGTGTGCAAGTGGTCGGCCAACATTTGTTTGCAAGGTGGTGAAGTTTAGGTGCATAAACTAGGTGTTCAAGGCTAAACAATGCAACATAACATCACATCTTTGGCACAAATAGTTTCGGACAGAGGTCATGGGTCATGGCCAGTGGCTTCTGGAGGTGGTGGGTGGTGTGGAAGAGGGTGAAGGTCAGGTCAGAGGTGGTGGTGGTGGAGGTAGTGGTGGCTAATGGTGGTAGAAGGAGGAGATGATAAACTAGGCTAGGCTAGTGCAATAGGTGATAGGTTGTGATTGTTTTTGGTGGATTTTGTGTAGATCTTGGCCTTTGGTTGGTTCAGCCTGGGGAGGAGGGTTACTAGGATGTGTGATGGTCAGAGGAATGGGGTGGTGGTGGTCGGCCAAAGCTTGGTTGAGGAGGAGTGGAGCTATGAAGTAGAGAGCATATGCAAAATTTAATAGAAAAATCATAAAAACAAAGGAAGAAGATGATAATTATTACCAAACCTTGAACACAATGGAGACATGATTTTTTTAGAGGATAAAGAGAAGTATTTGCGTGAAAAAACATGAAAGAGAAGTCGGCTGAAAGATAGAGTAAGGTACGACCAAAAATCATAAAGAAAGGAGTTGAGAAAGTGAAAGGTCCGGAGGTGAAAAGCCATTGGAATTTCAATAGTTTCAAACTTTTCATATTTCCTCTATTTTCTTTTTAAATATATATATATATATATATATATATATAAATATAATGGCTGAAAACAAAGATAAATAATCTCATAAAATAAAACAAATAGAAAAAGAAATAAAAAATATTTAAATAATATCAATTAAATAAAGAAAAAGTCAATATATACATAACTAGGCTTTATAAATTGAAACAAATTCAAATGAACTTTAGAAATTTTTTATGTACTTGAAAAAATATTTATAAATAAAGATAAGAACACAAAATAAAAATGAATTCACAAAAATAAATATATAAATTTTAATTAAATAAAATTTAATGAAGAAAATAGCTGAAAAAATGGAAACTAGCCTTTAACAATAGAAAATAAATGCAATAAATTTTGGAAAGGTTTTATTATCACTTCAAAAATATTAAAAGACAAAAATATACCTAAAATAACATATTGACACATTTTAAAATAAAATATGACAATAAAAATATAGTTTATACATTTAAAATAACAAAATTGCTAAATAAAACAAATTGCACTCAATATTGAAATATACATAGCTTTCACAATTTAAATCCGTTTTCAATGAAATGAAAAGCAGTATACAAGTTATTAAATTATATTTTCATAATAAAAGATAAAATTTAATAATTTAAATATTTGAATTTGAAATTTAAAAATCAAAGTTTGACCCAAATTGACCAAAATCAACATTTCAGGAAAATATTCAATTTATACCAGTTTAAAATTATAATTCACATAATAATCAAAGTTTATATTTAAAAATGAAATGTTTGAAATGAAAAAAGTTTAAAATAATTTCAAAATGAAATAAAATCAAAATCAAAATATACATAAAAATCTAGGGTTGTTACACTCTCCTCCACTCAAATCTTTTCGTCCTCGAAAAGGAAGGAAGCGAAGAAACAACTAGAATGAACAATAGGTTGGAAGAAATCCCGAAAGAAGGTAGGGAAAAAAGTATCTAAGAAGGATAGAAGGTTGGAAGACAAGGATGAACCATTATTTAAACCATTATACATTTCAATTAAAATTTCATAACATTTTAAACATTTTATAATATGATGAATAGTCATTTGATTCAAATCTGATGGTTCAAGGTAAACAATATTTAAAACATTTTAAATTTTTAGAAGGGAAAATAACCGATCAAAATATTCTTTATATAGTACTTTATCAAGATACTTTTATCAAAATACTTTTATAACTCGATGTCTTAACAAGTTTACTTTCGTTCCTGCAGACTCTGGCCATGCGTTGATCAGGCGCAAAGCTAGAATTCTCCAAATACTTAGTAGACCCGTTTCAACACCCAGTGAAAATACTAAAAAAATAGGTATGAGAAGTTCTGCTCAAAATCCAATGTCAAATGATGATAATACGATAGCAGTGGCCCGCTGCTAATCCAGTATTTACGTAATGGACACAACACTTTCCAGAAGATCCTTCTACCTTCCGGATTCTAGAAAAATATCATAGCCAGTTCGTAAACAAGGGACCATCGACCCCTGCTGCAGTGGTACGCTACTGATTCAATGATTTACGCAATGGATACACTTCCTTTCCGGAAGATCCATAAACAACAGATCCCAGGATCGAAAGCGCCTCCATTGCGTAAACTAAAGAACCATCTACCCTGAAAAAATCGAGGAACTCATGAGTTTAAGTCCGGACAACCATATCAGTTCGAATCCATTTCTGAATTCACCTAAGTCCATTAGGGTTTATCGGTCGAATCCATTCCTGGATTCCCAAGTCTATCTAGGTTGAAGCATATCACTATACTTCTTCCGGAGGGTACTTCCCATACCTCTTACATCAAAATATAATATACCATATATAGTAGCCCTTCAAAATCATAGCTTCAAATATCGCACTTATATAAATTCCATTATATATAAGATTTCATTTTCAAATCGAATACTTTCCAAAATCAATAGTATATCAAATCACACTTATATAGACTTTGATTATATAAGATTTTAATTTACAAATTAAATACATTTTCAATTCAACATTTTCAAATCAACTTCATACTTATACAAATCCATTTTATATAAGTTCGATAACTCCTAAATCAAGTATTTAGTAAAACAAGGTTCTCAATTTTAATTTGTTTCAATAACATTTCAGTTTCAAAATCATATATGATTTCGCCAAATCATTTCTTCCAAATTACATATACTCAATTTCAAAGTTTCTTAAAACAATAGATTTAGAAAATAATCCAAATTTCCAAATCAACAAAAATTTAGGTCAAACAAATTCATTTCCATTCAAACATATATTCACTTTCAAAAATCATAATACTTTCAAAGTTATAAATCTATCGAAACCAAAATACTTGAAATCATTACACTTTGAAAATCATAACTTTTCTAAATCATACATTTGAAATCATAAAACATTCCTTTAATTCTTTACATTTCACAAATTTATTCAATTTAAACCCAAGTCTACAAGTTCCAGCTTTAATTCAATTCAAACCATCAATTTCAATTCAATTTAGTTTTCCAACAAAACCATTTCAAATATTATCAAATTTCAAATAAAGATTTGATCCACAAAATAAACTATTCAATCTTTAATATATTTCAGAGCTTAAATGTACCATATTCCAAAACTAAATTTTATAATTTCATATATCTTAAATTTTACTTCATTATTACATAGTTTTGAAATATTTATTTCATAAATCCAATATCATTTAAATAAACCAGAATTTCCAGTAACTAAATATCCTTTCATACTAATACAAACTTCAAATATTCATTTATCAAAACCAATTATCATTCCAAATTCACATTCTTTATCATATAAAGATTATATCATTCAAAGCCTCATTATCAAATCATTATTTGAATTCAATTTCAAATATTCAAATTTAATATCATTTTAAAAAATCAAATATGCCATTCATTTATTATTTCAAATATCATTACAAAATACATTTCAAAATTCCATTCAAATATTTATTTATCTCATTACATTTCATTCCATTTAACACATAACCAAGTAAACCTTATTTAAATTCAAATTCAATTTAAATTCCTTAAAATTCAAATTTAACTATTAAATTATATTCAAAACTCCTTAAATTTCACAAATAATCAATTCCAAAAATTAAATCATCTAACACTTTAAAACATAACTCAAACAGTGTTAAAATCTATAACATTACGAAACATTGTCAAATTATAACAACGATAACATTTAAAAGTGCTATCGTAACTTATAGTTTCCAAAATAGTTTAGTTCAAGAATAACGACATTTATAAAATGCCATAATAGATATTTAGTTACTTCAAACAAAGTTAAACTCAAAAACAACAGCATTTTAAAGTGTTGTCATAAAACTATAACATTTTAGAAATGCTATTAATAAAATTCCAGATTTTATTATAACTTTTCAAAAACAATACAACTTCAATTTTATCAAATTTAAACTTATAAATCATATATCTAGACTTCAAAATTTCACATTTAAATAATTTTTAACATATAATTTATCACACAAAATTTTAAATCAAATATTCAATTTAAATCTCACTTTCATTTGTTAAGTCAAAATTCACTGTTTTCCTTAACTTATAAATTTAACAAAAACTCAACATTTTACTTCAAATATCTTTTCAAAACTATATTTCATACCAGTATAATTCAAAATAGTCTTATTTATTTCACTCCACAACAGTTTCAAACTTATATAAATCATATTACTTTATACATTAATCATACCAAACTAAACTTATACTTTATCAAATACCTTATACCATTCAAAATTTCTTAGCTTTGAAAAGTTAACCTTGATTTGGAAGTGCTTGAACCTTCAAAATAGTCGAAGAAATCATATTTTCAATCCAAGAGTTGGAAATCACCAACAAATTAGTAAATCAATTCCGATAGGTAAGGTTATACCAAAACAAATCTGAATCTCGAGGACTGAACACCGACTTATTTTAAATCATTTCAATTATATATATATACACACATATCTTTCGAATATCAAACCAAACTTCAAAATCGAAAATCAAAATTTGGTTTCATAAAATCACTCGCATAGCAAAGCTACTAGAGTGGCCTCTCCCCTACACAGAAACTCAAATATCAATGTTGATGATGCATGTATTCATCACCGAAATTATTTTTCAGCGACATAAGTGGGTTCTAGACTTTTATTTCTTGAAACTTCTTTGAAATCTCTTCGAAATCATTGGAATTCATTCGAATACATTTGAAACATTTCTTATTTGGAAAAATATCTTTAAATCATATTATTATTTATTTTCCAAAATCTTAAAAACCCATTTCAAAACATCGGAGTTCGATTCCTCGAAATTCAAAAACCATTCATTTATAAATCATTTTTATATAAATCACATTTTCTTATAAATTTCCAAAATTTCAAATCCTTTCAAAGCTTCAAATTTTCATTTTCCAAAGGTAAAAATCCTTATTGAAAACATTTCACTTTTATATACAAAATAGGGCCATCCTTATCAAAATAATAATTTCGATGTATGCACAAATTCAAAATGCAATCAAACACAAATTTCCAAAGAAGGATTCAAGGTGAGATTTCAAGCAATACGGAGATTCGAACTTAGAGGAACTCTAATCAAATAGAACTCTGGTTCGAAGATAAGCTCGAATGAAGGTAAGATAATTTTATTACCAAATAGAAGATGATAAGCCTATATAAATCGCGGACGACCCTAACCGGTCAACCGTGACTTCATGAATATAATCAATTCGGAAATCTGAGGCAAATCCACATTCGATTACTAGAGATAGAATCCGGGTAGAGCAGGAGATAGATAGCATTGTAAACCGAGGATATAGAAATCTCCGGTGAATCAATGCCAATTGTAAAGAAGTTTCACCCCTTTACAAATCATTCAAAAATTGGTGGAATCATTGATCTTTAGAGAGGTCGTTTCAAAGTGGTGCTACGGAATTCCCCAAAATCAAAAGGATAAAATAGGAAAGACAAGACTGGATTTCAGAACAAGAGGGAGCGTTCCAAAGTTCAAGGAATCCTCATCGATAAGAATCATAACCAAGAGATTTCTAACAAGGTGGATAGAGAAGGAATGAAGTTTAGAAAATCTTGGTTTCAAAATAAGAAGGAAAAAAAATTTATACCAAAATAATCTTTGAAACTCCTTTAAAAATCGTTAGGAAATCATTTATACTTTGAAAATACGTTCTCTCACAAATTTAAATACATCCAAAGGTTAAACCATAAATTTAAATACATCCAATGGTTAAAATTTAAATACATCCAATGGTTAAAATTCCAAAATGGTATCTTATACTTAGAAATCAAATATCATTTCAAATCCATTTCAAAATATCAAAATATCATTTTAAAACACCATTTCAACACACATTTCAAAATAGTTTATATTTCAAACAAATTACTTCATTTTAAATCATTAAAATGAAGTTATTTTATTTTCAAAATTTAAATCTTTCAAAGTTCATTTATTCACTTAAACTTATCAAAACAATGAAAATTCACCTTTCGCAGCATTAGGAAAATGCTACAAAAAGTTACTTTCAAAACAGTTCAATTTAACAAAAGATAGCATTTTAAAAATACTGTAATAGGGTTACATTTTGTTCAAATAAAACCTTAGTTAAATTCCACAATTATAGCACCTACAAAGTGCTATAATATCCCTTTATTAAAATTTAGCCATTTGGTTCGTTTATATCAACTACAGCATTTGCAATTGCTGTAATATCCTTTACCTTAGAAATAATAGCATTTTAGAAATGCTATTAATTAAAATTCAGGGTTTTCAATACAGTTTCTGTAACGACCCGTGAATTAATAATATTTAATAAATTAATTTGATATAAATTTTAATTTGTTTAAGAATAAATGTAGAAATTGATATAGTGATTGTAATTTAATGTTGACAATTAAATACTTATATGGCATGGATTGAATTAACGTAAATTGGTGGGTGGCTATTAGTTATAATTAGCTGATTAAATGGTATTAATGAAATGATAACTGGATTGGATTGCAATTTAATAAACATTAGAAAATTTATTAAGTGAACTAAATTTGTTAAAGTTCATAAGTTGTGTAATTCAATTTAGTAGAAACTCTAAATGTATAAACGAAGATTTAAATAAACGCTAAATTAAACTATGTGAATGGGTGATTTATGTGGATTAAGGAAATTTGTAATTTAATAAATGAATGCACTAAGTATGTAGAAATTTATGCACCAAAATATTTTCATTTATAGGATTATTGCAGAAGTGTACCCATTTATCTAATGTATATAAATGAATCTAATTAATTATTTTGGTTATTGTTGTGTCTAGTCAATAAAAGGAGAACTTTCAGACAATAAATTTATAAACGAATAAATTTATAGAAACGTAGTAACGGAAGAGTGGATATTATAGTAACGTAAACGTATTGTAGGGTAATAATTAAGTATAGGCTTGTAAATTAGATTTTATGACGATAAATGTGGATAATGCAAATTGTCACAATTTGATTTAAAGTTAATTTTAAGAAACAAACAAATGTTGAATCTGTGAATGTAGTACAAATATTAACTTGAATGGTGTTCATTAATACAAAGATGTAATTAGTAAGATAGTAATAATTTATGCCTGTAGTGAAAAGAAATCTAATAGAGACATAAACTCTAATTATATAAAGGAGTATAGATCTGAACAAATTTATGAAGATTGATAAGGACAGTGTTTGTAATCAAGTTTGGTTATTGATATTTGAAAGATAGAGATGTGTAAATACGTTAATGAATTTATAATGGGAAGGAATGGTAGAATGAAAAGAATATATATAATAATAAGCAATTGATTCAATTAAGGGAATTAAATTATAATAAATGGTCATTTAATAAATTTAACGTTCTGTGAGAAATCATAATAATTGTGTAAAATCAGTACAAGTTGGAAATGCATAAACCTTAATAAACATTCTAACTTAATAAATTTATGCAAATGTGGGAATTAGTTATAAGCGTGTAATTATGGGTATGATAACAATTAGTATAAAATACCTATATATTGGAAACACATTTGTAAAGCATAATTAATTGAGTTGGTGAATTGGGAATGAATTCAAAGTATATGAACATTTATGTTATATAAATAAGAATTAATGCAGTAGCTAAATTTGTGAAATCTAAATCTATGGAACAAAGGGTGTAAGATCTTTACTGATGGAAATTAACGTTACAGGTAGTGTAAATTCCTATTTTAATAAGACTATGGGTTATAGTAAAGATTTTAAATCAAGATTTGGCTACGTGAATAAAAAGAATGAAGGTAATTGAGTTATTGCAATTAAGAAAATTTAAACGTTTATTTATACGTTAAGTAAAACTTAAGTTGGGATTTAAAATATTTGTGTATATTAATTTCATGCATTTGGCTATAATGGATTTAATAATAAAAATGAAACAGTGAAATCAAATGGATATAAAGATTTCAATTATACCTTGAAATTCATATTCACCATAAAAGGTTAATTGGAACCAAAGTAGTTAATATAGGAATCAAGCCTTATTTATCAATTTGGATTTATTGCAATAGTTAATTCCATAAAATAAAGTTAAAGCTAATTCAAATTTAGTTGGACCATTGTTGATATAACTTTAGAAAACAAGATTTTATTTATAATTTGAATATTAAATCCAACAAAGGGTATTTACTACAAATAAAATAGAATTAAACGTAAAATATTACGTTATTGAATTTAAAATGGAATTTGTAAACAATTGAGTGAATTTAATAAATTTATCAAACTTATAATGTTGAATTCGTTAAGATTGGAATTAATAATAGTAAAGAAGAATGAGGGAAGAATAATTTGAAAACATAGCAATAGATATTAATGTAAGGTTACCTTAAATAAGTTAAGGCAAACCAATGGAGAATAATGTAGATACCTTTATAATACGATGTTTGTGTGTAAAGGAAATGGGAATAAAGTTATTAATAATTTGGAATTTTATTTATGGTAAAAAGTTTATTTGCAATCAAATGAGTTGGAATGGAAGTCAAATCTATTTATCTAATTGGATTTAAGTGAGAGTATATGAGTATATGATTTAATAATTGGGTTTTTGCGAATAAAATTTATAATTCCCAAATAATAAGAAAACGCAGAAATTAACACTGCAAAATTGATATACTTATAAATTTTAATTCACATCCAAGCTTGGAAAACCATTTGGGATTATTTGAATTATATAAGTCACAAAATTTGGCCAATATTAGAAGTTGAAACATAAAAACTGGATTTATAATTTATTTTAATTTATTTAATAAATATTAAAAATAGCCATTTTTGGGCCATAGTTTATTCCGTACGTTCGCGTATCCAGTCTAGCTACCCTACCTCTAGCCTATCTATAAATATACAGTTATAAACCCTAGCTCCCTTCTTTTTTCATCTGTTGTACGTTCATTTTCTTCAACCTTCTTTCTTCCTCAATGTATACATCTCAGATCCAATTTCAAATTGCAAAATTCAGTGAAAATTCAAACACCTCAGAAAATTTTCAAAAAAATTTATGTTGATGTTTTCGATACGCGTAATCTCATGGTGAAATTCGTTTTTCAATTGGAGCTGTCGTTCATCCAGAATAAATTCAAACAGCCCCAAAACCGTTCATCATCATCGCACAAAACTTCATCGGATCGAGAAACGGTTTCTGGGTATTGGAGAGGGGACTCAGGGGGTTAGATCTATATGGTTCGTTGGTCGAATCGACGGTCGGATTTTGGTCAAAAAGGGACGTGTTGGGTTCGTTTCTCTCTGTTGCGTTCAAATTGGTGCCTGCGCGTGAAGCCTGGGAGAGAAGGTGACGTGGCGTAGTAAGTTGTTAATTGTGTGTCGTTTCTATTTATTTTTCAATTTGAATTCAATCATCATTTTTCGCCATAACTTTCTCATACGAAGTCGGATTCACACGAAATTTCTTTTGTTAGGATCGTAATTTAATTCCGGACTTGATGACGTTGGTTTGGACGAATTCCGAGACGGACGAATTTTTGGGTTTAAATCGAATTTTAAATTCGATTTAAATTCAAAAGGTGAGTGTTTTAACCCACTCACAATTACTAGAAGCTTTTATGTTTGTTAAATAAGTTTTAGAAATGAATAGAAATTTATTTATGGGTATCTGGCATGTTTATTTCATTCATATCTGTTGAATTGCATTTTATTAAATTTAACTGTTAATTTAATTGATTTATTGCGTATTAATTGACTGTTGGAAATTATTGTTGCATATGAATTGCTAGTTAACAGTTGTATAAATTATTACTGAATAAACTGTTAGATTAATAGTTGATAAATTTAATTTGAATAAACTGCCAGTTATCACCTGTTATATATGATCACATATATAATTGTTATTGATTGATATTGATCGATGTGTGATTGGATGATGGATGTGTTGTTGAATGAATGTTTTATTTGGATATCATTAAACTGCAAGTTAGTATGCATTTACATTTCATTCGGGATTGCGGTTTGAAATGATATACAACCGCAGTTTTATTTTTTAAATTGCGGATTGAAATGATAAATATCCGTATCACTTGACCATAGGATAGAAAACTATATACAGGCACCGCGGTCTATATATAACTATTTTTAATGAGATTTCTATGGTTTGGATGGAATACGGTTTATAAAAATCTTAAATTTTATACTGAATAAATGTTTTCTTCCATATTTATATACATATGAAGTTGAAAAATTTGAAATAAAAAGGTGTATAAATCTCTTTATTAAAATGGAAGAAAATTTAGAAAATGGAGTTTGATAATTTATATCCTATGTTTAAATGTTAAGTTGGAAATTTTAAGATAGTATATTTACAATTGGTTTTTTCCCAAAATAAATTGAAATGAATATTCTAGTATAATTTGAATTGGAAAATATATATATTTTATTACTAGAAATTGAAGTCTTATTATTTATGGATTTTATGTGAATGTTCAAAACTAATTAATAGAACATTTGATTTGTTGAAAGAATAAAAATCCAACTTTAGTTGAAATATTAACCCTCAAGATGGATATAAAAATATATAAAATTGGAATGGTTGGGACTTGAAATAATATTTTGGATTATGGTTTTAACATTGAGTAAAGAAATATTCACAAAGCCATGTAAATTATTTTCCGTACAAAGTAACCATAAAGTTAAATCACTTATTTTATATATTGTTGAATATCCAAACCATTTAGTTTTGAAAGTAATGGTTTTAAAAACTATGGATTTCGACGTATTATGTTGAAAGTTAATGTTCAAATATTTGGTTACAAGGAATTATAAATTTTAAAAGTGGCATAATTTTTGGAAAAGATTTATATTTGGGAAATGATATCATTGATTTGGGTTTTATAAAAATAATATCAAAATGAATCTTTTTGGGTTTTAAAGAAGAAATGATATCGTAATATTATGGTTTTGAAATGGATTTTATTTTGGTTTTAAAAGTATAAACTATTTTTAAATGACCGCGGTGTTATAATAACGATTGGTTGGCAAAGAGACCGGGATCGGATATGGACATACTCTCTGTCGATACCGAAAACCACTTTGACTAACCGTGTACGCGGTGGAGATTCCAGAATGAAGTAGGTGGTGGCGACGTTTTCTGTAAGGTAAATACGTGGACCCAACTCCCGTGAGTTGGCATAAGGTGGCTAAAACAGGAGCGATTCTCAGGCCAATGAGGTCATTCCTCTGATCGGACGCTCCTCTTCGATATTATACTTTGACTTGGATTTGATTCAGTGGCCACTTCTATATTTTGATTTTGGGGAGTTAGTCCGAGGTGGGCGGTAACTGCGGCTACGCGTTTCCACCAGCCTGGATAGCAATTGGTATATCTACCCTGGCATTGCCTAGTTGTGCCGTGTCACCTACCATATCGAGCCTTTACTACGAGTTTCTATTTGTGTCGTACCTATGGAGTATCCTCTGGTAGCTTCCCGATCAGGAGGTATTACGGTACTGTATAGACTATTGGCATTTTACGTGTTAAGGTGGAAAATGTAAAGCCTTAACGCTATTTAAAAGTAAGTTTATTTTACAATTAGACACTATTATAATAGCGCAATATACTACATAGTAAATAGTTTAACGGATCCTTAGGAGATGTAAATCCCGAGCATCTCTTGAGTTACTGTACTCATATTTATTTCTGTTTATTTAACTCACATAAGATTTTCTAGTCTGACTCGAGTGTTTTTGTCTTTTCAAATTCGCTCGGGTCAGTCCGAGCGTTTCAGGATAGCAGATTTTAGCATTGGAGGACGAAGACGAAGAATCAGTATTATTTTACATATAGTATTGCACCATACTCTTTCTATTCCGCTGCATTGCTTGTATTGGTATGTGTAACTCTGATATTTATTGTAAAAGAAGAATCAAGCTTTTGTAAACTGTTTATGAAACTGTATATTTGTTATTATATTTTATCCTTCCGCTGTGAGATTCTATTTTCGTTTTATTTCTTCTCCATTTTTCTTATTTACCCCATAACAATCCGCCCTTGCGTATGCTTTGAATTGGGACAAGTGTCGGTTTAAAGTGTGCGGAAAGAGTGGACGTTACAGTTTCACAAACAATTATATTTTAATATAAATCATTTTTAACTTATAAAATCATAATTTCTCACTTTACAACAATCATTTAAATACCCGTATATTGATGATTTTATAAAGTTAAATGTAACGACCCGCCTTTTTGGACAGTTTAAACCGATGATCAAATACACATGTCGATCCCAAACCATTAAAAGGGCAGATAGTTATTGGGGTAATTAAGAAAAGAAAAGGAAGGGAAATAAAGGAAATGGAACAACACAGAATCTCACAGCGGAAGGCTAAAGTATAATAATAAAATAACAGTTCATGAAGCTGTTAATTAAATGAATACATTTGAAATGAATACATTTGATTATTATTATACAACATTTATCAGAGTTACATACACAACAAATATCATACAACAATGCAGCGGAATGGAATGAATATAATAATAGTAGATAATATACCAAATCTTCGTCTCCGTCCTCCAAGGAAATGATCTTCAACCTAAACTGAAAACTCAGGACTGACCCGAGCGTAATGAAAAGACAAAACACTCGAGTCAGGACTAAAATATCCTCATGTAAGTTAAGTCAATCGTAAATAAATATGAGTGTAACGGCGTCAGAGATGTTTACGGGGTTTGACATCTCATATCCAGTGTCAACGTGCGTGCAATAACTTAAGAGATGTTACGGGATTTTCCATCTCTCAAGGATCCGTGAAACTATCTACTATGTAGTAATATACGCTAAGTAGATAATGCCTATTAGTAATATAAAGTATCAAAATAGCGTTAAGGCGTTACCATAATCCCCCTTAACACATTTTTATATTCCCAAAAGCATATACAAGACCGTAGTTTCCCCAAAACCGGAAGTCACCAGAGGGCAATCCATATACTCAAGGTACAAATCAAAAACGTAGTGGTCGCGAATAGGATAATCAGTATGACAAGGTACATGAGGCGATACCAACTAGGATACTAGTAGTTGCGTGATCCGGACTGATGTTGGGCATAGCCAGCAGCTACCCCAACACCGCGAAACAACACTCCCAAATCAAGGGGTGCACCCAAATCGAATCACAAATGTAATAGAAATGGTATCGAAGAAGTGTGTCCGCTAGAGGTGGCGAACCTCAATGGCCCGGCGCGGCTCCTGTTTTAGTCATGTCAGGGGTCATCCAATAATCGTTCTCTTTCTTCAGTCAACGCGTTCACCAAACCATCCACTTCATTCTGGATCATCACTCCGCGTATAATAGTTATTAAAGTGGTTTTTGGTATCGACAGAGAGTATGTCCATATCCGATCCCGGTCTCTTTAATAACTACGTATTATTACACCTTTGGCTCTTTATATTTCAAATCGATTCATAATTGATATCAAAATATCATATTCGCTTCAAAAATCAAATCCATTCAAATATCATCGTATCTTTCAAAATATCGGATTTCATATTTAAATTCAAGATTTAAATATAAACATTTCACCTTATTGACCAGCTTAGGATTTTAGAAAAATAGTTTTAAGTAGTTTAAAAGTAGTTTTAAATAATTAAAATAGTTAAAAACACTTAAAATCTTTAAAATAGATAAATTAGTTTAAAATAATTTAAATTGGGTTAAGTAGATTTAAAATAGATTAAAATAGTTTAAGTATTCAAAATGGTTTATATAACAGAGTAATTTGGAAAACAAATTAAAACAGCTTCAAAATCAATCCATTTCAATTATAACTTCCCAATTCAAATCAATTTCAATTTCCATTCTACCGATTCAATTTCGATTACAATTTAAAACAATGTCAACTTTTACTTCAAATTTATTCAAAAATTTTATTCACTTTCAATTAATTCAATTTCAATTTATATCGATTTAGAGCTGGATTTTCAAAATATCAATTTATAACACTTAACAAAATTATCCTTCAATATTCAAATTTAAATCCAAATTTCAAATATGATTCAATTCCAAGCTCATTTCAAAATATCATTTTTATGTCACTTTACTTAGTAATATTCAAAGCTCAAATTTAATGTTCAATCTTTAAAACAAATAAATTTCCGAAATTCAATCATATCCAAATTTCAAATCTCAAAGTCTCCACTTAAATTTATTCAACAATTTCTTTTAACCAAAATTTATTTCAACATTTCAAACTCAATTTTTCGATAAATTCGATTTCTATACATTGATTTCTATTTATCACTCTTAAATCGAAACATTTAAATAAATTTCAAATCGACGATTTCAAAAAATTATTAATTTAGCCAATTCGGTGTCCGTATATATTTTTCTATCCTATGGCCAAGTAATTATTTATTTCAATTAAATGTCAGGGATGAGTATACATTACTTAAATTAAATCTCAGTATCATATGTATGCATAACAGGATCTATATAAGCAAATAAACATCCAAACATTCAATTATCAACCAATAGCATCTATCAAAATACCTCATCCAATAAACAATACAATTCATGGCAGTTTCATAGTTATCAATGTCAGGTAATTTAATCGCAATTCAATTTTAATTCAATTTAACTGTCAATTTAATTTTTCAACGGTTAATGCAAATGACAAGCTATATGACAATTAAATTTTTACCAAACAACGACAAATAAAATCATAACACTTCATAATATCAAATTTAACTAGCATAAAGATATTTAGTACGGTGTGAGCGTTATAAAACACTCACTTTGATTTTTACGATTTTAAATCAAATCGAACGACGTTCGATTTAACTCAAAATTTTCTCTAGCTCCAAATGATTCCAATTCAGTTCCATAGCGAAGAGCTCGTCCATACGATTCCAACGCAACTGATTTCGCGCGTTTTCGACCTCGTATGAAAAAGTTATGAATTTTTAAAGTTACACGAATTAAAATATAACTATATTACAAATTTTATTTTAGCATTTCATACCCTACAAATTTCTGGCCGTAGGATATCTCTGGATCAAATCGTGGCCGCGTGATATGCTTCTTCCCCAAACGCATATGCTCCAGTAAAACGAACGCACAAAGAACCCATAAGCCATCACCTAGGGTTAAATATTGTGACCACCACGATCAACTTCAGGCCGATCAACGACCATGGTTTTGAAGCTCACGACGAAGGCTACCTTCGGCTGTAAGATGGTGGAACTCGGCCTCCTATTTTACCTCGAAAAACGTGAAAAACGCAGCAGGTTTGAACATGATTTCCCGTCGATCCGTGGCTCCGTTTCCGATCTCCACCGTTGGATAGCTAGATCTTGATGCCCTCTACAACTTTGTAGTTGACGACTTTTGCTAATTGTTTGTAGATTTGGAGATAATAGAGGAGGAAGTTTCGACTATTTCTGGCCTTCGAAAACGTGAAAAAACGCAGCGAATTTGAACGCGATTTCCCGTTGATTCGAAGCTCCGTTTTTGATCATCTCCGTATGGATTTGAAGCTTTCATCGTGCTCTACAACTTTGTAGTTGAGAGTTTTTGCTAATTGTTGATGGATTGAGAGGAAAATGAGGAAGAAGTTTCGAATTTCGTGGCCATTGATTCAGGAAATGGCGGCTAGGGCTGAAGTCAATTAGGGTTTCTGGATTAAAATAATAATAAAACTGCCTCGGTTTGCGTGCGTATTTATATAGGTAGGTCCAAAATCATCCGAACTCCAATCGAGACGTGCCGCCAGGCGTTTATAAGGTTTTACCCCCATTCCGGACGCAATGGAACTAGTTTCAAGGCCTAATTCGATCATATGTGAGAGTTACGGAAATAAACGATCGATTTTAAATTAAACCGATTAAACGATTTTCTATGCGTTTTGGCTTGCCCCGGACAAACGGTAAATCCGTTTGACTTGAAATTTGAAATCTTACATTAATATAACATTACGGATCCAATGAAACTAGTTTCGTCGAAATCCGAGACCGTTTGAAAAATGACTATTTTTAACTCGCCAAATTAATATTAAACAATTTCAACGCGTTTCGAGCTGCCACGGTCAAACGACAACTCCGATTGCTACGAAAATTGAAATCCGATAATAACTAACTATTACGGATCCAATAGAACTAGTTTCGTCCAATTCTGAGACTGTTCAAAAATTGGCTATTTTTCAGGCGATAATTAAATATTAAAATATTCAATTTTCACAAATTTACTTTTAATTCGATTTTAAAAGTTCTACAACATCATTCTAACTTTAATATGATAAAATAAAATTTTACAAATCCCTTTTATATCATATTAAACCCGTTATTCAATAAGTTCCAAATATTAAATTTTAACAATTTAATTGTTTAATATTTGACGGATTTCAATATTGGAATTTTAAATAAAATTTCATTATCAGTCGGTTTACTATATTACTTCGAATCAATTACCTTTGACTACATATTATTTCAATTGATTTGGGATTTCATTCAATTCATAAATAATTAACTAGATAAATTTGTTGCATTTCATTCTAGTTATTATTATTCCAAATGAATTACAAATTTTTTTTCTAACATTAAATCACGAAATCTTATTAAATTAGCTATTTTAATTATCGAAAATTTACGGGTCGTTACACTCTCCCCCACTCAAAACTTTTCGTCCCCGAAAAGGAAAAGAAACTAAGTATAGAATTCAACATTAGATATATTTTTTTCAAAGTTACCAACTTATAAAATAATGAAATTCCATTTATAAAGTCATAACTACGCTTCCACTAAGTTACTCCGAACGGCTTTCTAAACTTAAAAGATAATTATCAAAACAAGTTAAAAAAAAAAAAAAATTAAAAGTTGAAAATTTTTCTAACACCCGGATTTATGGAAAAATTCGGCAGAGTCTCCTTTGCGCGACTCGATCGGAAAAAATATAATAGCATATATATCACAAATATACATCTCATCTCAATGATGAGGCATCCCATATGTGGGGAAACAACATATAAATATCACCAATATCATATAAAACCGTAAGCGTACCTTTTATTTAGCATTTATTAGCATTTTACTTACATTATGCGTTCAGCGTAGAAGCGAGCTCCACAACGAAGCGCAACCCCTTTGCTACCTACTAAAATGCTCAATAACTAAGTTAGAACCATGCATATAAAGATAGATTGCTATACTTAGCCTACACAACATATATATAACATATTTAGCTTCAAAACTGAGATTTCAATTTCTGGACAGCAAACAAATCTTAGCTTTAGGTCACCTAAACGGTAAAATTTGACAACAGAATCTAAACAAAAGTTGTTGCATTCATTTCAGGCTTTCAGGAATGTCCAAAATCATCGAATTCGGATCATCCGTTCAAAAGTTATGGCCGTTTTACTTAGAGGATACGCCTCAGCCTGGGCAATGAATTGCGCAGGTCAGCGACGTTGACCCACGTTTTTGACCTTATAAACGACATCAAAACACAGAACACATAAAACAAAAGTTTTAGCTTAAGTTCTTAGATTTTCAGAAAGTGCAAGATCATCAAAATCCGATAAACCAGTCAAAAGATATGGCGAAAATACTAAGGGTGTATACTACTGATTTTACTTATTTTTACACAGGACAGCGAGTAACATTCAAGTTTTTAACCAAGCATACGAAGGAATTTTCTCAAGTTATCTAAACAAAAGTTGTGCTATAGTTTCTAAGCTTTCCGAAAAGTCCAAAATCGTCGAATTGCGTTCAGCCATTTAAAAGTTATGGTTGTTTTCGTTTCAGCATATATTGGACAATGTTGGATTTTGTTTTCCAAAAATTTGCTTTTATTATTTCAAAGTACAAAACATCAAAACTTCAAATTTTCTAAAGAACAATCATAAACACAAAGTCATTTATTTTCTTATTCATCCATGCAATAGGTTTACATTCAATTTGTTTCCGATTTATTCAAGTTTGTTTCATTCACATTTTAAATTCAAGTCATTTTGCTTCAATTTAAATTGAATTCAATTATATTTAATTTCACTTTGCTTCAAACTTGAATTTAATTATTTTATAATTTTATTCCATTTATTCAATTCCATTAACACTAATGAATTCTACTTAATCAATTATCATCCATCTAACAGCCAATGCATATCAAACATTAACATCCATCCAAAATCTACACTAAATCAATTATACATTTTCAAGTCAACTTTAATTTCATACACTTCCAAGTTTATTGACATTTAGCTATATTCAAATTTAATTAGTTTCCATTTACCAATTTTATATTTCATTAATTTTAAATTTTATATATTCACTTAGATATATCATTCATTTTACAGCTTAAATTTCTTTTATATTTACTACTATCAATAGATCTTCACATTTTATTATTCACTCTCACACCGGTATATTATTTCTCTACTTATCCTTATTAGCATTTTAAACCTTTTAAGTATTTGGTAAGTTATAGTTATGCAAATAGAATGTAGTTAAACAACATACAACTTCTTTCCATTTAAAGTTGAATTTTCAATTAATTAATTCTTAAGTCATTACTTAAATTTCACTATAATTTAATTTCACATTTTCATTCACATATAGTATTTCCATTTTATATTAACATAATTGTGAATCACCTTTAAATGTTAATTTGAATTCCAATTATTTACTAACAATTTTATTTATATTTGCAAACCATTAATTAAATGCATATTTCATTATTCAAACCTATACTTGTATATTATCCAATTAACAATTCATATAACATTTTTGAACTTCTTAAATATTTTGGTAAGTTATATCTATGCTATAGAATGAAATTTAATACTATGCGAGTTTTACAGTTTCAATTTTTATTTTAAGTTCATAATTTCCTAATTCTAAGGATTTCTACTTCAATTGATATTTCACTTAGCTCTTAGGTTCATTTCTCATTTCACAATTCAGAAGTTCCTTAATGATTCAAGTCTAAATTCATTTCACTCATTTAAAAAAAATCATTAATTATTAAAGGACTTAAGAATTCCAATCCCGGTTTCATTTCAAATCAAGTTTTGAAATAATATATACTTATATAATTTATATAACCAATCATACTATAGAGAGTACAAAATAAAATAAAATTTGAATCAAAACAAAGTTTAGACAAGCTATTAAGTGGTCTCCCCCACTCGGACTCTCGAAAATAAACGCCGATGATGCGTGCACTCATCACCGAAATCATTTTCTAGCGTCAAGAGAAGGGAATATAACACTTATCATAAAAAAAAATCCTTCGAAAACAATTTCAACTCAATTATACAATCATATAATACTCATATTATATTTTTCAAATTCTTGTAAGTCAATTTCAAACACCGGAATTTAAATTCCCAAATCCAAGTTAAAATTCATTTATATTCATTATCAATTGTGTTTACAAGATTTCATTTTCCTAAATCCATTGTTATTTAATCAATTGTTGTAAATATTGGTTGATCAAACAATAACGATAATAATCTAATATTATCATCTCCTAACAATCAATTCAATCAAAATGAATAAATATTCAAATAATTCTTTATATAAAAATATATTCCAAAACGATATTGTGTTGGTTTGTCCTATTCGAGTGTTTAGAAATTCCTATCGACGCCTTGGCGTCCCAAGTATCAACCAGAATTCATAAATACTCAACGGAACAAATTAACACAATATAAAACCATTTTATATCAAATAACAAGTACGCTCTCTTATATACACTCAACTCATTCATATAGTTTACCTCTATTTCAATGAGTTATTCCCCACTAGAGCCAAGGTTTATCGCTAAACCAAAGCTCTGATACCAACTGTAACGACCAGCCTTTTTGGACAGTTTAAACCGATGATCAAATACACATGTCGATCCCAAACCATTAAAAGGGCAGATAGTTATTGGGGTAATTAAGAAAAGAAAAGGAAGGGAAATAAAGGAAATGGAACAACACAGAATCTCACAGCGGAAGGCTAAAGTATAATAATAAAATAACAGTTCATGAAGCTGTTAATTAAATGAATACATTTGAAATGAATACATTTGATTATTATTATACAACATTTATCAGAGTTACATACACAACAAATATCATACAACAATGCAGCGGAATGGAATGAATATAATAATAGTAGATAATATACCAAATCTTCGTCTCCGTCCTCCAAGGAAATGATCTTCAACCTAAACTGAAAACTCAGGACTGACCCGAGCGTAATGAAAAGACAAAACACTCGAGTCAGGACTAAAATATCCTCATGTAAGTTAAGTCAATCGTAAATAAATATGAGTGTAACGGCGTCAGAGATGTTTACGGGGTTTGACATCTCATATCCAGTGTCAACGTGCGTGCAATAACTTAAGAGATGTTACGGGATTTTCCATCTCTCAAGGATCCGTGAAACTATCTACTATGTAGTAATATACGCTAAGTAGATAATGCCTATTAGTAATATAAAGTATCAAAATAGCGTTAAGGCGTTACCATAATCCCCCTTAACACATTTTTATATTCCCAAAAGCATATACAAGACCGTAGTTTCCCCAAAACCGGAAGTCACCAGAGGGCAATCCATATACTCAAGGTACAAATCAAAAACGTAGTGGTCGCGAATAGGATAATCAGTATGACAAGGTACATGAGGCGATACCAACTAGGATACTAGTAGTTGCGTGATCCGGACTGATGTTGGGCATAGCCAGCAGCTACCCCAACACCGCGAAACAACACTCCCAAATCAAGGGGTGCACCCAAATCGAATCACAAATGTAATAGAAATGGTATCGAAGAAGTGTGTCCGCTAGAGGTGGCGAACCTCAATGGCCCGGCGCGGCTCCTGTTTTAGTCATGTCAGGGGTCATCCAATAATCGTTCTCTTTCTTCAGTCAACGCGTTCACCAAACCATCCACTTCATTCTGGATCATCACTCCGCGTATAATAGTTATTAAAGTGGTTTTTGGTATCGACAGAGAGTATGTCCATATCCGATCCCGGTCTCTTTAATAACTACGTATTATTACACCTTTGGCTCTTTATATTTCAAATCGATTCATAATTGATATCAAAATATCATATTCGCTTCAAAAATCAAATCCATTCAAATATCATCGTATCTTTCAAAATATCGGATTTCATATTTAAATTCAAGATTTAAATATAAACATTTCACCTTATTGACCAGCTTAGGATTTTAGAAAAATAGTTTTAAGTAGTTTAAAAGTAGTTTTAAATAATTAAAATAGTTAAAAACACTTAAAATCTTTAAAATAGATAAATTAGTTTAAAATAATTTAAATTGGGTTAAGTAGATTTAAAATAGATTAAAATAGTTTAAGTATTCAAAATGGTTTATATAACAGAGTAATTTGGAAAACAAATTAAAACAGCTTCAAAATCAATCCATTTCAATTATAACTTCCCAATTCAAATCAATTTCAATTTCCATTCTACCGATTCAATTTCGATTACAATTTAAAACAATGTCAACTTTTACTTCAAATTTATTCAAAAATTTTATTCACTTTCAATTAATTCAATTTCAATTTATATCGATTTAGAGCTGGATTTTCAAAATATCAATTTATAACACTTAACAAAATTATCCTTCAATATTCAAATTTAAATCCAAATTTCAAATATGATTCAATTCCAAGCTCATTTCAAAATATCATTTTTATGTCACTTTACTTAGTAATATTCAAAGCTCAAATTTAATGTTCAATCTTTAAAACAAATAAATTTCCGAAATTCAATCATATCCAAATTTCAAATCTCAAAGTCTCCACTTAAATTTATTCAACAATTTCTTTTAACCAAAATTTATTTCAACATTTCAAACTCAATTTTTCGATAAATTCGATTTCTATACATTGATTTCTATTTATCACTCTTAAATCGAAACATTTAAATAAATTTCAAATCGACGATTTCAAAAAATTATTAATTTAGCCAATTCGGTGTCCGTATATATTTTTCTATCCTATGGCCAAGTAATTATTTATTTCAATTAAATGTCAGGGATGAGTATACATTACTTAAATTAAATCTCAGTATCATATGTATGCATAACAGGATCTATATAAGCAAATAAACATCCAAACATTCAATTATCAACCAATAGCATCTATCAAAATACCTCATCCAATAAACAATACAATTCATGGCAGTTTCATAGTTATCAATGTCAGGTAATTTAATCGCAATTCAATTTTAATTCAATTTAACTGTCAATTTAATTTTTCAACGGTTAATGCAAATGACAAGCTATATGACAATTAAATTTTTACCAAACAACGACAAATAAAATCATAACACTTCATAATATCAAATTTAACTAGCATAAAGATATTTAGTACGGTGTGAGCGTTATAAAACACTCACTTTGATTTTTACGATTTTAAATCAAATCGAACGACGTTCGATTTAACTCAAAATTTTCTCTAGCTCCAAATGATTCCAATTCAGTTCCATAGCGAAGAGCTCGTCCATACGATTCCAACGCAACTGATTTCGCGCGTTTTCGACCTCGTATGAAAAAGTTATGAATTTTTAAAGTTACACGAATTAAAATATAACTATATTACAAATTTTATTTTAGCATTTCATACCCTACAAATTTCTGGCCGTAGGATATCTCTGGATCAAATCGTGGCCGCGTGATATGCTTCTTCCCCAAACGCATATGCTCCAGTAAAACGAACGCACAAAGAACCCATAAGCCATCACCTAGGGTTAAATATTGTGACCACCACGATCAACTTCAGGCCGATCAACGACCATGGTTTTGAAGCTCACGACGAAGGCTACCTTCGGCTGTAAGATGGTGGAACTCGGCCTCCTATTTTACCTCGAAAAACGTGAAAAACGCAGCAGGTTTGAACATGATTTCCCGTCGATCCGTGGCTCCGTTTCCGATCTCCACCGTTGGATAGCTAGATCTTGATGCCCTCTACAACTTTGTAGTTGACGACTTTTGCTAATTGTTTGTAGATTTGGAGATAATAGAGGAGGAAGTTTCGACTATTTCTGGCCTTCGAAAACGTGAAAAAACGCAGCGAATTTGAACGCGATTTCCCGTTGATTCGAAGCTCCGTTTTTGATCATCTCCGTATGGATTTGAAGCTTTCATCGTGCTCTACAACTTTGTAGTTGAGAGTTTTTGCTAATTGTTGATGGATTGAGAGGAAAATGAGGAAGAAGTTTCGAATTTCGTGGCCATTGATTCAGGAAATGGCGGCTAGGGCTGAAGTCAATTAGGGTTTCTGGATTAAAATAATAATAAAACTGCCTCGGTTTGCGTGCGTATTTATATAGGTAGGTCCAAAATCATCCGAACTCCAATCGAGACGTGCCGCCAGGCGTTTATAAGGTTTTACCCCCATTCCGGACGCAATGGAACTAGTTTCAAGGCCTAATTCGATCATATGTGAGAGTTACGGAAATAAACGATCGATTTTAAATTAAACCGATTAAACGATTTTCTATGCGTTTTGGCTTGCCCCGGACAAACGGTAAATCCGTTTGACTTGAAATTTGAAATCTTACATTAATATAACATTACGGATCCAATGAAACTAGTTTCGTCGAAATCCGAGACCGTTTGAAAAATGACTATTTTTAACTCGCCAAATTAATATTAAACAATTTCAACGCGTTTCGAGCTGCCACGGTCAAACGACAACTCCGATTGCTACGAAAATTGAAATCCGATAATAACTAACTATTACGGATCCAATAGAACTAGTTTCGTCCAATTCTGAGACTGTTCAAAAATTGGCTATTTTTCAGGCGATAATTAAATATTAAAATATTCAATTTTCACAAATTTACTTTTAATTCGATTTTAAAAGTTCTACAACATCATTCTAACTTTAATATGATAAAATAAAATTTTACAAATCCCTTTTATATCATATTAAACCCGTTATTCAATAAGTTCCAAATATTAAATTTTAACAATTTAATTGTTTAATATTTGACGGATTTCAATATTGGAATTTTAAATAAAATTTCATTATCAGTCGGTTTACTATATTACTTCGAATCAATTACCTTTGACTACATATTATTTCAATTGATTTGGGATTTCATTCAATTCATAAATAATTAACTAGATAAATTTGTTGCATTTCATTCTAGTTATTATTATTCCAAATGAATTACAAATTTTTTTTCTAACATTAAATCACGAAATCTTATTAAATTAGCTATTTTAATTATCGAAAATTTACGGGTCGTTACATTAAATTTCTATTCAAAAGTCAATATTTAATAATAATTCACATATTAAATTCAAACATTAAATTTCAATTCTTTGTCATTAAATTTTAACTTAACACTTAAGTTTAAATCTCCCATATAACTTATTTTCATTTTATTTACTTACCTTCAAAAATTCACTTTTAAACAAAATTCATAAATTCCAATTTAAGTTATATTTCAAAATACAACTTAAATATTCATTCATTTCACATTTTAACTTTATTCAAAATCATTAATATACTATAAAATCATTTTAAATTCATTTTAATTCAAAATATCATAAATTTATCATATTTCATATTTAATTTAAATTCCATTTCATCACCAAATTAGAATTTCCAAAATAACTTACATTTCAAATTTCTAACTTTACCATTTATTTATTTCACTTATAAATTCTCAGAAAATCAATAATACTTTACAAAAATCATTTTTTTTGTTTAAGTTTAAATCAAAATATTATAATATTTACATTTCTATAATATTTTAATTTTTTTAGAAAAACATAATTTAACCACGGGTCTGTATATCATTTTCTAGCCTAGGTAAAGTGATACGGATACTATATCATTTCAATCCGTGATTTACAATGAAAAACCGGGTTTAATCATTTAAAACTCGCAATCCCAAGTAAGAATGAAATAAATAAAAATCGTTTAGGCCTATCATTTTAGCCCATAACGATTTTTCCTTATTCTAAAATCCGTTCGGGTATGTATCATTTCAACTCATAGTGATTCTAATCTACAGGGAACTTGCAATGGTGATAACTGATATAAATAAACAGAATAGCATAATAAACAGTAACATATGATATAACAGGTGTAAACATCATATGATCATAATATACCAGTTATAACAGGATGCGATACATTTACAGATTCAAGTGGTGTCGGTTTATCAGTTATATCGGTACAGATTGTCTGGTGAGAATAACTCACTTATTCAAAGCTGAAGATCGCTACCAAAGCACACAAACTGACACAACGATGGCACGACACTACGAAAAGGACTTGAGAGTGGAGAGCCAAAGCTATATTCCTTGATAACATATACACAAAACAATACAATAATACATAAGTTACAACACAAATTTATCGTCAAATAACATAAGAAATCTATACCTAAAACAACAACGAATGACTTGCACTTGCTCTCTATCTCATGTACTTCAGTTATGAAGGTGTTTAGCTCGGCCTAGGGTTCTATAGGTCTAGTTTGGGTGTGCAAGTGGTCGGCCAACATTTATTTGCAAGGTGGTGAAGTCTAGGTGCATAAACTAGGTGTTCAAGGCTAAACAGTGCAACATAACATCACATCTTTGGCACAAATAGTTTCGGCCAGAGGTCATGGGTCATGGCGAGTGGCTCCTGTAGGTGGTGGGTGGTGTGGCAGAGGGTGAAGGTAAGGTCAGAGGTGGTGGAGGTGGAGGTAGTGGCGGCTAATGGTGGTAGAAGGAGGAGATGATAAACTAGGCTAGGCTAGTGCGATAGGTGATAGGTTGTGACTGTTTTTGGTGGATTTTGTGTAGATCTTGGCCTTGGGTTGGTTTGGCCTAGGGAGGAGGGTTACTAGGATGGGTGATGGTCAGAGGAAGGGGGTGGTGGTGGTCGGCCAAAGCTTGGTTGAGGAGGAGTGAAGCTATGAAATAGAGAGCATATGCAAAATTTCAATAGAAAAATCATAAAAACGAAGGAAGAAGATGATAATTTTTACCAAATCTTGAACACAATGGAGCCGTGATTTTTTTGGAGGAGAAAGAGAAGTATTTTCATGAAAAAACATGAAAGAGAAGTCGTCTGAAAGATAGAGTAAGGTACGGCCAAAAACCATAAAGAAAGGAGTTGAGAAAGTGAAAGGTCCGGAGGTGAAAAGCCATTGGAATTTCAATAGTTTCAAACTTTTCATATTTCCTCTATTTTCTTTTTAAATTTATATATAAAATGGCTGAAAACAAAGATAAATAATCTCATAAAATAAAATAAATAGAAAAATAAATAAAAAAGATTTAAATAATATCGATTAAATAAAGAAAAAGTCAATATATAAATAACTAGGCTTTATAAATTGAAACAAATTCAAATGAACTTTAGAAATTTTTTATGTACTTGAAAAAATATTTATAAATAAAGATAAGAA
This sequence comes from Allium cepa, assembly GCA_030765085.1. Classification (NCBI taxonomy): domain Eukaryota; kingdom Viridiplantae; phylum Streptophyta; class Magnoliopsida; order Asparagales; family Amaryllidaceae; genus Allium; species Allium cepa. The sequence continues at coordinate 624,171,234 of CM060939.1, forward strand.
CACAAAATAAAAATGAATTCACAAAAATAAATATATAAATTTTAATTAAATAAAATTTAATGAAGAAAATAGCTGAAAAAATGGAAACTAGCCTTTAACAATAGAAAATAAATGCAATAAATTTTGGAAAGGTTTTATTATCACTTCAAAAATATTAAAAGATAAAAATATACATAAAATAAAATTTTGACACATTTTAAAATAAAATATGACAATAAAAATATAGTTTATATAATTTAAAATAACAAAATTGCTAAATAAAACAAATTGCACTCAATATTGAAATATACATAGCTTTCACAATTTAAATCCATTTTCAACGAAACGAAAAGAAGTATTCAAGTTATTAAATATATTTTCATAATAAAAGATAAAATTTAAGAATTTAAATATTTAAATTTGAAATTTAAAAATCAAAGTTTGACCCAAATTGACCAAAATCAACATTTCTGGAAAATATTCAATTTATACCAGTTTGAAATTATAATTCATATAATAATCAAATTTTATATTTAAAAATGAAATGTTTGAAATGAAACAAGTTTAAAATAATTTCAAAATGAAATAAAGTCAAAATTAAAATATACATAAAAATCTAGGGTTGTTACAGAAGAGATGCCAACTTGGGAGTTATGTTCCTAGAGTGGATGCAGTTAAAGTATACTGCTGGTTATGATTTACAACTTAGATGCAAGCTAGATCTAGATATGTTGGCGAGTTTCGCTATCATACCTACTCTGATTGAGCGGATTGGTACTAACCAAAGGCTCGATGCCAAGTTAGCTAAGATCATTAATAAAATTGAAACTGGAGTAGAGTCTGAGGATATGAGACAATACTGACTCGACCAAGATGGTTGGCTCTGTAAGGGTGGGAGGTTGTTTGTTGTTGATGTCGATGGATTGAAGGATGAGGTGCACAAAGAGTGCCACCATTCGAGATTAATAATACATTATGGTGGTAATAAGATGTACCATGATATGAGGCAGACCTTTTATTAGGAAGGGATAAAGAAAGGCGCTGGGACACTCATCTTAAAGTGCATGAACTGCCAGTTGGTGAAGGAAGAGAAGAAGAAACCTAGTGGTTTAATGTAACTGCTAGAAGTTCCCAAGTGGAAATGGGAACAAGTGTTGATGGATTTCATCGACGGACTGCTAAGACAACATTTGGGTCATTGTCTATCGATTGACCAACAGCGCCAGATTTATACCCATCAAGTCAAGTAAAACGGTGGCCACATTGGCCGAATTGTTGTGAAACGGATAGTACAATTCTGTGGTGTGCCAAAAAGCATTATGAGTGACCGAGACCTATCATTCACTAGTGGGTATTGAAAGAGCTTACAGGAGGCGTTAGGGACACAGCTACACCTCACCAAATCTTATCACCCTCAAACTAATGGCCAAAATGAGAGAGTGAATCGTATCTAAGAGGATCTCTTACGTGCTTGCATACTAGACTTTGGAGGCTCGTAGGATGATTACTTACACCTTGTTGAATTTGCGTGCAACAACAATTATTAATCTAACATCGGTATGGCACCATTCGAGGCATTATATGGTTGACCCTGCAATGCTCCTTGTTGTTGATGGGAAGCATGCGAGAAACTAATAATTGGGCCATATATGGTTAGAGAAACATCAAAGAAGATCGAGATCATTCAGCAATGGATGAAAGCCGCCCAAGACAGACAGAAAAGTTATGCTGAAAAGAGACGTCGAGATTTAGAGTTCTCTGTCAGCGAAATGGTATTTGTCAAGATATATCCATTGAAGAATATCATTTAGTTCGGTAGTAGAGGGAAGTTGGCACCGTGATTTGTTGGTTCTTTTTCGATATTAGAAAGGATAGGGAGCCTTGCTTATAGAGTGGACTTACCTCAATGAATACTAGGAGTGCACAAGGTCCTCCATGTCTCTCGTTTGCAGAAATTTATGCACGGCTAAGGAGTAACTATAGCACCAGATCATCTAGATGATATCAAAGATTGAACCAAAGGCTTCGAGACCTCATAGACCTATTCGTATCGCTGAATATGATACAAAGTAGCTTAGGAGGAAGGCGGTGAAGTTAGTGAAGGTTTAGCGGAGTGAAAATGAAGACGATTGCACTTGGAAGACCAAGGAGAACATGAGAACAACATATCCAGAGCTCTTTACTTGGTGATACTTTTTATTTATTTCTTTTTCTTTCACTTATGATATCACAAAGTATACCATGGCATAATATCCTGCATGCGAGGATAAGCTTAGATGTTTTCTTTTTCCTTTATTGTTATGTATGCATGTTTGATTTGTGATGGTTGCCTTTGCTTATATATGATTGCTAAGCATGCAAACGACCCTATTGACTTGGTTATGGAATTTCGAGGGTGAAATTCCTATGGGAAGGGAGATTGTAACGATCTATATTCTATGCATCGGAGGATCATAGAATATTTATATTACTTTCATATGACGTTTTATGATTCTATAATTTTGAAAAATGAGTCTTAAGGACATTTTCCACATTTATGATTTTTACCGAATTTCTATGCTACCATTTCGACCTCATAAATCTTTCATGGACTATAACTTTTGAGAGGCTATTGAAGTTTTATATGATTTTTAACAGCTTAAGTGGGTAATTAAGGTCACTTGTGTTAAGGCCCTTGACTTATTTCGGTTTTGGAGCAAGTGGAGGCTGATGAGACCTTATACCTATCATTTCATTATTCCCAAAATAGTTAGAAACCTCCATTGAACAAAAAGTAGCCATTAAACATACTTTAATTAGCCAAATTACATCATTAAAGGAGATTAGCGTGATTAGCACTTGGGGTTAGAGACCTACTATTGAAGAAGCCTTGGATTCCATGCCTTTTATTGTTCATTTGGGGATTTGGATCTTGCTTTGGGTTTAGATGAGTGATTAGATCTCTCACTTCCTAATTAAATCATTATACACCCTAAAGGATGTTTTATAAATCATATAAAAATCTCTAAAAATGTTTTAGACCATAATTAACCATATATGTGAAATTTAGACAATTTGGACTTGATTTACAAAAATGTGTTCTTATGGGTCCTTGGATCCTTATGGATCCTTAACCTTAGATTTAGATTTCTTTAAAATGGGTATATTTGAATAATAGGCTATCGTTATTGCTTATAGATGATGTATGTATGATTGTTAGATGTTTGAATGGTTAAAAACACCGATCGAATAATGATTTAGACTTAGGATCGGTTCTCGGATCGTCCATGACCCCGAATTTCAAAGTGGTCAGATCGATATGCGATTGATACAGGGTAACAAGGAAGGCCTCATAAGGTTGCACATCAAATTTCAGGTCAATTGGAGTTAGCATGGACAAGATACAAGCATTCAAAGTATGGATCAGTAGTAATCCATGGTCATGGATCGGTACCGATCCATAAATCTAGATTGCTCAGATTAGGGTGCGATCGATAGGAGATGATAATGATGGTCACCAGAGGTTGCCCACCAAGTTTTAAGTCTGTTGGAGTTGGTATGCTCGTGTTGTGGGTGCTTTAAGTATTGATCGGTAGGGATCCATAGCATAGATCGGTGGGGATCGATCTATGTGGTTCAATATCGATCCATGGAGGTTGATCTAATCTTCACGTAATCCATGTTGGAGAATGAAGAGGCATAGTAGAGATCATATGTGAAATGTGAGATCAGTTGTGATGGATCAGTGGTAATGGATTGATGAGGATGATTCAGTGGTCATGAATCGACGATGATCTATGAGTTTTGTCCCAAACTTGGTGAGATCGATTTGGAGCGACAAAGAAGGACTCATAAGGCTACACTTAAAATTTCAAGTCGTTTGGAGTATGTATGCTGAAGATATTGATGGATCAGTGGGGACTTTAGGAGTATGGATCTGTAATGGATCGCTTCGAGACATGCTTCGGGTCATTTGGCCAAAAAATCAGGTCTGACTTAGGGAATTTTCAGAAGGAAATAAAAACAAGCTGCCTGAGATCGTACCAATCCCTGAGCGCACTTGGGGAAATTTTTGAGTTTACTCTAGTTTGACTTCAGGTCATTGGGGCAAAAACTCGAGTTCGACTTTAGGCCAACCTTAAAGTGAGTTTTTCAATGACTATTTTGATGATTTTCAAGGATGACAACTTTTGACTCGAGGATAAGGGTTCCGTGATGAGATGTGATGGCTTCAATGACGGATAGCCGTCTTTGAGATTCAAAGTAGACAATGATGAGTCCGATTGAGAGGACTATTGAATAGAAGTTGTGGGACACATGATCACACTCTATGACTATCCATAATAGGCTCTGCAATTAATGACCTGTGCAAAAGGATGTATGATCTTCGAAGATTTAGATAGTACTTGTAAAGTCGGGGTAACATATGGTATCTATTTGAGCCATGACATACTCCAATCTTCATGACGGGCGATCTAATCTTCATGGCGGGTGATCTGATCTCCATGACGGGCGATATTTTAGCCTGGATCAGCCATAATGGGCATTCTAGTATCCTGGCTTACTGAGTGGCATGGATTCGAGTACCAAGGAATCAGGACATTTAGTAGTTCTTGGCCATGACGATTCATTTGAATTATCACATATCCAATGCACTGAGTGAGTGAATGTGAGGATGGATGATGGATGATGGATGGTATGTTGTTTTGATTGTTTATCACCGTAGGGATGTCGCCTAATGCCGATATTACTGACATATATACCTAGACACCCTTAGTACTTTGATGCATAGTACACCCATGATGACTATCATAGAATAACATATATCTTTAGTATGTGCTAAACCTATGGATACAGGGACATGCCGGGTATGATTTTCCCTACCATTTGTCCTAAAATATTGACTTTATAGTATTTGAGATTTCTGCCTCTTACACCAGACTGTTGTCTGATATGGGGTTTTATGCTTTGCTTCCTACTGTTAAATGAGTAGATTATGGATATCATATCTGGTGAGCACGAGGACTTAGAAAGGCGGCGAACAGGAGGCTATTCTCTTATATTAATATATTTACTCATTTGCAGTTCCCCCGCACATCACTATGGAGCTTGCTTGTGCCTTACTATTTGGAGACAATTATTTATGATTTATTATTTGATGTATAACTCTGTCACTTATGCTACTTACTGTATGGATCTATATACTCCGATGCTATGATTCATTCGGTTATTTATTATCTTGGCTGATTTGTATCTGAGATGTGTACTATTATATTTTATTTGATGCGCTGTGAGATATATAATAGGTTCTGTGTTACTTATTTACTTCGTTGATGATTGCCTCACATTGACTGAGCACCACTATAGCACACTATATAGGTATATTGAATGTCGGCGTTGTAGGGCAGTTGACACATCTTTTAACTCTAGATCTAATCTTCGTCAAAGATAAGCATTCAAACCTCATACTCTCTATATCTTGGTCAGCCCCCTATACATGAATTCTTTATGAGGTTGGCATAACTAACGTCGTTTATTAATTGATTAAATATTTTCTTAGCCCATGAATTTATATGATTAATATATAACTATATAATAATTATATATTATTTTAATTAATTTTATGGCCTTAAATAAATAATTGAAAGCCATAAAAATTTAATACAACATATGTATTATTTTTCTTATATTAGTTTATAGCATTTATAAATTAATTTAAACAAGTTGACTTCATAAAATTGCTAACAACACTATTGTATTGACTCTCTGTTGTGAACTCGGTCTTTAACAATATTTAAACAATTTAAATAGTTAAGCCTATATGGACTTTGATAAAGTGCAGTATTATCGGGCATGAGTTCGGTTGCTTATAGATCATCTAGGCGTAACCTAATTTCTAAAATTTATTATGTTGCAACCTAAGTAACAATATTATGTGCATGTTTTCCTTTATTATCACTATATCACTAAGAGAACTAGAGTTTGGTTTGACCAATTCATTGAGTAGCAGGGTAAAAGGAGCATATTTTGAAATGTCATTTTCTAATTCTTTATGCATTAGATCATTTAGAGTGTCATCATGAATGATGCTGTTAACATTAAATACATTAAATCATATTTAATGTTTGATGTTCAAAAAGGAGAGTTTGATGGTTAATATTTCATTTATTTTAATTATTTCAAATTTAAAATTTTAATTATTTAATTATATTATTTATCGAAAGTTAATTTTTTATTTACTCTATTTGGATTGAATTATGTGATATGTTATTATGAAGAATATTTACTTGAATATGCGGTTTGATAATTATTTTACTTTTAATTTGTACCGCGACTCATTTAAAATGATGTATTTAACACACACACACACATATATGAATAATGTTTATCCAAATATAGTATTTAACAAAATAATTTTATTAATTTTCCATAATATTTATTAAAGTGTGATATTTAATAAATTATACACACACACATTATACATACACACACACACACACACATACATATATATATGGAGGGGGGTGGGGGAGGACGGTTAAATATTTCATAATTTGATTCAAACATGGACATTTTCAAGTAATAAACATTTCCTAATTTACAATGTCCTATTCAAGTATATAATTATAATTAAATAATACCAAAATGTCCAAAAAATTTATACGAAACTAATGGCACAAGTTGCTTGTAAAATGAATCTTGTATGTGAAAGTTATTAAAGTTGCAATTTATAGGGTTTTATTTATAAATAATAATTATATCGCAAGAGATATGTGACAGTAGAAAACATAAGAGTTTTTCAATAGAATTACCTCCTCTTAAGAAAAAAATCCTAGCTTACTTCAATGAACTATTCAACCAGCAAATGCTGCCGCCTGATGCCATCATTAACGACGTTGACACCACCAAAGACCAACAATCATGATGATGAGCGCATTCGTACCAGCAGATCTATGTCTGATCTCAATTTCTCAATCCCTTATTCTGATGCACATCGCCATTTTATCACTGAGCCGCTACCGCTATTCATAATTAGTAGTTGCCTTTAAGCATGGAAACCTCATATCGACTTAAGTTTTCAATCACAGCCGTGTGCACATGTTTGTGCACGTAAGGTGCACCAAAAAACATATTTTAAAGAAAATTTTGGAATAAATTATTTAAAAATAATTTTATAAATGGATTTTAATGAAAATCGATTGAGAAATTTTCGCAATGATCCTAACAGCTGCCTTTAAGAGATCATATCTCTAACTCAACGGCGAAGTTGCAAAATCCACCATTAAGATGTAATTTATTTTATGGAGATAAAATGAATTTCTATGTTTATAGAATGAGACATCTAGATATATTTATAGCAGCACTAATGAGCTATGTAAAATACCTTCCCCAATTCAACTTTTAAGGTATGGCTCATTATATGTGAGATCGTATCTCACTTAATTAATTAAACCCATTTAAATATGTCATACCAACATATATTTTGGCCCTTCTTGCTTGAAAACAATTATATAAATTTCAGCAACTAAAATAATATATATATATATATATATTATTTATTATAGTAGCCCTATGAAATATTTAAATAATATATAACAATTTTATATTTTGTTAATTAAATTTAGGCCTCTAATAATAATAAAAAATAATAATTACTTAATTAAATAAACAATTATATTCTCCATAATAATAATTTATAACTTCTATAAATCATTTCAATAAATTATTTTCAGTCGAAAATTAGGAGTTGCGAATATGTGACTCCTAGATATAAATTGGGCATCGTTAGTTTTTAAATAATTTAAATATTAAAGCATGTGCGGACTTTTTTGAAGCACAATAATGGACAAAAGATCAATTGCTTACATAATATCTAGGTGATATCCAATTTCTTATCATTTAAAACGACACCCTTAAGCAACAATATATTGTGCACATTTTCTCTTTATCATCACTATGTCACTTAGATATCTAAAGCCTGGTCAATAGTCAAAACACTATCAATACTTGTATTTAATTGTGAAATACAACATTAAAGTTCATGATTTAATTCGATAAGAATTATCAATTAACCGATTTTCTTTGACCAAAGATTTTAATTTTTTTTCTAAAAGTTGGTACTTTATTGACAGCAATAACAACTAACAAAAAGCGAGTTACCCTGTTGAGATACAAGTTTAAATAAGAAGGAAAATCTCTCGTAATTAACTCAACCTCAAAACAAACCAAGAAAACAAAAAAGAAGTAAAATTAGTGAGGGACATAAAGACCGCATGACAAAAGAAAGAAAAGTTTCTGAAGGTTCCAGGTGCAACTCATTATACTGACTCTACAAAGAAACTTACTTTACCAATTTATATTAGTGGCTACCTATTAACTACCACTTCACAAAATTAAAGTCCAAATCTAGTGTAATCTGATGATCTAACACCCGACCTATCGTGCATGTCCCCCAGATCTACATAGGAACTTTTGTGGTTGCTTCCTAGTTCGAAAAAGATCGACTAACCTCATAATCATAGGATGCTGTAACAATTAAGGATGGCAATGGAGCAGGTCTAGAGTCCAAACCCAGTCAACCCGCCCCCTATTTTGGCCCGTCCAGACCCGCCCCATTGGGTCATTGGGGCGGGTAGACCCGTGACCCGTTCTTGAGTGCTCCGGGTCTAGGGTCGGGGCTCGGTTGATCCGCCCCAACCCGACCCGCACTACTAACATCTCATTAAACTGCTTTATTACTATAATGATTTATTAACCTTCTTAGATATAAGTGATTCTAGCATGGATATTAAAATGTTCCAATAAATAATATATATAAAAAATTAGAGTGTTAAGTTGCGTCATTGATATTTATACAATAACATATGTATATATTTTCTGAATTGTTATTATACACATCATTTTTACTAACTTTCCTTAGACATGTTGTTATTTGTATTTCATATATTATTTGGTGATAAGGAGTATAAACAAATAAATATACGTAAGTTGGTACACGATTTTGAATCAATACATGAGACTCATCGGGTCTTGGGGCGGATCGGGTCTACCCTGACCCGTATGGGTCTCGGGTACGGGACAAAATTCCAGACCCGCACCGGGTCTACGGGACTGGTCTGGGGTGAGGTCTAAAAAATCCGGGACGGGTATGGGGCACTAAAAACCCGCCCCAACCCGTCCCATTGCCATTCCTAGTAACAATAATAAAATAAGTGAATTTATTTTTACACAGTTGACTATATTTGTTGCATGCATCTGTGAAGAAATTAGATTTGCTAATAATGATTTTGCAGTCATGAATAATAAGTGCCAGTCTAGTATCTGTTGCTAGATTACAACTTTTTAAATATTATGTTATTTCTCTCTAACTTGATATGCTATACAACATCCGTTAAGGTTGTGTCTATTAAATCATTATGAAATCATTCATCATATAATTAGATCCCATATGTTCTAGAATTGGTGTTATGTTTGTTTATTAAATGGATTGAATCTGTAGCAGTTACGTCAAACGATTCTAGATATCTAAAGAATATGTACATATTTTAAAGAGATGCTCACTTCATCATTATCCCAGTTGCATAGTTTGCATTTGATATCTTATATGTTGTTCCAACTGCAGATTCTATCTAATGTCTTTAATTTTTTTTAATGAAGCTAAATAAAAACATATAGCCATTTTAGGGGAAAATCCTATTCTGTTTATTATGATATATCGACATAGGATTCACTTTAGACCTTGTAGAATTCCAGTTAGATTTTACAAAAAATTCATCATGCTTTTCGGAGATCCACCACCAACAATCATTCCACATATTTGAATAAATTTTAATCTGCTCTATTTGACTACAAATGCTTAGTGGTATGTCGGGAGTGTTGTGGTACCATTCCTGACCAGTAATGAGGAAGACTCTTTTTTCCCCACAACCCCTATATTGCTTAATGCTTTCCATCCAAGCTTATTTACTAATGATTCACCTTGCACCCATGGTTCAAACCATGGATTTATATCTTTGCTATCAGCAATTCTTTTTTCAACAAGACCTTGAGATTACTACCTTGCTTATAAAAGCACCTTCCATGAAACTGATGAGTTTGTCTTGACACTTGTTATTCAAAAAAATTCCTTTGCAGTATTTTCTTTTCATCCACATAGCGTACGGACCTTTTTTCTGTAAGTATTTCCATATAAGTTTTAAAACAACCACATTGTTCAAATCATGTAAGCTCCTTAGACTTAAGCCTCCTCCTTCTTTTGGTGCACTTTTTCCCAACTTATCTGTGTGTTTTCCCTTGCCATAGAGAGTTATAACACAAGCTTTCAATTTGATTATTATTTATTGAGAAACAATCTCTCACCATCGGATATATATCCATGTCACATGCATCTCAGCCACCCCTTCTATAGCATTTAATCGGAACCATTCTTTTGCAATATGGGTTCGTGGGCCCAAAAGCCCATCACTAAGATGCAGTTTATTTTTTTTGTTTACAAAGAACTATGTATGTAAATAACCACTGTGATCACTGTAAATGTAGCCGAGATTATTTCAATAAAATCATTTCCTCTTTCATCATTTCTGCAATAATTGTTCTTTCAAAATTCTTTTATGGTATCAGAGCCATAAAGAAACTGCTTAACATTAAAAAGAAAAAGGAAGGAGAAATAAAAATCATCAGATAGATCATCATTATACGAGTTTCATCTCGTATCAGAGATTCAAATCTCATCATTTAAGAGATTGATCCAGCACTTGAATCCTGTGCCTCGCCAGCTTGTCATCTCTAGCTGCAGCAAGATTCAATACTGAATCTTGAATGAAAGCAATCAAAATCTTAGAAACTTAGATCAAGAAACCAGAAAAAAAACACCACAACAAGCAGAAAATTGCCATCCAGAAAGAAAACCCATTAGAAAGTTCATCATCTAAAGTTTTCTTCGGCTACAACTGTGACGACCCGACTTTCTACTCCCATAAAATCGCATCATCAATTAAGAAAGAAAGGGATAGAAGAAGAAAAGAAAGAGAAGAAGAAGAAACAACACATCAGAATCTAAACAGCGGAACGAATAAATTATATTAATAACATAAAATATTACATAGTTTACAACTACTATCAGAGTACACAGATATACAACACATAATAGACAGTTATAAACACCTGTCTAGTATTTACAACATAATACAACTTAGAAACAATCACAGAACACACGGCAGAGTACTATATCTCTAACGCAGAAGCCTCCTGCTCCATTGCTCCTCCACAATTCGTCAAAAGCTAACCTGAATCCTAACCTGAATCCCTTGGCTACTCGTAAAAATTTGAGTACCCAAGAGTTTATGAAAAACAAAAACAAACTCCGGGTCATACATGGGTCTGGTGTGAGTAACAGGTTAAAGTTGCTTAATTTCAAAAACCTTTTGAAAGAAAAGGTATCACGTAAGACTTCCCACACATAAACATGGAAAAGTTTTTACCTTACGCTAACCAAAACATTTGATAGGAAATCCAGTGATATTATAATAGGGTCTAGGGTTTTCAAATAAATATGAAATAGTCGAAATTGTTACATCTATTAAATTCCAGCTACTAGCCACAAAAGTGGGTAATACAATCAAACCCGTTGGCACTTATTGGATTTTGGATTCCATACAATGGCAGGGCTACTGGGGTACCGCCCGTCACAGTACGTGGCCTAGATCACCGTACCGAGGAGTACTCCCACTCTCCTGCAACACAAAGCCGGACCCATTCCTTACTGAACAGTTCCGAACAAGACAACCCCGCAGTTGGTGTACATCCAACTGCCCACACAGCCGAAATAAAAGGGACCTCTAGACAGGGATCAATCTTGCTCTCCAGTGGGTGCGACCCACGAAGCCTTGCTGCACCTCCCCTATTTTAGCCATTCCCGGTTGATGAGGCTTGAGGCTACGATTACCTTTAGAGGACACATCTCTTAGAATGCTCATCGTCCACCTGACGATGTTCTGAAAGCATTCAATCCATACAAGTTCGTTCCGGGTTCGAACGAAACTGAAGGCATTATCTCGTTACACTCATTACGGAATCACCCACAGAGTTAACGACGATAACCCTTGCACTCTAAACCTATATCTCGAATCTATAAGTACTATTCCGTCAAACTCATTATGGAATCACCCATAGAGTTATACTGACGTATAGCCCTTACACCTCGAGTCTTCACTCGCTCCACTTGGATTCACGACCTAACGTTAATTGGAATTGATGTGGTTTTCGGATATCCAAATATGGAAACCCGATCCCGGTCTCATCGAAATCCAAAGCGTGTCTTTTAAGGCCAAGTTGTTTTAAAGGTTTAAACAATTGATTTATCTATTTGTTAATTAAACTGAATTAATAAACTTAAACTAATCAAATTAACTCAATTAATTACACTAAGTAATTAATTCCCTAATTACTTTCATAAGTAATTATACTTAATAACTTACACAATTGATTATCTTTAAATTAATTAATCTAATTAATAATTGAAATTAATCACATTAATTAATTATTAAATAATCCTTAGTTAATGACCTTCATTAACTATTAACAATACATTAATTATTTTCTAAAATAATTAATTTATTTTAATCATTATTAATTACAAATTAATCAATCATTAATTAACCCATTAATTAATCCCTAATTAATTAAATAATTAAGTGTTAATTAAAACTTAATTAATCCATTATTACTTGATTAATTAATTATTAATCATTAATTAAAAACTAATTTTATTTAATTAATTATTCTTAATTACAAGTTAATTATCCAAAGAATAATTAATCCTAAACCCTTAACGCTTAATTACCTTAAGTAATTATTTATTTCATTAATTTATTAAATAAATTAATTATTCATTTGATTACCCTAATAATTAAATGAAAAACAAACATTAAATTGTTATTTAACTTTGCAAGTTTAAATTCAATCAAAAACCTTTAATTGTTAAATAAAACTTTTATTATAAAAGAAATTTCACAAAAGTCAAAACAAATTTCTTTTAAAATTAAAACCCTTTAAATTTTCACATTATCATTCAATTTGTTTTCAACACTTAAATTTATAAAACTTAAGTTTATTTTTAAACCAAAGATTCAAATCCAAATTTGAATCATATTTAAACTTTGTTTTACATTACTTTATATCTCAATTTTAATTTTAATTTAAATTCTTTAAAAAACATTCTTAAACAATAAACTTCTTTTAAAGTTAAAACAAGTTTAAATTTAAAAGAAGTTTATTTCCAGACATGATTCAAAACAAAACTTAAATTCACAACATAAGGTTAGATTTAAAACTTAATTAAATTCTTTACTTGGTATTTTAGAAATTCAATTTAAAATTTGAAACATGACAAATTCTAAACCGCAACAAATTATCTCGAACAACTCGAAATCACTTGAGTAACTCGAGAATCATCATTTTTCATTTTGCAATTTGTTTAAATTCAGAAACAACTCATTTTTCTCAAACCTGAAACAATTTTACCCACCCGAGCCAAAACAACATCTACACCGAGTCTCTAACCCCTATGCTTCGAGACCATCATCCAACTGCTTCGAGCAACCCACAAATTTCACCCGTAACACACACGAGTAATTCATCTTCCCTAAACCACTGATACTCCATTGCCACCGTACACCTGCACACCCATGGCCATCTCCTCCGGCCACTCGCGATCCCCTACGCAAGTCACAAATCCTCTCCAAACACCAATTCAACTCTCAGATCAACTATAAAAACCCTAAATCAATTTTAAGCATTCAAGCTCGAAAATCTGCAAAAATGTCGCAATCTGAAATATTGTCTCAAATCCAAACTCCGATCACCTGAGAGACTTCGCCTCCGGCCATCACCTCCTCCATACCCCATCTACCTCCAGCTCGAACAAAAGAGAACTCGATCGCTTAATTATGTCGCAGTGATCAAATACTTGAACACAGAAAAACTAGGGTTCAAAATTTTTAAACCCAAATCAGGTTTGCCTAATTGCCTTAATCCATCATCTCTGATTTTTCCTAAAAACTATCCACATCATTCCAACAACAAAAGAAATTCATGCAGCTCCCTATCCCTAGATCGACAGAACTAATTCAATTTGTATTTCCTGGTTAAACCAGAAATATTTTATTGAAAGCAAACTAAAATTTTAGATTATAGTTTTAAAAAATTAAGTTAAAGATCAAGTAATTTGTTTATAAGCTTAAATAAATAAATCTGAAACATTTACATAATGATTTCAGAAATTTACTCTGTTTCATTTTTTTTTCTATCCCGTGTCATCACAGTTTTATCATCATTCTCATTTTTTTTAAATTAAACTTAAGCTTGTTACAAATCTGTCTAAATCTTTAACTATAGAAATGTTTAAACATGAGATCTTAAACTTGATCAGGATTTTAAACTTATATTCTAGTCTCAGGTCCAAACACTTAAGACACAGCAAACATGCATTCATAAAAACATACACACATTCCAAATTTTCACCATATTCAGTCATACATTTATTTCAGAGTAACAAACAACTACTTATACTTATGTTTATTAAATAAAAATTGTTACTCACCAGGGTTTTAGGGGCAAAGCACAAGTATTTATGAAGAGCTTCAGATTTTACTCTTGATTTATTTGCTTTAAAACTTCAGATTGCCTTATTAAAACTGCAAATGCTTTTGAAATTTCCATCTTACTTACTGCAATGCTTCCTGATCTATATGCATGTTTGTTTCTAGGAAAATGTAAACTTGGTTTGATTTAGAACAAAATGAAGACTGCAGGTTTGTATTGAGCTTTGTGGTTTGCATGCAAATTTGATGAAGTTCAAAACAGAAATGCAGGTTTGTATGCATTTCAGGTTGATGAATTGAGGGTTGCAGGTATTTGAATTAGGATTTGAAGTTGCAGATGCAAGGCTTTGATGTTGCAAATTTAATTTTCCAGATGCATGCATGTTGATTTAGCTTGATGAGGTTGTAAATGAATCTCAGATATATGAATTTGCAGAATTGAGTTCTGAAGTTGCAGTTTTGGGTTTTGAAGAAGATTCAAACAATTTTTGATTTTGTTTATGAGCAGCTTATTTACAGGAATTCTGTTTTTGCATGCATATGAATTTTCAGATTTAGATCTGAAAATTTCTTAAGTTTGAAAAGGAATTGCAAAAAGTAAATGTAATGGAGTGAAGTGTATTAATACAAGTAGAATTTTGATTTAAAAAAAAATAAAAGAAAAAGAAAATTAAAAGGACACTTGTTTTAATTTTCAACTTTTGTCACTATGCTTAATTTAATGTTTTACACATGTCATCTAAGATGGTAATAAACTTACATATGTAATTAAGTATTTAAATTTTAATTTAAAATTGTTTATAAGTTTTTTAAATCTTACTTTACAATTCTCATGTATATATAAATGAGTTCATCACTTTTTAAATTGAAAAGAAATGGAAAAAATCAAATTATAAATATAAGCTTATTCAAAAAATAAAATTATTTTATGTATTTATTCTTCTAAATTTCAAAACATAAAATTCAAATTTAAAATTTAACTTATCAAATCAAAATTTTAATAATCAAGTTACATATAATAATACATATATAATTCTATTAAAATTAAAAAAATCAATTTTATTCCTTACAAAATATATTTATGTTCATAAGAACTCAAGTATTATAATTTTTTTTTAAAAAAATAACAAATTAAGCAATATCAAATAAATTTGCAAAAGAGATTATAAACCAATTAAGATCTTTTGTAATTTACATTGTAAATTCTTATATATAAATTTCAAGTAATATAAAATAAAACTTAGCTTTTATATTTATCAAATTTTAAATTCATATTTTTAAGCTAAATAAAATTTTAAAACAAATAAGATTTGTCATAATATAAACCATAACATTATTTATTATATTGCCTTTAAAAAGCCAATTCTTAAATCAAATTTTTAATTTACTAAAAATAAACTAGAATTAGAAAATCAATTCATTCACTAAATTCAAAATAAAAAATTTATCAATTTACAATACATACAAATATATATATTATACACAGAAAACAATTTATTTACTTTTAAAAGATAAAATCTTCTAATTTAAATATTTAATAAAACATGGTTATTAAATCAAATTCCCAATTTGTTATTAAAATTATCAAATCAAATTAAATTTATAACACAGATTATTAAATTTATATTGCCCAAATTTCCGGGATATCACAGCAACTTACCAATTCTGCGTTAATCTCTAGATTCTTGAAACCTGATTCTTGATCAAGACCGTTTCATTCATTATTTTGACCATCCTCTGCCATTGTTAAATCAGATTCATCATGGTTGAAGAAGACAACTCAGCCACATCATCCAACCCAAATACATCTCAACTCTCTGACACAACAGAAAATCTGATCGAGACTGTGATAAGCCCACAGAGCCAATTGGTAACAGTACATATGAATAAAGATAATTATCTTTTGTGGAAACTTCAAGTCGAAACAGCAATTCAGGGATATGGGCTTGAGAGCTACATTCTTGGAACCATACAAATTCCACCAATTTGCATCACTGACAAAGAAAACAAAGTTATTAATAATGAGAGTATGTAAGATATCATAGACAAGATAGACTCATATGTTCATGGCTGTTATCATCCATAAATGTGAGTCTTCTGTCACATGTAATAGGGTGTAAAATGCTAATGAAATCCGGGCTACTATTGATAAGGTTTTTAATCGTCAATCTGCTGCTAAAGTGATGTTCTATAAAAGACAGTTGTACATCATCAAGAAAGACAATCTCAAATGAGAGAATACCACTCAAAAATCAAGACAACTCGTGACTTGCTGGAAGCTGCAGGTCACAAGATCTCTGATTCTGAGCAAATAATGACAATATTAAATGGATTAAACGATGAATATGAAGCAGTGGTGGCAGTTATATCATCTCAGAAAATTCTGCCATCAATAGATGATGTTCATTCTGTGTTGCTTGCACATGAGGCAAGAATTGATAACAAGAGAGTTCATGAATCAGATTTCTCTGTGAATTATGTTGCCAACCATAAAGGAAAAGGACAAACCAGCAATAAACCAGAACAGACAATGCAAAGGGGTGGATATTCAAACAAATCCAAAGGAAGAGACAGATGGAATGGTAATAGCAGGCCTAGGTGTCAGATCTGTGAAAAACTGGGTCACACTGCAGCAAAATGCTACTTCAGGCTAAATTTGAATTATGTTCCAGGACAAAGCAACAATAATCAAAGAAATCAAAATTTCAATGCAAATATGGCATAAGTTCAACATGATTCAAGTAACCTATCTGAAAACATACATCAGCAAAATGAGATTGCAAAACCAGAACATATTCAAGATGAGGATTGGTATCCAGATTCAGGAACCACAAATCACATCACCAACAATTTGAGCAATCTAAATCTTGCGAACATGGAATACGAAGGTATGAATTCTATACACATGGGTAATGGAAAATCAATTGCAATCACACACATTGGCAGTTCATACATCATGGGAAAAAGGAAACTATATTTAAATAATTTACTTAAGGTGCCACTAAATAGAAAAAATCTGCTGAGTGTGTCACAGTTTGCAAAAGACAACAAAGTTTACTTTCAATTTTATCCACATCACTGCTTAGTTAAGGATATCCTAACTAGAGATATTCTCTTACGGGGTAAACAATATAAAGGTCTGTACAAGTTCAGTGCGACTAATCCAAGAAAACCAGAATCTAAAAGAATTTGGTGTAATAATTCTGAAATCAAAAAGGAAGAAAATTGTCAGATATTTGATATGTGGCCTCGTAAATTAGGACATCCAAATTCTGTAATTGTAAAGCATATTTTGAATAATAAAAACATTTCTTTCAAAGATATTACAATGCAGTATATCTGCACATACTTTCAAATGGGAAAAGGTCATAATACCATTCTTATACTCTGAAACACTTTACAACAAACCACTTGAACTAGTTGCCACTAATCTATAGGGGCCTGCAACACTACACAGTGATTATGGCTATAAATACTATATATCCTTTGTTGATGCTTGTTCTAGATACGTTTGGATATATTTTTTAAGGTCAAAGGATGAAACTTATAATGATGTACTACAATTCATATCTCATGTAGAAAGACAAACTAATTATCAAGTTAAAGTAATACAATCTGATGGTGAAATAGAGTACATGCCTCTAAAGCAGTACTTTCAGAAGAGAGAGATTGTTCATAAAACAACATGCCCTTACACTTCTGAACAAAATGTGCTTGTTGAAAGGAGACATAGACAATTGTTGAGACTGGTCTCACTTTACTTGCACAAGCATCCATGCCATTAAAATTTTGGCCAGATGCTTTTGCTACAGCTGTCTTTCTAATTAATAGGCTACCATCAAAGATTCTGAAATTTAAAAGTCCAATAGAAATTCTGTTCAACATCAAACCACACTATCAAAATTTGAGAATTTTTGGTTGTCTATGTTTTCCTTATCTCAGACCATACAATATCATAAGTTAAATTTTAGGTCATCCCCTTGTACCTTTTTGGGTTATACTACTGACCAAAAGGGATATAAGTGTTTAGACAGTAATGGCAGGATTTTTATTCCAAGGCATGTAGTATCCAATGATTTTTTTTTCCTTTTAAGGAATCAGAAATTAAAATGTCAAAGAAAGTACATAATCTAAAAGATTCTTTGCCTCCCATACCCGCCTTACCTGAGAAAGTGATACAAGTTCCCAAAGCATCAACAGAAGTTGATGACAGTTCTCACACGAGTAAATTTGGCTCGCAACACACTATGTCCAACTATGGACCAGGTCATGAGCAAGTTGATTCATCAAACATACTTGCACCTGTATCTCAAAAAAGAGTAAATTTACATTCTACACCTCATCAAACCTCAGAAGAAACACAGACTTACAATGATCATCAGCAACAAGAAGAAAAAAGTCAACATCAACAAGTTACCAGAGATATGATAACAAGGTCAAAAGTGTGGGATTTTCAAGCCAAAGACCTACACTGCAACTTTAGACACCGAAGAGCCAAGCACTCGTTACCAAGCAATGGAGAATGAGAATTGGAAATCAGCCATGTCAGAAGAAACAATGCTCTCATGAGGAACATGACATGGGATCTTGTTCCTTTACCCAAAAACAAAAATATTGTGGGGGTGTAAATGGACTTTTAAATTAAAGAAAAATGTTGATGATACAATTTATAAGTACAAGGCAAGGCTAGTAGCTATGGGATATTCAAAACATAGTGGTTTTAACTTCAATGAGACTTTCTCACCTGTTGTGAAACCCACTACTATAAGAACTATTATTACTATTGCCTCGTATAGAAATTGGAACATCAAACAAATTGATGTGAATAATGCCTTTCTAAATGGTGTTTTACAGGAAGAGGTGTATATGGAGCAGCCGCATGGATTCATACAGAGAGGAAAAGAAAATCCTTTTTGCAGATTAAACAAAGCTATTTATGGGCTGAAACAAGCCCCAACGGTTTGGTTTGAAAAGCTTAAAGAGACTCTCACTGGACTGGGCTACAATACTACAAAATCTGACAACTCTTTGTTTACTAAATTTAGTAATGACATAATTGTCTATGTACTTATATATGTTGTTGATTTTATCATTACATGTAATAATGAAGAGAAGATTGACAGTCTCATAAACTACTTAAATCAAAAATTCTCTATTAGGGATCTGGCCGACTTAAACTACTTTCTTGGAGTTGAGGTCAAAAGACACTCAAATTCTTCTATTCAGCTAAGTCAGAGAAAGCACATCACTGAAATCTTAAATAAAGCAAAAACGAATCAAGCAAATCTTATTTCCACTCCTATGGTCAGCAATTTACATGTTGCCAAATACAAAGGTTAAGCAAGAACCAATGACAAACAATACAGAAGCATTATTGGAGCACTACAGTATGCAACTATTACAAGACCTGAAATTGCCTACAGTGTCAGCAAAGTCAGTCAGTTCATGCAACAACTACAGATGAACACTGGAAAATGTAAAGAGGATTTTAAGATATCCCAAATGAACAACTGACTTTGGTTTAACACTGGAAACAAGCAAATGCATCAATATTACTGGATATGCAGATGCTGATTGGGCATCTGATCCTGATGATAGGAGATTTTCAACAGGCTATTGCATATTAGGCAATAACCCTATATCATGGTGCTAAAAAATAGACTACCGTATCAAGATCTAGTACAGAGGCCGAATATAGAAGCGTAGCCAATGCAACAGCAGAAATAATGTGGATTCAGTCCCTATTTAGTGAATTACGGATTAAACTTAACAGTAAATCAGTTATATGGTGTGACAATCTTAGCACAGTTGATCTTACTGCCAATCCAATACTACACTCAAGAACAAAACATATGGAATTAGATATGTATTTCATGAGCGAACAAGTAGGAAAAGGAGAGTTGGAAATAAACCACATACCTTTTACTTACCAGGTTGCAGACATATTGACCAAGCCTCTGTCCAAGATAAACTTCATTCGACTTAGAGAGAAACTGAAAGTGAATAACTCACAAGGCAGCAGAAAATCTACCGACGAAAGAGTCACCTCAGAGGATACTACCGAAAGTAGTTGATATTTTTCCTATAGCCCACAATCAAACAGATTGATGAGAAAATCGACTGCAGCTCTCAATCGAACAGATTGATGAGAAGATCGACTTGAAAGTTGAGGTACCACTGAAATTGGCAACTTTAAGTCAAGAAAATAGTTGAAAGAACATTGAGAAAATCAACTTGGAAGTCGTATTACCACTGAAATCAGGAACTTAAGTCTAACCCCAACTAAAAGAAGATTCAGATCTACTGCCAATTTTGAATATATTTTTCTTTTCCTCTGGAATCGCACTGAAGAGAGGAACTTAAAAGAAAATTCATCAAACCCTAGCTATCGAAGGGTTTGCAGGGGAGTATTGAGAAACGATCTCTCACCATCGAATATATATCCCCATCACTTATATCTCAGCCATCCCTTCTATAGCATTTAATCATAATCATTCTTTTGCAATATGGCTTCATGGGCCCAAAAGCCCATCACCAAGCTGCAGTTTATTTTTTGTTTACAAAGAACTTTGTATATAAATAAGCACTGTGATCAATGTAAATGTAGCCGAGATTATTTCCATAAAATCATTTCCTCTTTCATCATTTCTGCAATTTAATAGTCCTTATTATTATTATTTGGCATTCGAAAAATTTGCATCCATTAAAATTCCATGGGCATAATTAATATCTTTATCAATTCCAACCTACCACTCAGGTGAGCATTCTACCACTCCACAGTGAGTAATCTTCCACTCCACCCCAATCTCTTTTCGATTTTATATATAAGCATGTTAAAATTAGATTTTCTGAGAACAGTACTGCATAATGGAGTGCCAAGGTATATGGCATGTAAACTACTGATTTAGATGCCAAATTCCCTAGTAATGACCTACTTCATAATACTCCTTTGCTGAAGTATGTTTTGGATTTTTTCCTCATTCATTTTAAGCTCAACATGTTGCTTCAATTGATGCATAATATTTCTGATAGTTTTTGCATTCTCAAGATTTTCTTTCGAAGAAACAAAGAGGTCATCTACATAAGAAGATGATTAATGGTTGGTTCACATTTATATATGGGAGAAATTATGCCTTTTAAATGCTTTAATTCAAACATGCTAGATAGATTCTTTACGGCTATAGCAAATAAATATGGAGTCAGAGGGTCTCCTTCCTTGAGCTTCTACTCCTTATGGTAAGCTATAAGGAGTACCATCAATTTAGATAGAAAAGATGGAGGGAGGGTAGCAATTCATTTTTGAACTAGAGAAGATAGTTTTGGTGGAAACTCCATAGATAATAACATGTGATGAATGAACTCTCTGCTAATTTTTCCATAAGCTTTCTAAACCTCTATTTTTTAAACAAAGATTGTTAAGACCTTTCCTATTAAAAGTTCTAACCATCTCATTGACTAGTGGTGATTTTTCTAAAAAATATGTGCTTGGAATATAATTATTCTAATAAAGGGAGAATAGATCATCATGCATCCCTTAATTCTATTGCAAATAATGTTAGCTATGCTTTTGTATATCACATTACAACATGAAATTAGCTTAAAGTCTGATATGGAATTAGTCCCTTCCTTTTGGAGCTAACGTGATGGAAGTGTGGTAATTTCATTTATTATCTGACCAGTTGAAAAGACACCCTAAATAACTTAAGTGAGGTAATTTTAGATGAAATCCCAATGATGTTTAAAAAAGTTTGAAACAGAACCATTTAGACCTAGACTGCTATCCTCATCAGTTTGGAAAGTGGCACGTTTAATCTCATCCATAGTGATCATAGCTTCTTACTTGTTTCTAGCTTGCTCGAAAAGTACCTTTTCATAGAAAACATTAGGAAAGTTAGCGATGACACTATCAGAGTGGTATAAGTTTGAAAAGAAAGATATAGTTGTGTTTAGTAACTCTGATATGTTAGTGATTGGATTATCGTATGCATCAAGAAGATATTTAATGCTATTATTGTTGTTGTTGTTTGTCATTCATGCGTAATTTTTTTTAGAACATTGATCCTGCTTTTGAAGTCATCTTATTTTAAACATTCGATGATTTTCTAAAACATGGCTATGCAATATTATCTCCGAGCAAAAATGGTTATTTTTGTATTGTACTGGAACGTCCACATCTATAGGATTATTAATTAGTTTCAGGTATAGTACATTGCATTTTCCCCTCATGTCATATGTAAACTATTTCAGGCTAATCCTCTCTTTACTCCATTCTTTCAACGATTATTTGGTATTTTTCTTTTTATGTAAAACTTGATAAAGTGGATTTCCAGTTATATCAATTTTCCAGGCACTTTAATAATATCAATGTACTTATTCATTTATACCAAGCATTATTAAACATAAATGGTGTGGATTTAGTCTGATTATTATTCTTAACGAGTTTAATAAGCATTAGACAATGATCACTTGATGAGTGGTTTAAAATATGAGTATAAGAATGAGGGATTTTTTTCACGAAAACTCATGGTTGACAAAAGTTCTATCATTTTTACTATGAGTCAGAAGTCCTCTTCCTCCCATCCAAGTGAATTATTCCCTATATAATGCATCTCTTGCAATTTTTCTGACGTAATAGTGTCAAAAAGATAATTCCTTACTATAGTTTCTAGCAATATTTTGAGGACTAAATCTGTCGGGGCCATATAAAACATAATTAAAGTCACCTGAAACAATCCACGAAGTATAGATGCTTCCGGACATATCCTTCAAATGCTGCCAAAGACTACTTCTTATTTCGTGATTATGTAAGCTAAAAATAAGGGTAAAAGTAAAATTGAAGCCAACTTTGTTTTGAGAAGAACAAGGGATAGCTTGAGAACAACTATGGATGAGATTTGAATCCTATATGTCAAGGTTCCATGTAAGAGTGATCATGCTTTTATTATCATTAGCTAAATTGATAAAAAAAGGTAGGCACAGTTTGGTTTAAAATTCTAGACAAATATGTGAATACCATTGTCTTGTATTTTATGTTCTAAAATGCCAACAACTATGGGATTTATTTTGTTTACATGCTCAATCAAGCCATACTTTCTCATGTAGAATTTAATCCCTTGATGTTCCAAACAAGGAACGCTATTTAGTTATCAAATAGTATGGATTCCCCAATTTCAAAGTTAATCGTGGGAAAAATCACTTATCTTCTTTTACTTTTCCTTGCTTTGGACTTGACTTATGAAATAAGATTATTCCATTAAGGGTTATCAAATATATCATTGTTAGTGGAAGTTTTAAACACAAATGCTCTTCAACATTTCTGAATCTATAAGTAACTTTGTTGCAAATACGACCTTGATTGTTGTTTTCTGTGACAACTTCATTAGATTTGGGTTTCCATTTTCTACCTCTTTTTATTGTAATTTAATGTTAATATTATGTGTCTAAGAAAAGGCTTTGCTACTTAGCTTTCTTACTTCAGTTGCATCTTATGAATCTTTAGTAAAGTGATCCATGTTAGCATTGGATGTATGACTTGTATCTGATAGAGTTAAGGGTAATGCTTAAAGGCAATTATGTAGTTTGTTACATATATCTAACTTGATAACAGTCTGGTTCAAAATAAAAGTTGTTTTCTTCCTATTGTATACTTGCTATATGATATAATCAATTTAAAGTATTGAATAGAAAATCCTTAAATTATATATTATGTGATGGTAACCATAATGTGTTGTAATCATGAAAATTCTATCATGTTAAAATATAACATATTATTTTAAATATTCCTAGTCAAGATATTTCGAGAAAGGATATCGATTCATCTGCTGAGACTAGAGTATGTAATGCTCTACAAATATTTGGTAGTATATAACTCATAGTTGTTGGGGCCACTAAGGAGTTGCCTACTGATAATTATTGAGTAACCATGGAATAAATCACTCGAGATTTCTCCATTAGTAAATATAACTAAGATCAAACAGGCAATCTCAAAGCGACGATGTTACACGGTTCCCTCGACGTAAGAGTATAGTGGAACCTTGCTATGGACACCCCACTTTCATTATAGTTAGATCATGACATGGCGTCCATCGAGCATTTATTGTTGGGTCTGATTTGAAGTATTGGACGTAAAAAACTATTCAATAGAGAATTCATCTTCTTAGTTATATATGGTAACATCACAGTCAACTATAGTCAACTCAAAGTCAAAGTTTTTGGCCTGAGTAATATGATTAATACCAATTTTTATTATCAACTCAAGGATTTTTTTCATACTTACAAAGTTGAACGTGGATGATCTTGGAATTTTGACCAAAATTTTCATAAGTCCTGATGTGATATAGTTTCGACGAGGAGAATTGATGTAAATAATTTTTACTTCAAGTACCGCCTATATTAAGTAAAATTAGATTTTACCTAAAGACGTGTAAGTGATAAATTTAGCTAAAATATTACACTACTAGATAAGGGGATATGTGAAAGCTAATATTCGAACTGTTCGATATTAATCGCTGACTAAATTTACATCTTTGAGTCGCACAACCACAATGATGAATATTTTGAAAAACCACACAATTTAATTAATTTATAATTGTTGTAAATCAATTAATATTTTTAATTGTTAAATTTTATTTTATTAATTTGAGTATCATTGATATTTAATAAAGCACATATATAAAAGTTATAAACATGCGTACCGATATATAAAGTCAGTATAATATTTGAAATGGAACAAATACTAAGTTAGATTTTAAACAAACTAAACAAATTAATATTTTTAAAATATTAAGTATTAAATTTTAGGGTTTTCTAGGCCTTGGGAAAATGTTGGAGAAAAATTTAGCTTCGGGGACAAGAAGTTTGCCTTTTAGGTTGAAAGACACTTTTTAGTGTACATCACAAAATGATAGTTGCGACCATCATTTTCTGTTCGCACTAAAAAGTGTCATTCAGACTAAAAAACAAACTTGTTGTCCCTAAGACTAATCTTTTTGCAACTTCTTCCCTGTGCTTATTCTCCTATAAATTTTATTTTATGTGTATGAATACTATTAGTATTTAATAAAGTGCATATATAAAAGTTCTAAATGAGCGTACCGATACAAGATATCGGTAGAACATTTAATTGAATTTAAATAGATTAAATGCTATGCAATTTTGGAAATTTTCGAGGGCCATGTGGTACCTATTATGGCCAGCCATAGATAATAAAGAGAGGGAGTAGGTTTGATGAGATTTAATTGGGAATTAAATATAGAAAGTTTTAAAGAAGAGAATTGAAAAGTTTTGATATTTCCTTTAAAATAAATTCCCTCTTATTTATTTCATCGATCTCTACAAACAACATTCATTTTGTCATTTTTCCTCCTCCCAATCAAGTTATGGAAAACAACTAATGGATTCCATGGTTAAAATTCCCAAAACAAAATTAAAATCAAACGACGGTTTTTCTCTCCCGATTATGGAAAAATTTAGAGGTTGATACAAAAATTTAAGAGCTATTATTTATTGTTCAAGGTGCTAGTTTTGGCAAAATCCTAAGGTAATTTTCAATTCTATATTTTTAATATAATAACTATGTTCATATGCTTTGGATCCCCTACATGTTGTACAACATATATTTATAGTGTAGCACAATTTCAAATCCCTATTTTTACATCTCAATTAATAATTATTAATACAACTGGATCCACCCTTTTCTATTCCTCAATTAATTATATGACAAATATGCTAATATTATAGATTCTTTATCTCATATAATTTATTCATATTGTATATTAGTTTGTTGTTGAATCAATTATAACAAATTTACATGTACCTAAGTTGTCCGATCTAATTAGTTGTTTTTCTAAAATTATTTAATCGATTTCCCTTTAATTAAATATATATATATATATATATATATATATATGCATGTTACGTGGTTATTTTAATATTTTGCATGATAATAATTTTGATTAACTTTCATCTAATTTTGATTTAAAACAATTTTTGATTAAATCCAACTTTAATTATTTGAACATACTTTTAAAACAAAAACATTTATTACATAGTTGCTGCTTGTGTAATTTTTTTTAGTTTTTGTTTGCACAATGTAAGAATTATTTCAATTTAAAACACATGAGTGGATTTTAATGTAAATGCTTTGTTTAATTGATTCATTTCCTAAATTGAAAGTTGGAATGAGGATTAAATTACAATCTTTTAATATGCTTGTTGTTTTATATATCGAAAACATTATGTAGAAATAAACATATGTATATGTATCCTTTTCAACTTCAATTTAATATAGACTTTTATGTCAAACTATATAATATTTTAAACCCTTCCTTTGTTATATACATACATACGTACATATATATTATGTACATATATTTTATTAATCGAAATCTTGGACAAAAAAGACATATGTAAATTTAGACATAAATGTCATTTAATAAATCAATCAATATAATTATATAGGGAGAGAAATAAAATGTTTCTTTCTATATATAAATCCATATCTTGCTCAATTAATTATATAAGTTAAGCGGGAGACAAAAGTTTTCATTCTCTATATCATTTTTTCATGTTACCATTACACACATACGCATTACTTATATGTTGCACTTATATTTTACACATACGAATGTATTAGATAGATTCATTATAATTGCAACGACCTGTAAAATTTCGATAATTAAATTTGTAAATTTAATGAATTTTGTTTTAATATTGGAAGAAATAAATTTTTTTAAGGTAATAATGTTAATGCAAGTTGAAATAATTAGTGCAATCCTAATTAATTGAAACAATTGTAAGGGTATAATTGATTGTATTTAGTAAATCGGGAAATAAATTTTAATAAATATAATCAAATATTATGTTAATCTAAATTAAGATAATATTTGAAAGTAATGTCAATTCCATTTATAATATGGCAACAGGTTGATTTAAAGAATGGAAAACAAGATTTATTAATTTATTTGAATTTAAATTTTAGTGATTGGGTTTATTGCAAATAAATGGAATTAAATATTTAAATATTACGTTAATGGGAAATTAAGAGAAATTTGGAGATTTTAATGTAATAAATCATGAACCAATGTTAGTGGCATCTTATTGTGATAAAATATGCAAACAACAAGGTTTAAAAATTTAATAAATGGATTTTGGAATTATAAATGTATAAATTTCTGAATTTAATGAAATTGAAAATTTAACACTGAAATTGAGGAATTAATCAATTTTTAATTGACATCTAAATTTGTTTAAATTAGTGTGAATGATTAAGAAATTTAAAAATGATAAATTGTCAATTATAGAATCGAAATTTAAAAATTTGATTTAATTAATTATTTATTAATTTATTTAATTAATGTAAAAATAGCCATTTTGGCCACTGACTCGGATTTCAACGAAACTAGTTTCATCGGAACCGTAATGGTGAATTATTGTAGGGTTTCAAGTTTCGTAACGATCGGACATGTCGTTTGGTCGTACGGACCTGAAACGCCTTGAAATCAATTTAATTGAAATAATTGAAATTAATTCGTAATAACATAATTTTTGCATAACTTCTTCATACGATGGAATTTGGACTTGAAACCTATTCCATTGCGTTTAAATTATTTGAAAACATATATTTTGATATATGGGTTGGTCCAATTTCGTTCCGGAGTCAGAATGGGCTTTTCGGGCCATTTTATCATTCAACGTGCAGATAAATCTTATCCATCCATCCTATGTTCAGCGTTGCATATATATACTTCGTTATAAACCCTAGCCTATTTCTTATGTCATTATTTTATACGTACAATTTCTATAGCTCCTCCTCATTCCATGGCAGACAAAACCAAATTCCAATTCCAATTTCAAATAAAATTCAAAGCCAAAAATTCAAACTCTTCGAACTATATCATATTTTATATCGTTTGAAAGCTCTCGACGAGCACATCTCAGAACTGCAATTCATTTTTCGTTTTGATTCATCGTTTGATCAGCAATCATCAGTGAATTCTCGGCCGTCCTTTGGGTATGGGTTTGATCGTACGGTGGATCTACGTCGCGGAGTCGATCAGGAGGTGCGAGTGCATAGAGGGTGGCGAGCCATGTCGATCTATAGGGTCGACTTGGGTCCTAGATGACCAGAACGCCTCGAACTTCATGATCTTGGGCGGCGGAGGTGCTGTCACCATGGGGGGTCGGAAGTGGCTGCGACCCAGCTATGGGTGCGGCTCGTCAAGGCAGGGACGATGGTGAGGTTCGATCGGAGGCTTGAGCGGCGTGGTGATCGTAATTTTGAACGATTTGGTGGTGGCTCAGATAGGTTCGAACGCGTGCGAATTATGGTTCTGGTATGGCTTCGAACAGGAGATGATGACGTGGAAGGTAAGAGTTATCTTTATTTTATTTTATTATATTTTCGATTTCAAATCTTCTAATCGACATTACTTCCACGTACAAGTTCGGATTTACGCATGATTTTCCCCACTAGGTTCGTATTGGAATTCCGGATGCGCCGGTTTGGACGAATTCTAAGACTGTTCAAATTTTGGGTTTAAATTGGACTTAAATTCAGTTTAAATTCAAAAGGTAGTGTTTTAACCTACTCACAACTTCTAAAATTTCTTATGTCTGTTAAATTGATTTATGATGTGATTAGAAATTTATTTATGACTGTTAGGCATATTTTTAATCATCATCTCAGTTAAATTGAATTTACTTGAATTAAATTTTTATTTAAATTTTTATTGCATATGAACTGTCAGTTAAATTTTTATTTAATTTATTATTGAATATAAATTACCAGTAAATACCTGTTATTTATTATCTGTTCTATATTGATGTTATTGTTTGAATTGGATGATGATTGTGATAAATATTGATGATTGATATTGAATGAATGGATGTTGTATTTTATATTATTATAAACTGCAAGTTGTTATGGATTTTATTTCGTTCGGGATTACGGCTTGAAATGATATATAACCATATTTATATTTTAAATTACGGATTGGAATGATAAATATCTGTATCACTTAACCATAGGATAGAAAATTATATATAGACACCGTAATCTATATATATATATATATAATATTTTGAACTGATTTCTATGGTTTTGTAAAGAAATATATGGTTTTATATTAATATTGATTTTCTATATTTTATAATGTTATTTTATTCTTGATTTTGGACTATTTATAATTTGTTTAATATAAAATAAATTTAGCAATAAATTTTGATTTTATGGAAGATAATATGTTTAAGTAATTAAATCATATGTTAATATGTAGAGTTTATAATGATTTAAATAAATTAAGGTTGGAAGATAAATTGGAAATTATTTGAAATTGAATTTAGTTATAATTAACTCAAATAAGTTGATGTGAAATTTATTAAATTGGGAATTTTAAAAAGGTATGATTATTATAACTTGATTTTTGAGTTAAGGTGAATTAAAGGAGTATTTCAAGTATAAATAAATTTAAGGAAATATTAAGTTATTTATAATTTGGGATTTATTTAAATGATAATGGATTTACTAAGTAAAAATATTTCAAAACTAAATAATAGAAAATGGAATTTGATATGTATATATGAAATTTCCAAACTCAGCTGTGAAATTGTTGACTATTTTGAAGTTGGAAATATATTGAATTTGGAATGGTTTATTTTGTGGATCAAATCTGTTTTGAAATCGATATAATTTGGAATAATTTATTTGGAAATGGGATTGAATTGAAGTTTATGATTTGGGAATTGATTTGGGAATTGAAGAGGCTATTTTATTATATAAAGTATTTTAAAAATTTAAACCATTTAAGTGGTGGAAGTTATGTTCAAAGTTATGAGTTTCAAGGTAGTATTCAAATGTTTTGATTTCGAGATGTTATAGATTTGAAAGTGTTATGATTTTAGAAAAGGATATATCTGAAATGAAAATGATATCGCATTGATTTGGTTTTTAAAGGCAATGATATTTGGTTTTAGAGTATAAATTATTTTGAAATGAATGCGGTGTTATAATAATGTTTGGTTGTTAAAGAGACCAGGATCGGAAGTTGTCATACTCTCTGCCAACTCCGAAAACCACTTTAACAACCATGTACGCGATGGAGATTCCTGAATGAAGTAGGATGGTGGTGGCGTTTCCTTTGAGGTAAATACGTGGACCCGACTCCCGTGAGTTGACATAAGGTGGCTAAAACAGGAGCGATTGACGGGCTAATGAGGTAGCACCTTTGATCGGACACATCCCTTCGATATTATACTTTGACTTTTGGATTGATTCAGTGGCCACTTTTGATTTTTTTTTTTTGGTGGTGTGGCTCGAGGTGGGCGGTAGCAGCGGCTATGCGTTATCACTGGCCCGGAAGCGTAATTGGTATATCTACACTAACATTGCCTAGTTGTGCCGTGTCACCTACCCTAGCGCGCCTTATACGATTTTGTTTTGTACCATACCTATGGAGTGCCATCTAACGACGCCCAGTACGGGGCAGATTACGGTACTGTATAGACTATGGGAATATAAAAGTGTGTTAAGGTGGAAAATGTAAAGCCTTAACGCTATTTTCAAGTATATTATATTTTACTTTAGACACTATTATAATAGCATATATTACTACATAGTAAATAGTTTAACGGATCCTTGGAGATGTGAATCTCGAGCATCTCTTAAGTTACTACACTCGCGTTAGACACTGGCTAGGAGATGTCAAATCCCGCAAACATCTCTGACGCCTTTCCACTCATATATTTACCATTGATTTAACTTACATAAAATCTTTTAGTACTGACTCGAGTGTTTTGTCTTTTCAATTCGACCGGGTCAGTCTGGGCATTACAGGATTTGAAGACTTTATTTTGGAGGACGAAGACGAAGATATTATTACTATTATCTATTATATTATTCACTGCATCATGTACTCTGTTGCATTTTATTATTCTCTGGTATGTGTAACTCTGATATGTATTGTATAAGTATAATCGAATATTTTGTAAAACAGCTTCATGAACTGTTTATTTGATTATTATATTTTATCGTTCCGCTGCAAAATTCTATTTTGTTTTATTTTTTTCTGTTTTTCTTATCTACCCCAATAACAATACACCCTTCTGTATGGTTTGAGTCTGATGTGTGTGGTTTATCTTTAATTTAAAACGTACAAAAGGCGGGATGTTAAATAATACAAGTAAATTCAAATAAAATTTAAAAATCCATATTAATGATTTAAATAAAATAAGATTTTATTTAAAACTTTATCTTAGATTGGATTTAAAATTTCTTTTGACTTTATAGGCCCGATAGCCCAAAATAGAATTTTTTTTGATATCTACCTATTTCACCCACTTTCGACAAGGTCGGTTCCAACAGTATCATTTACAGTTTCACTTAAAGGCTCAACAAAAGTCTTGTCTATAGTATTCTTATTGATTGAAGCATGCATGTTACCATGAGTTTTTACTATATTACAATTGTCAAAATTATTTGAATCAGTCTTTGTTTATGTTTTCACTTGACTATGATGCAAGAAACCAGACTTTTTGAGAAATGCGCTTCATGGGAATTTTTATTTTTCTACCGATGATTAACCGAATTTCCAACCAGTATTAATATTATGTAGATCAAAATTTGTATTTCCGCTTGTATCCATGTTATTCTTTGTGCCATTTGACTCATCAGTTTTCATAACATTATCATTATTTATGTTAGAAACTCTGAGGTTTTAGAACCCACTCTTTGTGAAAATAATACATCTTCTCTGAATGTTCAAAATAGATGTATCTATTGCACTTTGAAGGATGTCATTCATAGAGAACATAATGTCACAATAAGTTGTTATTTTCATCTAGGATTAGAAGTTTTATTGGGAAAGTTAAAATTAGAGTTGACTTCAATAAGATCTCTATCATATGCAATTCTAATTAGACCATTTATAACCTAATCAAGCTTTATAGTAACACCTAGAACCGGTGTAATTCTGCCTATACGTTCTTCTGTCTAATAGTCAATGTCTATTCTAGAAATCTAACCTATATAGGAATGGATATAAGGAATTCCCCTCGCAAGTTCATACCATTTCATTATAACATGTCTTCTATCATAGAAGTAAGTGCCATTAGCATGAACATTATCACATTCATCGTGATTTTCGAATTTAACTAGGTAGTAACCATTGTCCTTCAAATAGATTTGAAATTCCACTTCTGGCTTCCAAACTTTATTAATACATGCTTAAAAGTAACGGTGGTAGGGTTTGGGACCCGTTACATACACAACAATGGAAATTTTCCATTTGTCTTTAGTAGACTCAATGATATGGTTGTTCATTTTAGCATATCTTAAATTGTTATATTTCACATTGTGGAAAAAACTAATAAGAGAGAAACAAAAACACTTCCTATTTTGCAACTATTACATTCCATGCACATGAAACCCAATTTTTCATCGAAGGAGACTCAATGAACTTATTCTCGGATGTAGCAGTGCTTTGATTAGGATAGGAAATTCCAAAGGGCTTTTGATATTAAGATGACTCTTCGCTACACCAAAGTTGCAGCATGGAAAAGTGCCCAGTCCCGTGTTGACATTATTGCTACGCCCAGGTGCATCTTATTACATATTGCCTTGATTAGACAATCTGGACTACCGTCTAAGGGAGATTTTCGATCTTGCATGAGTAAAGACTTCATTATCTTAAGGACGGTATGCATGATCTAGGGGTAAATCCAGAGGTTAGGCTAGATTTAAGGGAAGGAAGGAGAATGTTGGATAGGTGGAAACTTAGCCGCCATTACAAAAACATCAATAAAATAGTTTTTGTCAAAGACTATGAATTTAATTTTTAAAGATATAGCCTTCTATTCAAAGGAGAACAATTAAAGGTGACAGTAATTAACCTTTATTAATGCATTTGCCAAAATCTTTCATTTGGAATGATTCAAAATTAAATCACCATTATCTATGGCTGAACATTAATTTAAGGTTGATTTACTATTTTCGTTTGCACTATGATGTTCAAGCTTGAATATTCCTTCATAAGGGGTTCATTATTTCCATAAATAATTCTCTAATATTTCATAAATATTTGTATATTATTAACTACCATTTAATTGTTTAAACTCAGATTTGATACTCACTTAGTGCACCAAATTCATAGGAGAATTTCAATATAGTACATAACATGTATGATAATTCTTATTATCGATGCACAAGGAATCTATCTTATATGATTCATATTAAAAAAATAATACGGTGCCCATGTATATTAATTGTGAAATTTCAAACGTCCTTTTATACCAATTATAATGTATGTCGTTTCAAATTCTTCATTGAGAATCAAAAACCCAAGTTTTAACTGATTTTAACATAGGTACATCATTACCAATCGGTTGCATATTGTTTACATATAATATTAGAAATTTCGAAATATCTTAGTTCCTTCTGTTATCTTTCTTACAGACATGCTTCCTCTGTATTTTATCTCAAATCGAACTATTTGATTTCCCTGTCAAATACTTGCTTAACCTCTATATGCTTGTTTAAGATCATATCTTAATGATTCTAAAAGCTTTATTATAACCCCCAAGACTTCACGACACCTTGGAAATGGTTACCAAACAGTCTCCTCTATACTACTGTTTAGAAGTTCTATTTCAAATGTCTATGTGCCAAAACTCAGTCATACTATTAATTTGCAAGTAGAAGCATAATGGAATTAAGCACCCTAATCGGTGAAACTTCTGCACTAATTTCAAAATTTGAAATCAATGAGGTCATTTTCCATCAACCTTTCTTTATTACATTTCTAATTGCATCGATCTTCTTCTCGAAGACTCACTTGCAGTGATGGATCAAATTCTTTCCAATACAATTTCCAAAAGAAAGATTTGTCAACATACTTGGAATCCATTTAGGATTCAATGCATCATGCCATGTGGTAAAGTTTACAATCTTCGAGGCTTTTCGACAACTAAGGAGATTATCATTATGGATTATATATTTACCATATATCAGTCGGAAACTCGTAGCTTCTCTTCAATGTGTTAGATTTCCTATTAGACATTCTAATGAATTTTTTCCTTTAGGGATAGGTTGAATTTGTGTAATCTAAGTAATAATTTTCAATGTTAGAATCTTGGATTGTATCTAAATTTGCCACACTATCACTAATTTTTATAAAAAAAAATACATTTGGTAAGAAAGTTGTTTGTCTTGAAATAATAATTTGTTTCTTAATTCGATGAAAAAGCCATTTAAAACATTTTATGAACTGCCTATGCACTTAAATAAAATAATTTTAGCCTTAAGTTCATGAAACTTACGTTCAGAACATAGATTGGACAACCACACATCTTAAATTTTTAAAAATGAGGTTTCTTCCCTATCCATATCTTATATGGTGTCGTAGTCGCAGCTTTAAAAGAAACCAAATTTACCCTATGTGCTTACTCTTAAGTACATATCTTAATAGAAAAAGTAACTCCATTTCATCCATTATCTATTGTATTTTTTCCAACAGGATTACTCCTTGTTGACACATTATTATTGGGAGAGTGATTCTAAGGATGAATCCCATTCTCTTCTAGGCACTTTCGGAACTCTTATCTAAGATACTAACTTAGACTTGAATTGTTTTAATTCTTTTGCATGCTACATTTTCTACTTTTGGTTTTGTATTCTATAAGCTTATCATAGATGTCTAACTTGCATATCAAATACACATGTTCATATCTAAGAAATTTCATAAGTGATCTTTAACATAGCAAATGGATATGCTTTTGGTATCATTAGACCTTGGATTGCACACATATGTATGTATTAATCCAAAGATTTTGTTTACTCTTTTATTACTCCAACTAAATGGGTGCTTTTCTATTAATCATTTGAGATGCTATTCACAAGTTTCATATAATTCACAATCATATGATTCACAATTATATAATTAAAAAAAACTTTTTAAAGATATGGCTTAGTCCATGATTCCAAAGATAATTGTTAAAAAAAATTAGACGCTTCTGTATTTTCTATAAGGCTAACACATCACCATTATTATGAAAATAAATACCATTACCAAAATATTGTATATGGACTTATTTTAAAATGAGTATTCGTAATATTCATATTAAAAAAAAGTTGCATCTATTTTCAATCCAAATTGAAAATACTTATTATTTCATATATGATATTCGGTTTACACAAAAGTAAATTTTCAAAACCTGACGTGCCATCTAGTAATGTTTTATTGTATACCCCTTCTGTTTTTGTTGTTACAATAACAACACTAAAATATAATGCTCCATTTAATCACTTATCATGGGCTGTATATTTCTTTTACTACGTCGAATTTATAGTTGAGAGCTCAAATCAAATATCTCAAACTTAAGAAATAGATCTTATAGGGAACGATTTCCAGTAAAAAAATTATATTTGAAATAGAATCGTGTTTCTTGTTCCTTACTAAGTATATAAAAATATTTTACATGGTTTCTTTTTTGATTTCTCTTCATGAAGCGGAGGTAACCATTATCTATCTCTTCATCCTAAATGTGTAAATATTACTTCCACTTCTAAACTTTTGCTTTCTCTTATAAATGATTGAACTTCCAAAAGGAGATTAGTGTAGGACTACACTAGATTTATTAACAAAAGTGCATTCAGTCATATTTAACATGTTAGGGAGATCGAATAAATCGCACTCAAGTAAATAGATCAAAATTGACATTCCAGTGGTTGAACTCCTAGGCCTGTTTGCACTCCTTGTTCTAGAGTTGTTCCCAACACAACAAGATCCTTAATGTTTTCAGTCATATTGAGCACATGATCTTGTGCTATGCTTTACTTAGTCAATTCGAATGAAGTAATTTCATCAAAATCCTAGATATTACTAATGCGACTATTAACCATACAACTTTTGTATGTGATCAAACATAAATCGAATATTCGTACTCTAGAATCGTTTTAGAGTCCAAAACACATAGAAGACATTGTAAACTAGGGAAAATTCACACTTGAGTGACCAAGACGTTAAAGTACTAATGGTTGCTTTATTCGTTCTTAAATGGGCCTTGAAGTGAGAACATGCTAAAAAATTAATTTATTGGTAAGTAAATTTTTCGCATTCTTTATCAATTTTTTTATTCGGTTCATTTTGTATACTTTAATTGACAAATTATTTTATCAATTACATTATATGTACAAATTTGTTAAAGTATATTATTATAATATTACATGTGTTATACTTATTAGAATGGTTTGTTTTATTTTTCTAATAATGATCCCGCTAGATTTTACATTTCTTAAAATCCTAAATGCGATGTAGGGATTTAATAAGTTCCTCTAGTAAGTGTTGGTGTTAATTTACCCTGTTAATACAACCTCGAGCTTGCTTAACAAATTGTAGTCCCCATGAAGGGTAAATGACACATCATTAGTTATATCTCATATAATACATCTAACTGTATAATCTTTGTTCCTAATCATCTTTATGACCTTGAGGGTGCTCGATAATTCATTAAGTACATTAGATACAACAACCTATCATTTCGTGACTGCTTAAGGAAAATTTATAACCCTCAAAGGCGGTCAACAAAGTAGAAAATGTTCTTACTAATCTAGGGACAATATAAAAATTAATATAATGATTTTATGGCTTGAGGGTGCTCAACAACCGTAAGTATGTACAATACTCTATTTGTACTTCAAACAATAAAGAGCAAAATTATTTTAGATTCATAATCTCGAAATAATAATAATAATGAGTATTATCATCTATAAGAAATAGTTAATATTTACAACACTCAGTGACAACTTTTACCATTATACACACACACACAAAAACCAATATACATATGTATTTATTCCCTATATTCATAATGGGTTTTATTTCTATATTAACTTTAAAAATTGTATTTTATTATATTTTATGTTCATTATATATGATTCTCTTATTTGATTTTAACCTTTATAATGCAATATTAGATCTTATATTCATGTACATATTATTATTAATTATCAGTTAATTAAAAATTACAACGTTGTTACAACCTATTATAAACCAGAACATCTATAATTCATTTTATAATTTATAATTATTTTGAATTTATTTTTATAACTTCTACAATTTTAAATTCATTTTTTTTAGATTTATTTATTTATAACTTTTAAAAGTTAAAAGTGGACATCATTAAATTTGTCTATTTATAAATTTAAAATTTATTCTTAACCCTTATAGATTTTATCTCAAAATTAAAACAATTGTAAATAATTTATTTTAAAATTGGTTTAAGTTTAAAAATTATTAATTTAAACCAATTTTAAATTCAAAATTTATATATTATTCATAATAACACAATGTAGGTTCTGATACAATTATTGGATCAGATACATCGAGTAGCGAGGTAAAAGAGAAAATTTCTAAAAATAAATCTTTTTTAATTTTATGTGCTAGTTCTTTTATAGTGTCACTATGAATAATATTTTTAAACTAAATTATATCTAATATTTAATGGTCAATGTTTAGTTTAATTATTTAAAATTTAAAATTTTTCCATTTACAATTAATTTAACGTTATATTTTGTTTACTTTATTAAGGTTGAATTTTGTGATGTATTATTACAAATACATTTGTTGAACATGCATTTTACTCGAACGTATACACTAATTTGAGTAACATTTAATCAAATATAATAGTTGATAAAATATTTTTATTAATTTCAATATTTATTTTAATATTATATTTAATAAGATATATATATATATATATATATATATATATATGTTATACACAACACACACACATATGTATGTGTATGTAGAGTTAAACTAATTTATAAATTGTTTTGATTCGAATAAAAAATTTACGAATTTCTAATGTCACATATATTTATATGATACACAATTAAATAATACTAAAATGTCTAGAATTTTAGTACGAACCTAATAGCTCAAGCTGCATGTAAGATGGAGCTTATATATAAAAGTTACAAAATTCACAAGTTATAAGATGATTTTGGTATTTTACTTAAGCAACATTTCATAAATCTGGACTATAACATAATGAAGGAATAGATTATAGACTTGAAGATGATCAACTACGGTTGGCTAAGAAAAAGGGAAAATTCGTCTGATTCCATTGATTATTACCGATCCATAGTTGAATAGGTGCTACTCCATCAAAATGACAAATTTTCCCCAAGGTTTTGTACTACGGCTATCTATGTTGTTTTCAACAAAAAGATAAGTTAAGGAATTTGAGTATAGATCAGTAGCAACTCATTATAGTGATCATTTTGCCCCTGAAGTTCTAAAGTATAAAGACTAAGGCATTTTTGGAAAAAAAAATACAAGTTTGATCAATGACAATGGATCGGTACCGATCCATGGATGGATCGGTACCGATCCATCACGCCTTGAGGTTTGGTCTAAGATCAACTTTGCCTTCCTCTTATTATTCTGGATCATGTAAATTGATGATTCCAAACTGAAACTAGAGAATCTGAAGGACTAAATCAACTATAAATATCAATCTTGTTTATCTAGAGAAGGGCTTTTGGCATTTTTGATTGACTTGCACATTGAATGATTTTTACTATAGGAGAGGCTATGAACTTTGGATTTAATCACTGTATTTCAAAATTCCTTTGTAATCTTGGTTGGTCAAGCAAGAAATAATCAATAAAAACAATGGTGGATGTAGGCCAACGATTTTCCAAACCACTCTAAAAAGACTTTTGTTTCATTTCTTGTTTCTCTTTGAATTTTTACAAAATTTTCACTTTTTTTATCGATTGGGGATGTTAGCCCTAAAATAAAGCTAATCATTTTTGGTACTTTCATTAAGAAATTGATTATCAGCGCGAATTTAAATTTGCTAGTAGAATTTGCAAAAATCTCCAAAGGATCCGATAAAATGATGGGACCAGAAAGGAGTACTGGTATGATGGTGATTGATGAAGAACCCACTGGATCAAAACAAAAGATATAGTGATAGGTCTACAAAATCTACATTGGATGTGGTGACAATGCAAGAGTTAGAGAAGGCAGTGGATGCAGTAGATAAGAAGATGGAAATGATGCAACATGCCATCATGGAAGAAACGTGAAGGTGATTTTTCTATATGAAACAGCCTCAACAAGGAGAAGACTCATCTTAAAGCATACAAATAAAAGAGAACCTTTATTGGAATCAAGTGAATGAAGTTCTACTAATTGGCATGGACCTTGAAAGGAAAAAGCTCGTTATAGATGTATATAAGATGGTAGAAAGAAAATTAAAGGAACCGGAGTTAAAGGATCAACCCAAACAACAACCCAAACAACGATCGGTACTAATCTATCAAGGAAGCATGGTGATGATAGAGATGCTATTGGAGGTTTATTATTGATACATATCAAGTTATAAGTCTGGTGGATGGAAGAATGAGAGTAAATTCCAGGAGAGATGCTCATAGAGGATGTAACCTGAATCGACATCGAAGGAGGCCTGAACGAATAGGCTCCCTTATGATAAGAAGACCAAACCATCATAGTAATAGCCACGATCATTTGTTTAGTGGCCATAATGGCTGCTCGTGGAATCGAATGCACAATGATGCACATAATGACCATTTTTGAAGGCAAAGGGAAGACAATGATGTGTTGAATAATGAAACAATTTAAAGATTTCTTCAGCAAAAAAAACATGATGATAGTCGGGATACCTCCTCTTGTCAAAATCTATTTACAACTGAGATTTGGTAGGCTAAGTATCCAAGGAAATCCGTTACACTAATGATGATTAACTACAACAGATTGATAGATCCGACACACTATTTGATGAAGTATGACTAATATATTGATGGTTCCAAGCAAATGATGACGTGAAGTGTAGATGCTTTCAATTATTTTTGGAAGGACTAGTGACAATGTAGTTCTACAGATTGGAGCTGAAATCCATATTATCTAATGATCAATTGGTGAAAAAAAATTAGATCAGTTTAGTGTCAACTCAGTGCAACCAAAGGATGCGACGTAATTTGAAAACGCACACCAAAAGAACATAAAGACATTGAAGAGTTACTTGAAATTCTACAATGCAGTGGTGATGGAAGTAAAGAATCCATGAGATGATGCAGTGTTAATGGCTTTGGTAGGTGGAGTATATAAGGAGTCTGACTTTGGAAGGTGGTTGATGTTGAAAAAGATAGTATGTTGAAGGATTATTACAAGAGGGAGAACCAATTTATGTGCTTGGAAGAGGCATAAATGGGAAGGTGTTTAACGCCAGTGGTCAGGCTAGAACAAACAACATGGTAAATAGTACTAAAGTTTTTAAGGAAGATGGTAATGGTGGGAAAAATAGCAGCGGTAATATATGGAAGAATAATAACATCATCGGGGTAAGAAGCAAGGCCTTAATAAGTATTTTTGTTTTAAGCAAGATAGAAAGTATATAAAACAGAGCGATGTTATAGAGAACATTTAACTTGCGATTCAAGATATTATGAGGTATAAGAAGCATGCTCCAAAAGAGGCTATGTACTAAGGAGGAGAAGCACTCTAGGAGTATTTTAGATTCCAAGAAATTCATGGACAAAATACCAACAGTGCTGGCATCAAAGAGATATGTTAGAGAGCATAATTAGGAAGAAGAAACTCCAGCAGTTTATTAGGAACCGATAGGATGGCGGGCAAAGAAACAATTAACCTCAAAGACAATCGCCTCGTAGTAACATGGAAGGGACTAGTAGAGAGGATCAAATGACACCAATGCATGCATTGGCGATTAATACTAATTCTGGAGGTCCCATCTCATAGAGAGATAATGGAATGAAATGGAGCATTATGGGAGCTTTTCGAAACATGCACCAGAGTAAGTGTGTTATGTAATCAAAGAAAGTGCTCCCGCTAAGCAATAGAAAAGGATAGACGACGATATTGTCTTTAGGAATCGACATGCTAATGGGGTCGAAGCTCCAACCTTCGACCCTTTTAGTGATTACGTCCATGATTAGGCCGGTTACAGTTCGCCAAGTGCTGATTGACAATGGAAGCTCAATAAACATTCTTCCGAAGAGGGAATTTGAAGTTATGCAACTCAAAAAAAGCACTTATTGTTTTTTAAATCATGACCCTTTCAAGTAATACTGGTATAGAATATCAATGCAATGAACAGATACTCTACTTATGCCTTTTTAGGCCAACCACCCTTGCTAATTTAGGATTGCACTTGCTCCTTGTTGTTTAATGATTAAATTTCCTATGGATGGTGGACGGGGGACCCAAAGTGATCAGAGTACAGGAAGGGAGTGTTATGTCATAGAGCTATGTGAAGCATAACGTAAGGAAAAAGGAAAGAATACAGAGAAGGGTCTCGGCATCAAATCTTAAAATGCATAGCTACTACCGTCCAAGCATCGACTCGGGTCCACTATCTGTTATTACAAGGTTATAGACCCACATAAAGAGTCGAAAGAGGCTAGGACGAACCAATGGAGCTGATGGTTTAGATTTGAGTGGATGAAGACGTTACAACAAAGATTGTCAATGTTGGGTCTCAACATAGCCTAAGGATGAAAAGGGAACTATTTAGATTTGTAGGAGAGAACAAGGATGTGTTCGCTTGGACTCGTCAAATATTTGCAAGATTTTTATGGAAGTTCCATGACACATACCGAATGCCAACCCAAACTTTGTTCGCATGAAGTATAAAAGATGCAGTATGGCATTAAAAGAAGAAGTGAATTAGTTGTTG
Organism: Allium cepa; assembly: GCA_030765085.1. Lineage (NCBI taxonomy): Eukaryota > Viridiplantae > Streptophyta > Magnoliopsida > Asparagales > Amaryllidaceae > Allium > Allium cepa. The sequence continues at coordinate 624,213,512 of CM060939.1, forward strand.
GAAAACAAATTTATCCGAGATGCACTTCACCCAGATTGGTAGCAAATCACTTGATGGTTAGGCGGGCCAGTGGAAAGTGTTGAACATGCATTGGTTATTCAAGCTTGAATAAATCATGCATAACAGACTACTTTTCGCTTCTGCGGATTGGTCCATTCATGGATGGAACTAGTGTCATTTATGGATGCATATTTCGTCTGTAATCATATACAACACATGTCCCCGATCAAGAGCATATGAGCTTTATCATGGACTTGGGATTGTATTTCTACAAAGTGATGTCGTTTAGTTTAAACAATGCTAGAGCTACTTACAAGTGTTTGGTTAACAATATGTTTGTGGAACAAATTAAATGGACCATGAAAGTATATGTGGATGATCACGGAGATCAATTGATCACATATGCAACTTATTAGAGATGCTTGATTTACTTTGAAAGTGTGGAATAATGCTGACTCCACTAAAGTGATCTTTCACGGTTGCATTCAAAAAGTTTTTAGGGTTCATTGTGAACTTAAAGGACACTGAAGCTAACCCATAGCAAATCAAAGCATTAAAACAGGTTACGACCCTATGTATTAAGAGAGAAGTGCAAAGCCTGAGTGGCATGGTTGTAGCTTTGAGTAGGTTCATCTTAAAAGGAACTAACAAGTGCATACAATTCTTTGATGTTCTCAAGAAGGAAAAGAGGAATTCTAACGGATGGTCAAATGTGAAGTTGCCTTTCGAACTTATTGGAACATCTTTGGAAACCACTGATCTTATCAAAACCATTGGAAGGAGGGGATCTATATGTATATATGTATGTATGTAGGTGTGTGTATGTGTGTGCGTGTGTGACAGTGTCGACTAGTGCATTGAATGCAACATTAGTAGGCAAGGAATGTAATATCCAAAGGTCGATATGCTACACTAGTAAATGGTTCATAGACGTAGAAAAGCATTACCCAAAGTTGGAAAGCTAGACTATTGTTTATTAATTGCATAGAGGAAGTTGATACCATATTTTCAGCCTTATCTAATTAGAGTTTGATGTGTCAACCTCTTAGGCAGGTGTTGCATTGCTTCGAAACTTCGTGATGGTTATCATAATGGAACATTGAGATGAGTTAGTATGCAGTTACATATCATCCTAGAAAGGCAATTTGTCGATACAAGGGTGATAAGATGGAATAGGAGATGGTCAAAAATGGAAGTTGCACATTGATGAAGCATCCAACGACTTCGATTCTAGAGCAGAAGTGGTCTTGGTAACTTTTGAAGGTTTAAGGATATGTTATGCATTGAAACTTTAGTTTAATGCTATGAGTAATGAAGCGAATTACTAAGCACCGATGTTGGGCTCAAGATAGTGAAGGAGTTAGGAGTGCGGACTCTACACATTTTCAGTGAGTCCCAGTTGGTTGTTGCCATGTGAAGAAGGTATTTCATGCTAAGGTTTCATGACTTAACCCTTATATGTTGAAGGTATAGGAACCATTGAACGAAATCGAGCATTACCCAATAATGCGTATCCTTAGAGAGGAAAATACAAATGTAGATTCACTAGCCAAACTAGCAGGCTCTTAAGATGCACAATTGTTAGGGATCATTCCGGTAGAGGTGTTGAAGTCAAGTATTGATGAAATGAATATTCACTGTTTCTTGGAGGTTGAGGAAAAGGAGTTATGGATGACTCCATTTAAGTAATATTTGACTAATGGAACTCTTCAAAAGAGTTGGAATGAAAAAAGGAAAATCTTTGCGTAAGGTGTCGCATTACATTATGTAACATAGTGTGTTATATCAAAGAGGATTCTTGGCCCCTTGCTAAGGTGTTTTGACAAGGACAAAAATAGGAAAACCCTTAAGGAATTTCATGAAGGAAGCTGTAGTGATCACACCACGGGTAAAATTGGCAAATAAGGTACTTTGTTATGGATATTTCTAGCCAATTATCAATGAGGATGTAGCTTAATATCCTAAAAAATGTGACAGGTGCTAGAGATCTGCAAAGGTACTTAAAGCCTATCCAACGAGATTATGAAAATATTTAGCCTATTGTCATTTACAATTAGGGGAATTGAGATAATTAAGGTGTTACTAATGGCCCAAGGAGGAGCTATGTACGTAATTGTAGCAGTTGATTACTTCATAAAATGAGTTAAGGTAGAGTCATCACCACAATCAATTTGGAAAAAGTGATTAATTTCATAGTCAAGAACATTTTATGTAAGTTCAGAATGCCACTGAAGATTATAATGGATAATGGAACTTGGTTCGGAAGTGCATAATTATGTGAATTCTATGCTCAATATCAAATGGAGAAAGGCTTCTTGACGGTGGTACATCCAGAGGAAAATGGACAAGTGGAGGTGGAAAAACATCATCAAATTCTTCATTAAGAAGCATTTGAAGTAAGGAAAGGACGATTGGGTTAATGATTTACTACTTGCTTTGTGGGCTTATCGGACAACCCAAAAATCTATAATTGGACATATGCTATTCAGGTTGCATATGAAACTGAAGTAATCATACCCATCGAAGTTGGAGTTCCTTCTCATCAATGCATGCATTATGACCTGAAGATGAACAAGGAGCTATTACTAGCATCCCTTGACTTGGTTAAGGAAAATCGAGTAGAGGAAAATCTGTGGGTAGCTACTTACCAGCAAAGAGTGGCATGATAATTAAACGCCAAGGTCTGGAATTGTACTCTCAAGATCGACAATCTTTTTTGAAACGGGTCTTTCCACGTATGCAGGCACTTCATTTGAATAGGGAAGGATCCTATGTAATAAAGCAGAAGCTTGGAGACAACACTTTCAAGCTATCAACGGTTGATTAGGACTGAATTCAGCAGACGTGAAATAGCGAGCATTTATGTCGCTATTTCACTGATTTCTTTCATTGATTAGGAATTTATTTTCATTTTTTCATTCTTTTGAATTGGATTGGATGTAATAAAGTTGAATTTTCTATTATAATATTGGAATAAAGTTTGTTTTTTAAATCAATGGATCTTATTCATTAAATCTAACTTTGTGTCGTTGGATTGGTGACATGAAAAGACATCATTATTTTGAAAACAAGATATCTAAGTACTAGAAGATAGGTACCATTGGACCCATTTGAACCATATTATGTTATTTGAAGTATCTATCATGAACTCTTCATTAAGAAAAGTACTAGGTTCATCATTTTCTTTAAGTGCATTAATCTTCTTAGTAGGTGGTATGCCAATTTCTCCATCTTAGTGTATCTTGTTTCTAGGCCCGATATTCTTTTGTTGACATAATAGATTGATTATTGTATGCATCTTCATTTCTTACCAAGGCAGGGCCAATTACGTGATCAATTACTACGAGGTAAAGGTCTTCCTTATCCATGATCTTTGAGAGGATTGGAGGAGTAGCGCTTCAACCGTTCAAACTCCATTGTGTAGTCATCTCTCCATGTGAAGGAATTCCCTTTCCTGTTATGTAAAAGACAGAAATTCTCTAGCCCATTGCCTAGGAGATGAAACAACTGAGAGTTGTAACCATTCCATATAGTTTTTGGACTTCTTTGAGGATGGTAGGGATCTGCATATCTTGTATGGCTTGGATGTTACCGAGGTTGCCTTGATCCCTTTTGCACTCCCCACATACCCCAAGAATTTGCCAGAAGTCTTTAAATTTAGCTTCATCTTGCATTTGCGGAGGATTTCAAAGGTCTTGATGAGGTTTTGTACATGCTTTCCACCCTACCCCTCACTGCCCCAAACCCCCTCACCCTTTGTGCGTGCTATTTTAGATTTAACCAATATATCCTTGGCATAGACCACCATCGGCTTCCTTATATGCTCAACAACCATCTTGTTTACGAGCCTTTGATAAGTTTCCCCTATATTTTGTAGATCGAAGGGCATGAATTTTTAATGATATAGTCTAACATTGGCGATGAATGAAATATGCTGCTGATCATGGCCGTGCATATCAATTTAACTTTACCCATAACAATCCGCATTTTAGACACATCAATTCAATGACTATAAGTGACATGCGAATTCGCGTAGTGCTAAGAAGTACAAATCATTAGGGTATGTTGGTTTATATGGTACAAAGATAAATATAAAATTTAAACATTTTACACTTTCATATTTCACACCGAAAGGAACAAAACGTAAGTAACTGAAATAACCAAATTACTTCTATTTAAAACAACAACGATCCATACAATAAACAAATAAATAGAGTTTCTAACAATATCCAACTAGAAATATAATAATAACAGACTAACAATGTAGTAAGATACATATAGAATAACTATAAATAAAGTAACTCCAAAGTGCATGGTCACCTCCTTCATGTATCTTACTCCCTCTTGGAACCACCCCATTATCTTGTCAACCTGTAAGTAGGCATAAAGAGAGGAAATGGAGGGGTAAGCCCTAGCATGATGAGTAATAAGTATCATTAATGGCATGGTACTAACAGGTAGAGAAATTATCATTTATAATCTACGCAACCTAATGGTGTTTATTGACACATATGCGCTTACATCTAACAAATTAGCTAACAGATCCACCATAGGGTAACACATATAATATGAATTAGTATCCAATAATAGCACATGTGGATTTCCATCCAAGGCTAGACACACAAAAATAGGTTAAACATAACAATACATTAAGTATACAGTTTCGATAGCCAATCACTTATACAGTATAATACATGAAGTACATAGTCTTGATGGTACATCGCCTAACTATACATTGAGTAAACAATCTCAATAGTAAATCGGCTAACTATATATTGAGTAAACTATCATAATGGTAAACAATATAAGACACATACCAAGTGTACAATCCCAATGGTAAACTACTATTAAAGCATCGAGTATACAATCTCGATGGTAATGAGAGAGTTAGGGGTATGCCTTAGGAGCAATTATATAATTCTTTTGCACATATATAACTTTATAACCAACCTTGATCATAATAAAGATGCCTAATTTTCAGTTACATACTTATTATATTGTGATATATTAATTAATTGATTAATTTAAGCATAATAAGATAGAAAATTCTTAAATAGTATGTTCTGTGATAATATTTACAAGGAGTTGTAATCATGATAAAATTATCACAATATAAATTAACATATTTGTTTAAATATTTTTGGACAAGTTATTTCGGAAAAGGATATCGATACATCCCTAAGACCAAGTACGTATCGCTCTCTAAACGTTTGGTAATGTATTATTCATGGATATTAGGAGCACTAAAGGGTTATACTCATAGTTGTTCGATAACTATGGAATGACTCGTATGAGAGTTTCCTATTAGATAGTAACAACTAGGTCAAACATGAAACCTCATGGTAGTAATGTTACGATGTTCCCTCAACTTGAGAATACCGTGGAACTTCAATGCGAATACTCCACTTTGAATATATTTAAACCATTGCATGGCAATCCATTGAGTTGAAGCATTGGAAGTGAAACACTATTCAATAGAGGATTCGTCTTCTAGGTTGTATGATGTTAGGAACATAATCAACTTTAATTAAATCAAAGTCAAAATCTTTGGCCAGAGTTGTACGATTAATAATAAATATTATTATCGAACCAATGAATTTTTTATTGACTAGCTAAATAAAAGTTTAAACCAAATATGGCATAAACACCTAGAAGTTTAAGTAAAGAATGACAAGTGAAAAATTAAATGAAAAACAAGTAGAAAAGAGAACACAATAATTTTAGTGGTCTGGAAAATCAAGGCCTACGTCTACTTAATGATTTTATTACTTATATTCCAACTTAGAGGCATAAATTCTTATGGGTCAGTACAATTCCGATTACAAGAAATACAACAAGAAGTACAAGAGCCAAAAAATCCCAAAAAATGAGCCCTACCTTCCTATTTATAATGGTAGGGAGCCAAAAATCTCACACAAATGATCTCTGGACCATTTTCTTTGTTGTAGACCAGTTCTCCACAAAAGTAGGATGCCACATCATTAATAATTACAGGTCGGTACGACTCCAAAGACATGGGTCGTACCGACCCATAGGATGGCAAATCTGGTCATCTTAAACTCTTAGTTTCGATTTGTCTTATGGTTAGCTTTGTGTTTCCACAGTTGTTTGCATCAATATTAGCTTATTTAGAAGCCCAACTGATGGAGTCGTGGAAGAATAGGGTTGCCGATTCAAGAGTTCATGGAGATCAATAGAGAATTGCATTGGATTAAAAGAGCAACACTTGGAGTAGGCTTGTATCATCATATAAGACATATAGGTGGGTTCTTAGTGCTTTTGCTTTGGGTTGGCTTTTCTTTGGCCTTCTGACTTTATTTATGTTTGGTTTCCGGACTCCTGGGTGATCTCTCTGGTCATCCTGCCTTAATAACTCCAAGTTTGACCCGTCTCGTTTGTCTGAATATTGCCTGATCAAAAGGCTGGATAAAACTTGCCCCTCTCAAAGTAAATCTCGTTTTAAACGTGATGTGCTTTGAATCGAGATAAATCAGGATTGCTGTGAAGGAATCCACTCTACACTTCGAATGGTCGTTATCCTTCATACGAATCATTTCTATGAAAAGTTATATCCATTGTCATTTATCGCGGCGCTTTCCTAGCATCTTGGATTATAAATATGGAATCCACTCTCATGATCCATCATTTCGAGCTTACCAATTCTGAGCTGACTCCTTCTATGAATTATTCACATTCGAAGCTGATTCCCTTTGATTCTAGTCATCGGGTTTTCCGAATATATAGTCGTACATATATATTCACGTGCACGTTTTTTGAGTAGGAAGGAATGTGCATACATGGTCCATCACACATATATACATAGACATATATATGTTACAATATATTTATATTTTTTTAGAAATAAGACTCGGTATCGACCCCTTTTCTAGGTCGGTACCGACCCAAAAGTTGGGGATTTTCCCAAGTCCTTTTCCTTTGGATACAGGTTATAGGGGCATAAAACCTAATCCTTTCCATTCATTTTCCCATTTGTCTTTGTCTATCGAACACTTAGTGCTTCCATTAGAAGATTTTTCCTTCGCCAAATCAGATCTCACCTTCACCCAAGCCTAGGAACGCTATTGCCACCTCACCTTGCTCGTATTCAGCTTCATATACATCACCACTGCCAAACTCCAGCTATCGATTCACGATTCAACTTCCTTAAATCTTAAGTCGTACACTTGAACCGACCCAAACCTTGAACTCCCTAAGACATAGAAATATGTAAGTGGGTGATGGACTTAGACATGGATGAATGGACATAAACTAGCATGGACGTGGATGAGTCCTCGGTCGATGGCTATTTTTTGGGAAATGGTGAAGGTGATAGAAGAAGGGTGGAATTTTCGCTAGGCGTTGGAGTTGAATTTCCTTTTAGTTGTTGGACCAGCACAACTCCAACACTTGGGCAGACTTATGAACTTTAGGTTCACATGAGAATCATGCCTTGTAAAACGATGACCTCTTCTTGATCTTGAGCCCATTCTAAAGCATAGGCAATGATGTAAAGCTTGTTGTGACGGTCAGCGACGACGGTCACTTCGAGCGGTATTCAAACCTTTAAAATAAACAATTAAATAATATCACAGATTCGAATTGCACAACACTGCATGACATTGCATTAGGAATCACATTAGCATGGGGGTACGACTTATAATTAATCTAATGTTGATTATCTATCCAGTTTTTTATAGAAATAGATCAAAGACAATCCAAATGTCTTGCCGCTCAAGCCACCGGTACATCCACTTCCAAATACATTGAATCCGATGCTGAATTGTGTTCAACTATGGCACCTCATGCATAGCATACTCCGGTAGAGCATGCATAACAGCTGGAAAATCCAAAAGAGGAACATCAAGTTTTAGAGAATCCAACAGACCCGTTAGATGTACGAGAAGTAGATCTCGAGGATGCCGTATTTTAGATGACCTTGTTGATTCTATTACCTCCAAAATTGAAGAAGTATCTCTTCAAAGAATATGAAATAAGCATGGAATTCCATACGATGATGTCTTAGTCCCATCTCGCAATCAAAGGGATCATAATCCCCTAGAGGGTTGCATTGCCTACAACTGATATATGTTCTTGGCAGGCTGCATCCTACCATTCAACTAGTTCGTCCATCGAGTTTTGAATTTCATGAGGCTGGCTCCAACATAGTTGCATCCGAATAGTTATGCTTTCCTTCTCAGCACATACCTTGTTTTCACCAAACACTTTCATCGAGCATCCAAAGATGAGGAAATTTGATACATATACAACTTTAAGAGCCGAAAAGAAAGCCCATGTTTAATCTACTTGAAACCAATCAACGGTTGTAAAGTTGTCTCTGGCACATGGAACAAGTTGAGCTATTTCAAAAATGAGTGGTTCTATGTTCATTGTCCGCCTAGATTAGCAGGTGGATGGTTATCCGAACGTAAGTCCCATTTCATATGCATTATATTAATTTGCCTTATAGTTCGCCAAGTTAACTCATATCCTGTTTTTCTATCTAGATATTTTGATAAGACCTAATAGCATGGCCCTTTCAGACACCGTTAATGCTCTCATGGCCGTTATAGCAGAAGATTGAGATATCAGAACCCTTTTGTCAGATGAGAATCTTCTCGCCCACGATTTGTTGGAAGCGACTTGAATAGTCCATGTGGTTGCCAGTGATGACAACGATGACAATAATGATGATGATCATGATAACTTGGTTGGTGGTGGCAATATTTATCCATATGTGCCCCAATCCTAAGTCTTGGGATTGGAGTTGAAGAAAATATTAAGCAAGTACAATAGCATGCCGACGAAGGCGAGATTATAGGTGAGAGTGGCGAAGTCGGTCATGATGACATTGATGTGGGCCATGAGTCTCAAACAAGACAACCCCAAAACGACCAATAATCTGTTCCAAAAAAGAGACTTGTTGTGAAGATTTCCAAGACGCAGACTCCTACAAAATGTCCATCGGTTACAATTGCCAAATAAATACCTTCCGTTCCATTAACAGGCACATTTGTTGGCTTAGGGCCAATTCCTTTCGAGTTTGGCTCCTTTGATGTCGGTAACATCAGTTTTGAGGGCATCAATCCCCTATTCACTTCGATAAGGATATCATCCTTACCAGTGTGAGAGGGATCACTCCCAAGAGCAGAGCTCTTGTACATGGTCCATCGCGGGGACACTAGGACACTCACACACATGCGCACTTTACGTCGGTGCATAACACTCGACTTGTGTCTTTGTTTACTGGATCTAACTTCTTCTCATTTATTTTATAGGATCCATAGAGAAAAGAAAATATGTACTCCCATCTATGGAGGATAATACAACTTGATAGCGGAAACACTATCCAAATGCTTACCATTAAGACAGCGGTCTAGACTCAGACTCCAGCCACCTATCTGATCATGATAGAAGTAGTCGTTATAGAGATGACCAGGACAAAAATAGTCATTGCAAAGATTATCCATCACATAACTCTAGCTCTAGGTATTCCCCTAGGTCTAGGTATCCACCTCCAAAGGATTTGGATAAGCATTCGGATCGTCGCGATGACATCGCACCAGGTAGTAGAACTCGTTCTCTACCTCCAACTTCTGTTCCCTCTTTGCAGTTAACCTCAGCTCATCGTAGTCGATATTTTGATCATGGTACCAAAAGAGTAGTTCTTAGACTTTTCATTAAAGACCTGACAAAGAAACTGCTGAAGTTTCAACCGTCTCTACGGAGCAACTACTCACCGCTAGCACTCGAGTGGCTGAACTGAAGGAGAAATTTCTAAACATCTTCCTTGATGGGCTCAAGTTTGTGCCGAACTTAAATAGAGTTCCATCTGATATCCAAGAGATAACCTTTGCTTGTGTGACTGATGTTCATAATCAATAATACTCATGAGTAGCTAAAAAAATCTCCAAGGTCTCAAGGGAAGGGTAGCTCAAAATCGAAAATCAAAAACTCATCGACGCCGACAACAAAAGAATCATAGCTCGTCTTAATGTTGAGGTTGAAAAACTAAGGAAATCTCAACCTGAAGCTAAGAAGAAGGCAGAGGATGCATTCAAGGCACCTAAAAACAAGAGGACTAAGCATCGGGATGAGATAGATAAAGCATTCCATTGAAACCATAATCTAGTGTTAGAGAGAGATGGTGCTAATAGGAGCGTAGATGCTGCGAACATCAGTGCGGTTGAACTGAAGACTAAGCTTAATCGCAAAACAAAGGAAAAGAAGGAGGCACTCCAACATGCTTAGGATTACTACAACAAGCTTATCAATAATAAGGAAAAGAGGGACAAGGCGAACGTGCTAATGATGTAAACGCATTGTCAAGAAGGAGGTTGAGGCCGCAAAGCAGCTGATGATGGAGAGGTATAAATCAGGGCTCATCGAATACAACAGTAATGTTCTCAAGTTCTGCAACCTAGAATGGCTTAATGATGATTATCCCAGGGTTCTAGCTTGTCTCAGAAGAGAAAGAATTCTTGAAAGGTGGCAAGGTGGACCTTACTCAGCTGGAGAAGGAGCAATGATAGATGACGAGACCAGTGTGCCGAGAAAGGGTGAGCTTATTCTTCATCTGGAGCGAGCCGCCATTGTAAAGAAAGACTTGAATGAAGGTTTTGGATCGACGCCACATGATGCTACTGCCAGCCAAATGCCTGGATCCCAAGCTGCTCCAGATCCATCCTTTGATCCTAGGTATGATCTAAAGAATCCCTAGATGCATAAGCGTACTATCTTTTCTCCCATCCTAGAGGGAAATTCTAATGGCATTATAGCCCACACAGAAACCCAAATAGAATAAGGTATCTCGTTAAATTCAATTATGTTTTAGAGGGTTGACATGTCATCGTTCGACGTCACTAATATATCTTTTCATGTCTCCCAAGTTTCAGGTCGTCCTTGAATCCCCCTGCTTCCCGATAAGGACTCTTTACCTGGATAACAAGTGCCTGCAACAAAATCAATAACCATTAAAACTTTAACAATGGTCGTAACCATTCTAGTTGAAGAGACTCCCGGCCTTGACGTGCAAATAATTGATGCTTTACTGGATGAGGGGACTAGTGGTACCCAGGGTGCTTAGGCAGATGATGATGTTATTATCACTGGTGTTTCCTAGTCCTTGTCAGGTCCCACCATGAGTGATCGTGAATGGGAATGTCTTTGAGACAAAGAAATCAAGCTGGAGAAGATAGGGGATATCCCCCTTCATTTATCCATAGCCTTGCCTGACCAAACCATCTTTACTGGTCTATGTTCCACCACATGGGAGCGCTTACACCTATGGGATCTTTGCAAAGCACTCCAGCCTCCCTTCCTCCACCTGGGAACACTCATACTGTGCCTATTAGATCATCTAGAGCACTCCATCCAAGGGAAAATGATGTTAGGGAAAGATAAGGAAGCGATCGAAAGGATCCGGTGCACCATCTTCTGCAGAGAAGAAGGAGAAGAAAGAGAAAAAGAAGAGGATCAAGAAATGATCACCCATCTTCTTTGTGTTTTCTGGTTGCATAATAGCGCTTAGGCTCTTTTTGATCGTCCGCTTTCTATTTTATCGGCTAGTATTTATGCGGATTCGACCTCCGCTTTTGCTCTTCACGCGTAATAAAACTTGTATTTAGCTTTCCAAGTTTCATTTTGAATGTTAATGACAAAGACGTTTTGTTTCGTCAAATATTTATGTGAATTCACCTAAGTTATTTTAGAAATGCACTTTGCATTCAATGTACTTATTGTCCATTCCTTTTAGCGATCAATTTCAGACTAAATCCTTAGTCCGTTATGTAATTTACCAGCCTTTTGTCATTCTTGTAAACGTAAAGAAATTATTGAAGTGCAATACTCTAGGCAATATTTTAGGTTTACCATGTAGAATAGCGGTCCGGCATCCTTTTCTTACGATAACGGTATCCGATTGCGTCTAATTCTGGGCATTAGTTTAAATTAACAACTTAAAATTGTCATTTGTACATCCTCATCCAAGATGTTTATTTCCAATCTCACCTAACTCCGGGCATCGATTCAAAGTTCAAAGGTAGTATCCCACCTTAGGCCGGGTATGGACCTTTTTTTTGCCTACTCTGGGAAAAATGTTGAGGATTGGATGGTCTTATCATGTCCATTCTGGTTTATACTCATGCCTCGAAACGGAGGACAAGAGTTTAGAGAGTGAACGGTCATATCACATTCGTTTTGATTTATACTCCTACCACTGCATCAAGGACAAGAGTTAGTATACGGACGGTCATGTCACATCCAGTTTGACTTTATACTCCAGCCCCTAACTCGAGGACAAGAGTTGGCTGATCGACGGTTGAGTCATGTCCATTTAGTTTATACTTCTGCCCCCAGTCCGAGGACAGAGATGGCTGGTAACTATCTCCGGATGTCGAGAAGAACATCAAGGGTATGATCATGAACCGTAGAAGTTTTGATTGGCACCTATCTTTGGGTACCTGTACACCTGCATGATTCACATGCAGATTCATTCGAGTCGATCAAGTCACAACTCTTAAGCAATGTAAGGATAGAGTCTCGGACTCAAAAGGTCATTTTATTCCATGAAAGATGGGAAATGACAGAATCGGTCTTATTACACAACTTTTATCAATTATGCAACAATTTATTTCTAATGAAATAACATTGTAGGTGCTCTCTATTCCATACCCTCAGGAGCGAAATCCAATCAGTCGTCGTAAGCCTGAAAGTGCCATCTCCAAGCTTTCACTCTATTGCTACGGACCTTACCAAGTTGGGACTAAGTTTCCAGGACCTGGGAAGATTCATTTGAGAACCAGGTCGCCAATTTCAAAGGTTCGATTTCTGACCTTAGTATTGTAATATAGGGTGAATTGGTGTCAATGTGCAGCTTCCCTCAACTCAGTTTCGTCACATTTTTCACCTATCATGTCAAGAGACCCCATCAGGAGTTGTTCATTAGTCAAGGGATGTAATAAGTCACTCGATGAGATTCCAGTTCAACCAGAATCACAACCTCCGAACTATAGGCTAGGGCGAATGAAGAATGGCCAGTTGCTGACTTATAAGGTCGTTCAATAAGCCCATAACACTAATGGAAGTTCATCAACCCACTTGCCCTTGGCCATTTCCAATTGGTTCTTAAGAATGAACTTGATAATCTTGTTTACAGCTTCAACCTGTCCTTTTGCCTTGGGGTGTGCCGTTGTAGCAAATTTTTTTCTATGCAATGTTGGCGGTAGAAATCCTTAAACTCAACATTGTTGAATTGGGTTCTATTAACGATCACTTGTGGAACTCTAGAACAACAGATAATATTCCAGACTAAAAAGTCGATCACTTTCTTCATGGTAATTGTGGCTAACAGCTCTAACTCAGGCCACTTGGTGAAGTAATCAACTGCTACGACGACGTATTTTGTGCCACCTTTAGATATTGGCAACACCGGATAATATCAATCCCCAAAATGACAAACCGCCAAGGATTGACCACTTGAGTAATCTCCATCGATGGGGGTCTCAAAATCTTAGCAAACCTTTGAAACTCCTCACACTTTCTAGTTTAATCAGCTGTATCTTGTTTGAGTGTTGGCCAGAAGTACCCAAAGTGGAGAAACTTATCCACCAGGATTTGTTCCCTGGTGTGGTCGCCATAGGCCCTTTCATGCACTTCTCACAGGACTTGTTTGACCCCGTCATGAGCGACGCACCTAAGCATAAGGACAGAAAAACCCTTCCTGTACAGCAATCCTTCATGTATAATATATCTTGGAGCTTGGCGATGGATTTTCCATTGCTCATTCCTCCTATCTGGAAGGATTCCTCTCTGCAAGTAGTCTTTTATCGGAGTCATCCATGACTCTCTTTTAGGTTCAGCCTCTAAGATCCAATCGATATCCATCTGGTCAGTGCTCAATGCTGACAGTATTTCCACTGGAACCAAGCCCATTAGTTGCGCATCCCCGGAACTGGCCAGCGTAGTCAGTGAGTTTGCCTTCGCATTTTCTCTCTGGGAATATGCATTATCATATAATACTCAATGCCACTAAGCAACTCAAGGATTTGATTTATATAAGGGGCTAGTCTCGCTCCTTTTGCCCGTAACTCTTTTCGCACTTGACACACCACGAGCTGAGCATCACAGAAAATATGCAAAGTCTTAATCTCCGGTTCTTTGGCAATCTTGAGTCCTACAATTAAAGCTTTATACTCTGCTTCATTGTTTATTGTAGGAAAATCAAGTCTCGGGGAATAATAGATTGAACGTTCTTTAGGAGTGACAAGTATAACTCCAGTAATGGAATAACGTTCGTTTGATGCACCATACGTGCACATCTTCCACGTTGCATTTTGTTCACCACTGCTCTTTGGAGTATCGTCTCGCATAGCGAATTCAGCTATGAAATCCGCTAAAGATCGACCCTGGATAGCTCTTTGAGGGTGATAGGCTATATCATATTAGCTCAATTCATGTTCCATTTCAGTAACTTTTTGGAAATCTCAGGTTGTTGCAAGACTTGTTGTTAAGGCTGGTCGGTAAGAACATTGATCATATAAGCTTGAAAGTAAGGGCGGAGCTTCCTTGAAGCTATCAATAGGCAGTATGCAAGCTTTTCCTGCTACGGGTAATCTCTTTTCACTTCCGTCAATCGCTTGCTAATGTAATAGACCGGTCGTTTGATATGGGCTTCCTTATATAAGAGTGCAATGCATACCGGCACTGCTAGATACATATACGAGTCATCGTCATCCAAGGCTTCTAGAGGATATAGGATCTCTCCAAGTGATCAACCAAAGCCTGAAAAGCGTCTGCACACTCCTTTGTCTAAGCGAAAATTCTTTTTCCCTACGGACTTTCACCTTTCTTAATTTCATCAAAGAAAGGGATGCATTTGTCAGTGGCTTCGAAGATGAATCAGCTTAAGGTATTGACCTTCCCGTGACCTCCTTGAATGTCCTCAAGGCCTCCATGTCCCTTAATTCCTTTACCTTCTCCTGATTGGCTTTAATTCCATAGAAATTCACAATGAACCAAGAACTTCCCTGACGCAACACCAAAAGAGCATTTCAAAGGGTTGAGCTTCATACTATATTTTCAAAGAACACCGAACATTTCTTCCAAATAGTCAATGTAGTTTTTCAAATGTCGTGACTTCACGAGCATGTCATCTATGTAGACTTCCATTGAACATCTAATCTAATCTCTTAATATCTTATTTACCAGTCTCTGGTAGGTTGATTCATTGTTCTTTAAACCAAATGGCATGATCCGATAGCAATACGGTCTCAAGTCGGTAATAATGCTGGTATGTTTTTGGCTTGAGACGTGCATCGGAATTTGGTTGTATCCAGAGTAGACATCCATGAATGAAAGCAGTTCATGTCTGGCTCTCGAATCCACTAGCTAATCAATCCTTAAAAGCAAGAAGCTGTCCTTCGAGCACGTCTTATTCAAGTCAAAATAATCGAAACACATCCTCCATTTCCCGTTAGCCTTCTTCAACAAGACTTGATTGGATACCCATTCTGGGTATAAGGCATCGCGATAAAGCCATTATCATTTGGCTTCTCTACTTCTTCTTTGAGTGCAGTGGATCTCTCCGGACCAAGTTGCGGTGCTTTTGTTTCACAGGAACGCGTTTGGGATTTATGTTCAATGCATGACTCGCTGTCTCCGGCAAGATCCCACACATATTAGAGTGCGCCAAGGTGATCATATCCAGGTTCGTTTGGAGAAAACCAATCAACTCCTTCATCATCTTGACACTAAGTTATGATCCGACTTTCAAGATCTGTGTTGGGTTATCCTGACTGACTGGGATATTAACCGTTTGCTTGGTTTGAGCTGCTCTTCCATCCAATGGCTCTTTTCATAGGTCTATGTCATTATGGAACCGATTGTATTTCTCGACCTATGGCTCAAGCATTGCATGATATGCGTCCAAATCCTTAATGCAGAGAGTCCCCACTTCACCTTTTCCTTTCTCTCTTTGCCTCGCCTCTTGTTTCTTGACAACGTAGCATTCGCGGCCAGCCACTTGATCTCCCTAGACAATCCTTATGCCATTCTCTGTAGGAAACTTCATTGTCAAGCACTAATGAGCTATAACTGCTCTGAATTCAATCAGGGCTGGTCGGCCTAAAAATGAATTATAAGCTGAGTAAATATCCAACACCAAAAAAAAGCACAATCCGCACTCGTTTGCGGTTGCCCTCACCAAGCACCACCGGTTCTACATATCCAATCGGTTTGGGAGCCATTCTGTTGAACCATGTATTCAAAATTTACAAGGTTTCAAATCCCTCATCTCCTAGATAATTTTATCATAAGCTTTTTTGAATAGAAATCGACTGAACTCCCATAGTCAACAAACTCCTTTCGTACTATCGCAGGACCAATCATGGCTGTAATCATGAGTGGGTAAATTGTTGGAGCCTCCACTCCATCAGCATCTCTGTTCCAGAAAAAATGTCGTTAGTCATCGTTCTACATTGTTTTGCCGGAGTTCCAACCTCAACTGCAAGGCAGCTCTCATCTATAGCATGCTTCATAGCACCAACATATTTGTCCATTCCAGCTAGACTTTTATTGGTCGGATGTGGTCCACTGATGATTGTGTCAATCACTAAGCATTTTTCAAGCCTCTTAGGCTCCTCACCACTAGGATTAGCTTGCCTCCATTGTCATGACGACCCTGGGGGATTATAATTTCCTTGTCTGCCATCCTATGGGGCCTTCACAAACTATTGTAATTTTTTCTTTCGAATCAACTCCTCAATCATATCATGCAAGTTTATGCATTCTTTGGTATTATGACCGTGCTGATAGAGTTGGGTGTATGTCCTAATGGAAATTATGTAATTTATTACATATATCTAACTGGTTGACCAATCTTGTCAAAATAAAGATGTTTTCTTTCTATAATATACTTTATATAATGTGGTTATATTAATTAATTAATTTCATTAAAAGTATATTTGATAGAAAATCCATAAATGGTATGTTTTGTGATAGTAGTTACAAAGTATTGTAACCATGAGTAATTTATCACAATGGAACAAAATATACCATTTTAAACATTCCTAGTCAAAATGTACCGAGGTTGGATATTGATACATCTGTTGAGATTAGAGTACATAATGCTCTTTATATGTTGGACATTGTATTACTCATAACTGCTGGGGGCACCAAAGGATTACCCACTGATAGTTATTGGATAACTTCGGAATGACTTACTCGATAGTTTTCTATTGGTTAAGATAACGAAGGTCAAGCAGAGAATATCGATGTGACTAATTTACACAGTTCTCTCGACTTGAGAATACTGTTGACCTTTAATGTGGAAGCTCTGCTTTGATTATAGTTAAATCGTGGCATGATGTCCATCGAACGACTAAAGTTGGGTCGAGAGAAAGCATTGTAAGTGAAACATTATTCAAGAGAGGATTCGTCTGCTCAGTTATTTGAGGTTAGCACACGGTCAACTAACGTCAACTCAAAGTCTCTGGTGAGAGCATTTCGGTAAATAATAATTGTTATTATTAAACCAAGGACTTTGTGTTTGGACAATAAAGTTGAAAATGGATGATCTTGGAATTTTGACCGCTATCAAATTCCATAAGTCCTAATGTGATATAGTTTTGACGAAGAGAATTCGTGTAAATAATTGTCACTATCGAGTACCGCTTATAACAAGTAAAAAGGGATTTTACCAAAAGACGTGTAAGCGATAAATTCGGCCAAAATGTCACAGTGCCTGCTACGTGACGTGTGAAAGTTAATATTCGAATAGTTCGATATTAATCGCCGACTGTTTACACCTTTGAGTCACACAACCATAATGATGAATTCTCAGAAAAACCACATGATCTAATTAATTTATAAAATATTGCAAATTGATTAAATTAATTGACATTTGAGAAATATTAGTTATTATTTATTTAATGTATGGAAGTTTTTTTGTAATTATTTTAATGCATTTATAAAAGTTATATTTACGCGCATTAGCATACGATATCAATGTAATTTAAAGTTAATTGCATGAAATGATTTAAGGAAATTTTATGTCATTTGATGACATATGTGTACAGTAAGGATTGGAGAGAGTGAGAAAATCAACGAAATTAATTATGGAAGTTTTAATTAAAGATTGAGAAAAGTTTCATTCTTTCGATTAAAATATAACCTCTAATTCATATCGTACGTACAATTCATTTTTCTTCTCATTTATTCTTTCTCTTTCTCTCCTCCTAACTTTTCAAGGCAGAAAAAAAATGAATTTTCAAAAAATTTCAACTCCAAATAAAAAGATCAATTAAAATAAAACAAAAGTGTTTCATCCATCTCTTGCAAGGATAGGTG
Organism: Allium cepa; assembly: GCA_030765085.1. Lineage (NCBI taxonomy): Eukaryota > Viridiplantae > Streptophyta > Magnoliopsida > Asparagales > Amaryllidaceae > Allium > Allium cepa. The sequence goes on from CM060939.1 coordinate 624,231,854, forward strand.
TGGATTTTGAAGATCTAAGGAGGTATCATCATTCAAGGTGTGATTTCTAAGCAAGATCCAAAGGTGATTCAATCGGATTTAGAACATTCTTCATTCAAGGCGCAAATCAAAAGCAACATCAACAAGTTGTGTTTTAAGGATTGGGTAGCAAGGTATGTAATTTTCATTATATAGATAGTGATTTTATAATGTTTAATGGAAATTTAATTTGACTTTCAAAATTAGTATGATGTATTATTGTCTTGTTTAATTAATTTTTTTTATGAAGATTGAATTATTTGTTGAATGATATGATTAAGTTTTCATTTGATAGATCAAAATTAAATTTTTTTATGTTTTAAAATAATATTTTAGTGTAGATTTATGTTTTTAAGCATTCTAATTAAAGTGTAATTCTTCGTATCTGAATGTTTACATGTTCGAATTGATTAGCTGCTTTTCTTTACTTTGTTAAATTGAAACTAAATCTATATATTTTAAAATGCAATGTTTTTATTTTAGTTCTAAGTTTTAACATTTAATTTAAACTCCATTTCTTTAAATATGGAAATTTATATTTTCATGTTGATTGATTAAACAATATTTAAAGTTAAAAAATGAAATTTATATGGAATCAATACAATATTTCAATTGTAGATCTATGTTTTAATCTTTCATAACAAAGTGTAATTTTAGTTTGAATGTTAATATATGTATATATGTATGCATGTAAAACTTGCACTTTTTATTGCATTACATATTTACATATGAATAAAAGGAGTTTTACAACAAATCAAAGTTTTGAAATTGACTGTAATAACTATCTAATTTATATTATTAGAAAGCTTTGAGTGAATTCCATATATAAATATTTGGATCTACTTATATCTGTTCATATAAAATTTATTTTTCTTTACATATATTGTCATAGAATGAAATTTCTCTTTTCTAATTAAGACAATAATGTATACATACAATTCATTGTTTACCTTCTATATTCTTACATTATGGTACCTATGGATTATCATTAATATGTTGCATTCATTAAGTCTGCGAAAAGGGAAATTGTATTAATCACCTCTGTCATCCCTTATTTATTTCCGTTTTAATTCCTATATAACAACCATTCAAATTATTCTTATTTATTTTATGTATGCATATCAATTATCACTGGCTATGCACACTTCATATATGTTTCACTTGCACACACTTCATATATGTTGCACTTGCACACTATTTACTGTGAATAAATTTACAATTCATGACATATTTAGATTAATCATTCATGTTATTCATTAATCAATTATTTAGTTTAATTAAGAGAAGGCAATGAATAGTTTCCTTCTCTAGCTAAATTTATGATCCCTCGTTAATTGAATAATTTAAGGGAAAGAAAATGAAAAGTTTTCTTCTCTAAACAAATTTATGCCCACCGATTAATTAAATAAGTTAAGAGAAAGGAAATGAAATATTTCCTTCTCTGAATAAATTTGAAAAGTAAACGTTACACACAAATTTGTATATAAGAGTGTTGTCACAACCCACTTTTCTATACAATTTAAACTGATAATTTACCACACTTGTCCAGCTCATATTTCACGCGAAGGCGGATAGTTAAGGAAAAAAAGTACAAAGAAGATAAAAAGAAGATAGAAAGAAAACTAAACACAGAATCTCACAGCGGAACGAATAATCTATGTTATATAACAATTCTTTACACAAAACAAAACTGTAATTTATATATATACAAAAATCAATCAGAGTACACTAACCTATCTCAGCACGGACAGTTATAACAACCTGTCCTCACAATTGCTGAATAAAATGCAATAATGTAAGCAACAAAAATATAATCATCTACGTGAATACGTCACAGGGCCTCTAGCTCCTCTCTTGAAGCTCCAAAATATCCAAGTAAACCTAAAAAATATGCTCGGTCTGACCCGAGCATATAGGAAAAACCATGCCCGGGTCAGTCTGGTTAAACCATCATGAGAAAACACAATCAACTTGATTCTTAAAGTTTAATAACCTTCTCAAACAAAAGTATCTCGAAGACCTTACCACAAATAAACACGAACGGGTTTATACCTCACAATAACCAAAACTCTTTTATAGAAAATCCTTTGATATTATAATAGTGTCTAACTGCTAAAGCAATAGTAACAAATAGCTGTGATGCATGTGCTGTGTACCTCACAACAGTACTAGTCATAAAATCAAAATCCGATAAAGCTCGTTCGCTAATTGTGTTGGATTTCCATAGAGGTTCCCTCAGTACTTCGATAACGATCCTCCCGCACAAGGATCAGAGTTATCCTTTCGAAGCATCGTATCCGTCTCGCCGGGGTACCATAGGAAATACATAACTGACCACCAAGGCCAAGTGCATCGCTTCCAGCATGCATAAAATAAACGATAGGGACTTTCTAGAAAGACAGATGACTACGCCCTCATAGGTTAGTTAGGCTCCTTGGCTATGTATCCTATCTCCGGTTTTAGTCATCTCCGCTGATGAGGCTACGTCAGGCGTTCCAGTTTACGCACCGTCCCAAATAAATTATGGAATCCATCATAGACTCCCACACCTTAACAAGTCATGGAATAACACATGAATTCCACATTTCAATAGATCTTCGAATCTCACACAGATTCCAACACTCCAATGAGTCACGGAAGCACACATGGATTCAACATCCCAAAATACAACGCATCTTCTCCATTTAACCGTATATGGTTTCAGAGTAGTTCATGAGTTTCGAGTCATCTCTTATAAGTACACTCACCATTTCTTGGGTGCTCCAAAACCATTCGTCCTCTTTTAGGAATGCTCAATACCAGTTCTTTAGGAAATAATCTGATAATACATAAGATCGGGGATCATCTCCTAATCATTTAAGTGGACGAATCTTCCTATCATTTTTCCTAGAAGATCCACAAGTTTATACTTACGGTATAGCAACCCGATGGTAATCGTACTATATAATTCTTGCATTTCTCCTAGATATTTCCAGAGTTCAAATCCTTCGGGGTTAAGTAGGGAATAATTCTATACCACCAAAATTAAGAAGGATTACATATTTGGCCATGATTTGATAGTAGGTTTTAACTATCAAATAAACAAACATTCAAATAAAGTTATCATTTCCCACCAAAATCACTAAGCCACATTTAATTTAATTTAAATTAATTAAATCTCTTTGTTCAAAATATTAAAAAATACTTATCTCACCGGAATAAGTATATTAACAAATCATATATTTTCAAAAATAATTGAAAACTTTTAAAAATAAATATGGAAAGCACCATTCGATATCGACCATGGATCGCTGCTCGATGATTGCATCTCTAACCCTGAGATATCCAAACATAACTTAGGCAATCTCTGCCTCACGATTTCCTCCCTGCAATCAATCATAGATCGCAGTTTTCACAATGGTTACATCACTATCCTAGTGAAAACATCCCAAACCATAGTCAATTTCCGCCCCTCGAATTACGCTATGAAAATATACCAGTTCTTCCCGAAATAATTTTCCAAAATAATACCTATAAAGTTTCTATATAAATTTCCAAGTTTAATTTAGGAAAATACTCCTTATTTAAAGTTTACTATATAATATATTTTTTAAAACAATATTAATATTTGAGCAAATTATCTTTGAAATGGTAATATTTTAATACTAATTAACTCTTAAATAATAATTAACTTTTAAACCCAATTATTACAAAGTAACCTTAAATAAATAAATAATTAATATATAATTTAAACATTTTAAATACTTAAATAACATTGAGAAATAATTAAATAATATTAAATAACCTTTAAAAATCATAAAATAATTAACTTTAAATCGTCATTAAATAATTATTAATTATTTTTAAAAAATGTCATTAATAAATAGTTATTATTTTTACAATAACTTTAATTCAAAAATCAACTTCTGAATTTGGAAAGAGGCTTAGTAACTCCAATGGTACTTAACCAAGTCCGCATTAATTCCATTAAACTATCCAAGTTATAAATCCCAATATTTACAGAACATTACATATGTAAATTAAACTCGCCATTAGCAATGAATTGGTAATACGATACTTACCCAATATTAATCAACTGGAATGTAATTAAGTGTCCACACTATTGTAATAGCGGAACAAAATTCATTTTGGCTAAATAAATATCCAAATTAACTTATCTAATTAATAATAGCAGAACAGTAATTTATTCTACTAAACATGGTCCAACTAATTTAAATTAGCAAACCAATGATTTATTTCTGCTAAACAAATGTCCAAATCCGTAGGATAGCAGAACGAGGTTTTATCCTGCTAATTTATTTACCAAATTAATTTAATTAGCGGAACGGTGTTTTATTTGGCTAAACCAATGTCTAGTTACCATATTCGCTCCAATTTAACTCAAAGTAATTTATTTGACCAAATAAACATCAATATTTAAAGTATATAAATTTAAACGACATTATTAACTGAAATAACGTAAATTAAATTCAATCCGTTCCCATATGTCATAATTTTTGTACTTTTTTAAAGTTATCCATAAATCATACGACAATGTTATACTCGCCAATACGAGTCCATCGCAAAAATCCACGAGCGAAACAGGTTCCACACGAACACATTATCACATTTCAAAGTCTTTAACATACTTAAATAATTAGAAACGGGAAAGTCTATTTAGAAACAAAACGTAGACACAATTGGTGACAATGGATTTGCACCATTGGATTGCCCCCTGATTTCCACTTTCAATATAAGGAAAAAATATCCAATAGCCGTGATTTTTTGTGTCCCCAATTTGTGTCTAATTTTATGTCTAAATAGTCACCCCATTAAATATTCAATCAAGCCAAAAAAAATTCACCTACGCATTAACGGGCCGAGTCCCAAGCCCATTATCTCTGCCCGAAAGCAATAGAGCTTCCCTTCTTCTCCAAAACGAAATCCAAACTCTTATACCTCCCATAAGCAAGCATGCAATTCCTCTATCCTGTCCATGCGTATATATTTTTCTTCCTTTTGCGTTGAGTATGTTTTTTTCACATCCAGCATTCACAGTAATACAATTGGAGACGCCTTCCCTTCCACGACAACCGGTTCCACACCCATAGCCTCTACCCTTTACGCCTTCCACGTTCCCATGCATACATACACACACATACACATATTCTCGCCTGCACTTCATCATTTCCTACATCCTACCTGTGCATACATATATGTTGGAATTCCTTAAGAAATAGAATGAATTGAAATATACAAAGTCCCACATCTCCAAAAATTCAAACAGAAGCGAATAGAAGGCGGGTGCGACCCGTTAAAGGGCAGCGATGGCAGAAAAACAGATGTGACTGTACGAAGAGGTACAGACGCGACTGTTTGAGCAAACGGGTGCAGACACGACCGTTCGGAAGAGATACGGACCAACTATAAATAAGAAGGAAAACTGATCACTTTCCTCACTCATTTTTAGAAATCCGAATCTTATTCTTCTCTTCTGCTGCTATACTCTAAATCACAGAGTGATATACTCACTACAATCTCGAGCAAAATACGTCTGTTGTATCTTGGGGGAATTTTGAAATAAAATTCTTAAGGAAATTGTTACGACAAGCCTCAGACGATATCAGGTTAGATTCTAGTTTATTCTATACTCTTTCATTTATACGTTGTGCTGTTTCTATAAATAGTATAACGTTATTGTTGTAACTTATTTACAACATTCATTTTGTTATAATAATTAATACAGAATTCCAGTGTAGTGAAAATCTGAGTTATAAACTTGTGCGACGAGTTTATAGTTGATTATTCTCTGTTTTGGTATACTAGACGTATAACATCTTAAGAATTTTATTAATAGCACAATCAGAATACATATTTTTGTTGCCGACAACGGCTACATTTGCCTTAAATAGGCCATCACATAAATATCCCCTTCCTATATATATTCCAGCTTTGGAAAGAACCATCTGGTCTGACTCGAACACCATCTTGAATCCCTTCTTTGATAGGACTGCACTAGAGATGAGATTCTTGCGTATGTTTGGAACGTGGAGCACGTCATTCAATTTAACAGTTTTTCCAGAAGTAAACTTGAGGATTACTGTGCCACTGCCTTCGATCATGGAAACTGCAGAATTACCCATGTAGAGTTTTTCTTCGTGATCGAATTTCTGATATGTAGAAAACATGGATTCGTCAGAACAAATATGACGAGTAGCGCCTGTATCTACCCACCATTGGTTAGGATTCTAAACCAGATTGCATTCAGATACCACCGCCGAGAATTTGGACTCGTCTACTTCCATGTTATCCACTATATTTGTCTCTTTATTGCGTTCCTTCTTGTGTCTACAATCTTTAGCAGCATGTCCAACTTCTCCACAAACCCAACATTCGCCATTAAACCTCTTGGTTCGTTTGTTGTCTTTTGGTTTGTTGTCTTGAGCTTTCCTTTTCTTCTGGAAATTCTTCTTTTTGTTTTTGGTCTTTGACCCTTCAGCCACAAATGCCTCCTCGCTTGGTTTTGTAACTGCACGGTTGTCCGCCTCAATTTTTAATCGGACTATGAGATCCTGTAAAGAGATTTCCTTCTTCTTATGCTTTAGATAGTTAGGTAATCTCTCCATGACGACAACAGTTTTCCCGTGATGGCTTCAACCAAAAATGATTCTCTAACCTTATGACCTTCCGCTTCGAGTTCATGAATGATGATTTGCAGTTCATGTAGTTGAGCGGTTACTGGTTTAGAGTCAACCATCTTTAGTCCATAAATTTGTCTACAATGAATTTCTTAAGACAGATATTCTGCGTCTTGTACTTTGTGGTAAGTGCATTCCAGAGTGCTTTTGATGTCTTTAAAGGCCGATATATTTTGTATAGCACCTTTTCGAGACAATTCAGAATATAGTTTCTGCATAAAAAATCGGAATGCTTCCACGTATTCATCTCTGCTTCCTTGCCTGGTGCAGGAATCGTTTCCTCCTCCTCGAGGTACTTTTGCAGACCGAGTGTGGTGAGATAAAATAACATCTGATTCTGCCATGTCAGAAAACCATCACCATCTCCCTTGAACGGTTCAGGTCTGTTGTGAGTAGTATTGTTTGAAAATTCTACTGTTGCCATCTCTGTTTTAGTAAGAAAACATTAAAATTCTTAAGATGTCATACATCTAGTATACCAAAATAGAGAATAATCAATTATAAACTCGTCGCACAAGTTTATAACTCAGATTTCCACTACACTGGAATTCTGTATTAATTATTATAACAAAATGAATGTTGTAAATAAGTTACAACAACAACGTTATACTATTTATAGAAACAACACAATGTATAAATAAAAGATTATAGAATAAACTAGAATCTAACCGGATATCGTCTGAGGCTTGTCGTAACAATTTCCTTAAGAATTTTATTTCAAAATTCCCCCAAGATACAACAGACGTATTCTGCTCGAAATTGTAGTGAGTATATCACTCTGTGATTTAGAATATAGCAGCAGAAGAGAAGAATAAGATTCGGATTTCTAAAAATGAGTGAGGAAAGTGATCACTTTTCCTTCTTATTTATAGTTGGTCCGTACCTCTTCCAAACGGTCGTGTCTACACTCGTTCGCTCAAACAGTCGCGTCTGTACCTCTTCGTACAGTCACATCTGTTTTTCTACCATCGCTGCCCTTTAACGGGTCACACCCGCCTGCTATTCGCTTCTGTTTGTCGACATGAAAGATTTGGGTGTTGCAGATGTTATTTTGGGAATAAAAATAATAAGAACACCTAATGGAATTGAGTTATCTCAATCATATCATGTAGAAAAATTAGTTGAAAGATTTCGAAATTTTGGAATTAAAGGAGTAAATACACCTTTTAATCCATCATAAGTACTGCATAAAAACACTAATGAGAGTGTAATGCAACAGGAATATTCTCGTGTAATAGGATGTCTCATGTATCTCATGAATTGCACAAGACCAGATATAGCTTATGCAGTAAGTCGATTGAGCAGGTATACGAGCATTACAGGGAAGGAACACTGGAAAGCACTAATAAGAGTGCTTGGATATTTAAAGAATACCACTAATTTTTCCTTACATTATGGAAAATATCCTGCCATCTTAGAAGGATATAGTGATGCAAACTGGATTGCAGATTCAAAGGAATCAAAATCCACAAGTGGTTATGTCTTTACCCTTGCAGGAGCAGCAGTGTCATGGAAATCTACTAAACAAACATGCATAGCTCGATCCACTATGGAATCAGAGTTCATTGCATTAGATAAAGAAAGCGAAGAAGTAGAATGGCTTCGTCAATTTTTAGAAGATATTCCTTTCTGGCCTAAACCTATATCGGCCATATGCATATACTGCGATAACCAAGCAACGCTAAGCAGAGCGCTAAACTTTGTGTATAATGGAAAGTCACGACACATTCGTCGACGCCATAACATAGTTAGGCAGTTACTCTAAAATGGAACTATTTCCATAGATTATGTAAGAGCAAATGATAACCTAGCGGATCCGTTTACTAAAGGTTTATCAAGAGAAAAGATTAACCGCGAATCGAGGGGAATGGGTTTAAAAGCCTAAAATAATAAGAGTTATCTTATACGGAAACCTATCCTAGCGACTGGAGATCCCACAGAATAGGATCAATAGGCAAACTAGTTCTGAATAACTCAACACGTAATGCATTTGTTTGGACATAGTCCTATTCCATTCCTATGGTGCAAAATATAAATGCATGCCTATAGAAGTATTAATAGGTTGAAACTATGTTTTTTAATGATGACCATATCTTGGAAATAACAAGTGGGGTATTTGTAGGACACTCTTAATGGTTGCAATCACCTATGTAAGTGTGATCTGGGTCGGCTCTATGAGAATATTAAAGGCTTAAATTCTCTATAACACTCGCAGAACCAAAATATGTTCAGGACCAAAATGAACAAAACCAAGAGATTGGATGAGAAGGGAATCAATGCTTCGTAAAGCTTATTGTCTAGGTATACAATACAGGCCGACGGTTCAAGATGAAATAATTCACCGATCAGCCGAGTAGATCCGATAAATTTTAACTAGGGAAAGTTCAAAGTGAAATATCTACTTATCCACAATAAAACATTATTCCATATGTACTCTGTGATATTTCGCTTTGTGTGGGGGATATGTATATTATCATTCATGTGGGGGATTGTTGGAATTCCTTAAGAAATAGAATGAATTGAAATATACAAATTCCCACATCGCCAAATTGTTGAGAGCTATATTGGTTTATATATGGCTTTCTCATGAGGAGATGGGGGGCCCGGCGCTCCCAAATGTATGCTTCGTTGTGAGGAGAGAGAACATGCATCACCACCACACGCGCGCGCCGCCGCCGTCCGTCCGACCGAACCGGCCCGGGTCGGGTTTGAGTTTGGGTCTAATATGATACTCGTATTTTTACTGCAAACAAGACCGGGCTTTCTGACAGTTGCAAGCCATACGAACAGATGCGGATCTGTTCAAAAGCGAACGCGGGTTTAATAGGCGCGAACAGTGGCGGGTGCGATCCGTTAGAAGCAAATAGGTACGACCGAATACAGACGGGTGCGACCCTACTGAAGCAGACGCAGACGAATGGATGCAGCATGAGCGGGTGCGACCCGACTGAAGTGGCGTGGGCAAACAGAAGCGAATAGCAGATGGGTGTGACCCGTTAAAAGGCGGCGATGGCAGAAAAACAGATGTGACTGTACGAAGAGGTACAGACACGACCGTTCAGAAGAGATACGGACCAAGTATAAATAAAAAGGAAAACCGATCACTTTCCTCACTAATTTTTAAAAATCCGAATCTTATTCTTCTCTTCTGCTGCTATACTCTAAATCATAGAGTGATATACTCACTACAATCTCGAGCAGAACACGTCTGTTGTATCTTGGGGGAATTTTGAAATAAAATTCTTAAGAAAATTGTTACGACAAGCCTCAGACGATGTTCGGCTAGATTCTAGTTTATTCTATAATCTTTCATTTATACGTTGTGCTGTTTCTATAAATAGTATAACGTTGTTGTTGTAACTTATTTACAACATTCATTTTGTTATAACAATTAATACAGAATTCCAATGTAGTGGAAATCTGAGTTGTGCGACGAGTTTATAATTGATTATTCTTTGTTTTGATATACTAGACATATAACAATATATGCATACAATAAAGCAAACATCCTTTCCTCCTTCATTCATTTCGTTTACCTTGCCACCTACTCATGCATGTACTTCATTTTTTTTCATGCTTTTGCTTTTGATGCGTGTGAATGTATGCAACTATTTATATATCATAACAAAAGAAAGACGACAGCTTTGTTGGAGAAGAAGCTGCTTTGTTTAAATAATGAGATGAAGCTCCATATTCACGCGCATGCCACTGAACAGCTATTTCATGCACACGTGTACTCAACTTCTCCCAGTCAAACACTTTACTCTTTTTTGTTCAAGCGGATATAAAAATGAAACATGAAAAACGTGTTTATGCTTTCATTATTTGTATGGGAAGGGTAAATGAAAAACTGTTCATATCTTGGAAAGAGAAAAATAAAACGAATGCCCTCGGTACAAGCATGTACGCAAGTGTGTGTCTATATATATGTGTGTATGCGACTACTTCATGTCTATGGAAACCAAAAGTACTAACATTAAATGCAAAGGAAGCCAAGTCTGCTCGCACGGACTAGGAAAAGATTATGAAAGATTTGTGCAGACTGACCTTTCTTTCGCCTTTTTTTCTTCTTTTTTTAGTTCCTTGTTGAGCTCAGACATACATGTATGGGCATTAATTTTAAACATATATATAGAAGCCTGCATGTCCATGGTATGAGATGAAACCTGAATTGCATGCAAATGTTTGCTCGTGTGTAAGGACTACCAAATAAATGCAAAGTTACCAAATTGTTGTTCAAAGTGTAGACAAGGAGTACAAGGGTACGAGGAAAATGTATACCGTAAAAGATTTAGACGTGATTTCGTTTAGTAAAGGTTATAAAATTTTGGGGTATGCTACTACACCATTTTATGGTCATGTATGGCCAGTCAATGACCAAAATAAAATACGATCGTGCACAACAATATGTCACGATCATAAAACAGTAATGAAATAGACAAGTTAACTTATTCTGTGAAATTCAAAAGTACCGATGTTTGACGCCAAACGCATCAAACAGAAATTTACTTATTTTCCAAAATAATAATTATGGAAATATTCTAAAAATTAAATTAAAAATACGTCATAAGGAATCAAATCTAAATTTGAAACATAGATTTGATTATAATTTAGTTCAAATCTGAATATTTAAATAAATTAAATATTCAAATTGGAAGACCGAAAAATACGGGTCGTTACACTCTTCCCTCTTAAAAGAATTTCGTTCTTGAAATTCCTGTCAAGAATACTTAATACTATTTACAAGCCTACATAATGATCATAGATTGTTTATATCCAGAATCTGACTCGATCGCGACTCGAATACAAGACTCCACCTCGTATCATTCACCCGATTTACTCATGCGGACCCTGATCAGGCTCCTTGATTAGGAACCTCTGCTCTCTTTACATAGTTGTAGCTATGATAGAAAATATCGGTTCCATATCATGAACCCCCATCAAATGCTCGCTGTCAAAAATCGAGTAATAAATCTTTATTTGAAATGGTGTGAAACACCTCAAAGCCTTGAACTCGAATATTAGATCAAAAATATATGGGAAGAAGAAACGATCTATGCCCATCTCACACACTTGTTTAATTGGCTATCCCTAATACCAATTATATTACCTCTAAATTATTTATGAAACATTTTTATAATAAATAGCTTACTTATAAAATCCCTTATCATCCTCTAAGGGTATACAAAGCCAAATTCAAAATATAATTTTGAATTCACTTAAGAATTTAAAACTCTCGGTTTTTATTCAAAACACTTTTTGAAACGATGCTATATATTTAGTCCATAGAAATATATATATATATATATATATATATATATATATATATATATATATATATACATAGTTAGCCCGATTAACCACAAAATTATAGCAAGGAACTGGGTGCTACCAAAAGTATCATATACTCCTTAAGGAGAATAATACTCAAGAGAAACGTTTACCATCCGAACACGTCTCTTACCTATTTTTAGTTATTTTCGAGCCACTCGAACTGTTAACTAAAAATCACTTCTTTCAACCCATTTTGAAATAATATCATAAATATATTCCTAGAGAAATGTTTCAACAAAATATCCAAGTTCAATTTGCTTTGAATTCGTTCGGGTTCAAACTCGTCCCGACCGTATAATGACAAAGAGAATAATTTACTAAGTGCAAGTTATGTTCGCCTAAGGAAACATCCGATCGTCACTTAGAAGATTATTCCGATCATCACAAAATAAATCAGAATTTATTCTTCAAACCAAAGTCTAAAGAAATGCACATTTCCATAAAATTACATTCAAAGATATTTAAACTTAGATATATTTCTTAAGTACACTATTTCAAAAATATTAATACACCCAAAACCCTTTAAACCTCGAAAACCATTTTTCCAAAATCATTGGGATTTAAACCTTCAAATTCCTCTTATTTATAAAGCATATATTAATAAATCAAATTTATAAATCATTTCCATTTAAAAGAAATCATTCTCAAATATATTTTTTGCAAAATATAAATCATTTTTCAAGTATTTATTCTAGAAATATTTAAGTTTCCTTTTAATAAACTTCTTTTATAAAACCAATCAAATACAACCAATCATTAATATTCGGTCATTTCCATAATATTTATTCAAAAATATTCCAAATTTAATTAAACAATATTTGTTTAAACTTAATCAAATCGGTTTTTATCTTCCTAGAATACTTATTCCAAAACATTCAAATTCTCTTTTTAAATAAATGCGTTAGAAATCAAATTTCAACTCAACATTATCAATGAATGCCTTATATTCAAATTGTGAAGCTTATTTCACAAGGCACTCGTTTTAATGTTCCTAAAATTATTATCTATCCAATCCAGATTTCAAAAAGGAAGATTCAAGATAGATTTATGGATAATAGTCAATGCTTAGAAATGAAAGAGCATGACTGGTCAAATCCTAGATGATAATGATGGAATATTATCACCCCTAACAACTAAGCGCAACCAATAATAACTATGGAAAACTTTTCTTTTATATAAAATATATTTCCATGTAAAATTATTCTATTTACCCATTTAAAAACAATACCGTGTCAATTGGTCCTGTTCGAGTGTTTATGAAATTCCTATCGGTAACGTTGGCCAAATGCACCGACCAGATTTCTTAAGCCACTCAACAGAATAAACAACACAATAAAAAGCATTTTTATGTCACTAACAAATACGCACTCTTATATATAATACACTCAAACTCATTCTAAGGTGCTACTGACCCTATCTCTAATGAGTACTCATTCTAGATTATCACTAACCCTATCAATAATGTGTTCTATCTTACCAAAGCCTAAGTATTCGTTCAACCTAAGCTCTGATACCACAATGTCATGACCCACTTTTCTACACAGTTTAAACTGATGATTTACCACACTTGTCCAGCCCAAATTTCATTAAAGGCTGATAGTTAAGGAAAGAAAGTAGAAAGAAGATAAAAAGAAAACTAAACAACATAAAATCTCGTAGTAGAATGAATAATCTATATTATATAACAATTCTTTACACAAAAAAAAAACTGTAATTTATATATATACAGACATCAATCAGAGTACATTGACCTATCTCGGCATGGACAATTATGACAACATGTCCTCATAATTGCCGAATAAAACACAACGTTGTAAGCAATGGAAATATAATCATCTACGTGAATACGTCATTGGGCCTCCAGCTCCTCTCCTGAAGCTCCAAAATATCCAAATAAACCTGGAAAATATGCTCGGTTTGACCCGAGCATATAGAAAAAACTATGCCCGGGTCAGTCTGGTTAAACCAGCGTGAGAAAAAACAATCAACTTGATTCTTAAAGATTAATAGCATTTTCAAACAAAAGTATCTCGTAAGACCTTACTGCAAATAAACAAAGATGGGTTTTTACCTTACTTAACCAAAACTCTTTTGTGGAAAATCCTTTGATATTATAATGGTGTCTAATCGCCAAAGTAATAATAACAAATAGCTATGATGCATGTGATGTGTACATCACAACAATACTAGTTATAAAATTAAAATTCGATAAAGCTCGTTCGCTAATTGTGTAGGATTTCCATGGAGGTGCCCTCAGTACTTCGAGATCGGTCCTCTTGCACAAAGATCAGAGTTATCCTTCCAATGCATCATATTCGTCTAGCTGGGGTACTATAGGAAATACATAACTGGCCACCAAGGCCGAGTGCATCGCTCCCCGCATGCATAAAATAAACAATAGGGACATGCTAGAAAGAGAGATGACTACACCCTCATGTGTTAGCTAGGCCCCCCTTGGCTATGCATCCTATATCTTGTCTTAATCCTCTCCACTAATGAGGCTACGTCTGGCGTTCCAACTTACGCACCATCTCCAAATAAATTATGCAATCCCTTATGGACACCCACACCTTAATAGGTCACAGAATCACACCTGAATTCCACATTTCAATAGATCTTGAAATCTCACATAGATTCCCATACTCCAACGAGTCATGGAATAACACATGGATTTCAACATCCCAAAATATAACTCATCTTCTCAATTTAACTGTATATGGTTTCAGAGTAGTTCATGGGTTCCAAGTCATCTCTTACGAGTACACTCTCCATTTCCCAGGTGCTTCAAAAACCATTTGTTGTTTTTTCGAAATGCTCGATACCAATTCTTTAGGAAATAATGTGCATAAGATTGAGGATCACCTCCTAACCATTTAAATGGACGAATCTCCTTATCATTTGTCCTAGAAGATATACAAGTTTATACGTACGGTATAGCAACCCGATGGTAAACGTACTATATAATTCTCGTATTTCTCCTAGATATTTCCAGAGTTAAAATCTTTCGGTGTTAAGTAGGGAATAATTCTATACCACCAAAATTAAGAAGGATTACATATTTGATCATGATTTGATAGTCGGTTATTTACTATAGGAAAACATTCAAATAAAGTTTTCATTTCCCACCGAAATCACTAAGCCTCATTTAATTTAATTTCGATAAACTAAATCTCTTTATCAAAAATAGTCATATGCTTATCTTATCGGAATAAGTATATTAACAAATCTTATCTTTTCAAAAATATTTGAAAACTTTTAAAAATAAATATGGAAAGCACCATTTGATATCGACCATGGATCGCAGCTTGATGATTACGTCTCTATCCCAGAGAAATCTAAAGTTAACTTAGGCAATCTCTACCCCCTGATTTCCTCCATGCAATCAATCATAGATCGCAATTGCACAATGGTTACATCGTTATCCCAACGAAAACATCCCAAACTACGGGCAATGTCCTCCCAAAGTATAGGCAATGTCCGCCCCTTGAATTACACTATGAGAATATATCGTTATTTCCTAAAAGAATTATTTCAAAATAATACTTATAAAGTTTCTATATAAATTTCCAGGTTTAATTTAGGAAATACTCTTTATTTAAAGTTTACTATATAATTTTTTTAAAAAACAGTAATAATATTTGAATAAATTATCTATGAAATAATAATATTTTACTACTAATTAACTCTTAAATAATACTTAACTTTTAAATCCAATTATTACAAAGTAACCTTAAATAAATAAATAATTAATATATAATTAAAACATTTCAAATACTTGAATAACTTTAAGCAATAACTAAATAATATTAAATAACCTTTAAAAACCATAAAATAATTAACTTTAAATCATCATTAAATAATTATTAATTATATTTAAAATACGTCATTAATAAATAATAATTATCTTTACAATAACTTTAATTCAAAAATCAACTTTCGAATCTGGAAAGAGGCTTAGTAACTCCATTGGTATTTAATCAAGTCCCCGTTAATTCCATTAAACCATCCAAGTTATAAATCCCAATATTTACATAACATCACATATGTAAATTAAACTCGCCATTAGCAATGAATTGTTAATACAATACTTATCCAATACTAGTCAGTTGGAATGTAATTAAGTGTCCACACTAATGTAATAGCAGAACGAAATTCATTTCTCCTAAATAAATATCCAAATTAACTTATCCAATTAATAATAGCAGAACAGTGATTTATTCTGCTGAACATGGTCCAATTAATTTGAATTAGCGGACCAGTGTTTTATTTCCGCTAAACAAATGTCTAAATCTGTAAGATAGCAGAACGAGAACTGGTACTTTATATACAACAAATCATTGGGACAACAGATCCCATGTCAAATAAACGTTCGAAAGCAAGTTTCGAACTTGCGACATCCTGCACCAAAGCCGAATTAATTAACCATTTGGACAAAGGTGCTTATCACAAAACGGGGTTTTATCCTATGAATTTATTTACCAAATTAATTTAATTAGCGAAACGATGTTTTATTCCAGTAAACCAATGTCCAGTTACCATATTCGATCCAATTTAACTCAAAAGTAATTTATTTGGCTAAATAAACATCAATATTTAATAAACATCAATATTTAAAGTATATAAATTTAAACGATGTTATTAACTGAAATAACTTAAATTATATTCAATCCGTTTCCATATGTCATAATTTTTGTACCTTTTCGAAGCTATCCTTAAATCATACAACAATGTTATACACGCCAATATGAGTCCATCGCAAAAATCCGCAAGCGAAACAGGTTCCAAACGAACACATTATCACATTTTAAAGTCTTTAACATACTTAAATAACTAAATATTCAATCAAGCAAAAAAATTCTCACCCATGCATAAACGGGTCGAGTCCCAAGCCCACTATCTCCGCTCGAAAGCAACAGAGCTTCCCTTCTTCTCCAAAATGAAATCCAAACTCTTATACCTCCCACAAGCAAGCATGCAATTCCTCCATCCAGTCCATGCGTACATATGTTTCTTCTTTTTGCGCTGAGTATGTTTTTTTTTTCACATCCTGCATCCACAGTAACATGACTCGAGAACCTTCCGTTCCATAACAACCGCCTCCACACCCATATATAGCCTCCACCCTTCACGTCTGCCACGTTTCCATGCAAACATACATACATACACACACATATTCTCGCATGCACTTCATGATTTCCTGCATCCTACCTGTGCATGCATGTATGCATACAGTAAAGCAAACATCATTTCCTCCTTTCATTTCCTTTACCTTGCCATCGCTCATGCATGTATTTCTTTTTATTCATGCTTTTCCTTTTGATGTGTGTGAATGTATGCATCTATTTATATATCATAACAAAAGAAAGAAGACTGCTTTGTTGGAGAAGAAGCTGCTTTGTTGAAATAATGAGATGAAGCCCATACTCACACGCATGCCACTGAACAGCTCTTCCGTGCACACGTGTACTCGATTTCTCCCAATCAAACACTTTACCCTTTTTTTCAAGCAGATAAAAGAATGAAACATGAAAAAAGTGTTTGTGCTTTCATGATTTGTATAGGAAGGGTAAATGAAAACATGTTCATATCTTGAAGGGAAAAAATAAAATGAATGCCCCCACCTACTACTTCATGCCTAAGGAAACCAAAAGGTACTAACGTTAAATGCAAAGGAAGCCAAGTCTGCTCGCAAGGACAAGGAGAAGATTATGAAATATTTATGCAGGCTGAGCTTTCTTTCCCCTTTTTGTTTTTTTCTTCAGTTTTTTAGTTCCTTGCATGAGCTCATACATACATGTACATGCGTTTAGTAGTAGGTAACATATATATATATATATATATATATATATATATATATATATATATATATATATATAAAAGAGAGAGAGAGAGAGAAGCCTGCATGTCCATGGTATGAAATGAAGCCTGAATTGCGTGCAAATGTTTGCTCGTGTGCAAGGACCACCAAATAAATGCAAAGCCACCAAATTGCTGTTTAAAGTGTAGACATCGGAGTACAAGGGTAAGAAGAAAATGTATACCGCAAAAGATCTAGATATGATTTTGGTTAGGAAAGGTTATAAAGTTTTGGGATACGCCGCTGCACCATTTTACGTTCATGTACGACCAGTCAACGATCGAAATAAAAACACGATTGTGCACAACAACGTGTCACGATCACAAAAAGTAACAAAATAAACAAGTTAACTTATTCTGTGAAATTTCAATAGTATTAATGTTTGGCGCAAAACGCGTCAAACAGAAATTTAATTATTTTTCAAAATAAAAATTATGGAAAAATTCTATTAATTAAATTAAAAATACGTCATAAGAAACCAAATTCAAAACATAGATTTTATTATAATTTAATTCAAATCCGAATATTTAAATAAATTAGATATTCAAATTTGAAGACCTAAAAATACAGGTCGTTAGAAGTGTATTTGATATACCCAAAATACCCTTTATATGTCATTCATCAATTGATCATGTTAGGAAACATCTCAACTCAATTAGACATAATTGGAACAACTATCTTCTCCACCCCTTAGCTTATATACAACAGCAATTAATATATTTGAACAATGTGGGACCAATATATTTGAACGATGTGGAGTTACACATTAAACAAAAACTGCTGCTGAAGTGATTTGTAACAAATAATTGCAATTAACAAATATAAAATTATTCATTCCCGAACATATGAACACGAGACCTGTTTGTAAACATGCTGACCTACTCTACATGCTACACTGTTACAGACAGATCTAGAACCTACATATATTGCTGACCGTGGATCAAAGAAGCTAGAGAAGAGATGGGAAAAAGATGACTCAAGGACAAAAAACTTAATTGGCATAGAAGAGAAATAATAAGGGGAAGCCTGATGCTACAACTATTTTCCATCTTTATGTTTGTTGTTTTTATCTGTTTTTTATTTTTATTTTTATCTACTATTTGTTGTTTCTGTTTTTATCCTATTATGGTGTTTACGTGCATGTTCCTACTGTTTATATTTGTGTACTGTTGGTTATTTCTATATAACTATTATTTACAATGTGAACTATTGCTACTATGCTACTGACGCAAAGAAGATATATAAGCTTAATATAGCCGATGTACTGGAAGCACTATGTTGGGTTGTAGTACAAAGTGTTTTTAAATATTGGCTGGTACATCAATGATGTATCTATGAGACTGTCAAACAAAGGACAACTTCAGACATTACATGAACGGTACACATTATTTTGCAACTTCATGCTTCAATGCATTAGATAGATACGATTTCAAATATATCAGAAACAACCTCATTTCATTTAATCAGACGTTAAACTATTTGACATTTGGAAATTTAATTAATATTTATTTATAAATTCAATATTACATTATACAACGACACGTGTGCAAAACACGGGTTCCAAACTAGTACACATTAAATTAAAGTGTAACTTTATTTATGAAGTAAAATAAAATATTGATCTTATTTAAAAGAAACATAGAAAAGTTCAAAATGAATTTAGACATAATAGTCCCATTAAAGATTCAAAATGGTTAATATGTTTAAAATTCATCTATTTCTTCAACTGCGTGCTGGCTCAGTGTAACGATCCAGAATTTCACTCATTTTGTAACATCCCGCCTTTTTGTACGCTTTAAACTGACGATAAACCATACACGTCAGACTCAAACCATACAGAAGGGTGGATTGTTATTAGGGTGAATAAGAAAAGCAGAGAAAGAAATAAAACAAAACATAATCTCACAGCGAAATGACAAAATATAATAATCAAATAACAGTTCATGAAGCTGTTTTACAAAACATTTGATTATACTTATACAACACATATCAGAGTTACACATACCAGATAATATTGAATAATGCAGCGGAACAGTATGAATGTAGTGGAATAATAAAATAAATAATAGTAATGCAATCTCCGTCTTCGTCCACCAGAAATAAAGTCTTCGAATCCTGAAATGCTCAGACTGACCCGAGCGAATTGAAAAGACAAAACACTCGAGTCAGAACTAAAAGATCTTATGCAAGTTAAATCAACTGTAAATAATATGAGTGGAACGGCATCAGAGATGTTTACGGGATTTGACATCTTCTATCCAGTGTCAAACGTGAGTGCAGTAACTTAGAGATGCTCGAGATTCACATCTAAGGATTCGTTAAACTATTTACTATGTAGTAATATTTCGCTATTATAATAATGTCTATTAGTAAAATAAACTTACTTTTAAATAGCGTTAAGGCTTTAATTTTCCATCTTAACACGTAATAGTGCCGGTAGTCTATACAGTACCGTAATACCTCCTGATCGGGAGGCTACCAGAGCATACTCGATAGGTACGACACAAATCAAACTCGTACAAGGCTCGCTAGGGTAGGTGACACGGCACAACAAGGCAATACCAGGGTAGATATACCAATTACGCTTCCGGGCTGGTGGTAATGCGTAGCAGCTACTACCGCCCACCTTGAGCCACACCCCCAAAATCAAAAATCAAAAGTGGCCACCAAAAAAATCCAAAGTCATAATATAATATCGAAGGAGTGTCGTTAAGAGGGGCTACTTCCTTGGCTCGAGAATCGCTCCTGTTTTAGCCACCTTATGCCAACTCACGGAAGTCGGGTCCACGTATATACCTTAATATTAGAATGTCGCTACCATCCTACTTCATTCTGGAATCTCCACCGCATAAACGGTTGTTAAAGTGGTTTTCGATATCGACAGAGAGTATACCCATATCTGATTCCGGTCTTTTTAACAACCAACCGATATTATAACACCACGGTCATTTCAAAATAATTTATACTTCAAAACCAGAATATAATATCCGTTTCAAACCACATAAATACGATATCATTTCCATTTCAAAACCCAAACCCATATGATATCATTTTTATTTCAAATATATCTTTTCCAAAAATCATAGCACTTCCAACGTCGTAACACTTCGAAATCAAAACGCTTGAAATATAACACTTTCAAATCATAATACTTTGAGACTCATAACTTTGAAACATAACTTCCACTACTTAAATGGTTTAAATATTAAATTGCTTCATATAATAAAATAGCCTCTTCAATTTCATAAATAAATTCCAAATACAGATTGAACCCCCAAACAAACCATTTCAATTTCTATATATTCCAACGCTTTAAATATTCCACCATTTCAAAACTAATTCTTTGATAATTCCATATATATCAAATTCAATTACTATTATTTAGATTTGAAATGTTTACTTAATAAATTCAAAATCATTTAAGTAAAAGTTTTAAACTTCAAATAATTGGGTATTCTTTCAATTTATTTAACTTGATATATTTATTTAAATCAACTTGATATTCATTTAAATCACTCTAAACCAAAATTAAGTTATAAAATCATACCCTTTAAAATCTCAATTTTATTTAAATTTCAAATCAAATTTATTCGAGTATAATTCTTAAATAATTTAATTCAAATCAATTTCATATTTATCTTCCAACCTTAATTTTATTTAAATCGTTGTAAAATCCAAAAAAATTATTATTTAAATACTTAACCATATTATCGTCAATAAAAATCAAACTTATTATTAAGTTTATTCTATATTAAAACAAATCTATACATATCTTAATATCAAGAATAAAATAACATTTATATAATATCTAAAATCAATATTTATATAAAACCATGTATTTCCTTACAAACCATAGAAATCATATCAAAATATTTATATATATAGACCACGGTGTCTATATAATTTTTTTAATCCTATGGTCAAGTGATATGGATATTTATCATTTCAATCCGTAATTTAAAATATAAATACGATTATATATCATTTCAAACCACAATCTCGAATGAAATAAAATCCATAACAACTTGTAGTTTATAACAGTATAAAATACAACATCCATTCATCCAATATCAATCATCAAATATTTATCACAATCATCATCCAATTCAATCAATAACATCAATATAAAACAGATAATAAATAACAGGCATTTACTGGTAGTTTATATTCAATAATAAATTAAATAACTATTTAACTAGCAGTTTATATGCAATAATAAATTAAATAACAATTTAATTCAAATAAATTCAATTTAACTAGGATGATGATTAAAAATATACCAAACAGTCATAAATAAATTTCTAATCACATCAAAATTAATTTAACACACATAAGAAAATTTAGAAGTTATCAGTGGGTTAAAACACTCACCATTTGAATTTAAATTGAATTTAAATCCAATTTAAACCCAAAATTTGAACAGTCTCAAAATTGGTCCAAACTAGCGTCAGAATGTCTGGAATTCCAGTATGAACCTAGCGGAGAAAACCGTGCTTAAAACGGACATCGTATGTGAAAGTTACATAAAAGTAAGAAGTTATACGATTCAAATTAAAAATAAATAAATAAAATAAGCAGAAACTCACAAGTCAGCACCCACGTCAAAACCCTAGCTCCCTGTCTTCTCGTACACGACTCGATAGATCAACGTCAACCGCCGCCTTCCATCCAGGTTTGCCGCCGCTATGACCCTCGAACTCCAGATCGAAGAACACCGCCGAGCTTGCTTCCAAACGCCGCTTCATCGCCGGGGTCGCGGCCATCTTCGGTCGAGCGCAGCAGCTCCGTCGTCGTAATGATTTACCGCCATTCTTTAGCGATTCCACCGACCAACTCGATAAACGAACGCAAGAACAACGACCTGCTCGACGGCAGCAGCACGCCCATGCCCTCTAGTCGGCCTAACGACGACGATCCACCGTCGAAATCACAAAACCAAAACGAACGTCCGAAACCAATTCATTGAAATTTGGGCACACAGAAACGCAGATCGAGAAACGAATCATATATTTGACTTGCACCCTTTGAGAGCTTCAAAACCATATTTAATTCGATATAGTTTGAGAAGATTGAATTTTCAATTTGATTTTTGATTTGAATTTGCTGTTTAGGATTTAGGGTTCTGTCCGCCATTGAAAGAGGAGAAGCAAATAGAATTGTACGTACACAAATGACAAATAAGAAATAGGCTAGGGTTTATAACAAGGTATATATAGACAAAGCTGAAAATAGAATAGATGGACCAGATTGATTTACACTTTGAACGATAAATGGCCCGAAAAGCCCGTTCTGACTCCGGAATGAAATTGGGTCAACCCATATAGCAAAACAGATGTTTTAAATATTTTAAATGAATAGGTTTCAAGTCCTAGTTCCATCGTATGAAGAAGTTATGCTAAAATCAAGTTATTTCAAATTGATTTCAATTAAATTGATTTCTAGACGCTTCGAGTCCGTACGACCAAACAAGAAGTCTGATCGCTACGAAACTTGAAATCCTACAATAATTCACCGTTACGGATCCGATGAAACTGGTTTCGTCGAAATCCGAGTCAGTGACCAATATGGCTATTTTTACATAAATTAAATAAATTAATAATTAATTAATTAAATCAATTCAATATCAATTCGATAATTGACAAATTTCATCATTTTTAAATTTATTAATCATTTACACTAATTTAAAAATTTTAACTGTTGATTTAAAATTGATTAATTCCTCAATTTCAGTGTTTAATTTCAATTTCATCAAATTCAGAAATTTATAAATTTAAAATTCCAAAATCCGTTTATTAACTTTTAAACCTTGTTATTCAAGTCTTTTATTACCATAAGGATATAAGTAACATTGTTTTATAACATGGTACATTAATATTTCCCAGTTTCATCTTAATCCCTATTTTCGTAATATTTAAATATTAATTTTCATTTAATTCCAACTAATCCAATTATTAAATTTAAATTAATAAATCTTGATTCCCATTCTTTTTTATTCAATCAATCATTATCCTATTAATACCTCATTACAAACCAAGAACTATTACAATTAATTATATGATATTGATTTTTTCTAAATTAAAGTTATTACGTATTATTTCATCAATTAACATAACTTTGAATTTTAATTCCCAATTCACTATTTACAATCAATTATGACCTTACAATCGTTTCATTAAATTAGGTTCCTTACACTTGTTTCAATAAATTGGGTTTGCACTAAATTAGTTATTTATTAGCTTGCATTAACATTATTATCTTTATTTTAGTGATTTCATTATTAAATTACAGATTTTTTTATTTTCTTTCCGAATTAAATTACTAAAACTTATTAAATTAACAAAATTTAATTATCGAAAATTACGGGTCGTTACACATTCAAATTTTGAATATTTATTTGATTTTAAATATTGAAAATTTAATTCTATAAACTAAATAACTTGAATTTTGAATATAGCGATTTATTTGATAATTAAATCATTGAATTTAATATTGAAATCATTTAATAACTGAATCTTGAATTTAATATGAATGAAAACGATTTCAACAGTTGAATTAGTTTCTATTTGAAAAAGAATGAAGATAGTAAACTTTTAAATTTGATTTAAAACTTAGTTAACTGATTTTGGAAATTACTCTTTCTAATTAACGTGTAAAAATAACCTTCTGGGACATTGTCTCGGATTTTGACGAAACCAATTTCGTTTGATCCATAATACCGAATTATTAAATGCTATCAAAATTCATAACGATTTGACGTATTGTTTGATCGTGCGAGTTCGAAATGCTTAGAAATAAATTAATGGAATTTAATTTAATATAATTTGATTTTGAAAAGCTAATTTCTATGTAGGATGGAATTGACTCCTGATATATATTCCATTGTGTTCGGAATAGGGGTATAACATGTAAAACGTCAGGCAGCATGCTTCGTTTGGAGTTTGAAGTTTTCACGGATGAATTGTACTTTGGAAATTTTTCTATAAATAGCCCTCAACTTCCTTCATTTGCAAACTAAAACACTAAATATATTTTAGCGGCCATTGAAAACCTTACCATCCAATGGCTATCATCGATTGGTGCCTCTAGGGGCAGAATTGGCTTTCAATTAGAGAAATATAGAGCGCGACGATACGAATTTTCTCAACGGTGGGATCGAGCTAATTGGCGACGAGGCAATGGCTGGAGGCCTCCGTTCGAGGCATAATTTTGGGTTTCGCGGCAAAACGATGTCGCACACGTGCGCGCGTGGCTGCTGGCGTGGGGCCAGTGTAACGACCCGTAATTTTCGATAACTAAAAATAGTTAATTTAATAAGGTTTTGTGATTTAATGGTGGACGAAATGAAAATTTATGATTTAACAATAAGAATATAACTGGAATAAAATGTAATAGTATTAATTTAAGGTAATTGATAGCTGCTTTAAATGTAATTCTAATGAATCAAAATGATTAGAAAGTTAAAATTGGTTATAGATTGTAAATAAATTATAATAATGTGTGTATTAATTGATAATTGGATTAAAAGAGTAATTGATAATTTTAAAGGTCGTATAAATTAATAAAATAATGTGTACTAAATTGTAATCGGATAGAATTGGTATTATGTAAGTTGTTATAACATTTGTTTGTAAATAACAAACTTATAAATATGAGTAAAAAGTAAATGGTGACAATTATTATATGTTACCTATTTATTTATTATGTTAAATTAAAAATCAATTACAATTAAATGTAATTAAATATTACATTAATAAGAATTAAGATGAAAATGGAAAATATTAATGTAATAAGATATAAACAAATGTTAACTAGGTCTATAAAGTAATAATCGATTAAATAAAAGATTGAAATCAAATTTAATCAATTTATTGAAATTAAATTATAATTAATTGGATTTAATTACAGTTGAAATTGAACACTGTAATTAGTGTTATATTTAACACCGAATTGATATGAAAATTTGTATTAAATCATTGTAAATGTCTAAGTGATCAAAAATGATGAAATTTGTTAATTGTCGAATTTGAATGGAAAAAGTGATTTAATATTAATTTATGTAACGATCCATAATTTTTGATAATTAAATTTGTTAATTTAATAAGATTTTGGTAAATTAATAGTGAAGAAATAAAAATCTGTAATTTAATAATGAAATGAACACTAAAATAAAGTGTAATAATGTTAATCTAAGTGATTATTAACAATGTGTATGAAACTCCAATTAGTTGTAAGCATTTAAAATGTTTACTTGGCTATAATATAAGAAACAAATGTAAGTATGGAATAGATTAGTGGAATAGTATGTAATTGATGCAACTAGATTAAATCACTGTTACATAAGTAAGTATAATACTTGTTTGAAATATAATAAACTTATAAAAGGGTGATTAAGAGTTAATGGCAACAATTATTAGAAATTGCCT
Source organism: Allium cepa (assembly GCA_030765085.1). Taxonomy (NCBI): domain Eukaryota; kingdom Viridiplantae; phylum Streptophyta; class Magnoliopsida; order Asparagales; family Amaryllidaceae; genus Allium; species Allium cepa. Next base: position 624,258,163 of record CM060939.1, read on the forward strand.
ATATATTTAATTTGGTATATTAAATTTGAAATCAATTGCAACTAAATGGAATTAAACATCACCTTAATAGGGATTTGGATGAAATTGGAAATTATTAGTGTAAAATATAAACTAGTATAATTATAGCCTCACGATAAAGCTATTTAATCTATTCTAATTATATTTAATCTAATTTAAATCTATTTAACTATAATAAATCAATTTCAAAGTATTTACCTATAATTAAACTGTTTAGAGCATTTTAACTATTTAGAACTATTTAAACTAACTTCTAAATTTCCAAACTAAGTGCGTGGAAGAGTTTATATTCATTTCAATTGGTTCAAAAAGAGAATAAGGTTAAATGATGTTATAACCTACGTTGGAATTTTGAATGTTATAATAAACCGAAATGATGATTTTGAAGCAAGGACTTAACCTGTTTTGGAAATATGATTTTGGGAAGAAATATGATTTCGAAAGTGATATGATTTGAATTGACTGTAATATTTTGATATCAATTATGAAATGATTTTGAAAATGTAAAAGAACCATCCGGTGTGTAATAAGCGATTGGTTGTCATAGAGACCGAGATCGGATGTTTTCATACTCTCTGCCAATATGAAAACCACTATGACAACTGTGTATGTGATGGAGATTCCAGAATGAAGCAGAAGCAATTGACGAGCCAAGTGAGGTCATTCCTCCGATCGGGCACACTCCATCGATCTATATTCCGACTTTGTGATTTATTTCGTGGCCACCCTCCGATTTTTACTAGGGAGTGTGTTTCGAGGTGGGCGGTAGTAGCTGTTATGCGTTACCACCAGTCCAGAAGTGTAATTGGTATATCTACCCTGGCATTGCCCAGTTGTTCCGTGCCACCTACCCTAGCGTGTCTTCTACGAGTTTGTTTTGTACCATAGCTATGGAGTGCCTTCTGATGGCGTCCAGTACGGACGGGACTACATTAATGTACAGACCATGAGAATATATAAAATGTGTTAAGGGGGATATGAGTAATGCCTTAACGCTATTTTAATAGTTTACTTTACTATAGAAATTATTATAATAGCGTATATTACTACATAGTATATAGTTTAACGGATCCTTAGGAGGTGTGAATCCCGAGCATCTCTTGAGTTACTGCACTCACGTTAGACACTGGATAGGATATATCAATCCCCGTAAACAATTCTAACGCCGTTCCGCTCATATTTATTTATCGTTAATTTAACTTACATAAGATCTTTTAGTTCTAACTCGAGTGTTTTGTATTTTCAATTCGCTCAGGTCAGCCTGAGCATTTCAGGATTTGAAGACCTTATTTCCGGAGGACGAAGACGAAGATTGTATTATTATTATTTACTATATTATTCCACTGCTTCACACTATTCCACTGCATTGTTATTTATTTATCTCTGATATGTGTAACTCTGATTCTGTGTTGTATAAGCAATAATAAAATGTTTTGTAAACAGCTTCATGAACTGTTATTTGGCTATTATATTTTATCATTCCACTACAACATTCTGTTTTTTCTCTTTGCTTTTTCTTATTTAGCCCAATAACAATCCTCCCTTCTGTATGGTTTGAGTTGGCACGTGTGTCTGCTTAAACTGTCCAAAAAGACGGGATGTTACAGTTGGTATCAGAGCTTTGGTTTAGCGAACCTTAGCTTTGTGAGGTTTGACTCTTTATTGATAGGGTAGTAATACCATATGATGAGTCGCTGAGAGTATATATATGAGAGAGTGTATTTGTTAGTGTTATAAAATGGTTTTTATATTGTGTTAATTTGTTCCGTTTTGTATTTATAAATTCTGGTTGGTGCATAGGACGCTATGACATCGACAGGGATTTCTAAACACATAATAGGACAGACTGACACAAAACTATAAGCGAATGAAATAATTTTGCCAATTATGTATTTTGTATATAAAATAATAATTTTATAAATGATATATATGGCTGTAATATATTCGTCTGTTAGGTAGTGGAATTCATAAACATTGGTTGCAAAATAAAATTTACAAATAAAATAAGAATAAATTGAAAATTTTAGGATTTCAGTTTCGGGATTTTGGAAATTTCTTTCAAATGATTTTGGGATATAATAATATTATTATCAGAAGTATTTTCTGATATAAATATTTCAATATAATTTGAAATAATATTTTTAAGGAAATTTTGGAAAGAAATAAGTTCTGTACTCCCCTCTTTGTCGTTGGAAAATAATTTCGGTGATGATTGCACGTATTCATTTTCGAGTTTAAAGTGGGAAGACTGTTGTAGTAGCAACTACACAATTTTTTGATAAATAAATCTTGATTTTAATTTTTAAATATGATTTGGTAGATATATATATATATATATATATATATATATATATATATATATATATATATATATAAAGATACGATTATGTATATTATTATTTTAAAACAGTTGAAATGGAACCCGGTATTTAGTTCTTAAATTTCTATGAATTAGAGATTTCAATTATTGTAATAGAATAAAATTTTAACTATTTAATAATTGAAACTTCTAAATGAAAGCAAGAAATTATATGCTAAGTATAGCTGAATATAGAAGAAATTTGAAATTTATAACCTGTAAATTTAAAAAGGATATTAAAATAAGAATTGAAAACTATTGAACATCTATTTACTAAAATGAAATAAGATGAACTTGTGTAACTTTCAATTGCATTCTTAAAGACAAATATATATAACTTACTAATTATAAAATTTGAAATGTTAAAAGAATATGCAATGGAAAATTTTACAAGTAAAACTTATGTAATGAAAGTGTTCAATAATTACCTTTTTATAAATAAGAGTTCGATGTCATAATTGTTATAACTTAAGTTATAATTGAAATGTTATTACATAAATTGTGATAGAAATTAAGTATGGTAAGAAGATGATTTTAAACTTAAGTTAATGAATTAATATGCTAAGTAATCGAACTGAACATGAACACTGTAAAAAAATGACTAGAAATAAATAGAAACAAGTACTAAATAAATGGATGTGAGTTTATTTACAAGGAAACCTATGTAGTGCTTTAAGAATTTATTTACATATGATTAAGTAATTATACACGAGTAACATATGTAATGAAATAAATGAAAGTTAATGAATGAAATAGTCATTGTATGAATGGAACTAAAGTAAGGTAAATGATATGAAATGAAATTTATAAGAATAAACTTAAATAATGTTAGAATCTGGTGTTTGTTAGGTTTATGGTTGTTTGGGAAAGGATACTTTAAAATTATTTGGATGTATGAGTAATCTATCGAGTTTATCTAAGACTATTGAGTAGGCGGTATACTTAGTATTATTTGTCATTCTATAAAATTAAAAGTTTTGAACCCGAACAAACCATTTGTTTTGTTTGCTATGGATGGATGATTGATTATATTGATTTCATATAATGATTGTATGCTGTTTGCAAGTGATTGTTGTTTTATATTAATTGGGTTGTTAGTGGTTGAAACAACTTTAAATATTTCATTTTATATAATTATTAACTCCTTTTGGATTATATAAGTGAAATACAGGTTATGGAAGCAATTGCTATTGCATTTGGTTTCATAAAATAAACGTTATTTGCCCGACAATAGGTATTCTTTCGGATTACGTTTTCTAGCGATATTATTATTTTTCCCATGTTGGGATATATTATTTTGGAAAATATTTGATATATACGATTATTATTGATATTATTATTTCTTCCGAGCCTCTCCGTACAAAGGAGACTCTACCGATATTTTTTGTAAATTTTGGACTTAGAAAATTTTATGAAATGTTTCCCAAACTTTATTAGTTTGAGTATAAAAGTGAAACGACCCGCAGTTCCGTACCTCTTGAGTCGACACTATTCTCCATCAATCGACTCAAGATGAATGGAAATACGAACCATTTGGGTTAAATAAGAAGAGGTAGAAGAAGAGAAAACAAAACATAAGAATCTAACCATCGCAGCGGAATAAGATATAATAGATAATAATTGATCTTTACACAAAAGCAAATCTGTTTATACATTACATCATCAGAGTACACATCACACCCAACTGAACAGTAATCATAACATGTCCTCACAAAACTAAATACACAGCTAATCAACACAGTGGAATATTTAAAACAAGTACGGAAGTACGTATCGCCATCCAGCTCGTCTCCTGAGCTCCACAACATCTTTTCCTATAATCTATAATAGTCGGTCTGACCCGAGCATTATAGTTAAATAACACACGAGTCAGTTTGGAAGACCAGCGCGAGAAAACCACACTCAATTTGATTATTAAAGTTTCAAATCCTTTGAAAACAAAAAGCATCTCGTAAGACCACGCCACAAATAAACATGTCGGATTTTTACCTTACGATAGCTAAAACATTTTTTATCAAATCCGTCTGATGTTATAATAGTGTCTATAGAAAGTAAAGTAGAATCTAGCTGAAATGCTTGCATCTCACGTTTTAGCAATATTTGGGCACAATCAAAACCGTACAGGCGCGTAGGGAGAATGGATTTCCAACTAATGACTAGGCACTGGGGTACCACCTGTCATAGTACGTGGCCCAGATCACCGTATCGAGGATTACTCCCAATACCCTGCAAAACAAGACCGGGACTACCCCTTGCTGGATAATCCCGAGTAAGATCACCTCACGGTTGGGATCAGCAACCGCACCACTAAGCCGAATAAAAGGGACATCTAGACAGGGATGACCTCACCCTAATGGGTGCTACCCACTTAGCCTTGCTGCATAACCCCTGGTTTTCAGTCATTCCCAGTTGATGAGGCTTGAGGTTAAGCGTTACCTTTTTAGAACATATCACTTAGAATGCTCACCATCCACCTGACGATGTTCTGAAAGCATTCATCCATACAAGTCCGTCCCGGGTTCGAACGGAACCGAAGGCAATACTCCTACTACATCCATTTTGGAATCACCTCAAGATTAGTAGCGACTAGCCCTTGCACTTCACTGCTCTATCTTCGAATCCAAACTCATCTTCCTCACGAAAACATTCAAACCGGATCGAAGTGGTGTTCAGGAAATAAACCCCGATCTCGGTCTCTTCGAAACAATCAACGCATTGGCCAATATTGATAGTCGGTTATTTAACTATCAAATAACATTCACATACAACCATCAAACAATAAATAGTCTCCCAACTTATTTATTTATCTCAAAATATCTTCGCATGCTATATTTCCACTTTTAAATCCCTTTTGAAAACGGTTTCAAACCATTTTCTCTCACGGAATAAATTCCCCAAATATTTTCGATTCCCACTGAAATCACCAAGTACAAACACTTTAGATTTTAAAATAATTTAAAACACTTTATTATGAAACATACTTTAACATTTAAATTTAGAAAAACTACTTTAATACTTTATTAAAAATATATACTTTAAGAATATTTAAAATAAAGCTACTTTATAAAATATAAACTAAATTTTTCTCTTTTAAAACATAATACCAAGTCACCTTTAAATAATTACGACTAAAATAAATTTGGAAAAGACTTACTTTAAAATTTAAACATTTAAAAATAATAAATTTCCTAAAACATACTTTTTAAAACAACTTTAAAACTTTTAACTTATACTTAAAAATTTGCTTCGAAATTGTACTTGGCTATCCAAGGAAATACGCTTCTCTTTCACATCCTTTTAAAAATAAACCACTATTTATTTTTAAACAAATTTACCCATTCCTTTAATAAATTTCCACCATGAATTTATCCTTCCAAATATCCACTGATATATTACTTCACTTTTATAAACCCAATTTATAAATTTCTTAGTCCCATCCTCCATTATAACTCCAATTTCAAACACTTAAATCAATTTCCAAATTGATTTCCAAATTACTCCATTTGAAATAATTTCCTTTACTTACTCATTTATTCCAAAACCCATTAACTTCAGATTTTTAATTCTTACTTATGATTTAAAATCTTTTAACTGAAAAATAACAATTTTAGATTTCCAAAATTCCTTCTTTATCCTTTTAAATAAATTTAAACCTTGAATTTAAGGTAAATTCTTTTATTCCTTTAAATAACATCACTTAAGTTTTAAAATTCAATATTACTCTGTTTACTCAAAATCCCCTTTTCCCGCACTTGGAATTTTATTTATCGGAATCCAAAAATCACTTTTTATTCTTTTCCAATTCATTTTTAATTTATTCAAATTTCTATGATTATTTTAATCAAAATTCACTCTTTTATTTTCTTTTCAGAATTCTCATGTCTATAGATTTTGATAACTCAGTTCACCAAAATATTTTAAATCAACCATAGTATCCAAAATTTCCAATTATTAATATAATTCATCACAGGATAGCAAATAATTATATCACAGAATATTTTAACAAATCTAAATATTTTGAGGATTCCAGTTGGATCCCTCCAACCTGTTTCCCTGCATCCACAGATGTTAGCACAATAAAATACCAATTCAACTTCGAGGTGGAATATCGTGGTATATGGGTTTTAAATATAATATCATCCGCTATTATGGGGCGCATAGGGTCTCATCCGCTATATAATGCGGGAAATCAATCACTCCAATATATATTATATACTACTATATATAATATAGCACATCAAATCAATTCAATCATTCAACTGATTATTTAAATTTAACCATTTAAATTTAAATAAAACCCAGATAAGTAAGATTAACTCACCTTTGACCTTTAATTTGCAATCCGATCCAAACCGGCTTGTCTTCTTTTCGATTTCAGACCTTATATCACATTAGATGATTTTCATTAATATTCGAACCAATCGAATAATTAAATTTTCAATATATATATATATATATATATATATATTTCATTTTATTGATTTTAATTTAACAAATAATTTTTTTGAAAAAAATCCTATAGGAACTTAAATAGCTTAGACAAGTTAATTAACCAGATAAATCACCCTGAACCCATATTCAAAATAAACTAGCAAACTTTAAAATGGGTATCTGATATGTTATTTTTCCCAAATTGAAACTACATATATAAAATTAAATTTTAAATTTTAAAAACAAATTTTGATATAGACCTTCAGCATTTTAAAACTTCTATTTATTTTTTCCAAAACCTACCTATATATATTACTGTTTACACATTTTTAAATTTTAACAGTAAATCGGTATATATTCATAAACCTATATATACACATACATAAACCAGTCACAGTAAATAAGGTACGTATATCCTAATTATCAGAGTATACATATTATAAAATATAAAAAATAAAACAGCTACCTCAGACTCGCAAACTCCAAGCCAAGCGCCAACACTATCGCGCCTACTTCCGAGAAACGTTTCCCCCCTTTGCCATCACTCAGCACCACCTCGTCAACGAATGCCACTTTCAGAAATACGACAACATTCCCATCTTAACGCGAGCATCTCGACTTGACTGCGCTCGCTTGTCCTCCACTCTATCGAATCGCGAATCGAAGAATGCGACTCGAAAGCTTGCCGATGCCGGTTGCCTGCACCAATAACCTCGGCAAGGGAGATAGTCGCAATTTCCAAAACGAAAAGAAGGAAAGGGGAAAAAAATAGGGATCACCGATGATTAAACGAGGCAATTGAATCTATTGCAGTTCGAACAGAAAGGAGCTGCCATTCGATTTTTTTTAAAAGAGCAGAGGCCTCAATTGTTTTGGGTATTTAATTGAACTGAGAAGTGGGGTTGGTTTGAAGAAATAACAGATCGTTCAGCCATTGCCTTGAATCTGAGTAAATTTTGTAAGCTCGGCTACTTTATAATTTTTTTTAGCGGAACGAAAGGTGGAATGAATTTGAGATCCGAATTCCAGAGAAAGAAAGAAATCTTGCCATTGAATCGCGGTAATGCAGAGGGAAGAAAAGAAGTGTTCTCGGTTGAGTTATGCAAAGAATGAAAGGAACATAGAGATTTAAAACGAAAAGGAACAGCGTTGATTTGAACGAAGAGACAAGCAAAGTAGGGCTGCTGGCTATAGAGAAGGAAAAACGTTGATGGTGAAAGAATGGCAGCTGATGGGTAGGAATTTCGGCTGTGTTGACTAGGATATATACACACATATTAAATTCAAATTCAAATGTCTCGATAAAAGCAACTTAAAATTTTGAACTCTTATTGAGGCGTGCCGCTAGGCGTTTATAATGTTATACCCCTATTCCGAACGCAATGGAAAAGGTTTCGAGGCCTAATTCGATCGTATGGAGAAGATAGTTTTTGGACCAATTATTATACTGAATTTTCGATATAAATTTCAGCGTGTTTACCTATCGTAAAATCACACGATAACTCCAAAAATTATGAAATTTGAAATCCAATAATATTACACTATTATGGATCCAATGGAACAGGTTTCGTGGAAATCCGAGACTGTGCCCCGGAAGGCTATTTTTGAACATCAATTTAAACGATGTATTTTTAAGATTGAACAAACTACTGTTAAATTCAATTTTACCCCATATATTACTTTCAGTATTATCAATCCAAATTTTATAAGACTTCGAAATATTTTGACAAGCTTATAACTCCTGATTTTATATTTTACCCAATCTCTAATTATTATATTCAACAAATTTAATCGCCAAACTCAAACTGATATTTGAAATCCAAGTTAAACTAACTTGCAAATACTTAAAATTAATTAAATATTCCAATTTCAAATGCCTAAAAATTCCAAGTCGTCACATTCCTCCTCCCTTAAAATAATTTCGTCCTTGAAATTACTTGTTGAGAAGAATGATCCAATACCCGTTTACTTTTCCCCAAAACCAACAATTCAACACCCTACCAACTATCTTTTTATAAAATACCCATTATCATTCTTACTAACTTCCCAATCTCTCTCATAGTTTTCAAACAAAACTATTTTCTCAATCATTCAAATTTTAATTAAAAACCAAATTTTGAATTATCAAAATTTTCTAGCTCCCTAAATTTCCGAATTTTTTTTCCAACGTCTCCTTTGCACGGCTAGCTTGGAACAACTAAAAAATGCCTCTACGGGCTCCCAAATTCCAAAAGAAAACAAAAGGCCAAGTGGCTAGATCGAAAACCCAATCAAATTTCATACAGAAATTTAAACACATACCTTTTTGTCGAGCAATTCAAATTTATCTTCTGAAATCAAAACCAATTTTTCTCCTGCTTTTAAATACCTGTATATCCTACTTAGTAATAATATCCAATCACAACATTCAAAAACATTTTATTGACTTCCTTACAAAATTTCAATATTTATTCATTCAAGCCCGTACGATGTACATATATCATCCGTACGCAATATCAAATTCGATCACTCGCTCGATCACACAATTTCACTTCGAACTAGTATCGTCCACACGACTTCCTAGTGCGGACTCAGATTTGGTTTCTTGATCAGAAACCGTCATTCTTCTTGCATAGTCATAACTATGATAGAGAATTTCCAGAATCAATCAAAATCCATATCCAGGGTTCGCTGTCGAAAATCTTTTTATAATCCATTTTGTTTGAAAACTGTGGGCATGATGCGCTAATCTATTTGGGAAATATTTTTAATTTGGATATGAAATCTGGTGAGACTTGAAATTAAGAATATTTGAAATGTTTTTAAAGAGATAAAAGCCTTGAACTCATTCGGTCGCTAGAAAATAACTTCGGTGATGACTGCAGCATCATCGATGTTCATTTTCGAGTTTCCAAGAGAGAAATTGCTACCAAATTGTTTTAAATTGGAATTGTTTGCAAAATTGGGTTGGTTTTAAAAATTCAAGGAATAATTGGATATGCAATTGAATTATGGATTTCAAAAATGGTTTTTGAAATGTTGAAATTTTGGTTTGGTGAAACCGTTTTGATTTGTAATGCAAGGGAATATTTGGTTTGGATATAATTGATTTCAAAAAAATGATTTTGAAATATTGAGTAATCGATTAAAAGAGACTCCGGATATAATTGATGATTGTGATGGATGTTGATTGTTGATGTTGGTTGAATGAATGTTGTGTTTTATATCGTTATAAACTGCAAGTTCGTTATGGATTTTTATTTAATTCGGGATTGCAGTTTGAAATGATATATAACCGTAAAATTTTGAATTACGGATTGAAATGATAAATATCTGTATCACTTGACCCTAGGGTAGAAAATTATATACGGACATCGAATTAGTTAAATTAAATGATTTTAAAATCCTTAAATTTTTGAATTTAATAAAATGATATTTTGAGATGGAAATTTGATTTATATAAATTGAAGTACTATTGTAAAATCAAATTTTGCATTGAAATGTGAATCGGTTTAAAAAGAAATTTCTTTAAGAAATTAAATTGGGAGTTTGAAGTTAAACTTTTAAGTATAAATGAAATTCTATCGAAATTGAGTTATTTGATTTGTTTGAAAATAATTTTGAAATATTTTTGAAATTGGAGTGATTCGAATTGATATTTGAACATGGATTGAAACCGATTTAAAATTCGATAGTTATTGAAATTTGAAAATTGAAAGGTTTGGAAATTGGGTTTGTCCATTTGGAAATTTAAATTGGTCCAAATGTGTTGAAATGAATGAATAGTTTAATTTGATATAAATTCCAAATTCGTATTTTAGTATAAACTGCTTTAAATATATTACTTTAAAATTTCAAATGGTTAAGATTTTCAAATTTATTCAAACTATTTAACCAATATTAACTATATATATTATTTTGATCTATTTTAAACCAATTTAATTTATTTTAAAAACTAAATAAACCCTTTTAATTTATTTTAAATCTAATTAATCTATTTCAAGCATTTAATCTATTTTAATTATATTTAATCTAATTTAAATCTATTTAACTATCATAAATCAATTTAAAAGCATTGACTTATAATTAAACTGTTTAGAGCATTTTAACTATTTAGAACTATTTAAACTAATTTCTAAATTTCCAAACTAAGTACATGGAAGAGTTTATATTCATTTCAATTGGTTCAAAAAGAGAATAAGGTTAAATGACGTTATAACCTAAGTTGGAATCTTGAATGTTATAATAAATCGAAATGATGATTTTGAAGGAAGGACTTAACCTGTTTTGGAAATATGATTTTTGGAAGAAATATGAATTCGAAAGTGATATGGTTTGAATTTAATACGATATTATGATATCAATTATGAAATGATTTTGGAAATGTAAAAGAACCATTCGGTTTGTAATAAGCGATTAGTTGTCAAAGAGACCGAGATCGGATGTTGTCATACTCTCTGCCGATACCGAAAACCACTTTGACAACTATGTATGCGGTGGAGATTCCAGAATGAAGTAGGATGGTGGAGACGATTCTATATGAGGTATACACGTGGACCCGTCTCCCATGAGTTGGCATAAGGTGGCTAAAACAGGAGCAATTGACGGCCCAAGTGAGGTCATTGCTCCGATCAGGCACACTCCATCGATCTATATTCCGAATTTGTGATTTATTTGGTGGCCATCCTTTGATTTTACTCGGGAGTGTGTTCCGAGATGGACTAAGCTGCTATGTGTTACCACCAGTTCGGAAGTGTAATTGGTATATCTACATTGGCATTGCCTAGTTGTGCCATGTCACCTACCCTAGCGCACCTTCTACGAGTTTGTTTTTGTACCATACCTATAGAGTGTCCTATGACGGCGTCCAGTATGGACGGGTTTACGGTACTGTATAGACTATGGGAAAATATAAAATGTGTTAATGGGGATATGGGTAAAGCCTTAACGCTATTTTAATAGTTTACTTTACTATAGACATTATTATAATAGCATATATTACTACATAATAGATAGTTTAACGGATCCTTAGGAGGTGTGAATCCCGAGCATCTCTTGAGTTACTGCACTCACGTTAGACACTGAATAGGAGATGTCAAATCCCGTAAACATCTCTGACGCCATTGCGCTCATATTTATTAACCGTTGATTTAACTTACATAAGATCTTTTAGTTCTGACTAGAGTGTTTTATCTTTTTAATTCGCTCAGGTCAGCCTGAGTATTTCAGGATTTGAAGACTTTATTTCTAGGGGACGAAGACGAAGATTGTAATATTATTATTATTTACTATATTATTCCATTGCATAACACTATTCCGCTGCATTGTTATTTATTTATCTCTGATATGTGTAACTCTGATTCTGTGTTGTATAAGTGTAATCAAATGTTTTGTAAACAGCTTCATGAACTATTATTTGATTATTATATTTTGTCATTCCGTTGCAAGAATCTGTTTTGTTTTCTCTCTCTGCTTTTTCTTATTTAGCCCAATAACAATCCGCCTTTCTGTGTGGTTAGAGTTGGCACATGTGTCTGCTTAAACTGTCCAAAAAGACGGGATGTTACAATATATTTAAATAATGTGAAAATAGCCATTTTGTCAACTGTCTTGGATTTCGACGAAACCAGTTTCATCGGATCCATGACGGTGAATTATTATAGGATTTCAAGTTTTGTAGCGATCGGCCTTGCCGTGTGATCGTACGTACGTGAAACGCGTAGAAACCAATTTAATTGAAATCAACTTAATTGAAATCAATTTGAAATAAGCTGATTTTGTAGCTAACTTCTTCATACAATGGAATTAGGACTTGAAATCTATTCCATTGAGTTTAAAATATCGAAAACATTTATTTTGAAATATAGGATGACCCACTTTTGTTTTGGAAGCGAAACTGGCTTTTCGGGTCCTTATGTTTATTCGAACCAATTCGATATGTTATTCATTCTTATCGGGCTTTGTTAAAATAAATAATCTTGCTTCTCAAACACCGGCAGCCATTCAGTTATTCTGTACATACAATTCTATCTCCCTATTCCTTTCTTCCAATAGAAGAAACAAAAATTCCAATAACAAACCCCAATTCAATCTCCAAACCAATTTAAAAAATCAAACTCCCCCAAACCATATCAAATTATATACTGTTTCGAAGCTCTCGATAAGCGTAACCCAGATCTGCAATTCGTTTCTCAATTCGAATCAACTTTTGTATATAATTCGAGAATAAATTCCGACCATCCATTTTAGGGTTTTGACGATCCAACGGTGGATCGTTGACCGTTTGACCATCGAGAAGTGGCGTTGGAAAGGTGTTGTCGAGCAGGTTACATACATACGGTTCATTCGTGCTACAAGTCATTGATTTTGCTAGAAATTCATTTAAAGCGTAGGCTGCTGCGGCGGTGGAGGTCTTAGATCTGGGTGGTCGTGCCTGGATAACCGGAGAATGCATGGTCAACAATGATCTGAAGGCGGCTAGGGTTCGATCGTAACTGGGAATGACTCGAGCGCGTTAACACTGCTGACGTGGGTGAGGTAAGTGATGTGTAACTTTATTTTTTTATTTGTTTTGAATATAATATCGTAAAATTTCTAATGTGAATAACTTTTGCATATGAGGTCCGATTCACGCATAGTTTGTTCTGTTGGGTCGTATCAAAATTTTGGACATTTTGACAATAGTTTGGACGAATTCTGAGACTTTTCAAATTTGGGCCCTATTTTGGATTTCAAATCGATTTGAAAGGTGAGTGTTTTAACCCACTCACAACTACCAAATTTTTTTATGTTAGTTAAATTAAATTTATGATGTGATTAGAAATTAATTGATTAATGTTTGGTATATTTAAATTGTCTTTCCAGTTAAATATGACTTTTACTGCATTTAATCGACATTTAATTTAATATTGAATTTAATTGTCAATTTAATACATGTTGATGATAATCAGTTGATTGATGTTATTTATTGGTTGATTGTATGGTGATTGTAATTTATGTTTGATTGTTGATATTGGACGACTGGATGTTATATTTTTATATTATTGTAACACTACAAGTTCCATATGGGTTGAAATGATACATACCCAAACATTCTGATAGATTAGGGAGAAATCGTTATGGGTTAAAATGATAGACTCAAGCGATTTTATGTATTTGAAATTAAATTTTGTGATTGCGGGTTGAAATGATACATACCCATAAAATTTTAAATTGCAGATTGAAATGATAAATATCCGTATCACTTGACCATAGGGTATAAAATTATATACGGACACTGGATTGGTTAAATTAAATGATTTTTAATTTTTTAATTTTGAATTCAGTTAATTAGTATTTTGAAATAGAACTTGATTTATATGAACTGAATTATCCTCGAAAATCCAAGCCTTAATGCTAAAATTGGAATTTATTTAATGAATTATTCAAAGGATTTAAATTGAAAATTTAAAATTTAATTTGAAGTATAAACGACATTTATCGAAAGTGAGTATTGAAATGTTGGAAACTATAACATTGAAAATCTATTAAAATTGGAGTAGCTAAATTTGATATTTCAAAAATTGAAATTGGGTTTTGATTTAAAATCTGGATATGGTCTTTATTTGGTGAAATGGAAGAAATAGTTAAATTTGATGTTAATTTCAATTTATTATTTTAATATAAACTGTTAAAAATGTTATTTTAAATTCTAATCGGTAAGATTTTCAAACTATTAAACTAAGTTAATCTGTTTTAAAATATTTTAAACCATTTCATCAATTTAAACTATTTTAAATCTATTAAATAATTTTAATTCTACTAGAACTATTTTAAATCTATTTAAACTATTTTGATCCACCTTTTAAATTATTTTAAAAGTATTTCAAACCATTAAATTTTATTTTCAAACTATACTAAACTATTTAGACTATTTGTAACTATCCATACTATTTTCTAATTTCTAAATTGTAAAGTGGAAGTGGTTATATTTAAATCCTTGATATAAAAGCAAATATGATTAAATGATGTAATAACCTAAGTTGGGATTTAAATAATATATTTTGAGTAAATCTGATGATTTTGAAATGAGGGTTTAACCTATTTTGAAATTATGATTTTGAAAGTGATTTTGTTTGAATCGAATATGATATTTTGATGTCAATATGAAATGGTTTTAAAAATGTGAAAGAACCATCCGGTGTGTAATAGGCATTTGGTTGTTAAAGAGACTGGGATCAGATATTGTCATACTCTCCGCCAATACTGACAACCATTTTAACAACTGTGTACGTGGTGGAGATTTCAAAAATGAAGTAGGATGCTTTGGCGAACGATTTTGTATGAGGTATTTACGTGACCATGACTCCCATGAGTCAGCTTAGATCTGACTAAAACAGGAGCTATACCGGGCCAAGTGAGGTCATTCCTCCTACCTGGCACATTTCTTCGATACTATATTTTGACTTGGTGATTGATTGGGTAGCCACCCCATGATTTTGATTATGGAAGTGTGCCCGAGGTGGGTGATAGTAGCTGTTATGCGTTACTATCAGAGAGTGCAATTGGTGTATCTACCCTGGCATTGCTTCGAGTGCCGCGTTCACATGCCCTATCACGCCTTCTACGAGTTTGTTTTGTACCGTGCCTATGGAGTGCCCTCTGGGTAAACCTCATGGAGGAGCGTACAGTACTGTATAGACTATGGGAATATATAAAATGTGTTAAGGGGGATATGGGTAAAACCTTAACGCTATTTTTATATTTGACTTTACTGTAGACACTATTATAATAGCTATGTATTACATAGTAGATAGTTTAACGGATCCTTAGGAGATGGAAATGCCGAATATCTCTTAAGTTATTGCACTCACATTACACATTGGATAGGAGATTTCAAACCCCGTAAACATCTCTGACGTCGTTACACTCATATTTATTTACTGTTGATTTAACTTACATATGATCTTTTAGTTCCGACTCGAATGTTTTATCTTTTCAATTCGCTTGGGTCAGTCTAAGATTTTCAGTTTATCGAAGACTGCTTTTTGGAGGATTAAGATGAAGATTTTGTACCATTATTATTTATTATATTTATTCCATTGCATCATGTTGTTCTGCTGCATTTATTTATTATTTGTTCTTGTTGTATGTAACTCCGATCTGTATCATAGAAGAATAATTAAGGTTATTTGTAAACAGTTTCATGAACTGTTAATTTGATTATTATATTTTGTCATTCCGCTATGAGATTATGTATTATGTATTTCTTTTGTACATGAGAATTCAAATATTATAAATTGTTATAAACTTAAGTTAATAATTTGAAAATACTAGTAGTCATAATTTAATAAAAAAGAGGAATATTATACGTAAGTGATTATATACGTATGTAATGTTTGAAGCCAATTATAATTAGAGTGAATAGTTAAAGTGGATACTATATGTGAAAGAAATAAAAGAGAAAGGTGAAAATCTTTTATAAGTATGAGTTGTTTGACAAATGAATATTTATATATAAAGAGGGAAATCAAACTAAATAGTAAATGTGAAGTAAACTGAAATAAAATGTGTATAATACTTCAATAAATGAATTCATTGTTGATCCAAATAATTTAAATGGATATAACTTATGTAAGTAAATAATGTAAATTAATGAAATAAGCCTTATATGAATGAATGCGAATTAAAATTTTGTAATTAATGAACGTGAATTAAAGAAAATCATTGTATCAAAAGAAAAAAAAAGAAAAATTGAATAATAAATGATGTGAGAAAGATTACTAGAATAAACTCAAAATATGTGTTGAATTTATTGTTTGTTTGGCTTACGGGATGTTTGGGAAAGAATACTTCTAACTGTATAATGATGTATAAATTATCTATTGAGTTTTATTTAAGACTGTTGAGTGTATGGTATACTTAGTACTTTATTCATCATTTTATACGATTAAAAGTTTCTAAACCCGAACAAACCATTTGGTTGCTATGGATGGATGATTGCTCTCTTTGTTGAAAATGATATTTGTACTGTTTATTTGCGAATGATTATTGTTATGTTGCGATTGTTTTGTTGTTATTAGTTGAAACAACTTAAATATTTCCCTTTTACTTAATTATCAACCTCTTTGGATTGTATATGTGAAATACAGGTTATGGAAGCAATTGCTAATGCTTTTGATTTCATAAATAAGTGTTTGTTTGCCCAACAAATAGGTACGTTTTCGGATTACGGTTTCATAATGATATTTTATTATTTTTCCCATTGTTTAGGATATATTATTTTGAAATATGTGATATATATTATTATTATTAATATTATTATTTCCTCCAGACCTCTCCACACAAATGAGACTCCATCGAAATTTTATGTGAATTTCAGACTTAGAAATTTTTTATGAGTTGTTTTCGAAGCTTTTATCAACTTAAATGTAAGAGGATTTAATTGTTTATAAATTGATATATTGATTTCTTTTCCCTTCTTTTCCCTTTTCAAGGACGAAAAGTTTTGCGTAGGGGAGAGTGTAACGATCCATAATTTTCAATAATTAAAAATAGTCAATTTAATAATGTTTTATGATCAAATGGTGGAAGAAATGAAATTTTTTGATTTAATAAAAATAATATAACAGGAATGAAATGTAATAGTATTAATTTAAAGTAATTGACAACTACTTTAAATGTAATTCCAATTAATTAAAATGGTTAAAAAGTTACAATTGGTTATAAATTGTAAATAAATTGTAATGATGTGTGTATTAATTGATAGGTGGATTAAAAGAGTAATTGATAATTTTAAAAGTCGTATTAATTAATAAAATAATGTGTAATAAATTGCAATTGGATAGAATTGGTATTGTGTTAGTTGTTATAAAATTTGTTTGTAAATAATAAACTTATAAATGTGATTAAAAAGTAAATGGTGATAATATTTTATGTTACTTATTTATTAAGTATGTTAAATAAAATTGGAAATCATTATAATTAAATGTAATGAAATATTACGTTAATGAGAATTAAGATGAAATGGGAGAATATTAATGTAATAAGATATAAACAAATGTTAACTAGGTCTATAAAGTAATAATTGATTGAATAAAAAGATTGAAATCAAATTTAATCAATTTATTGAAATTAAATTATAATTAATTGAATTTAATTACAGCTAAAATAGAATACTATAATTAGTGTAATATTTAACATTGAACTGATATGAAAATTTGTATCAAATCATTGTAAATGTCTAAGTGATCAAAAATGATGAAATTTGTTAATTATCAAATTTGAATGGAAAAAGTGATTTAATATTAATTTATTTAAATAAGTGAATATAGTCATTATGGAAACTATCTCGGATTTCGAGAAACCAGTTTCATTGGATCCTTGATGGTGAATTATTGTAGGATTTCAAGTTTCGTAGCGATCGGACTTGCCGTGTGATCGTACGAACTCGAAACTAGCAGAAATCAATTTGGAATAAGCTGATTTTATAGTTAACTTCTTCATACGATGGAATTAGGACTTGAAACTTGTTCCATTAAGTTTAAAAATATCGAAAGCGTCTATTTTGATATATGGGATGATCCATTTTCGTTTTGGAAGCGAAACGGGCTTTTCGGGTCGTTATGTTCATTCGAACCAATTCGATATGTTATTCATTCTTATCGGACTGTGTTAAACTAAATAGTCTTGCTTCTCAAACCTTAGCGTCCATTCAGTTATTCTGTACGTACAATTTTATCTACCTATTCCTTTCTTCCAATGGCAGAAACAAAAATTCCAATTACAAACCCCAATTCAATCTCCAAACCAATTTCAAAAATCAAACCCCCCCAAACCATATCAAATTATATACTGTTTCGAAGCCCTCGACAAGCGTAACCCAGATCTGCAATTTTTTTAAATTCGAATCACAGTTTGTCTAGAATTCGTGAATAAATTTCAACTGTCTTACTTAGGATTTTGACGATCCAACGGTGGATCGTCGACCGTTTGACGATCGGGAAGTGGCCTTGGGAAGGTTTTGTCAAGCAGGTTGCATCCGTACTGTTCGTTCATGCTACAAGTCATTGATTTTCCCAGAAATTCATTCAAAGTGTAAGAGGCGACGGTTGTTGTTTGCGCCAAAATTGGTCACAAACACCCAATATCACGAAAGCACCCGTTTACGTACTCAACTCGATAATAATCAACACAGAACTCAGCAACAATCAATATAGAATTCAGCTCTAAGTAACAAATCACAGTAATTCACAAACAACAATCACAAACACAGGATTTATAGTGGTTCGGCGTTCGTGCCTACGTCCACTTTGAAGGTTTTCTCTTTATTGCTTTGCTTGATTAAATCGATTACAACGGATTACAGTTGATAATAGCTTTGAAATCTGAATACAACAGTGATTTTGATGAATAGATTTGAATCCGGCAGAGTCTTGGTGTTCAATGGCAGAAGTTTTCGGAAGATCCCCTTTTCTGAAGGCTTCAAGGTGCTATTTATAGGCGTTGGAGGCCCAGATCTTGCTGAAACTTCGGGAGACCTCTTCTGGCACGTGAGTGGGCCCACGCGACCGACCCCACCAAGTTTCTTCTTGATCTGACATCGATTCGAAGTCATTTCAAACCCATCAAGAAATGGTCCAATCGAGCTGAAACTTGGCAGGAACAATCTTTATCTTGTATGGAAGCTACTGTGAAAATTTGGTTGCATTTGGATCAGTGGTTTAGGAGATATGATCGGTTCGAAATGAGGATTCTCGGTTGGCTGTGTGGTTCGAACCGATGGTCTCGAACCCTTGAGTTCGAATCCATGAGTGCACGTGGGTCTGCAGTGACGTGGCGCGTATCTCTCGAATCGATCCTAATTTATCTCCGAATGGACCGCTTCGACTCCGTGAACTATGGCGACTTCGTATCGATGGAATGACACGTCATTCAAACCAGCTGACTCGGTGGATTCGAACAAAGGAGTATCCCTGGCTTCGAACACGACCGATTCGAATCAGGGAGTCCCTATGGGTTCGAACTCGATCGATTCGAACAGGGTCGGTTCGAAGTGACATGGACTCAGAGCTAGAGGGTTTTCTATGGACTCGGACATACTGGTGAGGATGGATTCGAAGTAAGGGCTTGCATGGATTCGAAGCAAGGATACGAAGGGGCTTTAGGATGGTTTCGAACCAGATAGGTTCGAACTAGATGGGTTCGAAGCAAAGACAGTGGATGGGTTCGAAGGTGATGGTTTCGAATCAGACAATGACTACCTCTCTCAAATTGAATCCATCATATCTTGAGCATACGAACTCGGATTGACTTGAAATTTGAAATGAAAACTCCTTCGACCTTTCTTGTCATGTCCTATCAATTTTGGCCCGTTCCGGACTCGGACAAAATTCATCGATATCCATAGCAAAGTGAAGTATAACCAATCTCTGAGACGAACTGTCTTTTGTTTTCGATCAATCTTTTGGTATCACGGCTTTGCCAAAAAGCGGGATAACATTTTGCCCCCCAAAACATGCCTTGCGGTAGGAAGGTGTGTTTTGTAATGCTTCGAGTTGGACGTTCGTATCCGATCATCAACCTGCAAAGAACTTGATAGTTTCGTATGGCCTCAAATGACGATCGTTCGGGATCGAGCTATTTGGGATGAAGCGCGGCCGTTCGTGGTCAAGCGCTCAACTTCAAATGACGATCGTTCGTGATCGAGTCATTCGAGGTGAAGTGCGACCGTGCGCGGTCGAGCGTATAAATCCATGCGTCGATCGTTCGGGATCGTATGTTGTTTGAGGTGAATCGGGACCGTTCGCGGTCCGTGCCGTTCGTGGCATAGAATGGAATAGGACCGTTCGTGGTCGATGCCGTTTGCGGCAAATGATGAGATGGGCCGTTCGCGGTCGACTGCTGTTCGTGGCAAATGATGATCGTTCGCGACCAAGTGCCGTTCAAGGCGAATGGTGATCGTTCGAGGTCGGATTTTATAATTAGTGAACCGTGACCGTTCGCGGTCGGTGCCATTCAAGGCAGAAAGTAATCGTTCGCGATCGTGTGCCGTTCGAGGCGAATTTATGACCGTTCGCGGTCGGGTGTTGGACCTCAAGTGACGACCGTTCGCGATCAAGCCATTTGAGGTGAGGTGAGTTGTGACTGTTCGAAGTCGAGTGCCGTTCGAGGCGAATTGTGACCGTTCGAGGTCGGGTGCCGTTCGAGGCGAATTATGTGCCCGGGAGGGCTTGGTATTATCGATGCCAGGGTCACGTTCGGGTGAGATCCTGGATCGTTTGTCAGGGCGGTTCATCGCCATCTCAGAGCATGCCCAAGGATCGTTCGCGACCCCATACATGTGTAAGCAGCTTAGCCATTCCAGAGTTATCAGAATCAAATATCTATTAAACGGATGAGTTTTAAAAACAGAAATGTCCAAACAAGCAAAGTCTAAATGTTCAAATCAAAATGAAACGAAAGCAAAGCATGGATGTCAAAGTGTAAGTTCCCACTACGAAACGGTTAATGATCACTCAGAGCATGCCTGGAGATCGTTCGCGATCTCGCACATGTGTAAATGATTTAATTGCGTTAGTGGAAGCTTACAACTTGTTCATCGTTATTTCACTCAATTGATAACCAAACGGTGCCTTGATTCAGGGTCGCCTCTAGCTGATGTGGACGGTGGCCGTTCTGGTTCCGCCACAGGAGCTCGCCTCCTTACATATTGAAGGAGCATACCGTTCCTGATATGCCCTTCCACCTCGTCCTTCAGGTGCCTACAATCATTAGTGTTATGACCATTTAATTCATGGAATACACAGAACTTATCTGATTTCCTTTCGTCAGAGGTTGGATCCCTTCTCATTGGTCTACGATACGGAATCTGTTCTTTGGTATCCTGATAAATTCGTTCCAGGCTCTCATTCAGCTTAGTGTAGGTGGTGAATCGCGGCTCCCTCCGTTGCCGCTTTGATCTGTCTCTGTCATTCTCAATCCTTCTTTTACCTTTATCCTTGTCCGAGTCCCTTCTAGGGGGCTTTTCGTCTTTGAGTGCATAAACTTCTATCCCATCTCCTTCTTCTCTTTCCGCATTTGCATCCTCTAATCGTAAAAACTTTTCTGCCTCATGATAGAATTCTCCCAGATCTACGGGTGGATCCTTAGTTAATGAATTTTTGAACTCCGTTTCGTCTGCTATTCCGGACACAGCCGCCATCATAACCATGGATGGATCCGGTCTATCCACCGAAGCTGCCGCCGCATTGAACCGTGTCAGGAAACTTCTCAATGTTTCTCCAGCCTTCTGTTTTAAAGTTGCCAACGTCATCACATTCTTGGGTCTTGTAATGTGAACCCTGAATTGCCTCATAAATCTCTCAGTTAAATCGTTCCATGTTCCGATGGACCCACTATCTAGTTGCCTGAACCATAATGCTGCAATATCCGTTAAATACAATGGGAAGCACCGGGCCATAACCTCCTCTGATGCCCCCAGCACCTCCATATGTCTCATATATTTTGTCAGATGGACCGTGGGGTCCGTTCTCCCGTCATACATATCCAACGATGGTAATTTGAAATCCGGTGGGTTTCTAGCTCGTCTGATTGCCGGAGTGAAAGGACTCCTATTAACATCCTCTAGGTCTTTGTTCACCAAACCGCCTCTCATTGCTCGCCTAACCATCTCTGCCAACTTGTCGGTGTCTCCAAGATGTAACCTTCGTTCGTTACTTTCATCCTGCCCCCCGAGTTCGTGAGGGAACTCTGGGATCTGCCCCCTTGACTGAGCGTTCACTCCTCTACTACTCCTAGGTTGCGCAGATCCTTCTCTCTCTCTTTCCAAGATTGGGTCAACATTTTCCATATGCGTGCCCCCTAGCTCGGGTGCTATGCCGGATGGTCCTGCTCCGTTCTGGACTCCATTGGCTTCTCTATTCTGTGCTCCAAGCTGTTCTATCTGTTGAAATAAACTATGGATCAACTCCTCTTGCTTCTTCATCATCGTCTCCATCTCGTCCCTAGTGATGTAGATCGATGGTTGATTCGCTCCTGAGGAAGCCTCCTGACTTCCTTGTTGTTCACTTCTCTCTGGCCTTGGCCTTCGGCTTGATTGTCTCGTCATAATTTCTCAAACCTAAACTTTCAAACTTTCTCTGAATCTGCTATCAATTGGTAGAACTCCTGAGTTCAACTCTCAGTGAAAGCACCAAAATGTTTGCGCCAAAATGTTTGCGCCAAAATTGGTCACAAACACCCAATATCACGAAAGCACCCGTTTACGTACTCAACTCGATAATAATCAACACAGAACTCAGCAATAATCAATATAGAATTCAGCTCTAAGTAACAAATCACAGTAATTCACAAACAACAATCACAAACACAGGATTTATAGTGGTTCGACGTTCGTGCCTACGTCCACTTTGAAGGTTTTCTCTTTATTGCTTTGCTTGATTAAATCGATTACAACGGATTACAGTTGATAATAGCTTTGAAATCTGAATACAACAGTGATTCTGATGAATAGATTTGAATCCGGCAGAGTCTTGGTGTTCAATGGCAGAAGTTCTCGGAAGATCCCCTTTTCTGAAGGCTTCAAGGTGCTATTTATAGGCGTTGGAGGCCCAGATCTTGCTAAAACTTCAGGAGACCTCTTCTGGCACGTGAGTGGGCCCACGCGACCGACCCCACCAAGTTTCGTCTCGATCTGACATCGATTCGAAGTCATTTCGAACCCATCAAGAAATGGTCCAATCGAGCTGAAACTTGGCAGGAACAATCTTTATCTTGTATGGAAGCTACTGTGAAAATTTGGTTGCATTTGGATCAGTGGTTTAGGAGATATGATCGGTTCGAAATGAGGATTCTCGGTTGGCTGTGTGGTTCGAACCGATGGTCTCGAACCCTTGAGTTCGAATCCATGAGTGCACGTGGGTCTGCAGTGACGTGGCGCGTATCTCTCGAATCGATCCTAATTTATCTCCGAATGGACCGCTTCGACTCCGTGAACTATGGCGACTTCGTATCGATGGAATGACACGTCATTCAAACCAGCTGACTCGGTGGATTCGAACAAAGGAGTATCCCTAGCTTCGAACGCGACCGATTCGAATCAGGGAGTCCCTATGGGTTCGAACTCGATCGATTCGAACAGGGTCGGTTCGAAGTGACATGGACTCAGAGCTAGAGGGTTTTCTATGGACTCGGACATACTGGTGAGGATGGATTCGAAGTAAGGGCTTGCATGGATTCGAAGCAAGGATACGAAGGGGCTTTAGGATGGTTTCGAACCAGATGGGTTCGAACTAGATGGGTTCGAAGCAAAGACAGTGGATGGGTTCGAAGGTGATGGTTTCGAATCAGACAATGACTACCTCTCTCAAATTGAATCCATCATATCTTGAGCATACGAACTTGGATTGACTTGAAATTTGAAATGACGACTCCTTCGACCTTTCTTGTCATGTCCTATCAATTTTGGACCGTTCCGGACTCGGATAAAATTCATCGATATCCATAGCAAAGTGAAGTATAACCAATCTCTGAGACGAACTGTCTTTTGTTTTCGATCAATCTTTTGGTATCACGGCTTTGCCAAAAAGCGGGATAACAGTTGTGAAAAGGGAAGTCGCAAGTGGCCGCGGCTGAGGTCGAGGGGCGGCAGAGAGAGGGCGACACGATGGAGGTCTCAGATCTGGGTGGTCGTGCATGGATAGCCGGCGAATGCTTAGTCCACGATGATCTGAAGGTGGCTACGGTTCGATCATAACTGGGAATGACTCGAGCGCGTTAACACTGCTAACGTGGGTGAGGTAAGTGACGTGTAACTTTATTTTTTTATTTGTTTTAAATATAAAATCATAAAATTTCTAATGTGAATAACTTTTGCATACGAGGTCTGATTCAATCGCAGCTTGTTCCGTAGGGATCATATCGAAATTTTGGATTTTAACTCTAGTTTGAATGAATTATGAGACTGTTCAAATTTGGGCACTATTTTGAATTTCAAATCGATTTGAAATTAAATGTGTGTGTTTTAAACCACTCACTACTACTAAATTTTCTTATGTCAGTTAAATTAAATTTATGATGTGATTAGAAATTAATTGATTGATGTTTGGTCTATTTAAGTTTTCGTTCCAGTTAAATATGACTTTTATTGCATTTAATCGTTATTTAATTTAATATTGAGTTTAATTGTCAATTTAATACCTGTTGATGATAATCAGTTGATTGATGTTATTTATTGGTTGATTGTATGGTGGTTGTGATTTATGTTTGATTGTTGATACTGGAGGACTGGATGTTATATTTTTATATTGTTATAACACTGCAAGTTTCCTTTTGGTTTCATAAATTAGTATTTGTTTGCCCGACAAATAAGTACGTTTTCGGATTACGGTTTTATAGCGATATTATATTGTTTTTCCCGTTGTTTGGGATATATTATTTTAAAATATATTATATATATTGTTATTATCGACATTATTATTTCTCCCAGACCACTCCGTACAAAGGAGACCCTATCGAAATTTTCTATGAATTTTGGACATAGAAAATTTTTATGAGATGTTTTCCAAACTTTTATCAACTTAAATGTTAAAGGATTTAATTGTTTATAAATTGATATATTTTATTTAAATTATTTAATTATGTAAATGAATTGTTTATAAATTTAATATCTTGAATAATATATATTGATTTCTTTTTCCTTCTTTACCCTATTCTAGGAGGAAAAGTTTCGAGTGTGGAAGAGTGTAATGACCCGTAATTTTCAATAATTAAAAATAGTTAATTTAATAAGGTTTTGTGATCTAATGGTGGAAGAAACGAAAATTTGTGATTTAAGAATAAGAATATAATTGGAATGGAATGTAATAGTATTAATTTAAAGTAATTGATAACTGCTTTAAATGTAATTCCAATTAATTAAAATAATTAAAAAGTTACAATTGGTTATTGATTGTAAATAAATTGTAATGATGTATGTATTAATTGATAATTGGATTAAAAGAGTAATTGATAATTTTAAAGGTCGTATTAATTAATAAAATAATGTGTAATAAATTGTAATTGGATAGAATTGGTATGGTGTAAGTTGTTATAACATTTTTCTGTAAATAATAAACTTACAAATGTGATTAAAAAGTAAATGGTGATAATTATTATATGTTACCTGTTTATTTAGACTGTTAAATTAAAGTTGAAATCAATTATTATTAAATGTAAGTAAATATTACGTTAATGAGAATTAAGATGAAATTGGAGAATATTAATGTAATAAGATATAAACAAATATTAACTAGGTCTATAAAGTAATAATTGATTGAATAAAAAGATTGAAATCAAATTTAATCAATTTATTGAAATTAAATTATAATTAATTAGATTTAATTACAGTTGAAATTGAACACTATAATTAGTGTAATATTTAACACTGGATTGATATGAAAATTTGTATTAAATAATTGTAAATGTCTAAGTAATAAAAAATGATGAAATTTGTTAATTATCAAATTTGAATGGAAAAGGCGATTTAATATTGATTTATTTAAATAACGTGAATATAGCCATTTTGGCAACTATATCGGATTTCGACGAAACTGGTTTCATCGGATCCATGATGGTGAATTATTGTAGATATTCAAGTTTTATAGCAATTGGACTTGACGTGTGATCGTACGGACTCGAAATGCGCAGAAATTAGTTTAATTGAAATCAATTCGAAATAAGCTGATTTTATAACTAACTTCTTTATGCGATGGAATTCGGACTTGAAATTTGTTCCATTGAGTTTAGGAATATCAAAAACATCTATTTTGATATATAGGATGACCCACTATCGTTTCGAAAGCGAAATGGGCTTTTCGGGTCGTTATGTTCATTCGAACCAATTCGATATGTTATTCATTCTTATCGGGCTTTGCTAAAATAAGTAGTCTCACATCTCAAACCCTAGCAACCATTCAGTTATTATGTACGTATAATTCTATCTGCCTATTCATTTCTTCCAATGGCAGAAACAAAAATTCCAATTACAAACCCCAATTCAATCTCCAAACCAATTTCAAAAATCAAACTCCTTCAAACCATATCGAATTATATACTGTTTCAAAGCTCTCGACGAGCATAACCCAGATCTGCAATTCATTTTTCAATTCAAATCACAGTTTATATAGAATTCGTGAATAAATTCTGACCATCCTACTTAGGGTTTTGACGATCCAACGGTGGATCGTCGACCGTTTGACGAACGGGAAGTGGCCTTGGGAAGGTGTTGTCAAGCAGGTCGCATCCGTACGGATCGTTCATGCTACAAGTCATTGATTTCACAAGAAATTCATATAAATTGTAGAAGGCGTCGGTTGTGAAAAGGGGAGTCGCAAGTTGCCGCAGCCGAGGTTTGGGGGCGGCAGAGAGAGGGCGACACGCTGAGGTCTCAGATCTGGGTGGTCGTGCTTGGATAGTCGGAGAATGCATGGTCAACGACGATCTAAAGGTAGCTAGGGTTCGATCGTAACTGGGAACGACCCGAGCGCATTAACACTGCTAATGTGGGTGAGGTAAGTGACGTGTAATTTTGTTATATTTGTTTTAAATATAAAATCGTAAAATTTCTAATGTGAATAACTTTTGCATACGAGATCCGATTCACGCGCAGTTTGTTCCGTTGGGATCGTATCGAAATTCTGGATATATAGACTCATGTCTGGACGAATTCTGAGACTTTCAAATTTGGGCCATATTTTGGATTTCAAATCGATTTGAAATTAAATGAGAGTGTTTTAAACCATTCACTACTACTAAATTTTCTTATGTTAGTTAAATTAAATTTATGACGTGATTAGAAATTAATTAATTGATATTTGGTATATTTAAATTGTCGTTCCAGTTAAATATTACTTTTACTGCATTTATTCGTTATTTAATGTAATATTGAATTTAATTGTCAATTTAATACCTGTTGATGATAATCAGTTTATTGATGTTATTCATTGATTGATTGTATGGTGATTGTGATTTATGTTTGATTGTTGATATCGGATGACTATATGTTATATTTTTATATTGTTATAACAATGCAAATTCCCTATGGGTTGAAATGATACATACCCGAACGATTTGATAGACTAGGGAGAAATCATAATGGGTAGAAATGATAGACTCAAGCGATTTCATGTATTTGAAATTAAATCTTAGGATTGCGGGTTGAAATGATATATACCCGTAAAATTTTAGATTGCGGATTGAAATGATAAATATCCGCATCACTTGACCATAGGGTAGAAAATTATATACGGACACTGGATTGGTTAAATTAAATGAATTTTAGTTCTTTAAATTTTGAATTCAGTTAATTGGTATTTTGAAATGGAAATTCATTTATATAACCTGAATTATTCTCGAAAATCCAAGCCTTAATGCTGAAATTGGAATTTATCTAATGAATTATTCAAAGGATTTGAATTGAAAAATTAAAATTGAACTTGAAGTATAAACGACATTCATCGGAAGCGAGTATTGAAATGTTGTAAACTGTAACTTCGAAAATCTATTAAAATTGAATAGCTAAATTTGATATTTCAAAAATTGAAATTGGGTTTTGATATAAAATTTGGATATGGACAAGATTTGTCGAAATGGAAGAAATAGTTAAATTTGATGTTAATTTCATATTTATTATTTTAATATAAACTGTTGAAAATGTTATTTTAAATTCTAATCAGTAAGATTTTCAAAATATAAAACTAAATTAATTTATTTTAAAATATTTTAAACCATTTAATCAATTTAAACTATTTTAATTTATTTTAATTGTTTTTAATCTATTTTATCCTATTTTAAACTAATTAAACCATTTTAATCTATTTAATCTATTTTAAATCTATTTAATTTAATTTAAATCTATTTAATTTATTTTAAATCAATTTAGTCTATTTTAAATCTATTTAAT
This sequence comes from Allium cepa, assembly GCA_030765085.1. Classification (NCBI taxonomy): domain Eukaryota; kingdom Viridiplantae; phylum Streptophyta; class Magnoliopsida; order Asparagales; family Amaryllidaceae; genus Allium; species Allium cepa. The sequence goes on from CM060939.1 coordinate 624,286,869, forward strand.
TTATTTTAAATCTATTTAATCTATTTTAATTCTGCAAGAACTAGTTTAAATCTATTTAAACTATTTTTTTTTTAAAACCCTACTCCGGAGAGTAGAGCTAGGGGATACAGCTGTCCGCCACACTGACCCCCCTTTTAAGCCAGCCCGACCAAGAGCATTAATCCTCACGCGTTTCAGCTTATTCAGAGGATAGACCGCTCAAGGCCAATGGGAAACAAATCTCAGCTGCGGGACTCGAACCCGCAACCTCCAGGAACTTTGTTCCATGGTTGCAAGGTAGTCCTCAACCAGCTGAGCTATCCACCTTTTAAATTATTTTAAAAGTATTTCAAACCATTAAATTTTATTTTCAAACTATACTAAATTATTTAGACTATTTGTAACTATCCATACTATATTCTAAATTGTAAAGTGGAAGTGGTTATATTTAAATCCTTGATATAAAAGCAAATCCGATTAAATGATGTAATAATCTAAGTTGGGATTTAAATAATATATTTTGAGTAAATATGATGGTTTTGAAATTAGGGTTTAACCTACTTTGAAATTATGATTTCGAAAGTGATATGGTTTGAATTGTATATGATAGTTTGATATCAATATGAAATGGTTTTAAAAATGTAAAAGAACCATCTGGTGTGCAATAAGCATTTGGTTGTTAAATAGACTGGGATCAGATATTGTCATACTCTCCCCCAATACCTAAATCCACTTTAACTACTGTGTACGTGGTGGAGATTCCAGAAATGAAGTAGGATGTTTGGCGAATGATTCTGTATGAGGTATTTACATGACCCTGACTCCATGAGTCAGCTTAGATGTGAATAAAACAGGAGCTATATCGGGCCAAGTGAGGTCATTCCTCCTATTGAGCACATTTCTTCGACACTATTTTCTGACTTTGTGATTGATTTGGTGGCCACCCCTCAATTTTGATTATGGAAGTGTATCCGAGGTAGGTGGTAGTAGATGCTATGCGTAACCACCAGTCCAGGAGTGCAATTGGTATATCTACCCTGGCATTACCTCGAGCGTCATGTTCACACGCCCTATCGTGCTTTCTACGAGTTTGTTTTGTACCATACCTATGGAGTGCCCTTTGGGTAAACCTCACAGAGGAGCGTATGGTACTGTATAGACTATGAGAATATATAAATTGTGTTAAGGGGGATATGGGTAGTGCCCTAAAGCTATTTCTATACTCTAGTTTACTATTATAATAGCATATTATATTACATAGCAGGTAGTTTAACGGATCCTTAAAAGATGGAAATACCGAACATCTCTTAGGTTATTTCACTAATGTAGACATTGGATAGGAGATGTCAAACCCCGTAAACATCTCTAACGCCGTTACACTCATATTTATTTACTATTGATTTAACTTACTTATGATCTTTTAGTTCTGACTTTTTGTTTTCTTTCTTTCTCTGTCTTTTCCTATTTACCTCATAATAATCTGCCCTTTTGAATGGTTTGAGTGTGACGTGTGTGGTATATCGTCTATTTAAACCATCCAAAAAGGGGGTCATCACATTTGGTATCAGAGCTTTGGATTAGCGATAACCATAGCCTTGTGGGGTCTGACTCTTTAGAAATTGGGTAGTAATACCCTAGAACGAGTCGTTGAGTGTATATATATAAGAGAGCTTATTTGCTAGTGTTATATAAGGGTTTTTATATTGTGTTAATTTGTTCCGTTCCGTATTTATAAATTCTGGTCGGTAGATCGGACGCTATGGCATCGATAGGGATTTCTAAACACTTAATAGGCAGACCGACGCAATATTGTTTTGAAATATAGGTAAATGAATAATTTTACCTAGTATTATATTTTGTATATAAAAGAATGATCTTATAGATATAGTTGGTTTTATTATGTTGTTTGTTAGGTAGTAAAATTTCATAAACATTGATTGTCAAATAGGATTTACAAGTAAAGTAAATATAAATTAAATATTTAGAAATTAAGTTCTGGGATTTTGAAAATTTCTTTCAAAATGTTTTTTTTGAATGTAATATTAGTATTATTTGGAAGCATTTTCTGATATAAATATTTTCAACATGATTTGAAAGAAATGTTTAAAGAAATTAGTCGTGTACTCCCCTCTCTGTCGTTGGAAAATAATTTCGATGATGAGTGCACGCATCATCGACATTCATTTTCGAGTTTCAAAGTGGGAAAGCTGCTGTAGTAGTTTTACTACACATTTGTTTTGATAACAAATCTAAAATTTTCTAAATATGATTGTATATAAATAATTTATGAGTATATATATATATATATATATATATTATTTTAAAAGGATTGAAATGGAACTCGGTTGTTTAGTTCTTTAGTTTCTGTAAATTAGAAATTGAAATTATTGTAATAAATGGAATCTTGACTATATTAATAATTGAAAACTTCTAAAATGAAAATAAGAAATCTGATGTTAAAATGATTAATGAAATAGATAAGAAATTGAAAATTTGTAAACTGTAAATAAAAAGGAAATGTAAGAAATGTTAAGTATTGAACATTTTGTTAACTAAAATGAATAAAAAAACTTATGTAACATTCAATTACATTCTAAAAAGACACACACAGATATATATAACTTACCGAATATAAATTTGAAATGTTAACAAGAATATGTAATAGGATATTATACAAGTAAACTTAGAAAATGGAAGTTTTTAATGGAATTTCTTCTGTACATGAGAATTATATATTATAAATTGTTATAAACTTAAGTTAATAATTTAAAAAAACTAGTAGTTATAATTTAATAAAAAAGAGGAATACTATAAGTAAATGATTATAAACTTAGGTAATGTTTGAAGCCAATTATAATTCGAGTGAGTAGTAAAAGTGGATACTATATGTGAAAGAAATGAAAGAGAAAGGTGAAAATCTTTTATAAGTATGAGTTGTTTGACAAATGAATATTTATATATAAAGAGGGAAATCAAAATAAATAGTAAGTAAACTGAAATAAAATGTGTACAGTACTTCAATAAATGAGTTCATTATTGATCCAAATAATTGAAATGGATATAACTTATGTAAGTAAAGAATGTAAATTAATGAAATAAGCCTTATATGAATGAATGAGAATTAAAATTTTGTAAGTAATGAACGTGAATTAAAGAAAGATCATTAATGAAAAGAAGAATTTTTTTTAATAATAAATGATGTGAAAAAGATTAATAGAATGAACTCAAAATATGTGTTGAATTTATTATTTGTTTGGCTTACGGGATGTTTGGGAAAGGATACATCTAACTGTATGAAGATGTATAAATAATCTATTAAGTTTTATCTATGACTGTTAGCGTATGGTATATTTAGTAGTTTATTTATCATTTTATACAATTAAAAGTTTCCGAACTCGAACAAACCATTTATTTTTGGTTGTTATGGATGGATGACTGCTCTCTTTGTTGAAAATGATGTTTGTACTGTTTGTTTGCGATTGATTATTGTTATGTTGTGATTGTTTGTTATTATTAGTTAAAAACAACTTAAATATTTCCCTTTTGCTTAATTATTAACCTCTTTTGATTGTATAAGTGAAATACAGGTTATGGAAGCAATTGCTACTGCTTTTGGTTTCATAAATAAATGTTTGTTTGCCCGACAAATATGTACATTTTTGGATTACGGTTTTATAGCAATATTATATTGTTTTTCCCGTTGTTTGGGATATATTATTTTGAAATATGTGATATATAATGTTATTATTGATATTATTTCTCCCAGACCGTTCCATACAAACGAGACTCTGTCGAAATTTTCTGTGAATTTTGGACTTAGAAATTTTTTATAAGATGTTTTACAAACTTTTATCAACTTAAAGGTAAAAGAATTTAATTGTTTGTAAATTGATATATTTTATTTAAATTATTTAATTATGTAAATTAATTGTTTATAAATTTAATATTTCGAATAAGATATATTTATTTTTTTCCCCTTCTTTTCCCTTTTCGAGGACGAAAAGTTTTGAGTAGGGAGAGCGTAACGACCCGTAATTTTTGATAAGTAGAAATAGTTAATTTAATAAGGTTTTGTGATTTAATGGTGGAAGAAATGAAAATTTGTGATTTAATAATAAGAATATAACTGGAATGAGATGTAATAATATTAATTTAAGGTACTTGATAACTGCTTTAAATGTAATTTCAAGTAATTATAATGATTAAAAAGTTACAATGGTTATAGACTATAAATAAATTAGAATGATGCGTGTATTAATTGATGGTTGGATTAAAAGAGTAATTGATAATTTTAAAGGTCGTATTAATTACTAAAATAATGTGTAATAGATTGTAATTGGATAGAATCGCTATTGTGTAAGTTGTTATAACATTTGTTTGTAAATAATAAACTTATAAATGTGATTAAAAAGTAAATAGTGATAGTATTATATGTTACCTATTTATTTAGTCTGTTAAATAAAATTGGAAATCATTACAATTAAATATAATTAAATATTACGTTAATGAGAATTAAGATGAAATTGGAGAATATTAATGTAATAAGATATAAACAAATGCTAACTAGGTCTATAAAGTAATAATCGATTGAATAAAAATATTGAAATCAAATTTAATCATTTTATTGAAATTAAATTATAATTTATTGGATTTAATTACAGCTGCAATTGAACACTCTAATTAGTGTAATATTTAACATGGAATTGATATAAAAATTTGTATTAAATCATTGTAAATGTCTAAGTGATCAAAAATGATGAAATCTGTTAATTATCAACTTTGAATGGAAAAGGCGATTTAATATTAATTTATTTAAATAACGTGAAAATAACCATTTTGGCAACTGTCTCAGCTTTTAGGGTCGTTATATTCATTCGAACCAATTCGATATGTTATTCATTCTTATAGGGCGTTGTTAAAATAAATAGTCTTGCATCTCAAACCATGGCAGCCATTCAGTTATTCTGTACGTATATTTCTATCTGCCTGGCAGAAACAAAAATTCCAATTATAAACCTCAATTCTCTCCAAACCAATTTCAAAAATCAAACTCCTCCAAACCATATCAAATTGTATACTGTTTTGAAGCTCTCGACGAGCGTAACCCAGATTTGCAATTCATTTTTCAATTCGAATCACTGCTTGTCTAGAATTCGCGAATAAATTCTGGCCATCCATTTTAGGGTTTGGACGATCCAACGGTGGATCATCGACCTTTTGATGATTAGGAAGTGGCGTTGGGAAGGTGTTATCGAGTAGGTCGCATCCATACGGTTCGTTCGTGGAACAAGTTGTTAATTTTGCTAGAAATTCATTTAAAGCATAGGCAGCGGCGGCGGTGGAAAGGGGAGTCGCAGGTGGTTGCGGATGAGATCTGGGGGCGGTAGAGAGGGCGGCACGCTGGAGGTCTTAGATCTGGGTGGTCGTGCGTGGATAGTCGGCGAATGCGTGGTCAACGACAATCTGAAGGCGGCTAGCGTTCAATCATAACTGGGAATGACTCGAACGCCTTAACAATGCTGATGTGGGTGAGGTAAGTGACGTGTAACTTTATTTTTTTGTTTTAAATATAAAATCGTAATATTTCAAATGTGAATAACTTTTGCATACGAGGTCCGATTCACATGCGGTTTGTTTTGCTGAGATCGTATCAAAATTTCGTACATTTTGACACTAATTTGGATGAATTCTGAGATTGTTCAAATTTTGGCCCTATTTTGGATTTCAAATCGATTTGAAATTAAAGGTGAGGGTTTTAACCCACTAACAACTACTAAATTTTCTTATGTTAGTTAAATTAAATTTATGATGTGATTAGAAATTAATTGATTGATGTTTGGTATATTTAAATTGTCGTTCCTGTTAAATATGACTTTTATTGCATTTGATCGCCATTTAATTTAATATTGAATTTAATTGTCAATTTAATACCTGTTGATGACAATAAGTTGATTGATGTTATTTATTGGTTGATTGTATGTTGATTGTGATGTATGTTTGATTGTTGATATTGGATGACTAGATGTTATAATTTTATATTGTTATAACACTGCAAGTTCCCTACGGGTTGAAATGATACATACCCGAATGATCTAATATATTATGGAGAAATCGTTATGAGTTTAAATGATAGACTCAAGCGATTTCATGTATTTTAAATTAAATTTTGGGATTGTGGGTTGAAATGATATATACCCGTAAAATTTTAAATTGCGGATTGAAGTGATAAATATCCGTATCACCTGACCATAGGTTAGAAAATTATATATGGACACCGGACTGGTTAAATTAAATGATTTTTAATTCTTTAAATTTTGAATTCAGTTAATTGGTATTTTGAAATAGAAGTTGATTTATATAAACTGAATTATTCTCGAAAATCCAAGCCTTAATGCTGGAATTGGAATTTATTTAATAAATTATTTAAAGGATTTAAATTGAAATTTTAAAATTGAACTTGAAATATAAACGACATTCATCGGAAGTGAGTATTGAAATGTTGGAAACTGTAACTTTGAAAATCTATTGAAATTGGAATAGCTAAATTTGATATTCCAAAAATTGAAATTGGGTTTTGATTTAAAATTTGGATATGGTCCAAATTTGTTGAAATGGAAGAAATAATAAAATTTGATGTTAATTTCAAGTTTATTATTTTAATATAAACTGTTAAAAATGTTATTTTAAATTCTAGTTAGTAATATTTTCAAAATATTAAACTAAGTTAATCTATTTTAAAATATTTTAAACCATTTAATCAATTTAAACTATTTTAATTTATTTTAATCAATTTTAATCTATTAAATACCATTTAATCTATTTTATCCTATTTTAAACTAATTAATTTTTTTTAATCCATTTAAATCTATATTAAATCTATTTAATCTATTTTAAATCTATTTAATCTATTTTAAATCTATTTAATGTATTTTAAATCTATTTAATATATTTTAATTTTGATAGAACTATTTTAAATCTATTTAATTTATTTTAATTTTGATAGAACTATTTTAATTCTGTTTAAACCATTTTGATCCACCTTTTAAGTTATTTTAAAAGTATTTCAAACCATTAAATTTTATTTTTAAAATATATTAAACTATTTAGACTATCTGTATCTATCCATACTATTTTCTAAATTCTAAATTGTAAAGTGGAAGTGGTTATATTTAAATCCTTGATATAAAAACAAATATGATTAAATGATGTAATAAGTTAAGCTGGGATTTAAAAAATATATTTTGAGTAAATATGATGATTTTGAAATGAGGGTTTAGTCTATTTTGAAATTATGATTTCGAAAGTGATATGATTTGAATTGAATATAATATTTTGATATTATTATGAAATGGTTTTGAAAATGTAAAAGAACCATCCGGTTTGTAATAAGCGTTTGGTTGTTAAGGAGATCCGGATCAGATATTATCATACTCTTTGCCAATACTGAAAACCACTTTAACAACTGTGTGCATGATGGAGATACTAGAAATGAAGTAGGATGGTTTGGCGAACGATTCTATATGAGGTATTTACGTGACCTTGACTCCCGTGAGTCAGCTTAGATGTGACTAAAACAGGAGCTATACCAGGCCAATGAAGTCATTCCTCCTATCGGGTACATTTCTTCGATACTATATTTTAACTTTGCGATTGATTTGTTGGCCACCCCTCGATTTTGATTATGGGAGTGTGTCCAAGGTGGACGGTAGTAGCTGCTATGCGTTACCACCAGTCCGGGAGTATAATTGGTATATCTACCCTAGCATTGCCACGAGTACCATGTTCACATACCCTATCGCTCCTTCTACGAGTTTGTTTTGTACCATATCTATGGAGTGCCCTCTGGGTAAACCTCTCGGAAGAGTGTACGGTACTGTATAGACTATAGGAATATATAAAATGTGTTAATGGGGATATAAGTAACGCCTTAATGCTATTTTTATACTTTACTTTACCATAGACACTATTATAATAGCGTACTGTATTACACAGTAGATAGTTTAACGGATCCTTAAGAGATGGAAATCATGAACATATCTTAAGTTATTTCACTCATGTAGACGTGGGATAGGAGATTTCAAACCCCATAAACATCTCTGATCCCGTTACACTCATATTTATTAACTGTTGATTTAACTTACATATGATTTTTTAGTTCTGACTCGAGTGTTTTGTCTTTTCAATTCGCTCGGAACACTCTAAGCTTTTAAGTTTGTCGAAGACTGCTTTCTGGAGGATGAAGACGAAGATTTTATACTATTATTATTTATTATATTTGTACCACTACATAGTGTTGCTCCGCTGCATTTATTTATTATTTATTCTTGTTGTATGTAACTTTGATCTGCATCATAAAAGAATAATCAATGTTATTTGTAAATAGCTTCATGAACTATTTATTTGATTATTATACTTTGTCATTTCGTCTGACGTCCCACTCTAACTCACGCTAGCCAAGGACACTATGGAGTAATGCCGTCAACTAGCACGAAGAATAAAGCTGTTGAGGAGCGACCATCCGTGTAATTGCCTTGTGCGAGCAACGGTATGTCAGATAATATAACAAGAGGAAATCCGACACACCGATACAAACCCAAAGCTACTACACAATGGCTATATATGATCTTCGGAAACAAATATAGAAATAAGCATAACACAATCAGTCACAGATATCCACATCACAAAGGCGGAAATAGATATGAATATATAACACATTAAAGTGTTTATCAAAGTAGTGGTCAAACAAGATCCACGGTATAACAAAAGAATAGATACAAGTGCTAGATAAAGAATATGTATACATCAAGGAGTCTCTATCTCGAATGCATAACAAAAAAAAACTACCAATACAGTGTAGTTAGCCAAAAGTCAGGTAACACCCCCAGATGAGGAATCAAGTAGAAGCACCTGTATCATCTCGGTGTGACCCGAGTATTATTTAAAAATAAAATAATAAACAGATTAGTATAGCTATAAATATCAGATAAAATGAAATGGAATAAGAGATATAACAAAACGTATGATAACAATAATGCCATACTATGAAAATTATGCATTTGACAACAACAAAAATCATACAATATCTCAAGAAATCTCATAACATCAAAAAGAATGTCATATTCTTTACTCTATTCACCAAACCACAAATATTGACAAACTTATCAATGCCAATCGTAATAGTTGTTGAAACACAAATTCACAAAAGTTAGTGAAACACAAATTCACCAATGCATAAATATTGATAAATCTTATTAATATAAATCACGAATTTTGGTGAAACACAAATTCTAGAAATCATCAATAGAAATCCAGAAATCACAAAAAGGGGGAGGCCTATCGCAAACGGGAGCATGAAAACTCACCAACACGTGTATCACAAACGGAACGCTATTCCATGGTTGCTAACCATCAATTTTGAGCCGAGGCTCCTCATACGGCCCGAAGACCATGGGTCGCTCCCCCACCAATTTGAGTCGAAACTCCATAAAACAGGGTTTAGTCTCCCTCGCAGACAAAGAGACATTGCACATCGCTAGTCAAAACCACAAAAATGATCCTCATCGATCATCAAGAAGTGTCAATTACACTAAGCTAGTAAATAAATGAGTTTAGCTTCATGTCCCATAACCACTGGCTTCACTTAAGTATTTACGAACAAATTGTAGATCTCCACTCATAAAAATTGTCACAAGAGTTTCAGTAGAACGAGTCTAAGAATTAACCGACAAAGTAAACACAAGCGTTTCATACCACTTTTTTTACTAAGCCGTTTAATTAGATTTCTCATACGAGCAAGGTAAAGGTTTGTATATACTAATAGGTTGGAAAACGGTTTTATAAACGAGTTTGATATTGAAAATAGAGTTGAAATCATCTTCGTGATATATATTGGATATTTACTACTAGTATAGAAACCTTTGTATTTAGAAGTGACAAACTATAAAGATGATTGTAAAAACAATCAATCACCAAAGTTTCTCGTTCAAAGACGTGAATCAAATCCAAAGAAATCGATTCCAAATCCATCAAATGGATATACCCAAAAATTCCAAAATAGAAGTCATCAAGGTCGATAGTAAATGATAACAACAAATCGGAAAACCACGAATCGATAAAAAATGGAATTTCAAGCAAAATAGGCTAAAACAAGCAGGTCAGTCGACTGACTGCAAATGGCCCGTCGACTAAACCAGAATCTTGGAAATTTCATTTCCTGCAGTCAGTCGACTGATTACAGAGGCTAGTCGACTGATTGCAGGAAACAGAGACTTCCAGCCTCTACAAACAATCCCCGAAACACCTATTGGTTACAGCCAGTCGATTGACTGCAAGGGTCAGTCGACTGACTGACACTAGGGTTGTTTTTCAGCCTATCAAATGAAGAGCAAACTCTCAACGATTGCAATCGGACGAGCAACGAGCGCTAAGGGTTTACGCCAACCGGCAACCCAGTCTTATAGGCTCTTCAAGGCATAACAAAAAACATGTTCAAACAACAAAACTAGGATTTTTAAAGATTTGACTTCAAAACACCAAAAATTGAAAAATTCATAAAACCAATTCAATCCAAAGCCAATGAACACAGAATAGTTAGGAATTCATACCTAACAACCAAAGATAGTTATAGACCTAGATGTGAGATAAAAATATCACCTTTTGCACAAAAAGAAGGAAGAAGAAGCTATAGAGCAAGGTAAAAACAATCACTCCTCAATCCCAATCCAAGAAGCTTGAATCTAAGCTTAAAAGAAAAACATTTCCTAAGTTAGACTTTAGGAACTTCTGAAATTGAAGGTAGAATGAGTTGGAGAAGAAAAAGAGGATGCTTAATAGCTTCACTTTGAATTTGGAGTTGAACTTGGATTTGCAATGGAACTAGGGCTTAGGAATTCTAATTCTCTTTCTCTTCCCATATTTTTATGAAAGCTTGAAGGTATTAGGAAATGAAAGGGAATGAAGAGAAGTGGGGGTGAAGCTAGAGTTAATAGTTTAGGCTAACCCAAACCCAAAGACCAAAGTGCATAGGTCAAATTTTAGCAAGCTCCAAACATATCGAAGTTTATACTCAAAAAGGTCGCAAAAGGCATTTTGAACTCAATGGGAGTGGTCCCGAGTCCTAATTCGACCGCATGCAAAAAGTAGCATTTTGGACTATAATCCGACTAACGATGCTGTATTTAAATAAAATATTTAAATACACAATCGTAAAATATGCAGGTTGTTACAGACTCTCCTCCTTAAAGAAATTGTGTCCTCGCAATATTTAAGAAGAAAATAAAAAGTAACAACCATAAAAGCAAATCAACACAAAAGAAATTTGAAATAAAAAGTTCACTTCAAAGAGCACGAGGAAGTAAGTTCGGATTTGTTCGCTCGATGAATTCTCTAGATTCTCAAGAACAATCCTTAGGATTTGAGGACCATTGAACCTTCACAAGAGGCACATCTTTATTTCGAAGGCGTTTAACCCCCCCTGCAATAATACGAAAAGGATGTTGCTCATAAGTCAAATTAGGAAAAACTTCAATTTCTTCCACAACACCGGGCTCAAGAATAGAATCGAAATCTCGAAGGCATTTCCGTAATTGAGAAATGTGAAACACGTTATGAATAGCAGAAAACTGAGCCGGTAATAAAAGGCGACAAGCCACGGAACCAATACGTTCGGTGATGGGAAATGGACCAATATATCAAGGTGCTAATTTTCCCGATCGACTGAAACCCACAACACCCTTCATAGGTGAAACACGAATAAACACAAAATCTCCCATAGAAAATTCTAATTTCCTTCTTCGGTTATCAGCATAGGATTTTCGCCTACTTTGAGCTTCTTTCATCCTATGACGAATAAGGCCAATCTTTTCTGCGGAATCACGAATAAAATCTGGACCTAAAACCGGCTTCTCTCCGGCCTCAAGCCAACAAGAAGGAGATCTGCATGGCCTTCCATAGAGTGCCTCAAAAGGTGCCATACCAATACTAGATTGGAAGCTATTTACTATAGGAATACTCAACAAGAGAAATATGATCTTTCCAACTTCCACCAAAATCAAGAACACATGCACGAAGAAGATCTTCAAGTGTTTGATTCACACGCTCAGTTTCTCCATCGGACTGAGGATGATAAGCGGTACTAAAATTAAGCATCGTTCCCAAAGCTTTTTGAAGACTCTTCCAAAATCCACTAGCAAACAATGGATCACGATCACTAACAATAGAAGTAGTAACTCCATGCAATTTAACAATTTCTTTAATAAAGAGTTTGGCCAAAAGAGGTACGGTCCAATTGGACCGAATGGGAATAAAATGGGCGGATTTAGTAAGTCTATCAACTATCACTCATAGGCTATCATGACCCGAACAAGAACGAGGAAGGCCATCAATAAAATCTATGGAAATTTGGTCCCGCTCCCAAATTGAAATGTCCAAAGGTTGCAACAACCCACCAGGCCTTTGATGCTCGGCCTTAACGAGTTGGCAAGTCATGCAACACTTGACAAAGTTAGCAATATCAGATTTCATCCCATCCCAATAATAAAGTCGCTTCATATCCGCATACATTTTGCTACTACCGGGATGAATGGTAAATTTAGAATGATGAGAATCCTCTAAAATATCTTTACGAAGATCACTAATATTTGGCATGATAAGTCTACCAAATTTTTGAATACCGCCACGAGAATCAATATCGAAGTCTTTTAACCTTCAATATCAATTTTATCCCTAAAATTTTGGCTAAGAAAAGCCAATTCGGGATCTAGCTTTTGAGCTTCAAGGATGCAGTCTAAAAGAGAAGGATGAGCCTCAAGGCTACATAAAACAAGAGAGGCACATAAGTTGGATTCACGATCTCGAACCTCACAAGTGGATAAAGTCTCGAGATCATTCCACTCGAATATCATCATAGAAACAACCGCTTGTTGATTACGACTAAGTGCATCGGCAACACGATTTTCCTTTTTGGGAGTATAAAGAATATCAAGATCATAAGATGCAAGGAACTCGAGCCAACGTTGTTGATGCAAATTGAGTTCCTTTTGGGAAAATAAATACTTTAAAGATTTATGATCGGTGTAGAGAACAAATTTCTCTCCCAAAAGATAATGACGCCAAATTCGAAGGGCGAAAATAATAGCCGCGAGCTCTAAATCATGAGTGGCATATCTTGTCTCGGCTGGCTTTATTTGCCTAGAAGCATAAGCAATAACACGATCCCTTTGCATAAGAACGGCTCCCAAACCAATACGACTAGCATCGGTATAAACGATAAAATCTTGGTTCCCTTCCGGAATCACAAGAATAGGAGCATCAGAAAGGGGTTCTTTTAATTTCTGAAAAGAAGCTTCACATTTGTCAGACCAAATGTATTTAACTCCTTTCTTTGTCAAGGTAGTAAGAGGCACGACAATTTTAGAAAAGTCCTTTATGAACCGACAGTAATAGCCCGCCAATCCAAGAAAGCTACGGATTTTCGTAACACTTTTCGGTCTCTTCCAATTTTGAATTGCTTTAATCTTTGAAGGATCCACGGAAATTCCGGATTCGGAAATAATATGGTCGAGAAATTTCATACGAGATTGCCAAAAATGGCTTTTAGAAAATTTTGCTTTCAATTGATTGCTTCTAAGAGTTTCCAACACAATTCGAAGATGCTTTTCATGCTCTTCCTCGGTTTTAGAATACACAAGAATATCATCTATAAAGATGAGAATGAATCGATCGAGGAAATCTTTGAAAACTCGATTCATAAGGTCAACGAAATAAGCCGGAGCATTCGTTAAACCAAACGGCATAACAAGCCATTCATGCGATCCATAACGAGTACGGAATGATGTCAAAGGAATGCTATCCTCTGCAATACGAAGCTGATGAAAACCTGTTGCTAAGTCTAATTGTGAAAAGACTCTAGCACCTCTAAGTTGGTTGAATAAATCATCAATCCGAGGTAAAGGATATTTATTCTTAATGGTGAGATCATTAAGCTTGCGGTAGTCAATGAAAAGCCTAAGTGAACCATCGGATTTCTTTATAAAAATAGCCGAAGCTCCCCAAGGAGAGGAAATAGAGCGAATAAATTGCTTCGTCTCCAATTCGGATAATTGCTTACGCATCTCCTCATTTTCCTTATTGGACATACGATAAGGAGGACGAGTAACAGGTAAAGCTCCAGGAATTAGATTAATTCTGAACTCAATTGCTCGCTTAGGTGGTAATCCTAAAACGGACTCAAATATGTCGGAAAATTCACGAACAACGTGAATAAGAGAAATGACATCTTCCTCATCATCATTATCGTCATCATGAGGGTTTAAAGAATATAAAGATGCTGCCAGGTTGGAATCCGAATCTTTAAGAACAATAGAAATCTGCTTAACAGATCGAGGATGTCGAAGATGAATAGTCCGCTCAGGACATAGGATATGGGCTTCATAACGGTTAAGACAATCCATTCCCAAAATCATTCCGAAGCCCAAGTAACGCATGACATGCAAATCGGCTCGGAAAGAAAAATCACACAAAATAATATCGACATCTTTACAAAGCATACTAAGTGTTGCAGATACACCGACCAGATTTGTGATTCTCAAAGAAGTCATTAAAGCCATAACACTTAAAGAAAAAGTATCAACAAGTTCTTTTGATATAAAAGAATGGGATGCACCCGTATCAAAAAGAACTCGAATAGGTTGATCACGAAACATGATAATGCCATCAAGGATAGAATGAGAAATACCTTGACCACGAGAAGTGTTACTAGGGGCTTGTACAACATTTAGCTTCCCTCCTTCTTACTCTGAAGTTTGGGACATGAAGATATATAATGGCCCGAGCTTTTGCAATAGCGACAAGTAAGGCGCTATGAACACTTATTTGCATAATGGTCTTTAGAACCACAATTATAGCATTGCCCTCCACTAAAGGTAGGAGTCTTTTCTACCGGACTTGATTGCTTCCCTTTCTTGTTGGGATAAGGGCCATTGAACTTATTAGGCCTTTTCTTGTTGTTGTTGAAGTTTGGTTTGGCACCCCAAACTTCAACATCACCCTCTTTATCAAGCTCTTCGAGTCGAAGAGCGATATCAACAAGCTGATCGAAAGCAACCTCCAATTTCAGAAGTAATGGCTTCTTGCGATTCTTATTCAATCCATAGACAAATCTCTGATTTTTCTTCAATGAGGTATTTATATACTCGACCCCATAATTAGAGAGAGATTCAAAAGATGCGACATATTCTGCCACAGAAGATTCACCTTGAACAAGGTTTATAAAACGACGGGCTAAAGTCACTTTCTCAGCTCCGGCACAAACTTTGATTCGAATCTTTTCCGGAATTGTTCCCAAGTAAGATCCGCTTCAACTACTTCAGAAATAAGAAGCTCATACCAATCTGATGCTCTTTCTTGGAGCATGCTAGAAGCCACTTGGACTCGATGAAGATCAATAAGATTCATGCGAGAAAAGGTGCTATCGCAGGTTCTAAGCCAAGCGTGGACTTGAATGACGCTTTTGGAACCCATGAATGGCTTCCCACCCAAGTTGGTATAGTCATTGCACAAGCGTGCAAACCGAGATTTAGGGTGAGTAGGCTCTGGAATGGGTCCGGCAGCCTGAGCATTCTTTACTAGATCTAGAAGTTGTTGTGCAGACATGAATACTCCATCCTGGGGAGTAGCACTAGATTGACCGGCGCTGGGATGGCCTGGTCTAACCATTTCTCTTCTTTAAGAAAGAAAGAAAGAAGAAAAAAAGGTTAAAATTAGAATGAATATCAAACAAATCTTGATTGATTAAACAAGGCATCACAAAGAAAATAGGATAGAATGGGTCCAATGACTCGAATAAAATCCTAAGGCACGACTCCTAAGATGAACTTAGGACGATGATCCTTGTTAAATTATTCTGCATTGTTCCGAAGTTTGGCTCTAATACATGCTGTGACGCCCCCACCTCTATACTCATGCTAACCAAGGACACTACGGAGTAATGCCGTCAAATAGCGTGAAGAATTAGGCTATTGAGGAGCGACCTTCCGTGTAATTGCCTTATGCGAGCAACGGTATGTCAGATAATATAAAAAGAGGAAATCCGACACACCGACACAAACCCAAAGCTACTACACAGTGTCTATATATGATCTTTCGAAACAAATATAGAAGTAAGCATAACACAATCAGTCACAAATATCCATATCACAAAGGCGGAAATAGATATGAATATATAACACTTAGAAGTGTTTATCAAAGTAGTGGTCAAACAAGATCCATAGTTTAACAAAAGAATAGATACAAGTGCTAGACAAAAGAATATGTACACATCAAGGAGTCTCTATCTCGAATGTATAACAATAACAAAAACTACCAATATAGTGTAGTTAGCCAAAAGTCAGGTAACACCCCCAGACGAGGAGTCAAGTAAAAGCACCTATATCATCTCGGTCTGACCCAAGTATTACTTAATAAGAAAATAATAAATGGATCAGTCTAGCTATAAATATCAGATAAAATGAAATGGAATAAGAGATATAACAAAACGTATGATAATAATAATGCCATGCTATGAAAAGTATACATTTGACAACAACAAAAATCATACAATATCTCAAGAAATCTCATAACATCAAAAAGAATGTCATATTCTTTACTCTATTCACCAAACCACAAATATTGACAAACTTAACAATGCCAATCGTAAAAGTAGTTGAAACACAAATTCACAGAAGTTGGTGAAACACCAATTCACCAATGCATAAATATTGATAAAGCTTATCAATATAAATCATGAATTTTGATGAAACACAAATTCTAGAAATCATCAATAGAAATCTAGAAATCACAAAAAGGGGGAGGCCTATCGCAAATGGGAGCATGAAAATTCACCATAATGTGTATCACAAACGAAACGCTATTCCACGTTTGCTAACCATCAATTTTGAGCCGAGGCTCCACAAACGGCCCGAAGACCATTGGTCACTAGCACGCCAATTTGAGTCGAAACTCTACAAAATGGGGTTTAGTCTCCCTCGCAGATAATGTGACCTTGCACATCGCTAGTCAAAACCACAAAAATGATCCTCATCGATCATCGAGAAGTGTCAATTACACTAAGCTAGTAAATAAATGAGTTTAGCTTCATGTCCCATAACCACTGGCTTCACTTAAGTATTTACGAACAAATTGTAGATCTCCACTCATAAAAATTATCACAAGAGTTTCAGTAGAACGAGTCTAAGAATTAATCGACAAAGTAAACGCAGGCGTTTCATACCACTTGTTTTACTAAGCCGTTTAATTGGATTTCTCATACGAGTGAGGTAAAGGTTTGTATATACTAATAGGTTGGAAAACGGTTTTATAAACGAGTTTGATATTGAAAATAGAGTTGAAATCATCTTCGTGAAAGAGTTTGGATATTTACTACTAGTATAGAAACCTTTATATTTAGAAGTGACAAACCATAAAGATGATTGTAAAAACAATCAATCACCAAAGTTTCTCGTTCAAGACGTGAACTGAATCCAAAGAAATCGATTCCAAATCCATCAAATGGATATAACCAAAAATTCCAAAATAGAAGTCATCAAGGTCGATAATAAATGATAACAACAACTCAAAAAACCATGAATCGATAAAAATTGGAATTTCAAGCAAAATAGGCTAAATAGGCTAAAACAAGCAGGTCAGTCGACTGACTGCAAATGGCCGGTCGATTGAACCAGAAACTTGGAAATTTCATTTCTTGTAGTCAGTCGACTGATCACAGAGGCCAGTCGACTGATTATAGGAAACGGAGGCTACAAGCCTCTGCAAACAGTCCTCGAAACACCTATTGGCTACAGCCAGTCGACTGACTGCAAGGGTCAGTCGACTGACTTACACTAGGGCTGTTTTTCAGCCTATCAAATGAAGAGAAAACTCTCAATGATTGCAATCGGACGAGCAATGGGCGCTAAGGGTTTACGCCAATCAGCAACCCATCCCTATAGGCTCTTCAATGCATCACCAAAAACATGTTCAAAAAAAAGCTAGGATTTTTAAAGATTTGACTTCTAAACACCAAAAATTGGAACATTCATAAAACCAATTCAATCCAAAGCCAATAAACACGGAATAGGAGTTAGGAATTCATACCTAACAATGAAAGACAGTTATAGACCTAGATGTGAGATAAAAATCTCACCTTTTGCATAAAAACAAGGAAGAAGAAGCTATAGAGCAAGGTAAAACAATCACTTCTCAATCCCAACCCAAGAAGCTTGAATCTAAGCTTAAAAGAAAATCATTTCCTAAGTTAGACTTTAGGAATTTCTGAAATTAAAGGTAGAATTAGTTGGAGAAGAAGAAAAGGATGCTTACCAACAGCTTCACTTTGAATTTGGATTTAGAACTTGGATTTGCAATGGAACTAGGGCTTAGGAATTCTAATTCTCTTTCTCTTCCCCCATTTTTATGAAAGCTTGAAGGTATTAGGAAATGAAAAGGAATGAAGAGAAGTGGGGGTGGAGCTAGAGTTAATAGTTTAGGATAACCAAAACCCAAAGTCCAAAGTGCATGGGTCAAATTTTAGCAAGCTCCAAACATATCAAAGTTTATACTCAAAAAGGTCGCAAACGACATTTTGAACTCAATGGGGGTGGTCCCGAGTCCTAATTCGACCACATGCAAAAGGTAGCATTTCGGACTATAATCCGACTAACAATGCTGTATTTAAATATAATATTTAAATGCACAATCGTAAAATATGCGGGTTGTTACAGACTCCCCTCCTTAAAGAAATTGCGTCCTCGCAATATTTAAGAAGAAAATGAAAATAACAACCATAAAAGCATATCAACACAAAAGAAATTTGAAATAAAAAGTTTACCTTAAAGAGCACGAGCAAGTAAGTCCAGATGTGTTCGCTCGATGAATTCTCTAGATTCTCAAGAACAATCCTTAGGATTTGAGGACCATTGAACCTTTACAAGAGGGATGTCTTTATTTCGAAGGCGTTTAACCTCCGATGCAATAATACGAATAGGATGTTGCTCATAAGTTAAATTAGGCGAAACTTCGATTTGTTCCACTACACCGGGCTCAAGAATAGAATTGGAATCTCGAAAGCATTTCCGTAATTGAGAAACGTGAAACACGTCATGAATAGCCAAAAACTGAGTCGGTAATAAAAGGCGATAAGCCACGGAACCAATATGTTTGGTGATGGGAAATGGACCAATATATCGAGATGCTAATTTTCCCGATCGACAGAAATGCACAACACCCATCATAGGTGAAACACGAATAAACACAAAATCCCCCAAAGAAAATTCTAATTTCCTTCTTCGGTTATCGGCACAGGATTTTTGCCTACTTTGAGCTTCTTTCGTCCTATGACGAATAAGGCCAATCTTTTCTGTGGAATCACGAATAAAATCTGGACCTAAAACCAGCTTCTCGCCGGCCTCAAGCCAACAAGAAGGAGATCGGCATGGCTTTCCACAAAGTGTCTCAAAAGGTGTCATATCAATACTAGATTGGAAGCTATTATTATAGGAAGACTCAACAATAGAAATATGTTCTTCCCAACTTCCACCAAAATCAAGAACACATGCACGAAGAAGATCTTCAAGAGTTTGATTCACACGCTCGGTTTGTCCATCGGACCGAGGATGATAAGCGGTGCTAAAATTAAGCTTCGTTCCCAAATCTTTTTGTAGACTCTTCCAAAATCCACTAGTAAACAATGGATCACGATCGCTAACAATAGAAGTAGGAACTCCATACAATTTAACAATTTCTTTAATAAAGAGTTTGGCCAAAAGAGATACGGTCCGATTGGACCGAACGGGAATAAAATGGGCGGATTTAGTAAGTCTTTCAACTATCATCCATAGGCTATCATGACCCGAACGAGAACGGGGAAGGCCATCAATAAAATCCATTGAAATTTGGTCCCACTTCCAAATTGGAATGTCCAAAGGTTGAAATAACCCACCAGGCCTTTGATGCTCATCCTTAACGAGTTGGGAAGTCATGTAACACTTAACAAAGTTAGCAATATCAGATTTCATCCCATCCCAATAATAAAGTCGCTTCATATCCACGTACATTTTGCTACTACCGAGATGAATGGTAAATTTAGAATGATGAGAATCCTCTGAAATATCTTTACGAAGATCACTAATATTTGGCACGTTAAGTCTACCAAATTTTCGAATACCTCCATGAGAATAAATATCGAAGTCTTTCAAACCTTCAATGTCAATTTTATCCCCAAAATTTTGGCTAATAAAAGCAAATTCGGGATCTAGCTTTTGAGCTTCAAGGATGCGGTCTAAAAGAGAAGGATATGAGCCTCAAGGCTACATAAAACAAGTGATGCACATAAGTTGGATTCAGGATCTCGAATCTCACAAGTGGATAAAATTTCGAGATTATTCCACTCGGATATCAACATAGAAACAACCACTTGTTGCTTATGACTAAGTGCATCGGCAACACGATTTCCCTTTCCAGGAGCATAAAGAATATCAAGATCATAAGATGCAAGGAACTCAAGCCAACATTGTTGACGCAAATTGAGTTCCATTTCGGAAAATAAATACTTTAAAGGTTTGTGATCGGTGTAGAGAACAAATTTCCCTCCCAAAAGATAATGACGCCAAATTCGAAGGGCGAAAATAATAGTCGCGAGCTCTAAATCATGAGTGGCATATCTTGTCTCGACTGGCTTTATTGCCTAGAAGCATAAGCAATAACACGATCCCTTTGCATAAGAACGGTTTCCAAACCAACACGACTAGCATCGGTATAAACAATAAAATCTTGGTTCCCATCGAGAATCAGAAGAATAGGAACATCAGAAAGGAGTTCTTTTAATTTCTGAAAAGAAGCTTCACTTTTGTCCGACCAAATGTATTTAACTCCTTTCTTTCTCAAGCTAGTAAGAGGCACGACAATTTTAGAAAAGTCCTTTATGAACTGGCGGTAATAACCCCCCAATCCAAGAATGCTATGGATTTTCGTAACACTTTTCGATCTCTTCCAATTTTGAATCGCTTCAATCTTTGAAGATCCATGAAAATTCCGGATTCAGAAATAATATGGTCGAGAAATTTCATACGAGATTGCCAAAAATGGCATTTAGAAAATTTTGCTTTCAATTGATTGCTTCTAAGAGTTTTCAACACAATTCGAAGATGCTTTCCTTGCTCTTCCTCGGTTTTAGAATACACAAGAATATCATGTATAAAGATGAGAACGAATCGATCGAGGAAATCTTTGAAAACTCGATTCATAAGGTCAACGTAATAAACCGGAGCATTCGTTAAACCTAATGGAATAACAAGCCCTTCATACGATCCATAACGAGTACGGAATGATGTCAAAGGAATGCTATCCTCTGCAATACGAAGCTGATGAAAACTGGTTGCTAAGTCTAATTGTGAAAAGACTCTATCACCTTTAAGTTGGTCGAATAAATCATCAATCCAAGGTGAAGGATGTTTATTCTTAATGGTGAGATCATTAAGCTTACGGTAGTCAAAACAGAGCCTAAGTGTACCATCGGATTTCTTCACAAAAATAGCCGAAGCTCCCCAAGGAGAGGAACTAGAGCGAATAAATTGCTTTGTCTCCAATTCAGATAATTTATTACGCATCTCCTCATTTTCCTTATTGGACATACGATAAGGAGGACGGGTAATAGGTAAAGCTCCAGGAATTAGATTAATTCTGAACTCAATTTCTCGCTTAGATGGTAATCCTAAAAAGGGCTCAAATATGTCGGAAAATTCACGAACAACGTGAATAAGAGAAATGACATCTTTCTCATCATCATTATCGTCATCATGAGGGTTTAAAGAATATAAAGATGCTGCCAGGTTGGAATCTGCATCTTTAAGAACAATAGAAATCTTCTTAGCAGATTGAGAATGTCGAAGATGAATAGTCCGCTCAGGACATAGGATATGGGCTTCATAACGGTTAAGCCAATCCATTCCAAAAATCATTCCGAAGCCCAAGTAACGCATGACATGCAAATCGGCTCAGAAAGAAAAACCACACAAAATAATCTCGACATTTTTACAAAGCAAACTAAGTGTTGCGGATCCACCGACCGGATTCACAATTCTCAAAGAAGTCATTAAAGCCATAACACTTAAAGAAAAAGTATCAACAAGTTCTTTTGATATAAAAGAATGGGATGCACCCGTATCAAAAAGAACTCGAATAGGTTGATCACGAAACATAATAATGCCATCAAGGATAGAATGAGAAATACCTTGACCACAAGAAGTGTTACTAGGGGCGTGTACAACATTTAGCTTTCCCTCCTTCTTAGTCTAAAGTTTGGGACATGAAGATATATAATGGCCTGAGCTTTTGTAATTGCGACAAGTAAGGGCTTTGAACACTTATTTGCATAATGGTCCTTAGAACAACAATTATAGCATTGCCTCCACTAAAGGTAGGAGTCTTTCTATCGGAGTTGTTTGCTTCCCTTTCTTATTGGGATAAGGGCCTTTGAACTTATAGGCCTTGTTGTTGTTGAAGTTTGGTTTGGCACCCACAACTTCAACATCATCCTCTTTATCAGCCTCTTCGAGTCGAAAAGCGATATCAACAAGCTGATCGAAAGCAACCTCCAATTTCAGAAGTAATGGCTTCTTGAGATTCTTATTCAAGCCATAGACAAATCTTTGATTTTTATTCAATGGGTATTTATATACTCGACCCCATAATTAGAGAGAGATTCAAAAGATGCGACATATTCTGCCACAGAAGATTCATCTTGAACAAGGTCTATAAAACGACGGGCTAAAGTCACTTTCTCAGCTTTCGGCATAAACTTTGATTCGAATCTTTTCCGGAATTGCTCCCAAGTAAGATCTGCTTCAACTACTTCAGAAATAAGAAGCTTATACCAATCTAATGCTCTTTCTTGGAGCATGCTAGAAGCCACTTGGACTCGATGAAGATCAATAAGATTCATGCGAGAAAAGATGTGATCGCAGGTTCTAAGCCAAGCTTGGACTTGAATGACGCTTTCGGAACCCATGAATGGCGTCCCACCTAATTTGGTATAGTCACTGCACAAGCGTGCAAACCCGTATTTAGGGTGAGTAGGCTCTGGAATGGGTCCGACAGCCTGAGCATTCTTTACTAGATCTAGAAGTTGTTGTGCAGACATGAATACTCTATCCTGGGGAGTAGCACTAGATTGACCGGCGTTGGGACGACCTAGTCTAACTATTTCTCTTCTTTAAGAAAGAAAGAAAGAAGAAGAAAAAGGTTAAACTTAGAATGAATATCAAACAAATCTTGATTGATAAAACAAGGCATCACAAAGAAAATAGGATAGAATGGGTCCAATGACTCGATTAAAATCCTAAGGCACGACTCCTAAGATGGATTTGGGACGATGATCCTTGTTAAATTATTCTACACTGTTCCGAAGTTTGGCTCTGATACCATGCTGTGATGCCCCACCTCTATACTCACGCTAGCCAAGGACACTACAGAGTAATGCCATCAACTAGCGCGAAGAATAAGGCTATTGAGGAGCAACCATCCGTGTAATTGCCTTGTGCGAGCAACGGTATGTCAGATAAAATAACAAGAGGAAAATCGACACACCAATACAAACTCAAAGCTACTACACGGTTGCTATATATACGATCTTCGGAAAAAAATATAGAAATAAGCATAACACAATTAGTCATAGATATCCATATCACAAAGGCGGAAATAGATATGAATATATAACACCTAGAAGTGTTTATCAAAGTAGTGGTCAAACAAGATCCACAGTATAACAAACAAATAGATACAAGTGCTAGACAAAAGAATATGTATACATCAAGGAGTCTCTATCTTGAATGTATAACAACAAAAAAACTACCAATATAGTGTAGTTAGCCAAAAGTCAGGTAACACCCCCATATGAGGAGTCAAGTAGAAGCACATGTATCATCTCGGTCTGACCCAAGTATTATTTGACAAGAAAATAATAAACGGATCAGTCTACCTATAACTATAAGATAAAATGAAATGGAATAAGAGAAATAACAAAACGTATGATAACAATAATGCCATACTATGAAAAGTATACATTTGACAACAACAAAAATCATACAATATCTCAAGAAATCTCATAACATCAAAAAGATTGTCATATTCTTTACTCTGTTCACCAAACCACAAATATTGACAAACTTATCAATGCCAATCGTAAAAGTTGTTGAAACAAAAATTCACAAAAGTTAGTGAAACACAAATTTACCAATGCACAAATATTGATAAAGCTTTTCAATATAAATCACGAATTTTGGTGAAACACAAATTCTAGAAATCATCAATAGAAATCCTGAAATCACAAAAAGGGGGAGGCCTAAGGCAAATGGGAGCATGAAAACTCCCAACACGTGTATCTCAAACGGAACGCTATTCCATGGTTGCTAACCACCAATTTTGAGCCGAGGCTCCACAAACGGCCCGAAGACCATGGGTCGCTACCCCACCAATTTGAGTCGAAACTCCACAAAACGGGGTTTAGTCGCCCTCGTAGACAAAGAGACATCGCAAATCGCTAGTCAAAACCATAAAAAAGATCCCCATCGATCATCAAGAAGTGTCAATTACACTAAGCTAGTAAATAAATGAGTTTAGCTTCATGTCCCATAATCACTGGCTTCACTTAAGTATTTACGAACAAATTGTAGATCTCTACTCATAAAAATTGTCACAAGAGTTTCAGTAGAATGAGTGTAAGAATTAAATGACAAAGTAAACGCAAGATTTTCATACCACTTTTTTTACTAAGCCGTTTGATTAGATTTCTCATACGAGTGAGGTAAAGGTTTGTATATACTAATAGGTTGGAAAACGGTTTTATAAACGAGTTTGATAATGAAAATAGAGTTGAAATCATCTTCGTGAAAGACTTTGGATATTTACTACTAGTATTGAAACCTTTGTATTTATAAGTGACGAACCATAAAGATGATTGTAAAAACAATCAATCACCAAAGTTTCTCGTTCAAAGACGTGAATTAAATCCAAAGAAATCGATTCCAAATCCATCAAATGGATATACCAAAAATTCCAAATTGAAGTATCAAGGTCGATAATAAATGATAACAACAAACCGGAAAACCACGAATCGATAAAAATTGGAATTTCAAGCAAAATAGGCTAAAACAAGCAGGTCAGTCGACTGACTGCAAATGGCCGGTCGACTGAACCAGTAACTTGGAGATTTCATTTCTTGCAGTCAGTCCACTGATTACAGAGGCCAGTCGACTAATTGCAGGAAGCGGAGGCTTCTAGCCTCTACAAACAGTCCCCGGAACACCTATTGGCTATAGCCAGTCGATTGACTACAAGGGTCAATCGACTGACTGACACTAGGGCTGTTTTTCAGCCTATCAAATGAAGAGCAAACTCTCAACGATTGCAATCGGATGAGCCACGGGCGCTAAGGGTTTACACCAATCGGCAACCCAGCCCTATAGGCCCTTCAATGCATCATCAAAAACATGTTCATACAACAAAGCTAGGATTTTTAAGGATTTGACTTCAAAACACCAAATATTGGAACATTCATAAAACCAATTCAATCCAAAGCCAATGAACACGGAATAGGAGTTAGGAATTCATACCTAACAACCAAAGATAGTTCTAGACCTAGATGTGAGATAAAAATCTCACCTTTTGCACAAAAACAAGGAAGAAGAAGCTATGGAGCAAGGTAAAAACAATCACTCCTCAATCCCAACCCAAGAAGCTTGAATCTAAGCTTAAAAAAAACATTTCCTAAGTTAGACTTTAGGAATTTTTGAAATTGAAGGTAGAATGAGTTGGAGAAGAAGAAGAAGATGCTTACCAATAGCTTCACTTTGAATTTGGAGTTAGAACTTGAATTTGCAATGGAACTAGGGCTTAGGAATTCTAATTCTCTTTCTCTTCCCTCATTTTTATGAAAGTTTGAAGGTATTGGGAAATGAAAGTGAATGAAGAGAAGTGCGGGTGGAGCTAGAGTTAATAGTTTAGGCTAAACCAAACCCAAAGTCCAAAGTGCATAGGTCAAATTTTAGCTAGCTCCAAACATATCGAAGTTTATACTCAAAAAGGTCGCAAACGGCGTTATGAACTCAATGGGAGTGGTCTCGAGTCCTAATTCGACCGCAGGCAAAAAATAGCAATTCTGACTATAATCCGACCAACGATGCTGTATTTAAATAAAATATCTAAATACACAATCGTAAAATATGCGGGTTGTTACATTTCGCTGCGAGATTCTGTATTTGTTTTCTTTCTTTCTCTGCCTTTTCTAATTTACCCCATAACAATCTACCTTTTTGAATGGTTTGAGTCTGACATGTGTGGTTTATAATTAATTTAAACTGTCCAAAAAGGCGGGTCATTACAGTCAGAGAGTAGTGGCGCACATGGGGGCCGAAGCGGCGGTGCTCGATGGTGATGGTGGAGGTTGTTGGTTCACGTTCGACGAAGTAAAAAATAAATGAAATTGCATGAACCTGGAACGCGTAAGGGAGGGAAGAAAGATTAGGTTAATGTTAAACTTAATTTAGTTTCTTAATTATAACTTAATTATATCAAATGTTTATAAATTCATAACCTTTTCCTATGAGGTCCATTTCGAGCGCGATAAGTTGCATTACATTTGCATCAACGAGCACTACGCTATGGAGTTGAATTAGACGGATTCAGAGCTAGTTAGAATTTTAGGTTAAAATTTAACGTTTGTTCAATTTTAATCAAAATCATGTCGTTTGGCGACTATTAAAAATCAAAATAAGTTAATCTCACCTTATTGGTTAATCAAATAATTTATGTAGTCAATATAATTATTTATTGGATGCGTCGATATTTTATTATTGGTTGTTATTGACTATTTGGATAATTTACTGTATTTATTAGTTGGATTGGACATATTCTCGTTTATTGAGCGGATGAGACCCTACTACGTTCCCGTGTAAGAGCGGATGAACCTTGTATACGAATCCCGCCTCAAAGCGGCTGATTTATATTTTTATGATTATATATTGTACGTGATGCAAGGGGACATCTTGGAGGGATCCAACGAGATTGCTCCCATTGTTGATTTTATGTTCATATATATAGTGATATATGACTTATTGAATGTCGTATTGATGACATTGATATGATTTGCTTAACTAGTGCTTTAGTAGCAACGAGCCTCATTTTTGGTATTTTAGATACTGTAAAATAGTGATTGATTTAAAAGGGCATTTCAAAGTGATTTTGGGAATTTTATATGTTATAAATAATTTTCCAAATATGAAAGTATGAATTTAAACATAAATTGATAGTTTTATAAAATGCTCTATATTGATATTTTCGAAATGTACAATATGGATTTTTAATATCTTAGAGAATTAGCCCATCTTTTATAATAAACTGAATATGTTTTAAAAAGAAAATAGAAATATTTTCGATATAATATTACTAAGCATTTTTGTGTACATATATTATGGTTTATTTATAAACGTGAAATTTATAAATGGGATAATTTATAAGAGTGATATTTTTACAAAGGAAGTACATATTTGTAAAATCGTATATTGTTAATAAAAGTATGAATTTATAAACGGGATTTATAAATTAAAGGAAACTATCATCGTTTAATGAATTGGAGAGTAAATCAAACAGTGGATTTATTTTAAGATATGGAATGATATTTAAGAAATAGTTAACTCTATTTTAGGAATTGAAGTTATGGGTAAATTTGGAATGTTAAACGATATTTTATAAATAAAAAGGGATTTGTAAATGTAATTTATCCATATGGAAGTAACGTTAAATCGGACAATGATTTATGTTTTTAAACATGATCTATGAATAAGTAAGATTTATAAAAGAAATAAGTTATAAACGGAATTCATAAATAAATGGGTTTTGTGAAAGGAAGTTTTTATAAAATGGAAAGAGATTCTTTAATGTAATTTTACAAATATGGAAATGACTGGGTTGAAAATTTAAGAATGGATACTTATCAAGGAAAGATATTATGTTTTAAAGTTGGTTATTCATGTTAATATTGCTTAATGGTGTTTATAAATATTTAAATAATTTTGTAAGTTAATTATTTAAATTATTAATATGGTTTGAAATTATTAATAATAATGATTAATAATATATTGGTAATTTATTAATTATAATTTATATGGTAAAGAATAATGATGGTTTTATCCATAATGGTTGGAATTACTAATTATTATTTTTAGGAGGTTAGAAGTTAATAATGATTATTTATTTATGATGGTTTTGAGATTCATAAATTGAGTTTTGCAAACGGACTTGGGTTTTTATAAAATGGTTTGAAGATTTAAAGGAAGATTATTTACAAGGTAAAAGGTTTGTAAATAGATTGATATTTATAAATGAATTTTAGAAATGGGTTTGTAGATTTATAAAAGAGTTTATAAATAATTGTATGGTTTTATAAAGGATTTATAAATGACTTGGGAAATACTTTATAAATGGTTGATAAATGGTTTTAGAAATTTATAATGGAGTTTATGAATGATTTTAGAATTGGGTACAAAGGAGATCTTTCTCAACGTTTGGCCAATATACTTATACCGTTGAGATAAGTATATGGATATTTTCTAGGTATTGGAAATACAGGATTTGTGAATATATCTTTGTAAAAGTGTTTTGGTACAAGTATTGACAAGATGGTTTTATTTAATGAAAATATTAAATAAGGAGGCTTAGTGCTGCTTGGTGCCTAACCAAATGTTTGTTTTCCTATGGAATTAAATCGCTGATTGAATGTTTGTTATTCGTTAGTTAAATAACCGACAATCAAATTTGGACCCAAAAGTAAGTTTAGAAATATCTAGGAGAAACACGTGAGTTATGTGGCATAGTCATCTCCGATGATGTCGTACTATGCGTGTAAATCTCGTTTCGTTCTCCTAGGACAATGAGGAAATCCGTCCACTAACAGTTAGGAGGTAATCTCCAATTTTATCTTTGACTGTTTATTTCCTAAACAACAGGGTTGGGCTTACCGGAAACTGTCGAATGTTGTTTCGAAGAGACCAGGATTGGATTTGCTATCCGAAAACCACTTCGATCAATTCAAGCATTCAAAGTGAAGACATCTTGAAGATGATGGAATTGGAGACGGAGCTCTCAATTGCTTCATTCAGTCCCAGAACGAATTTGTATGGATGAATTCTGATATTACATTGTCGCTTGGAGAGGAGTGTTATCATTCCAAGTGGTAAGTGTTATATAATGGTAAGAGCATGGCCTCTTCGAACCTCGCATCTGAGAAATGAATAAAGCAGGGACATGCGGCAGGGCTAAGTGGGTCGCACCTAAGTAGGGTATGAACATCCCATATCTAGAGCGATATTCATGTATGCTTCAGGATCCCGTTGTGTGGTTGTTGATTGCAACCAAGGGGTGATCATATTCGGTGCTACTCGAGAAAGGGGTAGTGCCGATCCTGAGTATGCAACGTGTTGTAACCTCCCGTACATTTTATCTATAGGTGTACGGATTCGATGGGTAGACCCTTACCCTTTCATAGTTGGAATCCATTCTCCAATACGAGCCTTCGGTTTTGGTTGTAGAATCTAGTATGCTGGAATTTAATTAATGTAACAATTTCGGCTATGATTAACAAGTACTTATATATTAGACACAATTATAATATCAGAGGATTTCATATGAAATATTTTGGTTATCGTAAGGTAAAAACCCATCCATGTTTTTGCACGGCGTGGCCTTACAAGATACCTTTGATTTTTGAAAGGTTTCTATAACTTTGAAAATCCAGTTGGGTATGTTTTCACACGCTGGTTTTCCAGACTGATTTGGGTGTTATTTTATAATAATGCTTGGGTCAAACTAAGATATTTACATATTGCTTTGGATGCATTAGAGCTCAGGAGACGAGTTGGAGGTCTTTAAGTTGTATTCTCGCATATGTTTTTTTCTGCTGTTATTTATTGAAATTATCAGCAATTGTGAGGACATGATGTTATAACTGTCCATGCTGATAATTATGATTGTTGTGTGCTCTGATGGATGTATGTAAATAACAGTTTCCCTGTGGTAAAATATCATTGATATTATATTATATTTTGTTCCGCTGTGATTGTGAGATTTTGTGTTGTTTTAGTTTCTTTTCTCTTCTTCTTCTCTTCTCTTCTCTTCTTTTTTCTTTCCCTTAACTATCCGCCTTTCCGTTTGATTTGGGTTAAACAAGTATGGTTCATTGTCAGCTTGAAATGAACATAAAAGCGGGTTGTTACACCTAGCTCATTCAATGGTATCAAAGACCAATAGTCTATGTTGTCTACATTAGTCATATTAAGGCTAAGTAATTAAGCTTGGCACTTAGTACAGTGTCTAGAAAGGTAATGTCTAAGATTGGAATTAGGTAATCAATTACCCTGTCCTACCTGGTTACCTACATTGCCTCAAAGGTGAAGTTAGCCCAAAGGTTGCCTCCGATAGAAATGGTCCAATTTGAATTGGGCCTTGGGCTAATTTCAAAATAATTTTGAAAACTAAGATAAGATTTTAAATTTAAAAGTTAAATTTAAAATAAAAACATGTTCATTATAATTTTCTATAATATAACATAAAATTTCAAAATGTAATAAAAATTTCAAAATGTTTGAGACTATTTAAATATTAATTATGAAATTTAAAATATATTAAGAAGTTTGATAAGATAAATTAATTAATTGATTTTATTAATACTTATATGCATGTATTATATATATTGATATATGTTATGTTATTCTAAAGTGTTTAAGATAACATAAGTATACATGTATGTATATATGATAAATTTTCAAAATTAATATTATTTAATTAAATAAATTAATTAAAGGTTAATTAATCAAAAAAATACGTATATGTAAGATATATATGTTACACTATAAAGGTTATAATAGATATGTCCAATATAAATGTTGTATTAGAACACAAATATAAAATTAATTAAAGACTTAATTAATTTAAATTAATTAAATAAAATATCATACATAAGACTATCATATAAGTAATATGAAATATAAAATTTATATAACAATAAAACTTATATGATATGAATGTATAAACTAAAGACGGAACATTAAAGAAACCCAAATAGACAAAAGGAATAAATACATACATAAAAGTATGTATATAGTGATTTCTAATGTGTTTGACACTTGAATCATGAGGATGTTTCACAAGAAATACATTATTCCATAAGTCGATATCACTCAATATAATATATTGAAGATTTTGAATCTTCAATATAATGTTGTCCTCTACCATATATATATTAATAAATAAATTGCATACTCCTTAGTTGTTGAGCAAACTCAAGCTAGCGATTCTACGTGTAGCATTGTTAATATATTGAATAGACGAGGTAAGATAACTATATGTATTTGTTAAGCAAACTCAAGGTATATATATTATACTTATGCCATCGTGATATGGTAAGCATGAGTGAATAATCTCTTTCAATTTGTTGAGCAAACTCAAGGTCAAAATGAGGTTAGGACACTAAAACACGGGTTAGGAGTTGTGGGGCCATGATTTGTTGAGCAAACTCAAGGTCACGACTTTAGTTGGAGTCTAGATCTTAGGTTGATTTAGTTGGACATTTCCATCTCCATGATGAGGATTCTAATTCTTGGATTCAGTCGTAGCTCTGGAATTAGTAGAGCGGTCTCTTCTTGATGGGGCTATTGCAAATAACTTCTCTTAGATTTTTGAAAATATTAATAGTATAAAAGAAGGGTTGAAAAATTGGATCTATCTCTTGGAATCAAGAAATCTAATAGTAGATGACAAATCCAAGTAGCCTGAGAATATGGATTCTCGGTAAAATCACTAAAATGTTTGAACCAAATATGGCACAAACACCCAGAAGTTTATGTAGAGAATAAAAAGTGAAGAATTAAATAAAAAACGAGTAGAAAGGAGACACAGCAATTTATAATGGTTAGGCAAATCAATGCATACATCCACTTAACGATTTAATTGCTTATATTTTGACTTAGAGGTAAAAGTTCTTACTAGTCGGTACAACTCCGATTGTGATTACAAGTAATAAGAATAAGAAGTACAAGAGCCAAAAGATCCTAAAAAATGAGTCCTACCTTTCTATTTATTGAGGCAGGGAGTCAAAAATCTCGCATAAAAGGTCTCTAAACTATTCTCTTTGTTGTAGACCAGTTCTCCACAAAAGTAGGATGCCACATCATCAATAACTATGGGTCGGTACAACTCCAAGGACATGGGTCGGTACCGACCCATAAGATGGCCAATCTAGTCATCTTGAACTCTTCTTTTTGGTTCGTCTTGTGGTTAGCTTCGTGATTCCATAGTTGTCGCACCAATATTGGCTTGTCTCGGAGTCCAAAAGACGGAGTCGTGGAAGAATAGAGTTATTGATTCAAGAGTTCATGGAGATCAATGGAGAATTGCATTGGATTAACAGAGCAATACTTGGAGTAGGCTTGTATCATTATGTAAGACATGTAGGTAGAAGATGAGTGAACATGGAGGTGAAAATAGGGACCGGTACCGACCCACCACTTAGGTGGGTTCTTGGTCCTTTTACTTTGCGTTGGCTTTGCTCTACTCTTCTTACTCTGTTTATGTTTGGTTTCCAGACTCCTAGTTTATCTCTCTTGGCTCCTGCCTTAATAATTCCAAGTTTGACTCGTCCAGTTTTTCCAAACATTACCTGGTCAAAAGGCTGGATTGCAATAAATAAGGATGATACTGGAATTTTGACCAAAACAAAATTCCGTAAATCTTAAAGTGGTATAGTGCCGACGAAGAGAACACGTGTTAATTATTATTGCGAAATGGTACCGTTTATGATATTATGAAATATGATTTGTACTTAAAAAGTCATTAAGAAATAAATTCGACCAAACTATTACACCATTAGCTAAGGTGACATGTGAACGTTAATGTTTGAATTCTTTAATATTAATTGCTAACTATATTAACACCTCTAAGTTACACAACCGTATTTATAAATTCTCCAAAAAACCACATAATTTAATTAATTTATGAAATGTTGTAAATCAATTTAATTAATATTGAGAAATATTGATTAGTTTTAATTTGTTTAATATTTAGGAGTTGTTGTAATTATTCAAATCAAGTATTAAAGTTATATTTGCATGTATCGATATACGATATTGGTGTACCTTTAAATGGGTTTAAATAAAAAAATAATTGCATGAAGGGATTTACGAAATTTTTGTGCCATTTAAAGGCGTTAATTGCCACTCATATCTTGATGAGAAAGAGGGTGGGGAGAAAGAAATCAAGGATTAATCGAGGAAGTTTTAATCGAAAGAAATAGAAAAAATTCATTCTTTCAGGTAAAATAAATCCACGAATTTTATTCACATTCATTCATTTTTCATTTTTCCCTCGTCCGCTTCGTAGCCCTGGCTAAAAATTCATTTATCCCTACAAAAATATAGACTCTAAATCAAACAAATTAACATTAAATAAAACAAAATCTAAGCAGTTCATCCTTCTCTTGCAAAGCTAGGTATGGACCTACTTAGAGATCTGAGGAGAAATCACACATCAAGGAGTTATAAAAGGAAGGACTTTCAGGTTTGTTTTCTTTTTATTTAAACTCATTTATGATGTTTAAAGTTGACTTAACTCATATATATATATATATATAATGAGTTGCCATTTGTTGAATCTAGTTTAAGCCGCTTGTGTATTGCCACTTGAACGTTAAATCTATCTTATGTAAAATTTGTTTTATGTATTGATATTGTTGCTAGATTTGAAATCATCAGTTAATATAAATTTGATTTGCTACAAAATTTACTTTTTTTATCACAATTAAATTAATTGTTAATTTAAAATCAATTTGTATCTGTATTACTCAATTTTCTCTCTAGCATAGAGAGGGTCGTCCTGCATCGCTCAAATAGCCCATGTGACTACAGTGGCACATATCTTGGCTTGTCCTTTGGCTTGCATACTCTCATGACCTGGCATATTTGCTTACCTACTTGGTGTTCCATGCGCCCGACTCAGGAAACAATGGCAAGGCCATTTACTCAAGCGCTTGGCATCATGACACGTCCGCTTAGCATGGCCCTCGACCGGACCAAGCAAACTAGGATCCCTCAAAGGGTTGCTCTACCGACACCGGCACATGCATCAATCAATCATCATCCTTAAGGCACCAATGAGCAATGAAGGCACATGAACATTTTGTCTATGAAGTCTCCTTAATAGTCAACTGGCCCATCCATCCAACAAATTATCGCCCAAGTCCTCCACTCGTCTTCAACGTCACACTACTTGCCTCGCCCATCTTCGTCGAGGCTTCATTACCTTAGCACGGTAGCTTTTAGCTATAGATCTACAAGGACTAACATAAGCAACACTGTTCATATGTGAAAAGAGCCACTATGCAGTAACCGCTCCATGTCCTTTGTTTCCACCAAAATAACTCCGCTCAACCGCTCCTTGATCCTATATAGCCTACACCACACTAAACATGCTTAAGGTATGACCTGTCTGTAATGATCTTCCTTTCTTACACCTAAAGACGACACTAAATACATCATTGGTATTCATGTGCCGATCATTTAAGTGTCCGAAAGACATGTCATTTGGGCAGAATCTCACAAAACGTGATGACTAATATATAGTATGAACAACTATCTACAAAAAGAAATCATCTTTATTATACACAACATCAGAGTACATTAACCTATTATCAGCTTGGACAGTTATAGCAGCATGTCCTTATAATTGCTGACAAATATAGGCAAGAACAAAACAAAACAGAACACAGTGGAAGAATATAAGATATGTGAATGCGTCTATGAGAATCCAGCTCGTCACCTGAAAGCTCCAAAGAATCCAGCTAAATCTAGAAAATATGCTTGGGTTGACCCGAGCATCATAGGAAAACAACACCTGGGTCAGTATAGTAAAACCAGCTTGAGAAAGATAAATCATAAGGAACTTTATTATAGCTTGTAAAAAACTTTAAAATCAAAGGTATCTCATAAGACCACGCCGTACATAAACATGGACAAGTTTTTACCTTAATAACCAAAACATTTTTATAAAAAATCCAATGATATTATGACAATGTCTAAGCGTTCAAAATAAATATATGAAAATAGCCGAAATTGTTACATTATTCAATTCCAACATGATAGGTATACAATCAAGTCCGCATGGCACTTATTGAAGAACGGATTTTGACAATGGCAAGGTAAGGGATTACCCTCCGTACAGTACACCTCTGGATAAAATGTACCTGGGGTGAGACCCTGAACTTGGTCCACCCCTGCCAACATAAAAAGGGCTTACCCCTAAACTTGGGCAGTACCGAACATGTCATCACCCCAGTTGTTCCCAACCTTTATCGAGATCTCTCATGCACGACCAAATCCATGATGTGATAATCTAAAAAGGTGATGACACACCCTAATGGAAGCGACCCGCATAGCCGTGCTGCATCTACCCAGTTTTAGCCATTTACCTGATTGTGAGGCTTAAGGCAATGCTTCTACCTTTTCTCTTAGCAGACCATCTTGGAATGCTAACGTTGTCCTCTGGCAGAAATGTAAAGTCAGCATTCATCCATACAAGTTCGTTCTAGGTCTGAATGAAACCGAAGGCAATATCTCTACTACATCCATTTAGGAGTCACCCTCGGGATTAATAGTAAGTATCCCTTGCACTTCAAACGCACCGTCTTCAATCATCTTCAAGATATCTTCAGTTCAAAATGCTTAAGTTGGATCGAAGTTGTCTTTAGACAATTTGTACCTACCCAATCTCGGTCTATTCGAAACAACTTTTGATAGTTCTCGATAAACTTAACCCCGGTTCTTTAGGAAATAACTAAACAAAAGATAAGAGCGGAGTTCACCTTATAACCATTTGTGGACGGATTTCCTTATCATTTATCGTATAGCACAACCGACGATAACTGTACCATATAATTCTCATGTTTCTCCTAGATA
Source organism: Allium cepa (assembly GCA_030765085.1). Classification (NCBI taxonomy): domain Eukaryota; kingdom Viridiplantae; phylum Streptophyta; class Magnoliopsida; order Asparagales; family Amaryllidaceae; genus Allium; species Allium cepa. Next base: position 624,322,874 of record CM060939.1, read on the forward strand.
TTTCCAAAGTTACATTTTGGTCTAGATTTGATAGCAAGTTATCTAACTATCAAATAAATAATCATTCAAATATTGATTTGATTCCATATGGGATGTACGAAGCCTTTATTAATTAATCTTTCATTAATTAAAACACTTTGCAAAACTTGATCAAAAGATCTTTTAAAAACCTATTCCCAAAACCCTTTATATTCCTTTTGTACTTGAAAAACATTTTTATTTATCTCAAAAAGATAAGTATATACCAAAAACAATTGTAAAATTCCCTTTTTTCAAATTTCATATTAAATAGCCAAGAAATTCCCTTTTCAAAATATCACTTACTATAAAACCCATTCACTTTATAAAACTTATTCACTTATCCCATAAAGAAAATTCTTTTTATAAGTTCACTTCATATTTCAAACCTCCTTATAAATTTTCAAACTAGATTTAAGCTTATTTTTTTAATATCTCTAAATGATTTATAAAATCTTTTTCCATGTATAAAACCCTTTATAAAATTTCCTTCATATAATGTTTTTGACATTACAAAATATCATTTACAAAATCTCATTTTAAATTACTTTAAATAAACCCTTTTATCAAGTAAAACCCTTTTATTTTAATAAGTTATTATTTATAAACACCTTTATAAAATAATTATATAACATGAAAATCATTTATAAACTTTAAAACCCAGACTAATTAAAGAATTGAAGTTAATTCAAAATCATACTTCACAAATTCAAAATGAAGCTTAGTAATCCCAATGATACTAATTTAATTTACCATTTAATTTCAATTTCATTCTCAACTCATTCGATAATTTATTTACTTAAGTCAACGTATATGTAAATACGCTTCATATACAAATCAGGAAATAATATGTCAATATAAACTAACCAATATAAACATATCCAAATAACATAATAACAGGATGATGATTTGTCTTGCTACATAGATGTCCAACAAATCCAATCAATTTATAGCAGAACGAGGAGTTATTCTGCCAACATATGTCCAAACAATCGAACAATCTATATTATAACTCATTCACAGTTATATGGTTTCTTAATGACATCGACACTTGAATCCCTTGAATTAATTACAATAAGTAATTAATTCCTTAATTACTTTTATCAATTAATTATACTTAACAAATTACAATTGATTATATTCAATTAATTAATCTAGTTAATTATCAAAATTAATTACATCAATTAGTTACTTAATTATCCTTAGATAATTATTTTTATTAATTAACAACATTTTCAATAATTACCAACTTAAGAAAAATTATCTTAGATTAATTATTCATTAATCATTTCTAATTATAAATTAATTCAAATTATTATTTAAATCAAATAAATAAGTAAATTCTTAATTATCCTAATTATTTTCAAATAATTCATCTACTTATTAATGACTTAATTTACATTTAAAATGTATTTAAACAATGCATTTCTAAAATTAAATTCAAATTCCATTTAAAAATCTAATATTTAAAATGTTTAACTATTTAAACAATAATCCAAATTTAAATAATTCTAAACCTTAAAATCAAATAAATGTTAAAGAACATTCATTACTGAAATATAAAAGAAAGGTTTAAAAAATAAATTAAAATAAATCAAGCTTTGAAAATAAATCGATTATTTTAACTTTCAAATTTAAATCAACATTTCATATCTTTAATTCAAATATTAAAGGAAATAAATTCTTTCAAGTTAAAAACTTATTTGAAATCAAATTCATTATTTTAAATCTTCTTTTTAAAACATTTGAATCTGTTCATAATTTAAAAATTTACAAAAACCGTTTTGAATCAAAATCTGGTTTTAAAAGTAAACCTGAAAACTATTTTTAAACTTGATTTAAAACTAAATTTAAATCTTGTTTAAATTTCAAAATTTTCATTTTTTAAACTTTGAATTCAAAACTTCATTTGAATTCAAATTCAACTTACACTTGAATCAAGTTTCAGCTTTAATATATGAATTCCATTCAAATTTTAGAAAAAAACTGCAAAACTTCAGATTTTAAACCTGCAACTACACCAACCTGAGAAACCCCTATATTTACTTTGAGTTTCCAAACCCCCTGCTTCGAGACAGAAGCACAAAAACCGGAGAAACACTTCGAGCCAATAACCCTGCTCATTCCTAAAAGTTCACCAGACTTCAACATGTACGCTGCACATGCACCAGAGCTCTGATCAACTCCAGACACCCTAGGCTAGTCCTCCTAGTTGCCGACCATCTCCTAACATAGGTACGATCACCTAATTTCCGCTGCAGCTCAAACTTTGAAATCAAAGAATCTAACCAAACCTGGAAAACTTTACAACACCATAAATCCCCAACCTGTCAACAGCCATAGTCTCTCCTCCGATCATCATCATCACTGCAACTCCGGCTAATGATCCGTCTACATCCCCTCTGCAATCTCCCAAAACCCAATCTTACTCGATGCGATAGAGAGCATGTGAAGAAACTAAGAACTGCAACACTCAAAGACTAGGGTTTGAAACCTGGAAATCCCAATCCCCATCTCCTCTCTCTGATCATATATTGCCAAAATTTCCTCCATTCTTACATCAATACTCCACCAACAGGAAGCATCCTAACACCTAAAATTCACTAGCTTAGCAGTCAATTCCAAAATTCCTAATTCTGTTCAAAACAGAATTACTAATTCCACAGTCAATTTACAAAGGTGAAACTTATTTTAAAATTTCTGATATTCATGTTATAATCTTGTTTTAAATAGTTAATGATGTTTGACATTTTTGTTTTATTGCAAAATGTTTACTGTAGAGTTTGTTTCAGAGGGTAACAGACTTCCAATATAACCAAATTATGATTTAATAAAAATTTATTACTAAACAACATTATTTGTTTACACATATTAATTTCTAACAGAAATTAACAGGTTGATAAAGTTTTTTTTCTATTAAACTTAGTTTAAACATATACAGGTAGGCAGATTCCTGACCATAACAGTCCATATGTATGTTTATACATATATACTCAGATCATCATCACAATCCAATAATTCAAGCTTGCCCAATAATATCAATTCACATGCACAGAAAGCATAAGCTTCAGTATTGTGAGGTTAATCACAAAAAAAAAGAAACAGAACAATTTTCAGCTAACAGTTTTTAATTTATGTGAACTAGTACCTAAGTTCTGGAAATTTTATCTAGCTTTGATTTTAAAAAGAAAAACTGTTTTTAAATAAAGAAGCTTACTCACTTATAGAAGAATGCAGAGGACAATTTCAGATGCAAGCTCCCAATTTCCTGAAACCAGAGTTGCATTGATGATATTGAATCAAAACTGCAAATTTCCAGTTGAAACTAGTTTACTTCCATTGAATTACTTGCTGAAGTAACTATTGAACTTGCATGCAGACCCTCATCTTCATATGCTTAGATTTGAAGATTGAAATTGATCTCAAAGTGATGTTGTAATTTGCAGATTTGAAGTTTGATTTTGCAGATTTTATATAGTTTTTGGGATTTGCAGAGTTTTTGATTGAATTTGCAGATATGAAGTTTGTTTGCAGAATTTGATTTGTATTTTGATTTTGCAGATTTTTAACATGCATTTTGTTTGGGTTTTTGATTCTACTGAAATCTGATTCTCAGATTTCAAATGAAGATAATGTTTTAACAAATGAATTGCTATGTTTTCTTATCTAATAAATTAAATTTCAAAAATAAACAACATGCCACTTGTTATGTTTAGTAATAACAAATGTTTACAAGTGTCCACTATATGGTTTAAAAATCTAACACTTGTTTATCTAAATTTTAAAAGAAATATCTTTAATTTAAAAATGTATTTAAATTTATTCTAAAACCATTTCTAATTTATTTTAGCATGTTTTAAATGTTTATTAACATTTAGTCTTTAAATAAATACATATAAACTTCCTTATAACATTTACATTTTAATGTTTGTTTAATTATTTTTTAAAATAATATTTAAAACAAATTTTCAAAAGAGAAAAGTTTAAAAAGAAAAATAATGTTGAAATTCATTTTATTCAAGAGTTTTCGAACCAAATGTTATACTTTAATATGAATGAATTAAATCTTATTCCAAAGAAAAACTATTTTCTTTAAAATAAACAAAATAAACTTTTATTATAAAACAAAATTTAAACTATATTTATTTTTATAAACAAAATAAATACTTACTTACATTTCTATGAAAATAAAAGATAGATTTTTAAAACAAACTTTTGAAAAGTTTTCAATACTAATTTAAATCAATTTAAATCAATTTTACAATTTATACATTTATATATAATAATTAGATAATATCCTTTATTAAATTTAAATTTTGAATTCAAATCAAATCCTCTATTTACAATGTATACACATATATACATTATAAATAAATATCTTTAAATCAGTTTAGAAAGATGAATTTTATTACTTAAATATTTTTAACATTTGAAAACAATCAGATTCTCAATTTAAACTATCATTATTATAAATTTTGAAAAGAATATCATTTGACAAATTAAATAATTATTAATCTTCAAAAGAAAATTCCTATTTGAATTGGATTATTAAATCAATATTTCACATTTTTAAAATAATTATTAATGAAATTATTAAATAAATATTGCTTAAATTTCTGGGACATCACATTCCTCCCCCCTTAAAAAAATTTCGTCCCCGAAATTTAAAAGCAAAGGTAATTTAATAATCCCATACAAATTTAAATTTTAAAGTAGCAAACATATGATATCAACCAAATACTAGCAACAATAGCAACCAATTCAAACAAACAATTCTAATTATCCAAACAAAATTCTGGATAAAATTCCCTAGAGTTTCCGAGGTACAAACACCGGGACACTCGCTCTACAGAATCTAAACTAACTACACCACACAGATCTAGAGCTCCTATATGTCTAGATCTATTAATCCAAACAGAACACTGGACCATAGACAAGTCCTGATCATTTTCCAAATCTCCCAGAACTACTGATTCTAAAACCAGTGATAAACCATACACGTACTCCCTCAGAGATACGTGAAAACGAAACAAATCCCAACCATCTGTACTGGAAATTAAATCCTGTAGACCAACACTTACCTCTCAAGAGAAAATAGAAAGATCCAAAACTCTTATCCACAAATCTTTCATATCAATCCTGGTCTGCCTTCAACCTTCTAGATCAAACAAATCTTCACAGATGCCTCACAGAACAAATCTGGACAAAGAAATAAACGATCTCCTGATCTTACTCCTATTCTGAAAACAGAACAGATGCACAAGACATCCAAGCCTTCAGATCCAAAATAAATTTCCTGTAGAAATCCTCTGATTCAAGACAAAACTCAAATTCCTAATGAATCGGTGTTGCTCCTATTCTGGAATAACTGCCACCATGCTTCCACTGCGCCACTCTGATTCAAGAATTCTGTTGATGAACACAAGTACAAACTTGATCAACTTCTCTTGGAAACATTTGTCCATCAAATTCCATAAAATCTCAGTGACCTATCCGATTCAGTCAGAAACACATAGCAAAAATTCAACCTGAAACTAGATCCGATCAATCCTTCTAACTTAAACAGATCTCTTTCTAAAGGAGCCCTCCTACTATGCGGAAGCACCAGTACAGCTCCAAGAACCAAGTCGAAACAGAACTCAAACTCTCGATGTGGATGCAAATCTTAACTTCTTCGAAGATATCCAGAAAATACCAAACCACTTCGATAACTCAAACATCCTTTAGAGATGCTTCAATCCAAACAAAGATTACTCAGGGAACTTCCGAACCATCGCAAGTCACTTTTGCAATTCCACTCAGTTCAGATCCCAAGAAATCGTTCTCACTTCAACAATCAAAACAGTTAAAGCCTTCAAATCAAAGAAGAATCTAGTGGTCCACCTCTAACCACAAACATCACACCCAGCTAGGCTTCCAGAAGAAATGTACAAGCTACACCATTAGCCCGGACTACTGACACAAGAATCACAAAGATTTCTGAACCATCGAAGAAACATGCCACTCACTGCTGCTACTGCTGCCAAAAACTTCCTTATCCAAAAGCTCATCGAATCACAAAGCTACACCAGCCTCTTCACAATAGAGCCTTCAAAAGACAGATATCCCTCAGAAAACTCGATCTCAAACCAAACACAAAACACCCTGCCAAATTAGTCTCAAACTCATATATAGACAGAACTCCTCCCTGAAGTTTCCAAGATACCATTTCTGGCTTCTGTACTCTCAACTGATCCAAACTCAAGAAAATCCACTCACACGAGTGCAATCCAGCTTACAATCCAAAAATAAACTCCGAATCTTGGAAAGATTTCCTTCAGAGATTGGTGAAATCCTTCATACCAAACTGCCAAACTACTCAAGATGCCCAATACTGCCCTAGCAGATCACTTCCAATCTCAAACACTCGAACTCCAACCATTGGTAGTTGTGTTACACACACCACTACCCTGTCTACCTTTATTACTTATATTGGAAAACCTGAACAGGTAACCCAATCAGATAGGTAGAAATAAATAATATATATATATATATATATATATATATTCAAAATTACAAATACGCTCTCTCAAGAAGGACACCACTCCAGAGTCTAGGTATTCGCTCAACCTAGAGCTCTGATACCACAATGTAACGACCCGCCTTTCATTCCATAGAAAGACACATCATTAAGAAGAAAGAAAGGGATAGAAAAGAGAAAAGATAGGAAAGAAAGAAACAGACAACATCAGAATCTCACAGCGGAACGAATAAATTATATTATATCACATAAAACTTTATATGGTATCATATACATCAGAGTTCTACAGCTAATACAACACAAACTAGACAGTTATAAACATCTGTCTAGCAATTACAATGCAAGTCTATCAGAGAAACAGATACAACTCAAACACAGCGGAAACACTATATATATCTACACGCTGAAGCCTCCTGCTCCATTATCTCCTCCAAAACTCGTCAAAGAAATCCTGAATCACTTGACTACTCATACGTAATATGAGTACCCAAGAGTTTAATAAAACAGAAAATAAACACTCGGGTCAGATAGGGGTCTGGTGTGAGTAAATGGGAATAAAAGTTGCTTAACTTTAGAAAATCCTTTGAAACAAAAGGTATCACGTAAGACTTCCCACACATAAACATGGAAAAGTTTTTACCTTACGCTAACCAAAACATTTGATAGGAAATTCAGTGATATTATAATAGTGTCTAGGGTCTTCAAATAAAATACAGAAATAGCTGGAATGCTTACATCTCACGTTCCAACATTGTTGGGCACATTCAAAACCGTACAGGCACTTATTGGATTATGGATTCCATCAATGGCAGGGCTACTGGGGTACCGCCCGTCACAGTACGTGGCCTAGATCACCGTACCGAGGAGAACGCCCGCTCCCCTGCAACACAAAGCCGGAATCATTCCTTACTGAACAGTTCCGAACAAGACCACCCCGCAGATTGGCCGTCGCCAACTGCCACACAACCGAATATAAAGGGACCTCTAGACAGGGGTAAATCTTGCTCTCCAGTGGGAGCTACCCACGAAGCCTTGCTGCACCTCTCCTGTTTTAGCCATTCCCGGTTGATGAGGCTTGAGGCTACGATTACCTTTGTAGGACACATCAAACTTAGAATGCTCATCGTCCACCTGACGATGTTCTGAAAGCATGCAATCCATACAAGTTTGTTCCGGGTTCGAACGAAACCGAAGGCACTATCTCGTTTGCACTCATTTTGGAATCACCCTCAGAGTCAACGACCATAGCCCTTGCACTCTAAATCACCATCTCGAACCTATAAGTACTATTCCGTCAAACTCATTACGGAATCACCCACAGAGTTATACTGACGTATAGTTCTTACACCTCGAGTCTTCACTTGCTCCACTTGGATTAATGACCTAACGTTTAATTGGAATCGATGTGGTTTTCGGATATCCAAATATGGAAACCCGATCCCGATCTCATCGAAACCAAACGCCATCTTAATGTCCAAGTTGTACTTAAGGGTTTGAATCAGTTAACTCATTTCATTATTATCTACTTCTACATAGATAGATAAGCTACATATCCCAATAGATAATCACATTCTTATCATAAACAGATAATCTATATCATCATCACAAACAGATAATCATCATAACCAGATAATCCATCATAAACCATCATACCTTATCCAAACATCCATATCATACAAATACAACTCATCTCATAACTGAGATCACAACCATTCAATCAATAACATCCATAAGCAATGTTTTATTAACCATCAATTATAATTAATTTAAATTAATTAAATTAATTACTTCAATCTTTAATTAATTTAAATTAAATTAAATTAATTACCACATTTAAATCCTACGTAATATCCATTAATTAATTAACCCAGTTAATTAATCATTCACTAAGTATTTAACTTGTCTAAACACCTTGATTAATCATTTACTAATTACAATAAGTAACTAGTCTTTAATTAATTTTCACAAATTAATTACCTTATTAATAAGTAATTAACATTTAATTACTCATTTATTAATTAATTATAATTAGTTATATTTGTCCTTAATTAATTACAATTAATTAATCACTTATTTAATTATTACTTAATCAAACAATCCTTAATTACATCATTAATTATAATAATTAATGGTCTCTAATTAATATTCAAATAAATTACTTATTTAATATTAATTATAATTAGTAATTAATCTAATTATTAATCACCTTGACTAATATTAAATTCAGAAATTAACTATCTTTAATTACTCATTAACAAATCAATTATTCAATAATTAATTATCTTCATTTATTAATTCCTTAATTAATTACAAAGTAATAATTCAAATTACTTAATTAAAATAAATCACCTTTCACTAATTACATTCCAGTAATTTATCATTCATTACTTCTCTAAATAATCCTGCTTCACTAATTACATTAAATAATCACACTGATTAAATCATTAAATTATTTACATAAATTAATTAAAATAAATTAATTAACTTAAACAAATCACAATATCAAAATTAATTACAATAAGTAATTAATTCCTTAATTACTTTTGTCAATTAATTATACTTAACAAAGTACAATTGATTATATTATATTAATTAATCTAGTTAATTATCAAAATTAATTACATCAATTAATTACTTAATTATCCTTAGATAATTATTTTTATTAATTAACAACATTTTCAATAATTACCTACTTAAGAAAAATTATCTTAGATTAATTATTCATTAATCATTTCTAATTATAAATTAATTCAAATTATTATTTAAATCAAATAAATAAGTAAATTTTTAATTATCCTAATTATTATCAAATAATTCATTTACTTATTAATGACTTAATTTACATTTAAAATGTATTTAAAAAATACATTTCTAAAACTAAATTCAAATTCCATTTAAAAATCTAATATTTAAAATGTTTAACTATTTAAACAATAATCCAAATTTAAATAATTATAAACCTTAAAATCAACTAAATGTTAAAGAACATTCATTACTTAAATATAAAAGAAAAGTTTAAAAACTAAATTAAAATAAATCAAGCTTTGAAAATAAATCGATTATTTTAACTTTCAAATTTAAATCAACATTTCATATCTATAATTCAAATATTAAAGGAAATAAATTCTTTTAAGTTAAAAACTTATTTGAAATCAAATTCATTATTTTAAATCTTCTTTTTAAAACATTTGAATCTGTTCATAATTTAAATTTACAAAAACTGTTTTGAATCAAAATCTGGTTTTAAAAGTAAACCTGAAAACTGTTTTTAAACTTGATTTAAAACTAAATTTAAATCTTGTTTAACTTTTAAAATTTTCGTTTTTTCAAACTTTGAATTCAAAACTTCATTTGAATTCAAATTCAACTTACACTTGAATCAAGTTTCAGCTTTAATATATGAATTCCATTCAAATTTTTAAAAAAAAACTGCAAAACTTCAGATTTTAAACCTGCAACTACACCAACCCGAGAAACCCCTATATTTACTTCGAGTATCCAAACCCCCTGCTTCGAGACAGAAGCACAAAAACCCGAGAAACACTTCGAGTCAATAACCCTGCTCATTCCAAAAGTTCACCAGACATCAACATGTACGCTGCACATGCACCAGAGCTCTGATCAACTCCAGACACCCTTGGCTACTCCTCCTAGTTGCCGACCATCTCCTAACATAGGTACGATCACCTAATTTCCACTGCAGCTTAAACTTTGAAATCAAAGAATCTAACCAAACCTGGAAAACTTTACAACACCATAAATCCCCAACCTGTCAACAGCCATAGTCTCTCCTCCGATCATCATCATCACTACAACTCCGGCTAATGATCCATCTACATCCCCTCTACAATCTCCCAAAACCCAATCTTACTCGATGCAACAGAAAGCATGTGAAGAAACTAAGAACTGCAACACTCAAAGACTAGGGTTTAAAACCTGGAAATCCCAATCCCCATCTCCTCTCTTTGATCATCTATTGCCAAAATTTCCTCCATTCTTACATCAATACTCCACCAACAGGAAGCATCCTAACACCTAAAATTCACTAGCTTAACAGTCAATTCCAAAATTCCTAATTCTGTTCAAAACAGAATTACTAATTCCACATTCAATTTACAAAGGTGAAACTTGTTTTACAATTTCTGATATTCATGTTATAATCTTGTTTTGAATAGTTAATGATGTTTGATATTTTTGTTTTATTGCAAAATGTTTACTATAGAGTTTGTTTCAGAGGGTAACAGACTTCTAATATAACCAAATTATGATTTAATAAAAATTTATTACTAAACAACATTATTTGTTTACACATATTAATTTCTAACAGAAATTAACAGGTTGATAAAGTTTCTTTATCTATTTTTTTCTATTAAACTTAGTTTAAACATATACAGGTAGGCAGATTCCTGACCATTACAGTCCATATGTATGTTTATACATATATACTCAGAACATCATCACAATCCAATAATTCAAGCTTGCCCAATAATATCAATTCACATGCACAGAAAGCATAAGCTTCAGTATTGTGAGGTTAATCACAAAAAAAAAGAAACAGAACAATTTTCAGCTAACAGTTTTTAATTTATGTGAACTGTTACCTAAGTTCTGGAAATTTTATCTAGCTTTGATTTTAAAAAGAAAAACTGTTTTTAAGTAAAGAAGCATACTCGCCTATAGAAGAATGCAGAGGACAATTTCAGATGCAAGTTCCCAATTTCCTGAAACCAGAGTTGCATTGATGATATTGAATCAAAACTGCAAATTTCAAGTTGAATCTAGTTTGCTTCCATTGAATTACTTGTTGAAGTAACTATTGAACTTGCATGCAGACCCTCATCTTCGTATGCTTAGATTTGAAGATTGAAATTGATCTCAAAGTGATGTTGTAATTTGCACATTTGAAGTTTGATTTTGCAGATTTTATATAGTTTTTGGGATTTGCAGAGTTTTTGATTGAATTTGCAGATATGAAGTTTGTTTGCAGAATTTTATTTGTATTTGATTTTGCAGATTTTTAACATGCATTTTGTTTGGATTTTTGATTTTACTGAAATCTGATTCTCAGATTTCAAATGAAGATAATGTTTTAACAAATGAATTGCTATGTTTTCTTATCTAATAAATTAAATTTCAAAAATAAACAACATGCCACTTGTTATGTTTAGTAATAACTAATGTTTACAAGTGTCCACTATATGGTTTAAGAATCTAACACATGTTTATCTAAATTTTAAAAGAAATATCTTTAATTTAAAAATGTATTTAAATTTATTCTAAAACCATTTCTAATTTATTTTAGCATGTTTTAAATGTTTATTAACATTTAGTCTTTAAATAAATACATATAAACTTCCTTATAACATTTACATTTTAATGTTTGTTTAATTATTTTTTAAAATAATATTTAAAACAAATTTTCAAAAGAGAAAAATTTAAAAAGAAAAATAATGTTGAATTCATTTTATTCAAGAGTTTTCAAACCAAATGTTATACTTTAACATGAATGAATTAAATCTTATTCCACAGAAAAACTATTTTCTTTAAAATAAACAAAATAAACTTTTATTATAAAACAAAATTTAAACTATATTTATTTTTATAAACAAAATAAATACATACCTAGATTTCTATGAAAATATAAGATAGATTTTTAAAACAAACTTTTGAAAAGTTTTCAATACTAATTTAAATCAATTTAAATCAATTTTACAATTTATACAATTATATATAATAATTAGAAAATATCCTTTATTAAATTTAAATTTTGAATTCAAATCAAATCCTCTATTTACAATGTATACACATATATACATTATGAATAAATATCTTTAAATCAGTTTAGAAAGATGAATTTTATTACTTAAATATTTTTAACATTTGAAAACAATCAGATTCTCAATTTAAACTGTCATTATTATAAATTTTGAAAAGAATATCATTTGAAAAATTAAATAATTATTAATCTTCAAAAGAAAATTACTGTTTGAATTAGATTATTAAATCAATATTTCACATTTTTAAAATAATTATTAATGAAATTATTAAATAAATATTGCTTAAATTTCCGGGACATCACATTCCTCCCCCCTTAAAAGAGTTTCGTCCCCGAAATTTAAAAGCAAAGGTAATTTAATAATCCCATACAGATTTAAATTTTAAAGTAGCAAACATATGCTATCAACCAAATACTAGCAACCATAGCAACCAATTCGAACAAATAATTCTAATTATCCAAACAAAATTCTGGATAAAATTCCCTAGAGTTTCCCAGGTACAAACACTGGGACACTCGCTCTACAGAATCTAAACTAACTACACCACACAGATCTAGAGCTCCTATATATCTAGATCTATTAATCTAAACAGAACACTGGACCATCGACAAGTCCTGATCATTTTCCAAATCTCTCAGAACTACTGATTCTAAAACCAGTGATAAACCATACACGTACTCCCTCAGAGATACGTGAAAACGGAACAAATCCCAACCATCTATACTGGCAATTAAATCCTGTAGACCAACACTTACCTCTCAAGAGAAAATAAAAAGATCCAAAACTCTTATCCACAAATCTTTCATATCAATCCTGGGCTGCCTTCAACCATCTAGATCAAACAAATCTTCACAGATGCCTCACAGAACAAATCTGGACAAAGAAATAAACGATCTCCTGATCTTACTCCTATTCTGAAAACAGAACAGATGCACAAGACATCCGAGCCTTCAGATGCAAAATAAATTTCCTGTAGAAATCCTCTGATCCAAGACAAAACTCAAATTCCTAATGAATCGGCGTTGCTCCTATTCTGGAATAGCTGCCACCATGCTTCCACTGCGCCACTCTGATTCAAGAATGCTGTTGATGAACACAAGTACAAACTTGATCAACTTACCCCGGAAACATTTGTCCAACAAATTCCATAAAATCTCAGTGACTTATCCGATTCAGTCACAAACACACAGCAAAAATTCAACCTGAAACTGGATCTGATCAATCCTTCCAGCTTAAACAGATCTCTTTCTAAAGGAGCCCTCCTACTATGCTGAACCACCGGTACAGCTCCAAGAACCAAGTCGAAACTGAACTCAAACTCTCGATGTGGATGAAAATCTTAACTTCTTCGAAGATATCCAGAAAGTACCAAACCACTTCGATAACTCAAACATCCTCTAGAGATGCTTCAATCCAAACAAAGATTACTCAGAGAACTTCCGAACCATCGCAAGTCACTTTTGCAATTCCACTCAGTTCAGATCCTAAGAAATCGTTCTCACTTCAACAATCAGAACAGCTAAAGCCTTCAAATCAAATAAAAATCTAGTGGTCCACCTCTAACCACAAACATCACACCCAGCTAGGCTTCCAGAAGAAATGGACAAGCTAGACCATTAGCCCGGACTACTGACACAAGAATCACAGAGATTTCTGAACCATCGAAGAAACATGCCACTCACTACTGCTACTGCTGCCAAAAACTTCCTTATCCAAAAGCTCATCGAATCACAAAGCTACACCAGCCTCTTCACAATAGAGCCTTCAAAAGACAGATATCCCTCAGAAAACTCGATCTCAAACCAAACACAAAACACCCTGCCAAACTGAGTCTTAAACTCATATCTTGACAGAACTCCTCCCTGAAGTTTCCAAGATACCATTTCTGGCTTCTGTACTCCCAACTGATCCAAACTCAAGAAAATCCACTCACACGAGTGCAATCCAGCTTACAATCCAAAAATAAACTCCGAATCTTGGAAAGATTTCCTTCAGAGATTGGTGATATCCTTCATACCAAACTGCCAAACTACTCAAGATGCCCAATACTGCCCTAGCAGATCACTTCCAATCTCAAACACTCGAACTCCAACCATCGGTAGTTGTGTTACACACACCACTACCCTGTCTACCTTTATTACTCATATTGGAAAACCTGAACAGGTAACCCAATCAGATAGGTAAAAATAAATTATATATATATATATATACACATATATATATATATATATATATATATATATATATATTCAAAATTACAAATACGCTCTCTCAAGAAGGACACCACTCCAGAGTCTAGGTATTCGCTCAACCTAGAGCTCTAATACCACAATGTAACAACCCGCCTTTCATTCCATAGAAAGACGCATCATTAAGAAGAAAGAAAGGGATAGAAAAGAGAAAAGATAGGAAAGAAAGAAACAGACAACATCAGAATCTCACAGCGGAATGAATAAATTATATTATATCACATAAAACTTTACATGGTATCATATACATCAGAGTTCTACAGCTAATACAACACAAACTAGACAGTTATAAACATCTATCTAGCAATTACAATTCAAGTCTATCAGAGAAACAGATACACCTCAAACACAGCAGAACCATTATACATATCTACACGCTGAAGCCTCCTACTCCATTATCTCCTCCAGAACTCGTCAAAGAAATCCTGAATCACTTGACTACTCATACATAATATGAGTACCCAAGAGTTTAATAAAACAGAAAATAAACACTCGGGTCAGACAGGGGTCTGGTGTGAGTAAACGGGAATAAAAGTTGCTTAACTTTAGAAAATCCTTTGAAACAAAAGGTATCACGTAAGACTTCCAACACATAAACATGGAAAAGTTTTTACCTTACGCTAACCAAAACATTTGATAGGAAATTCAGTGATATTATAATAGTGTCTAGGGTCTTCAAATAAAATACAGAAATAGCTGGAATGCTTACATCTCACGTTCCAACATTGTTGGGCACATTCAAAACCGTACAGGCACTTATTGGATTATGGATTCCATCAATGGCAGGGCTACTGGGGTACCACCCGTCACAGTACGTGGCCTAGATCACCGTACCGAGGAGAACGCCCGCTCCCCTGCAACACAAAGCCGGAATCATTCCTTACTGAACAGTTCCGAACAAGACCACCCCGCAGATTGGCCGTCGCCAACTGCCACACAACCGAATATAAAGGGACCTCTAGACAGGGGTAAATCTTGCTCTCCAGTGGGAGCTACCCACGAAGCCTTGCTGCACCTCCCCTGTTTTAGCCATTCCCGATTGATGAGGCTTGAGGCTACGATCACCTTTGTAGGACACATCAAACTTAGAATGCTCATCGTCCACCTGACGATGTTCTGAAAGCATGCAATCCATACAAGTTCATTTCGGGTTCGAACGAAACCGAAGGCACTATCTCGTTTGCACTCATTTTGGAATCACCCTCAGAGTCAACGACCATAGCCCTTGCACTCTAATTGTAACGACCAGAATTTTAATTAATTAAAATTTGAATATTTAATTAATTTTAAATATTAATAAGTGAATTTATAAGTCGAATAAATTTTATTTCGAATAATTGGATTTAATTGAATAATTAAATCGATAATTTAATATGTTAAATTATGGAAATAATTGAAAATTGAATGAAATATGATTGAAAATGATTTGTAAAATTTTATTTTATCATATTGGAGTTAGAATGATATTTTAGAACTTTTAAAATCGAATTAAAAGTTAATTTGTGAAAATTGAATATTTTAATATTAAAATCGACTAGTGAAAATAGTCAATTTTTGAACAGTCTCAGAATTGGACGAAACCAGTTCCATTGGATCCGTAATAGTTAGTTATTACCAGATTTCAATTTTCGTAGCAATCGGAGTTATCATTTGATCGTGGCAGCTCGAAACGCATCGAAATTGTTTTTAATATTAATTTGGCGAGTTAAAATAGCCATTTTTCAAAAAGTCTCGGATTTCGACGAAACCAGTTTCATCGGATCCGTAATATGATATTATTGTATGGTTTCAAATTTCGTGTCAATTGGATTTACCGTTTGTCCGGTACAAATTAAAACGCCTAGAAAATCGTTTAAATCGGTTTAATTTAAATTGAACGTTTATAGCCATAACTCGCACAGATGTCCGAATTAGCTTTCGAAACCTGTTCCATTGTGTCCGGAACGCGGGGTAAACCCTAGGAACGTCAGTTTCGGCACGTAAATCGGAGTTTGGAATTCCCGGATGAATAGTGTTCAACGATTTCCTATAAATAGCCCCCTCACTCAAATAAAAATAAAAAAATAAAAAAACCCTAACCCTAAACGTTTGCAGCCGCCACCAACAAATGAAGGGCCGAAATCTTCCAGGCTTCTTCCCTTAAATTCTTCTAATCCATTCATCGATTCAAAAAGTGTTCAACATCAAAGTTGAAGAGCGAAGCGAGATCTTTAAATCCATACGGATACGATGGGTTATGGTCGATCGAAGGAGGAGCAACGGGGCTCAAACGGCCGGCCGTTCATCATCGAATCACGTGCTGTAAGGGTGGCCAAGTGCTATGCTATTGTAGCCGAGTATAGAGCTTGTGAAGGCGCACGCAATGATGGTCCTTGATCGAATTATCGTCGAGTGTATTGGTCGTAGGATGGAACCCTAGTTTCGTGGTTGGTGGGTTATTTGTGCGTGTTGACCTGTAGAAGCGTGGAAGGAGGAAGAAGAAGGGGGGGCGTTGGATCTGAGATGGACGGTGGTGATTTGGCAGTAGGTTTAAA
Organism: Allium cepa; assembly: GCA_030765085.1. Classification (NCBI taxonomy): domain Eukaryota; kingdom Viridiplantae; phylum Streptophyta; class Magnoliopsida; order Asparagales; family Amaryllidaceae; genus Allium; species Allium cepa. The sequence continues at coordinate 624,339,972 of CM060939.1, forward strand.
AGAAATTAAATTGTTGTAAATTATTAAGTTTAAATTCGCATAAACTTCATAAAATCATATCTTTTTCATATGAGGTTGAAAACGCGCGAAATAAGAAGCGTTGGAATCGTATGGACAAGCACTACGTTATGGAATTGGATTGGAGTCGTTTGGAGTTAGTGAGAATTTCGGGTAAAATTAAACGTCCGTTTAATTTTATTCGAAATAAATCGCTAAAACGAAATTGAAATCAAGGTGAGAACTTCTCACTCAATCGAATCAGTTTCGATTTTATTTTAAATAGTTAAATTTAAAATACTTGAATGCATGTTTGAATGATGATTGTTATCTATTGATTGTTAAAATAGACATTATGCGCCGTTAGTTAGCGGATGTTATATATTAAAAACATATACCGCGAATATTTCATAAACAGTGAAATTGGTATTATATATAATAGCAATATATATATATATTGGCATATGTGTATATTGGAGTTATTGATTTCCCGCATTTGTATAGCGGATGAGACCCTATTGCGCCGTCTATTAAGCGGATAATATTTTAAATCCCATATACCGCGATAATTCCGTACTGGAGCGGGATTGGTATTGTGCTAATGTTTGTGGATGTAGGAAAACAGGTTGGAGGGATCCAACTGGATTCCTCAACAGTATTTATTTGAATTCAGATATTTTGATATTTGATGGATTATCATATCGATATATGATATCGTTGTTGTCGTGATTGACTATTTGGTGTGTAGCATCATTGGACCAAGTTTTGGAACTTTAAAATGATTTTTAAAGTGATTTTTGAAAATATACTATATGTTTGGAAATTGATTTATTTTAAATAAATAAACGTTATAATTTTTAATGTTATAAAAATTATGATTTTTGAGAAATATAGTAAAAGGTTGATTTTTGAAAATATGGAGTTAATGATTTTATAAAATAGTTTAATCGGGATTTTTGAATCTATTATAAAAAGTTGAAAATATGGGATTAATAAAATTTGATTATTTTATAAATCAAAATAGTAAAATTATAAAGGGGATTAAAGATGTTTTAAAAGAATAATATAAATTGATTTATATAAAAAGATTTATAAATTGATAATTTATAAATGAAAATATTTGAATTATAAAACGAGTTTTATAAGTGTTAGAATGAATTATGAATGAAATTCGGAAATGAATGAAATTCATAGAATTATAAACGGTGAAGTTATAAATGGAATTTTATAAGCAGTAGGTTTATAAAATTTGAAAAGTTATTTGAAGAATGGATTTTTGATAAATAAATGAATCTTATAAGTTATAAGATTTATAAATTGGGATATTTAAAAGAACGATTCTTGTAAACAAATAAATTATAAGTGTTTAACTTATAATATGAATCTTTAGTATATCATTGAGATATGAATTGAGATAGGTTAATAAAGGAGATGTATAAAAAGGAAGTAGTTATAAAATAAATAGAAAAGGAATTTATAAACGTTGTTTTATAAATTCGCAAACGACTTATTTTAATAAGTTAATTTTTTATAACTTATTTATGAAGTTATATTCACGTTTTAGACAGTGAATAATCCTTTGAAATAAAATGAATAAAAGGATGAAATTTGTTAACGTAGTATATTGACGTTTTTGAATAGTGAATAATATGTTAAAGAAAATGTTTAGATTTGATGTTTTAAATAGAATTAAAACGATCTAACAATGTTTTAAAATGTGTTGAGATTCGAAACCATAGATTTCAACATTTATTGTTGAAATAGACGTTTTCGAGAAATAAAAGGAAATGGTGGACTATAACACTGTTGTTATAGTAAATGATTTCCGAAAGGAAATGTTTTGTATAGTATTGGGATTTATATATCTATTTTAATTTCGAATCCCTATACTAGTGATTTTGGGTTGTCGTAACGATGTTTTACGCAACATTCGTTTTGGCCCAAATAAATACGTTTAAGTGAATGATTTCCTTAAAGAATGAAATATATACTTAATCTCGATTTAAGTATATTTGAATATTTTCCAAGTGTTGAAAATAAATGGATTGAGAATTACTTAATAAGTAAGTATGGAAATGTTTTCCAATATAAAGTGAATACTTTGAGAATTTATCTTTTTGAAGATAAATTGAAATGAATAATTGAAATCGTTATTCATAAATATTGTGAAATATAAATTCACTATGGAATTTATGAATGGAAAGGGAAGTTGTTTAAAAATAAATATTGATTTATTTTTGAAGTGTGAAAATTATATATCTAGTAAAGATATTTTTGGGAAATAAATAATTTGGAACATTATTTGGAATCTGGTGATGTTGTGCATATCCATTGATAGTTCAATAACCGACTATCAATATTTACCTTTGAAAGGTATTTGTTGTGATTTGCTTGAATTTGAATGCACACTTATTTTTAAATTATTGCGCTCGTTATTCGGATTACCCATTCCGAATAGTGATACGACGTAATGGATAGCATTGAAGATCGGTGTTGAAGACCCGGTATTTGCGAGAGCGATAGGATGACCTGTCGATTGACTCTGCACCGAGTAGCTACGGTATTGAGTTCTCCATATGTGATGGGAAATCCGATCAGGATTGTGAATATCCGATTGCAAGGACTTCTTTGTAAGTACCTTCGGTTCTGTTCGATCCCGGAACAGACTTGTATGGATTGTATGTCTGACATTACAAATTGAGATATAAAGCAGATTTCTTTCAAATATATTTCTGTTGGTGGCGGAGAATTTATTCTTTTAGCTTAACACCCTTCTCTGAGACGTACGAGCTCAGAGGTTATGTAGTTGAATGTTATCAGCAATATATTCCCAATTTGGTAATGTGATATGCTGAGTGTTGCTGTTAAATGATCATTGTGTTGATTATTTGTGATAGGATCATTTATTTGATCGTCTATCCTGGTGATCATTTCTATGATCATTTGTTGACCCAAAGCATGGCTTTTGTATAAAGTATGTTTTTGTGGACGTGACTTCGTCGAGCCTCACACCTCGGGAATGGTCAAAACAGGAAAGATGCGGCAAGGTTATGAGGGGTAGCGCCCTTTAGGATATGTGCATTTCCTTCTGGAAAAGGGTGGTATCATGGTATGGAGCCCAGATACTTACTCATGTTGAAAACACTTTATGATTGTGTGAATTGACTACGAGCGCTCGGTGAAAGGTCCCAAAGGACCGGGTGATGGCATATTCGGTCAGTTGTTACTCAGTTAGGGGTAACCCGGCCTTGTGTTGGTAGAGATCCGGTTTGGTTCTCGGGGATGTCCATCCAGAGGCATTCTCATGTGGCAATGGGAAGTTCCTTGGCCTGATCATTCGTTGGAAATCCAATTCCCAATACGAAACCGTGTACTGTATTAGTTGTAGAACCTGCCATTTACTTATGGTGGTCACCACTGTTTAGATGGTAGCTATAGTAGGCATAGTTCGAAATGTCTATGCTGGCTAAGTTTATATTCTACTTTCGAAATGAATTTTTCCTACACTATGCACTAGTAATAATATCAAATGTTCTTTTTAATGCGTATCAAGCATCTTTGACTATCATAAGGAGAAATCTCCTCCGATTCTGCGTTTGCATTGTGTGTGTGTGCGGGAGGCCTTATGGTAGTCTTATTTTTAAAAAACATTGCGAATTGACTTTAAAAATATTCCTCTATTTTGATTTTAAAGATAAATAAACTGTTTTGAGTTCTCACACCAGTCACATGACTGAGTCGGAGTTTATTGTTTTCCTTCCTAAACTCTGGGTGCCCACCAATTTCCACACGGGCAGTCAAGAGTTAGGTTTATCAGGATATTCAGGAGTTGCTGGAGGCAAGCTGGATGGCATGGCGTATTATTAGTATATAGTATTTCTTTTTCCGCTGCACTGTTTGTTGTTGTTGTTGTACACTCTGATGATATGATGTAATGAAATGTGATGTAATGTAATAACTGATATAGTTCTTTGTTTAAAGATTATTCATTTATTATTATATGTTGTTCCGCTGCGAATTGTGAGATTCTGTTGTTGTTCTGTTGTTTTCTTTCTGTTCCGTTCTATTTTCTATTTTCTTTTCTCTCTATTTTCTACCTTCTTCTCTCTCTTTTTCTGTTCTCTTTCGTTTTCTTAAACATTGATAATTCGTATTTCTGTTCATCTTGAGTTAATCTATGGAGATTAGTGTATATTCAAGGAGTACGGATTTGCGGGTCATCACAGGTGGTATCAGAGCATATGGTTAAGCGACAACCATGGTTCTGTTGGGTATTACTCATTAGAGATAGAGTCAGCAGTACTCGAGAATGAGTTTGAGTGTAATAATAGCTATGAGAGCGTATTTGTTAGTAAATATAAAATTGTTTTATATTGTGATGATTGGTTTGTTGAGTGGCATATGAACCTTCGTCAGCGTGGTCTCGACAACTATGCCGAAGGGGTTTCTAAACACTTAAATAGAACAATTCGACACAGTATTGTTTTAAATTGGGTAAATGAAATAATTTTGCCTTGACTATATTTTTATATATAAAGGGATAATTTTTCAGAATTATTAAAGGATATATAAGTTGATTATTTAGTTGTTTGAATAATCTAAATAAAAGAATAATTGTATAAGCAAATGAATTATAAGAATTGAATTATAATTAATGTGATTTACAATTGTGAAATAAATTTATATATATAAGAAGTGAAACTATATGAATATATTTGTGAATATGAGTTATAAATGAAAATGAATTTAAAGTTAAATGGAAATTTACTTTAGAATTTGGAAGCTGAATTGATTTATAAGTGGGAATTTAAGTTAAGTAAAAACAAGTGATGTTTGTAAATGGAAATATAACTTAAGAGATATTGAATGAAATTGATATTGGTATCAAAGAAAATTATTAAAGTTAAGTGATAAATGTGAACTTGAGTTATGTAAATGAAATTCAACTTTTGTAATTGAATTGAATGAATGGATTGAATGTTAATCAATTGAATGTAAATTAAGTTGACATGAAATAATGAATATAAGTGTAATTCATTAAAATCTAATGTTATTGAAAGTTGAATAATTGAATGAAAATCAATTTAATTAATCCAATTGTAAGCAAAGTAATTTGGTTGAGATTAATATACATTGGTTGTTATTTGATGTTAGTTGATTGTATATAATTCATTAAGTGTTAATGAAATTGAATTAATGAAATTGAAAGCTAAAGTAATTGAAATTCAATTGGAAGTTAAGTGAATCTTAAATAGAATTGAATTTGATTTGGAAGTGAACCAACTTGAATATGAATTAGTGAATATAAACTAATTGAAAATGAATGTTAGTAAAAACATCCACTGTTAATGAATCAAATGTGATTAAACTGAAAACCCATTTCATTGAATATTAATGAGAATATGAATGAATATTTATTGGTTATGAATGCTAGTTGGTTGATGTTTGCATTTGTTGCTTTTATTGCATTTGCTATGTTGACATATATAGTTATTATGTTGCTATATGTTGTGTATTGATACTATTTTCATATATAAATGTTTCTCATGTTGTTTGTTGAGTGTTTAGTAGGTGCGGATCGCGTTTGCTTCGCATTTGGAGCTCGCTTTCGCGCTATATTAGCCGTATATGCTCGCTAATAAAATATAAGGTACATATCTCGGATTACATATCGTACTTTTATACTTTTTCCCTTCGGGATGCCTCATCACTTGATGAGATGTATATTTGTGATATATATACTATCATTTTTTTTTCGGATCGAGCCGCGCAAAGGAGACTATGGCGAATTTTTTCGAAAATTTAAGGCGTTAGAAAAAAATTTGAGAAAATTGGAAAATTTTGAAAACTATAACTTTGATTTGGAGTTGAAAGTTAAACAATAGTAGTTGTTTTTAAAAAGATAACTAAGTATGATTTGAAAACTTAGTAAAGTTATTGTAAGAAATTTAACTATTGTTTTTGGAAAATTAATAGATTCTGTAAATTTTCTTACTTGTTAATTTCGAGGACGAAATTCTTTTAAGGGGGGAAGATTGTAACGACCCAGAATTTTAATTAATTAAAATTTGAATATTTAATTAATTTTAAATATTAATAAGTGAATTTATAAGTCGAATAAATTTTATTTCGAATAATTGGATTTAATTGAATAATTAAATCGATAATTTAATATGTTAAGTTATGGAAATAATTGAAAATTGAATGAAATATGATTGAAAATGATTTGTAAAATTTTATTTTATCATATTGGAGTTAGAATGATATTTTAGAACTTTTAAAATCGAATTAAAAGTTAATTTGTGAAAATTGAATATTTTAATATTAAAATCGACTAGTGAAAATAGTCAATTTTTGAACAGTCTCAGAATTGGACGAAACCAGTTCCATTGGATGCGTAATAGTTAGTTATTATCGGATTTCAATTTTCGTAGCAATCGGAGTTATCATTTGATCGTGGCAGCTCGAAACGCATCGAAATTGTTTTTAATATTAATTTGGCGAGTTAAAATAGCCATTTTTCAAAAAGTCTCGGATTTCGACTAAACCAGTTTCATCGGATCCGTAATATGATATTATTGTATGGTTTCAAATTTCGTGTCAATTGGATTTACCGTTTGTCCGGTACAAATTAAAACGCCTAGAAAATCGTTTAAATCGGTTTAATTTAAATTGAACGTTTATAGCCATAACTCGCACAGATGTCCGAATTAGCTTTCGAAACCTGTTCCATTGTGTCCGGAACGCGGGGTAAACCCTAGGAACGTCAGTTTCGGCGCGTAAATCGGAGTTTGGAATTTCCGGATGAATAGTGTTCAACGATTTCCTATAAATAGCCCCCTCACTCAAATAAAAATAAAAAAATAAAAAAACCCTAACCCTAAACGTTTGCAGCCGCCACCAACAAATGAAGGGCCGAAATCTTCCAGGCTTCTTCCCTTAAATTCTTCTAATCCATTCATCGATTCAAAAGTGTTCAACATCAAAGTTGAAGAGCGAAGCGAGATCTTTAAATCCATACGGATACGATGGGTTATGGTCGATCGAAGGAGGAGCAACGGGGCTCAAACGGCCGGCCGTTCATCATCGAATCGCGTGCTGTAAGGGTGGCCGAGTGCTATGCTATTGTAGCCGAGTATAGAGCTTGTGAAGGCGCACGCAATGATGGTCCTTGATCGAATTATCGTCGAGTGTATTGGTCGTAGGATGGAACCCTAGTTTCGTGGTTGGTGGGTTATTTGTGCGTGTTGACCTGTAGAAGTGTGGAAGGAGGAAGAAGAAGGGGGGGCGTTGGATCTGAGATGGATGGTGGTGATTTGGCAGTAGGTTTAAAAGAAATTAAATTGTTGTAAATTATTAAGTTTAAATTCGTATAAACTTCATAAAATCATATCTTTTTCATATGAGGTTGAAAACGCGCGAAACAAGAAGCGTTGGAATCGTATGGACGAGCACTACGCTATGGAATTGGATTGGAGTCGTTTGGAGTTAGTGAGAATTTTGGGTAAAATTAAACGTCCGTTTAATTTTATTCGAAATAAATCGCTAAAACGAAATTGAAATCAAGGTGAGAACTTCTCACTCAATCGAATCAGTTTCGATTTTATTTTAAATAGTTAAATTTAAAATACTTGAATGCATGTTTGAATGATGATTGTTATCTATTGATTGTTAAAATAGACATTATGCGCCGTTAGTTAGCGGATGTTATATATTAAAAACATATACCGCGAATATTTCATAAACAGTGAAATTGGTATTATATATAATAGCAATATATATATATATTGGCATATGTGTATATTGGAGTTATTGATTTCCTGCATTTGTATAGCGGATGAGACCCTATTGCGCCGTCTATTAAGCAGATAATATTTTAAATCCCATATACCACGATAATTCCGTACTGGAGCGGGATTGGTATTGTGCTATTGTTTGTGGATGCAGGAAAACAGGTTGGAGGGATCCAACTGGATTCCTCAACAGTATTTATTTGAATTCAGATATTTTGATATTTGATGGATTATCATATCGATATATGATATCGTTGTTGTCGTGATTGACTATTTGGTGTGTAGCATCATTGGACCAAGTTTTGGAACTTTAAAATGATTTTTAAAGTGATTTTTGAAAATATACTATATGTTTGGAAATTGATTTATTTTAAATAAATAAACGTTATAATTTTTAATGTTATAAAAATTATGATTTTTGAGAAATATAGTAAAAGGTTGATTTTTGAAAATATGGAGTTAATGATTTTATAAAATAGTTTAATCGGGATTTTTGAATCTATTATAAAAAGTTGAAAATATGGGATTTATAAAATTTGATTATTTTATAAATCAAAATAGTAAAATTATAAAGGGGATTAAAGATGTTTTAAAAGAATAATATAAATTAATTTATATAAAAAGATTTATAAATCGATAATTTATAAATGAAAATATTTGAATTATAAAACGAGTTTTATAAGTGTTAGAATGAATTATGAATGAAATTCGGAAATGAATGAAATTCATAGAATTATAAACGGTGAAGTTATAAATGGAATTTTATAAGCAATAGGTTTATAAAATTTGAAAAGTTATTTGAAGAATGGATTTTTGATAAATAAATGAATCTTATAAGTTATAAGATTTATAAATTGGGATGTTTAAAAGAACGATTCTTGTAAACAAATAAATTATAAGTGTTTAACTTATAATATGAATCTTTAGTATATCATTGAGATATGAATTGAGATAGGTTAATAAAGGAGATGTATAAAAAGGAAGTAGTTATAAAATAAATAGAAAAGGAATTTATAAACGTTGTTTTATAAATTCGCAAACGACTTATTTTAATAAGTTAATTTTTTATAACTTATTTATGAAGTTATATTCACGTTTTAGACAGTGAATAATCCTTTGAAATAAAATGAATAAAAGGATGAAATTTGTTAACGTAGTATATTGATGTTTTTGAATAGTGAATAATATGTTAAAGAAAATGTTTAGATTTGATGTTTTAAATAGAATTAAAACGATCTAACGATGTTTTAAAATGTGTTGAGATTCGAAACCATAGATTTCAACATTTATTGTTGAAATAGACGTTTTCGAGAAATAAAAGGAAATGGTGGACTATAACACTGTTGTTATAGTAAATGATTTCCGAAAGGAAATGTTTTGTATAGTATTGGGATTTATATATCTATTTTAATTTCGAATCCCTATACTAGTGATTTTGGGTTGTCGTAACGATGTTTTACGCAACATTCGTTTTGGCCCAAATAAATACGTTTAAGTGAATGATTTCCTTAAAGAATGAAATATATACTTAATCTCGATTTAAGTATATTTGAATATTTTCCAAGTGTTGAAAATAAATCGATTGAGAATTACTTAATAAGTAAGTATGGAAATGTTTTCCAATATAAAGTGAATACTTTGAGAATTTATCTTTTTGAAGATAAATTGAAATGAATAATTGAAATCGTTATTCATAAATATTGTGAAATATAAATTCACTATGGAATTTATGAATGGAAAGGGAAGTTGTTTAAAAATAAATATTGATTTATTTTTGAAGTATGAAAATTATATATCTAGTAAAGATATTTTTGGGAAATAAATAATTTGGAACATTATTTGGAATCTGGTGATGTTGTGCATATCCATTGATAGTTCAATAACCGACTATCAATATTTACCTTTGAAAGGTATTTGTTGTGATTTGCTTGAATTTGAATGCACACTTATTTTTAAATTATTGCACTCGTTATTCGGATTACCCATTCCGAATAGTGATACGACGTAATGGATAGCATTGAAGATCGGTGTTGAAGACCCGGTATTTGCGAGAGCGATAGGATGACCTGTCGATTGACTCTGCACCGAGTAGCTACGGTATTGAGTTCTCCATATGTGATGGGAAATCCGATCAGGATTGTGAATATCCGGATTGCAAGGACTTCTTTGTAAGTGCCTTCGGTTCTGTTCGATCCCGGAACAGACTTGTATGGATTGTATGTCCGACATTACAAATTGAGATATAAAGCAGATTTCTATCAAATATATTTCTGTTGGTGGCGGAGAATTTATTCTTTTAGCTTAACACCCTTCTCTGAGACGTACGAGCTCAGAGGTTATGTAGTTGAATGTTATCAGCAATATATTCCCAATTTGGTAATGTGACATGCTGAGTGTTGCTGTTAAATGATCATTGTGTTGATTATTTGTGAAAGGATCATTTATTTGATCGTCTATCCTGGTGATCATTTCTATGATCATTTGTTGACCCAAAGCATGGCTTTTGTATAAAGTATGTTTTTGTGGACGTGACTTCGTCGAGCCTCACACCTCGGGAATGGTCAAAACAGGAAAGATGCGGCAAGGTTATGAGGGGTAGCGCCCTTTAGGATATGTGCATTTCCTTCTGGAAAAGGGTGGTATCATGGTATGGAGCCCAGATACTTACTCATGTTGAAAACACTTTATGATTGTGTGAATTAATTACGAGCGCTCGGTGAAAGGTCCCAGAGGACCGGGGGATGGCATATTCGGTCAGTTGTTACTCAGTTAGGGGTAACCCGGCCTTGTGTTGGTAGAGATCCGGTTTGGTTCTCGGGGATGTCCATCCAGAGGCATTCTCATGTGGCAATGGGAAGTTCCTTGTCCTGATCATTCGTTGGAAATCCAATTCCCAATACGAAACCCTGTGCGGTATTAGTTGTAGAATCTGCCATTTACTTATGGTGGTCACCACTGTTTAGATGGTAGCTATAGTAGGCATAGTTCGAAATGTCTATGCTGGCTAAGATTTATATTGTACTTTCGAAATGAATTTTTCCTACACTATGCACTAGTAATAATATCAAATGTTCTTTTTAATGCGTATCAAGCATCTTTGACTATCATAAGGAGAAATCTCCTCCGATTCTGCGTTTGCATTGTGTGTGTGTGCGGGAGGCCTTATGATAGTCTCATTTTTAAAAAACATTGCGAATTGACTTTAAAAATATTCCTCTATTTTGATTTTAAAGATAAATAAACTATTTTGAGTTCTCACACCAGTCACATGACTGAGTCGGAGTTTATTGTTTTCCTTCCTAAACTCTGGGTGCCCACCAATTTCCACACGGGCAGTCAAGAGTTAGGTTTATCAGGATATTCAGGAGTTGCTGGAGGCAAGCTGGATGGCATGGCGTATTATTAGTATATAGTATTTCTTTTTCCGCTGCACTGTTTGTTGTTGTTGTTGTACACTCTGATGATATGATGTAATGAAATGTGATGTAATGTAATAACTGATATAGTTCTTTGTTTAAAGATTATTCATTTATTATTATATGTTGTTCCGCTGCGAATTGTGAGATTCTGTTGTTGTTCTGTTGTTTTCTTTCTGTTCCGTTCTATTTTCTATTTTCTTTTCTCTCTATTTTCTACCTTCTTCTCTCTCTTTTTCTATTCTCTTTCATTTTCTTAAACATTGATAATTCGTATTTCTGTTCATCTTGAGTTAATCTATGGAGATTAGTGTATATTCAAGGAGTACGGATTTGCGGGTCATCGCACTAAATCACCATCTCGAACCTATAAGTACTATTCCGTCAAACTCATTACGGAATCACCCACAGAGTTATACTGACGTATAGTTCTTACACCTCGAGTCTTCACTTGCTCCACTTGGATTAACGACCTAACGTTTAATTGGAATCGATGTGGTTTTCGGATATCCAAATATGGAAACCCGATCCCGATCTCATCGAAACCAAACGCCATCTTAATGTCCAAGTTGTACTTAAGGGTTTGAATCAGTTAACTCATTTCATTATTATCTACTTCTACATAGATAAATAAGCTACATATCACAATAGATAATCACATTCTTATCATAAACAGATAATCTATATCATTATCACAAACAGATAATCATCATAACCAAATAATCCATCATAAACCATCATACCTTATCCAAACATCCATATCATACAAATACAACTCATCTCATAACTGAGATCACAACCATTCAATCAATAACATCCATAAGCAATGTTTTATTAACCATCAATTATAATTAATTTAAATTAAATTAAATTAATTACTTCTATCTTTAATTAATTTAAATTAAATTAATTACCACATTTAAATCCTGCTTAATATCCATTAATTAATTAACCCAGTTAATTAATCATTCACTAAGTATTTAACTTGTCTAAACACCTTGATTAATCATTTACTAATTACAATAAGTAACTAGTCTTTAATTAATTTTCACAAATTAATTAACCTTATTCATAAGTAATTAACATTTAATTACTCATTTATTAATTAATTATAATTAATTATATTTGTCCTTAATTAATTACAATTAATTAATCACTTATTTAATTATTACTTAATCAAACAATCCTTAATTACATCATTAATTATAATAATTAATGATCTCTAATTAATATTCAAATAAATTACTTATTTAATATTAATTAAATTTAGTAATTAATCTAATTATTAATCACCTTGATTATTATTAAATTCAGAAATTAACTATCTTTAATTACTCATTAACAAATCAATTATTCAATAATTAATTATCTTCATTTATTAATTCCTTAATTAATTACAAAGTAATTATTCAAATTACTTAATTAAAATAAATCACCTTTCACTAATTACATTCCAGTAATTTATCATTCATTACTTCTCTAAGTAATCCTGCTTCACTAATTACATTAAATAATCACACTGATTAAATCATTAAATGATTTACTTAAATTAATTAAAATTAATTAATTAACTTAAACAAATCACAATATCAAAATTAATTCCAATAAGTAATTAATTCCTTAATTACTTTTATCAATTAATTATACTTAACAAATTACAATTGATTATATTCAATTAATTAATCTAGTTAATTATCAAAATTAATTACATCAATTAATTACTTAATTATCCTTAGATAATTATTTTTATTAATTAACAACATTTTCAATAATTACCTACTTAAGAAAAATTATCTTAGATTAATTATTCATTAATCATTTCTAATTATAAATTAATTCAAATTATTATTTAAATCAAATAAATAAGTAAATTCTTAATTATCCTAATTATTTTCAAATAATTCATTTACTTATTAATGACTTAATTTACATTTAAAATGTATTTAAACAATACATTTCTAAAATTAAATTCAAATTCCATTTAAAAATCTAATATTTAAAATGTTTAACTATTTAAACAATAATCCAAATTTAAATAATTATAAACCTTAAAATCAAATAAATGTTAAAGAACATTCATTACTTAAATATAAAAGAAAGGTTTAAAAACTAAATTAAAATAAATCAAGCTTTGAAAATAAATCGATTATTTTAACTTTCAAATTTAAATCAACATTTCATATCTTTAATTCAAATATTAAAGGAAATAAATTCTTTCAATTTAAAAACTTACTTGAAATCAAATTCATTATTTTAAATCTTCTTTTTAAAACATTTGAATCTGTTCATAATTTAAAAATTTACAAAAAATGTTTTGAATCAAAATCTGGTTTTAAAAGTAAACTTGAAAACTGTTTTTAAACTTGATTTAAAACTAAATTTAAATCTTGTCTAAATTTTAAAATTTTCATTTTTTTAAACTTTGAATTCAAAACTTCATTTGAATTCAAATTCAAATTCAACTTACACTTGAATCAAGTTTCAGCTTTAATATATGAATTCCATTCAAATTTTCTAAAAAAACTGCAAAACTTCATATTTTAAACCTGCAACTACACCAACCCGACAAACCCCTATATTTCTTCGAGTTTCCAAACCCCCTGCTTCGAGACAAAAGCACAAAAACCCGAGAAACACTTTGAGTCAATAACCCTGCTCATTCCCAAAAGTTCACCAGACTTCAACATGTACGCTGCACATGCACCAGAGCTCTGATCAACTCCCGACACCCTAGGCTACTCCTCCTAGTTGCCTACCATCTCCTAACATAGGTACGATCACCTAATTTCCACTGCAGCTCAAACTTTGAATTCAAAGAATATAACCAAACCTGGAAAACTTTACAACACCATAAATCCCCAACCAGTCAACAACCATAGTCTCTCCTCCGATCATCATCATCACTGCAACTCCGGCTAATGATCCATCTACATCCTTTCTACAATATCCCAAAACCCAATCTTACTCGATGCAACAGAGAGCATGTAAAGAAACTAAGAACTGCAACACTCAAAGACGAGGGTTTGAAACCTGGAAATCCCAATCCCCATCTCCTCTCCCTGATCATCTATTGCCAAAATTTCCTCCATTCTTACATCAATACTCCACCAACAGGAAGCATCCTAACACCTAAAATTCACTAGCTTAACAGTCAATTCCAAAATTCCTAATTCTGTTCAAAACAGAATTACTGATTCCACAGTCAATTTACAAAGGTGAATCTTGTTTTAAAATTTCTGATATTCACGTTATAATCTTGTTTTAAATAATTAATGATGTTTGACATTTTTGTTTTATTGCAAAATGATTACTGTAGAGTTTGTTTCAGAGGGTAACAGACTTCCAATATAACCAAATTATGATTTAATCAAAATTTATTACTAAACAACATTATTTGTTTACACATATTAATTTCTAACAGAAATTAACAGGTCGATAAAGTTTTTTTTCTATTAAACTTAGTTTAAACGTATACAGGTAGGCAGATTCTTGACCATAACAGTCCATATGTATGTTTATACATATATACTCAGATCATCATCACAATCCAATAATTCAAGCTTGCCCAATAATATCAATTCACATGCACAGAAAGCATAAGCTTCAGTATTATGAGGTTAATCACAAAAAAAAGAAACAGAACAATTTTCAGCTAACAGTTTTTAATTTATGTGAACTAGTAACTAAGTTCTGGAAATTTTATCTAGCTTTGATTTTAAAAAGAAAAACTGTTTTTAAGTAAAGAAGCTTACTCACCTATAGAAGAATGCAGAGGACAATTTCAGATGCAAGCTCCCAATTTCCTGAAACCAGAGTTGCATTGATGATATTGAATCAAAACTGCAAATTTCAAGTTGAAACTAGTTTGCTTCCATTGAATTACTTGCTGAAGTAACTATTGAACTTGCATGCAGACCCTCATCTTCATATGCTTAGATTTGAAGATTGAAATTGATCTCAAAATGACGTTGTAATTTGCAGATTTGAAGTTTGATTTTGCAGATTTTATACAGTTTTTGGGATTTGCAGAGTTTTTGATTGAATTTGCAGATATGAAGTTTGTTTGCAGAATTTGATTTGTATTTTGATTTTGCAGATTTTTAACATGCATTTTGTTTGGGTTTTTGATTTTACTGAAATCTGATTCTCAGATTTCAAATGAAGATAATGTTTTAACAAATGAATTGCTATGTTTTCTTATCTAATAAATTAAATTTCAAAAATAAACAACATGCCACTTGTTATGTTTAGTAATAATAAATGTTTACAAGTGTCCACTATATGGTTTAAAAATCTAACACATGTTTATCTAAATTTTAAAAGAAATATCTTTAATTCAAAAATGTATTTAAATTTATTCTAAAACCATTTCTAATTTATTTTAGCATGTTTTAAATGTTTATTAACATTTAGTCTTTAAATAAATACATATAAACTTCCTTATAACATTTACATTTTAATGCTTGTTTAATTATTTTTTAAAATAATATTTAAAACAAATTTTCAAAAGAGAAAAGTTTAAAAAGAAAAATAATGTTGAATTCATTTTATTCAAGAGTTTTCGAACCAAATGTTATACTTTAACATGAATGAATTAAATCTTATTCCAAAGAAAAACTATTTTCTTTAAAATAAACAAAATAAACTTTTATTATAAAACAAAATTTAAACTATATTTATTTTTATAAACAAAATAAATACTTACTTACATTTCTATGAAAATATAAGATAGATTTTTAAAACAAACTTTTGAAAAGTTTTCAATACTAATTTAAATCAATTTAAATCAATTTTACAATTTATACATTTATATATATTAATTAGAAAATATCCTTTATTAAATTTAAATTTTGAATTAAAATCAAATCCTCTATTTACAATGTATACACATATATACATTATAAATAAATATCTTTAAATTGGTTTAGAAAGATGAATTTTATTACTTAAATATTTTTAACATTTGAAAACAATCATATTCTCAATTTAAACTATCATTATTATAACTTTCGAAAAGAATATCATTTGACAAATTAAATAATTATTAATCTTCTGTTTGAATTAGATTATTAAATCAATATTTCACATTTTTAAAATAATTATTGATGAAATTATTAAATAAATATTGCTTAAATTTCCGAGACATCATAGAACTGCACCCATAGCGATTATCGTTATGGACACCATAACCTTAGAAAGTTTTTACTTTCCTCATTGAAATCTCAACTCTTAAATACTTACAAACATACCATAAACATAGTATAAGAGTTTTCATATGAAAAAAAAGTCGAAAACTTTGAAATGATTTTCAATTTCCTTTAAACAAAACACTAGTTTTTCCACAAAGAAATCCAATCGTCAATACCATATCAAAGTGTCCACGTCCTAGATATGGCATCACATGCACATTCCTAAACATCCATAAACATATCACTGTCATAGCATAAACCCAAAAATCACATCTTTATAATGAAACACAATGTTTTAGCTTTCGATTCACAAGTCAATATCTAAACCGCAACTAGCAACATACACAAATATTTAAACCATATAATATTCCTACCAAACAACCAACTTATTTTACCATCCAATATAAACTACATATATAGGTAAAGAAATTCCAAAAATTTGAAGAATTTACTCACCCAAAATCTTTTGAATACTTGATACATTCTGGAGTTCGAAAACTTGGAAATCACAAAATCCACTCAAAAAAGGTCAACTTCCCCTCGATTTTTGGGCATGTAATTCTCGGATTTTTGTAAATTATTAAAAAAGGAAGTTTTAGGAAATTATTTCCTCTACAATTTGAAAGAAGAAACACTCAATTTAATTTATTTTCGAGGATGATATGGCCGAGATAAAAATTTCTATTTTCAGACTTGAATTTCTAAGTCTAAAAACATGTTCGAAAGTAATGCATTTTTGACATAGCTACGCTCGAAATTTGAAAACGTGGTACAAACAAAAGTTGTAGCTATTGGAATTTCATACGGTTTAAAAAAATGAAAACCTCTATTTGGGTCAGAAATGAGGAAGATAGGATAGAAGGAAGAGGTGGAAAAATGTGAAGAAGGAAAGACTATTTATAAATAAGAGAAAAACGGAATTACCTAAACACCCTTGTCCTTTGCCCTCCATCCACCTTGCGCCACCTCACCACTTTGTCCCTCCCTCACATTTCTAAGCCAACATTCATTTAATGCATATATGTACTTAAGTCTACATATGTTTTCCTAAGCATCTTAACATTTATATAAATATATATATATATATATATATATATATATATATATATATTTAAATTAATGAAAACTTAACTTACTTATGTATAAGATATTTAAGTGAATACATATATATACGTGTGAAATGAAATCCTAAATTTAGTTATAACTGAATGTATATATGTATGTTATTTTGATCACAACATTTCCAACAACTTTTGGTCAATGAAAAGTCAAAAAATTCGGAAAACGAATTCTGATCACATTTTCGATTTTTCTTCAAACCAAATATTTTTGTGAAAAAAATTTGAAAACTATTTCTCCATAATTATTTGTCATTTAAAAAAGTTTTATTTTTATTATAAAACCTACATATTTAATATTTAAAATTGAATTAAATATTCATAAAGAAAAATAGCGAAATTTCGGATCGTTACCCTCTCCCCTCTTAAAAGAATTTCATCCTTGAAATTACACCTCAACCTATCCTAGAAAACACTTAACACTGTATATCAGTTTGTATGATGTACATAGATCATTCTTATTAAAAGTATGATTCGATCACTACTCGAATACATACTTAACTTCCAAACTAGTATCGCTCACCCAATTCTCTAGTGTAGACTTCGATCAGGTTCCTTGATTAAAACCTCTGTTCTCCTTACATAGTCATATAATATGATAGAAAACTTTGATCCCATACCAAAAATACACATCAAGTGCTCACCTCAAAAATCGAGTAATAGATCCTTATTCAGAATGGTGTGAATCACCTTAAAGTCATGTACTCGAATCTTGGATCGAGAATTATATGAATAAAGGAAGGATCTATATACAACTTGCGCACTTATTTAAAGGTTCTTACTACTCAATTACTTTTTACCCTCCCAAAATGTTATGGAACATTTCATACTTAGGTTCAACACTTTAAAATGGCACAACTTATTTATGAAGCTTTTTCATAAAATCATTTTAATTTATTAATTTGTATAATACTCTTCTACATCCTAAGAGTATACAAAACATCTTATTTTAAACGTTATTCATTTATTCTATTCAGATGTAGGCCCAAAATAAATTAGACCTTAAAACTGAAGTGACTAATCCAACCTCTTTACCCAATTGGTCTGGTAAGTAGCTAAGAGAAATGGGATGCTGGTATCCTAACTCCATCCTAGAGTCTAATTTTCTTTAGACTCCTTTAAGGTAAAGATGTTTATTAGCTGGCCTAATAACATCAAATAACTTTTCACTTCCTAGATTTAAAATTAAAAGACATAGTTTAATAAAACATAGTTTATTAAACGTTTTTATTAAATCAATTATACTTCATTTATTGACCCATTCTTACATTAAAGTACCAATATATTTTGGAAACTTAAGAGCCAAATACCCGGGTTTTATTTTAAAAACTTTTTGAAATGATACTTTATCTTTAACCCTTAGAAAATATACATATTTCCTGAGTAACTCTAAAATGATATCAAGGAACTGGGTACTACCGAACAACATCATAAGTTCCCTTGACCAAGAAGGGTAATACTCAAGAGAAGTGTGTAACATTTGAACACATCTCCTGCCCAATTTTAGTCACTTTCGAGTCACTCGAACTAGTTAGTTATAAAAATATTTCTTCTTTTACAAATCCCTTTTTGAAATAATACCATATATAGATACAACGTTGTAACGATCTGCCTTTCTTACACCTAAGATGACACTAAATACATCCTTGGTATTTATATGCGATCATTTAAGTGTCTGAAAGACAGGTCATTTAGGGTGAAGAAAAAAACAAAACAGAATCTCACGAAACGTGATGACTAATATATAATATAAACAAGTCTTTACAAAAAGAAATCATCTTTATTATACACAACATCAAAGTACACTAACCTATTATCAGCTTGGACAGTTATAACAACCTATTCTTACAACTGCTGAAAATAGAGACAAAAAAAAAACAAAATAGAACATAGTGGAAGAATATAAGATATGTGAATATGTCTGGGAGAATCTAGCTCGTCACCTGAAAGCTTCAAAGAATCCAACTAAATATGAAAAATATGCGTAGGCTGACTTGAACATTTATAGGAAAATAACGCCCGGGTCAGTCTGGTAAAACCAGTGTGAGAAAGACAAATCACAAGGAACTTTATTATAGCTTGTAAAACACTTTTAAAACCAAAGATATCTTGTAAGACCACGCCACACATAAACGCAGATGGGTTTTCACCTTACGATAACTAAAACATTTTTATACAAAATCCAATGATATTATGATAATGTTTAAGCATTCAAAAAATATATATGAAAATCGTCGAAATTGTTACATTGTTAAATTCCAGCATAATAGGTATATAACTAAGTCAGCACGGCGCTTATTGGAAAATGGATTCCAACAACGGCAAGGTAAGGGATTACCTTCTGTACAGTACACCTCTAGATAAAATGTAATTGGATCAGACCCTAAACTTGGTCCACTCCTCCCAACACAAATCGGTCAACCCCTGAACTTGGATAGTACCGAATATGCCATCATCCCGGTTATTCCCAACCTTTTTTGAGATATCTCATGCACAACCAAATCCATGATGTGATAATATAGAAAGGCGATGACACAACCTAATGGGAGCGACCCAATAGCCCTGCTGCATCTACCATGTTTCATCCATTTCCCTGGTTGTGAGGCTTGAGGCAACGCGTTTACCTTTTCTCTTAGCAAACCATCTTGGAATTCTAACACCGTCCTCTGGCAGAAATGCAATGTCAGCATTCATCCATATAAGTTCGTTTTGGGTCTGAACGAAACTGATTGCATTACCTTTACAACATCCATTGTGGAATCATTCTTGGGGTTAGTAGCAAGTAGCCCTTGCACTTCAAAGGCTTCGTCCTCAATCCTATTCAAGATATCTTCAGAGCGAAATTCTTGAGTTGGATTGAAGTGTTTCTCGGATGATTTGTACTTATCCGATCTCGGTCTCTTCGGAAAAACTTTCGATAGTTTCTGGTAAACTCAACCTCGGTTCTTTTGAAAATAAGTAGACAAAAGATAAGAGCGTAGTTCATTTCCTAACCATTTGTGGATGGATTTTCTTAACATTTATCCTAAAAGAACGAAACGATATTTATATGCACAGTATAACATCATTGACGGTAATTATACCATATAATTATCATGTTTCTCCTAGATATTTCCAAAATTATGTTTTGGTCTAGATTTGATAGTCAGTTATTTAATTATCAAATGAACAATCATTTAAACATTGATTTAATTTCATATGGGATGTACCAAGCCTTTATTAATTAATCTTTCATTAATTAAAACACTTTGCAAAACTTGATCAAAAGATCTTTTTAAAACACTATTCCCAAAATCCTTTGCAATCCTTTTGTACTTGAAAACATTTTTATTTATCTTAAAAATATAAGTATTTACCAAAAAAATTGAAAAATTACCTTTTCTCAAATTTCATATCAAATGGCCAAGAAATTCTCTTTTCAAAATATCATTTACTATAAAAGTCATTCACTTTATAAAACTCATTCATTTATCCCTTATAAAAAAATTCTTTTTATAAGTTCGCTTCATATTTCAAACCTCCTTATAAATTTTCAAACCAGATTTAAACTTCTTTTTTGAAAATCTCTAAATGATTTATAAAATCTTTTTCCATGAATAAAACTCTTTATAAAATTTCCTTTATAAAATATCTTTGACATTACAAAATATCATTTACAAAATCTCATTTTAAATTACTTTAAATAAACCCTTTTATCCAGTAAAACCCTTTTATTATAATAAGTTATTACTTATAAATACCTTTATAAAATAATGATATAATGTGAAAATCATTTATAGACTTTAAATCCCCAGACTGATTAAAGAATTGAAGTTAATTCAAAATCGTACTTTATAAATTCAAAATGAGGCGTAGCAGTCTCAATGGTACTAATTTAAGATACCATTTAATTTCAACTTCATTTTCAACTCATTCAAAAATTTATTTACATAAGTCAACATAATGTAAATATACTTCGTATCCAAATTAGGAAATAATATGTCAATATAAACTAACCAGTATAAATATGTCCATATAACATAATAGCAGGATGGTAATTTATCCTGCTAAATAGATGTCTACCAATCCAATTAATTTATAGAAAAAGGGGGTTTATTATACTAACATATGTCTAAACAATCAAACAATCTATATTATAACTCATTCATAGTTATATGGTTTCTTAATGGTATCAACACTTGAATCTCTTGAATTCAAAACCATCTTTGAAAAAGAAGTTCCTTTAAAATAGTTTGATTCTTAGAAAAACAAAGGAGTTTGGACTTTAAAACTTTTTTTAAATTAATTAATTATAAGTTAAATCCTTACTTAAATTATAATTAATCTTAATTTAATCTTAACTTAATTAGTTAAATAATTAAACAATTATTAACTATTAATTAAACCCCAATTAATCCCCTATTAATTATTTAAAAATTAATTAAACCTCCATTAATAATTAAATAATAATTTATCTTAATTAATTAAATAATCTTTTGATTAAAAATTAAATAATAAATTAAACCTTCAATAAATAATTTACTTTAAAAGTAAACCTTAAATAATTTATCATTAAAAAGAATCAACAGTTGATTAAATAAATAAATAAATAATTGACCTTATATTTGATTGATAATTAATTAAAAATAAATCCTGTACTTAACTCATAATTAATTTAAAATTAATCTTGCTTAATCAAAAACTAATTAAAATTAATCTTTCTTTTAGAACATAATTAATTAGTAGTTAATATTCACTTGATTATAATTAATAAACCCTGTTTAATACTTAATTAAGTATTAATTATCAAAACTTAATTAACTAAAAATTAATTATTAAATTAATAAGTAACTTCTAAAACACCATTATTAAGTTTATAAAACATTTTGAAGATACTTTAAAGTATGAAGACTAAATTTAACAAATCTGACTTTTTAATCGAAATTGCACCCATAGTGACTATCGCTATGGACACCATAACCTGAAAATGCTTTGATTTTCCTCATTTAAACTTCAACTCTTAAATACTTACAAACTTATCATAAACATAGCATAAGAGTTTGCACAAGAAAATAAAGTTGAAAACTTTGAAATGATTTCAATTTCCTTTAAACAAAACACTAGTTTTTCCACAAAAAAATCTAATCATCAAGACCATATCAAAGTGTCCACTTTTTTAGAATGACATCACATGCACATGCCTAAACATCCATAAACATATTGCTATCATAGTACAAACCCAAAAATCACATCTTTATAGTGAAACACAACGTTTTAGCTTTCGATTCACAAGTTAATATCTAAACCGCAACTAGCAACATACACATATATTTAAACTATATAATATTCCAACCAAACAACAAACTTATCAAATCACTTCTTTTACATTTTTCGCATCTTACTTCCTTGTTTTACATTTTAAAATTTAGTCAACGGTTTGATCTATTTTGTGTACTAATATTGTTTGCTCGATCTAAGATTATTGGTTCTGTCGATCTAATTTGCGGCAACAAAATTTTAATTTTTTCATTAATTTGATTCACATATAAATATGGATTTAATGTTTTATATATTGATTGTGCATTTATATATATTCATATGATTTAATTTCAATTTTTCAAAATTGTAATCCAACAACTAAGTTATATCCTTTGGTTAGGTTAATTTGTTTTTAAATTAATGTACAAGTTTGTTGTTTAGTCAAATATATGGTTTTTGAAACTAAATCTTAAATTACTGT
Organism: Allium cepa; assembly: GCA_030765085.1. Taxonomy (NCBI): domain Eukaryota; kingdom Viridiplantae; phylum Streptophyta; class Magnoliopsida; order Asparagales; family Amaryllidaceae; genus Allium; species Allium cepa. The sequence continues at coordinate 624,363,204 of CM060939.1, forward strand.
TTACATATGTATGTGTGTGTATGTATGAAATGTTTAAAAATTAATTATGTCACTGAAGTTATATATGCATAGTTTAAATTATGACAATACTATTTTAGATTATTATTTTTCACGTTGAATGCATATTTTCATACTTGTAATCTTAAAGTTTGGATATTTTATAGCGATCAAGCATGGAACTTCTATGGTAATTAATATTAGTTAGTGTTTGTGAAGAAGGAGATTTAAAATAACACATTATTCTATTTCCTTTTCTTTGATTTGATTAGACGAAGATTTATATAAAACTTTATTTCCTTCTTCACTTCCAATCAAGCATTCACTTACTTTGAAAATTATCTAATTTTATTATATAGATTTGTTTTCATAATTTTATATATGCATATATATATATATATATATATATATATATATATATATATATATGTATGTATGTATGTATGTCTGTGTGTGTATAAATGGCAACAAAATATCACATATACGTATAAGTATGTCTAAACTATATATATGTACTATAAATATCTATATATATGCACTATAAATATCTATATACAAACCATATACACATATTATAGTATATTCAATCATATGTATATACTTAGGCATTTATATTATCGATATTCATATGAAATTGTCATGTGTTTATGTAAGTATAATATATATATATATATACACAATAGATATGAATCCAAATATCTAAATGTGCATATATATATATACACATGTTTATATTTCATTATGCAATATTGTTATACCATTGAATGTATATATGATACATCCAAATAAACATTTAACTGAATTAATTAATATGATAAATAGATTAAAGTAACATAAATTTAAATAAAATATGATTTTATTTAATTACTATATTGGATATAGTGTAAAAAATTAGACTTTATTAGACCACTATGATTCAAATAGGGAATTTTCTTTGAAATCTACCTATTTCACCCACTTCTAGCCGACGACTTGGAATTTTTAACGTTTCAAATGTGTTTATTTATTTAAATATTCAGATTCGATTCAAATTTAATATATAATAAAGAAATTTATTTTGAATATAACAACTTGATTTTTATTATAGTATTTTAATTTTGATTTTTATTATAGTATTTTAATTTTAATTTATTCGATTTTTCCATAATTTTTAACCTGGAAAATATTTGAATTTATCGTTTGACGATTTACGGCAAATTGTGGTATTTTTATGATTTTACAGAATCATTATATATTATTATTGTTTTGGGATCGTATCGTGTTTTTTTGCGAGATTGTATTTTTATTTTATAGTTTGTGGTTTATACGCAGATGAAATTTTGTGCGGCGACGCATGGAAATTCAAAATAAACGCAAATTCAACCATTCAATCAATTCAACATTTGGCCTTCAACTTTTATGCTCTCTCTTTTTCAATCTCAATTTATAGTAAACAAAAAATGAAAGCAACCTTCAAAATATCATATACCAAGATTTACTCAACTAAAAGTTCCAAAACTCGGATCTTTGAAACTGTATTGAAGGGATCTACATTTCTATGTGAGTTTGGATGGGCTCGATGGTGATTTGGGGTGGTGTGGTGAAGTCATAAGCCATTAGGGAACTAGTGTTCCATATTTCTTGAATTCTAGATGACGAGAGGTCATGGGGGTTGTTGCGTTGGATTTGTAGTGTCAAGGAGCATGGATTGTGGGTGTATAGTGATGTGCGATCAAGGATTGGGGGAAGTGACATTTTTTGTTCATGGGTCGATGGTAGTAGGTTGAAAGTGGAGGAAAGCCATCAAGCTAGGAGGTAATGCTATGGTTGCAGAGCTCGTGCAGAGTGTGGTTCGTCGGAGTTGGTTTGAGGAAATTTCATGGAGGAATGAGCTAAAACGAGGGAAATGAAGGGCATGATAATGGTGGTGTCACCACGTATATGAGTAATGTTTTAGGTAGAAAAGGAAGAAGGTGGATTAGAGGGGTAATTGACTCAAATTGTTAATTAAGTGTAAATAATTATAATAAATTAATCTCAGAACTTATAAATTGAATAACTTTCTCATACGAGGTCCAATCGATGCAAGACTTTTCTTTGCACTCGTAATAGTGATAACTACATGATGGAATTGGTTTGGTCGAATTTGGGGCAAGTGAAATTTTAGGCTGTTCAATCTGGAATGCCTAAGTGTCCATTGGAATTTCGGTGAGTTAAACTCATATTTTTGGTTAATCAGCATGATATATAGTAGATAAAAATAATTGCTTTTATGCTTGAATGAATTATTGGTTTAGTTTGGTTAAACATTCGCTTTTGAAAAGCGAATGCCATTTAAAATAAAATACAGTGAAAATTTACAAAGAAATCCAAATTTCTCGCCGTTGTGATTTTTAATTCAAGCTATATACCTGTTGATTTTAATTTTAGTTATATACCCATTATATAGATTGTTAAATGCTAAATTTGATAGTTTGGCCATATTGGATGTGACACTGACATTTGTGAGACTTAACTTTTTTAGAGATAAAGGTAGCAATAACATTGGTTAAAGGCTATAGTAGCTATTGATCTTGTTATAGTATTTCGAAAATGCTATCTATTTTAGTTTGGGAAATGGTTTTGATTTGGAAAAATGATTTTTAATTTGACCTTTCGGATTTTTCTGTGATTTTTTATTTAAAATAATTTTTTTTGTACTTCTCTATTTTACTTTAATTTCTTTTATTATTCTTGTCTCTATTTATGCATACATGTAAATGTTTTAAATTATTCTATATTGTATCTATCTTTATAGAAAAAGTTATTATAATAATGAAGTTTATTTTAAAGGAAATAAAAGAGGTTTATCTTTATTTTAAAGTGATTTTTGTTTTTAAAGGGAGATAGAAATAATTTAGAAAAATATTTGTGAAAACATTTTATAATAAAAGAACACATTTATAAATGGTATTTTATGAAGGAAAGAGAGATCTATAAGGGGTATCTTATAAATATAAGATACATTTATAAGTGGTATTTTATAAAGGAAAATTGTAACGACCCAGAATTTTTGATAATTAAAATTTGAATATTTAATTAATTTTAAATATTAATAAGTGAATTTATAAGTCAAATAAATTTTATTTTGAATTATTGGATTTAATTGGATAATTAAATCGATAATTTAATATGTTAAATTATGGAAATAATTGAAAATTGGGTTAAATATGATTGAAAATGATTTGGGAAATTTTATTTTATCATATTGGAGTTAGAACGATATTTTAGAACTTTTAAAATCGAATTAAAAGTTAATTTGTGAAAATTGAATATTTTAATATTAAATCGACTAGTGAAAATAGTCAATTTTTGAACAGTCTCAGAATTGAACGAGAACAGTTCCATTGGATCCGTAATAGTTAGTTATTACCGGATTTCAATTTTCGTGTCAATCGGAGCTATCGTTTGATCGTGGCAGCTCGAAACGCATCGAATTATTTTTAATTTTAATTTGGCGAGTTAAAATAGCCATTTTTCAAAAAGTCTCGGATTTCGACGAAACTAGTTTCATCGGATCCATAATGTGATATTATTGTAAGGTTTCAAATTTCGTGTCAATTGGATTTACCGTTTGTCCGGTACAAATTAAAACGCCTAGAAATCGATTTAAATCGGTTTAATTTAAATTGAACGTTTATTGCCATAACTCGCACAGATGTCCGAATTAGCTTTCGAAACCTGTTCCATTGTGTCCGGAACGCGGGGTAAACCCTAGAAACACTGGTTACGGCGCGTGAATCGGAGTTCGGAATTTTCGGATTGAATAGTGTTTGAGAATTTCCTTATAAATAGCCCTTCACTCTAAAAAAAAGAAAAAAAAAATAAACCTAACCCTAAATCTATATGCACAGCCACCATTAACAAACCCACGGCCAGAAATGCTCGGCGTTCTCCTCTCTATTCCACTCGATCCATCACTAATTAGGCGAAACTTCCAACTAGAGAAGTGTAGAGCACAGAGTGATCTACGAATCCAACGGTCAAGATGTGAAATGGGGCTGTGGATCATCGGCAAATCGTGCCCAAACAGCCGGAAGTCGCGCACGTTTATAGGGCAGAAGAGAGGGCCGAGCTCTGTTCCTTTGGGGCCGAGCATGGAGTGGAGCAAGGCGCGCAACATGGAGGTGTTTGATCGAGTTCAAGTTCAACATGGAGGTTGTAAAATGAAACCCTAAATTGGATCTATGGGTTACATGGTGCGGCCTGGAAACGTGAAAGAGAACGAGGGAGAGAGGGAGATGGAGTGGACGGTCCAGATGGGGGAGATGCAGATCCGAAGGCTGTAAATTGTTTAGGTTAAAATTTTCTAAATATATGTTGTAAATTTTAGTTTAAATCGTGTACAAACTTCAAAAATTCATATCTTTTTCATACGAGGTCGAAAACGCGCGAAACCAGTTGCGTTGGAATCGTATGGACGAGCACTACGCGATGAAATTGGATTGGAGTCGTTTGGAGTTAGTGAGAATTTTGGGTAAAATTAAACGTCCGTTTAATTTTATTCGAAATAAATCGCTAAAACGAAATTGAAATCAAGGTGAGAACTTCTCACTCAATCGAATCAGTTTCGATTTTATTTTAAATAGTTAGATTTAAAATATTTGAATGCATGTTTGAATGATGATTGTTATCTATTGATTGTTAAAATAGACATTATGCGCCGTTAGTAAGCGGATGTTATTTATTAAAAACATATACCGCGAATATTTCATAAACAGTGAAATTGGTATTATATATAATATCAATATATATATATTGGCATATGTATATATTGGAGTCATTGATTTCCCGCATTTTTTGTTTAGCGGATGAGACCCTATTGCGCCATCTATTAAGCGGATAATATTTAAATCCCATATACCGCGATAGTTTCGTACTGGAGCGGAATTGGTATTGTGCTAATGTTTGTGGATGCAGAAAACAGGTTGGAGGGATCCAACTGGATTCCTCAACAATAGTTATTAGATTTCAGATATTTTGATATTTGATGGATTATCATATCGATATATGATATCGTTGTAGTCGTGATTGACTATTTGGTGTGTAGCATCATTGAACCAAATTTTGGGATTTTAAAATGATTTTAAAGTAATTTTGAAAGTATACGTTTATGAAATATTTTTGGAATTGATTTATTTTAAATAAATAAACATTATAATTTTAATGTTATAAAAATTATGGTTTTTGAGAAATACGATTAAAGATTTATTTTTGAAAATATGGGGTTAATGGTTTTATAAAATAGTTTAATCGGGATTTTTGAAATTATTGTGAAAAGTTAAATATAGGATTTATGAAATTTAATTATTTTATAAATCAGAAGGATGAAATTATAAAGGAGATTAAAGACATTTTAAAAGAATAATATAAATTGATTTTATAAAGGATTTATAAATGGATATTTATAAATGAAAATATTTGAATTATAAAACGAGTTTTTATAAGTGTTTGAATGAAGTGAAAATGAATTTTGTAAATGAATGGAATTTATAGAATGGAATTTATAAAATTAAAAATGGTGAAGTTATAAATGAAATTTATAAATAGTAAGATTTATAAATTTTGTGAAGTTATTAAAGGATATATTTGGATGAATAATTGAAATCTTATAAATTATAAGATTTATAATTATGAAGTTTAAAAGGAACGATTTTGTAAATAATCGTTTTATAAGCATTTAACTTATAATATGGACTTTTAGTTCATAATTGAGATATAAATCGAATAGGCTAATAAAGGAGATTTATAAAGGAAGTTGTTATAAATTAAATAGAAATAGAATTTGTAAACGTTGTTTTATAAATTCGCAATGACTTATTTTGATAAGTAAATTGTTATAGCCTATTAATGGGGTTATATTCACGTTTTTGACTGTGAATAATACTTTAAAATAAAATGAATAGAAATGATGAAATTGTAAATTGAAGTATATTCACGTTTTTGAATAGTGAATAATATGTTAAAGAAAATGTTTAGAATGTGATGTTTTAAATAGAAATTAAAACGATCTAACAATGTTTTTAACTGTGTTGAGATTCGAAACCATAGATTTCAACATTCATTGTTGAAATAGACGTTTTCGAGAAATAGAAGGAAATGGTGGACTATAACACTGTTGTTATAGTAAATGATTTCCGAATGGAATTTTTTTGTATAGTATTGGGATTTATATATCTATTTTAATTTCGAATCCCTATACTAGTGATTTTGGGTTGTCGTAACGATGTTTTACGCAACATTCGTTTTGGCCCAAATAAATATGTTTAAGAGAATGATTTCCTTAAAGAATGAAATATATACTTAATTTCGATTGAAGTATATTGAATATTTTCTAAGTGTTGAAAATAAATAAAATTTGTGAATTACTTATTTAATAAGTATAGAAATGTTTTCCAATATAAAGTGAATATTTTGAGAATTTATCTTTTTGAAGATAAATTGAAATGAATAATTGAAATCGTATATGCATGGATATTTTGGAATATAAATTCACTAAGGAATTTATAAAAGGAAGTGGAATTTGTTTAAAAATAAATATTGATTTATTTTTGAAGTGTGAAAAATATATATCTTGTAAAGATATTTTGGAAAATAAATAATTTGAAGAATTATTTGGAAACTGGTGATGTTGTGCATAACCATTGATAGTTCAATAACCGACTATCAATATTTCCCTTTGAATGGGTATTTGATGTGATTGATTGAATTTGAATGCCACACTTATTTTTGAATAAGCGCTCACGATTCGGGTTAACCGGGAAAAGACCATGGGGTCGTATAACCCATTCCGAATATGTGATACGTCGTTGTGAATTGCATTTGAAGATCGGTGTTGAAGACCGGATCTTTTTGAAAGCGAAAGGACAACTCGTCGATTGACTCTGCACCGAGTAGCTACGGTATTGAGTTCTCCCTATGTGATGGGAAGTCCGGACGTGATTAGAGATTATCCGGATTGCAAGGACTTCTTTGTAAGTGCCTTCGGTTTTGTTCGAGCCCGGAACAGACTTGTATGGATTGTATGTCTGACATTACAAATTGAGATATAAAGCCGATTTCTTTCAAATATATTTCTGTTGGTGGCGGAGAATTTATTCTTTTAGCTTAACACCCTTCTCTGAGACGTACGAGCTCAGAGGTTATGTAGTTGAAGGTTATCAGCGATATATTCCCAATTTGGTAATGTGACATGCTGAGTGTTGCTGTAAATGATCATTGTGTTGATTATTTGTGATAGGATCGTTTATTTGATCGTCTATCCTGGTGATCATTTCTATGATCATTTGTTGACCCAAAGAATGGCTTTTGTATAAAGTATGTTTTTGTGGACGTGACTTCGTCGAGCCTCACACCCCGTGAATGGTCAAAACAGGAAAGATGCGGCAAGGTTATGAGGGGTAGCGCCCTTTAGGATGTGTGCATTTCCTTCTGGAAAAGGGTGGTATCATGGTATGGAGCCCAGATACTTACTCATGTTGAAAACACTTTATGATTGTGTGAATTGATTGCGAGCGCTCGGTGAAAGGTCCCAAAGGACCGGGGGATGGCATATTCGGTCAGTTGTTACTCAGTTAGGGGTAACCCGGCCTTGTGTTGGTAGAGATCCGGTTTGGTTCTCGGGGATGTCCATCCAGAGGCATTCTCATGTGGCAATGGGAAGTTCCTTGGCCTGATCATTCGTTGGAAATCCAAAGAAACAATACGATCTTGTACGGTATTAGTTGTAGAACCTATCATTCACTTATGGTGGCGCCCCACTGTTTGGATGGTAGCTATAGTAGGCATAGTTCGGAATGTCTATGTTGGCTAAGATTTATATTCTACTTTCGAAATGAATTTTTCCTACACTATGCACTAATAATAATATCAAATGTTCTTTTTAATACGTATCAAGCATCTTTGACTATCATAAGGAGAAATCTCCTCCGATTCTGCGTTTGCATTGTGTGTGTGTGCGGGAGGCCTTATGGTAGTCTCATTTTTAAAAGCATTGTGAATTGAGTTTAAAAATATTCCTCTATTTTGATTTTAAAGATAAATAAACTGTTTTGAGTTCTCACACCAGTCACATGACTGACTTGGAGTTTATTGTTTTCCTTCCTAAACTCTGGGTGCCCACCAATTTTCACACGGGCAGTCGAGAGTTAGGTTTATCAGGATATTCTGGAGTTGCTGGAGGCAAGCTGGATGGCATGGCGTATTACTAGTTTATATAGTATTTCTTTTTTCCGCTGCACTATTTGTTGTTTGTTGTTGATGTTGTACACTCTGATGATGATGTAATGTAATGTATAAAATGTAATAACTGATATAGTTCTTTGTTTAAAGATTATTCGTTTATTATTATATGTTGTTCCGCTGCGAATTGTGAGATTCTGTTGTTGTTCTGTTGTTTCCTTTCCGTTCTATTTTCTGTTTTCTATTTCTCTATTTTCTACTATCTTATCTCTTCTTCTCCCTCTTTTCTTTTCTTAAATCATAACATTTCGGGTTTCCGGCCTTCGATTTCTCGGCAGTCGATAAAGTGAGTATCGATGTTGAATTTTCGAAAGTCAAAATCTTCCGGGTAGTTACAAAAATTATTATCATTTTGATAAATTGGAGTAATACATCATAGTCGTGAATTTATTTTAATATATGGAATGATTGTGTTATGTAAAGTATATGAGTTTTATAGTTATATTTGGAGTTTGTTTTAGGTTTAGAGTCTTATAAATTATGTAAAGGATGTTTCTTGAAAATTCGTGAATAATATGAGGGAGTCGACTGCAAAGGATGAGGAAAGGAACGGCTAAGATAAATTGATGTATTAATTTCAAAAGGAAACGGATAAAACGTCTTTACGTTTCAGGCTTTTAAGATCTCTTGACTTTCTAAACCTTTTTCATTTCCTTTCCTTTTAAATTTTATAAAAACAAAATAAACTCAAAAATGTTATTTAAAACCGAAACTAAGTAAGAATAAAATAAAAGAAATAATTTATTTTAAGTAAAATAGAAAAAGGAAATAAGAAATTGCTTAAAAATAGCAACCCTGACATAAAAATTACAAGAAAATCTCCAATGACTTTGGAAAATTTATTAATTCACAAAAAAATAATTTAACACAAAATTTGAATTAAAAATGGTTTTAAAACATTTTCAAGGTAAAATAATAATTTAATTTTTATTAAATAGAAAGTTAAATAAAGAAAAATGCAGTAAATACCAACTAGGCTTTATAAATTGAAATAAATTCAAATAAACTTTAGAAAAATTATATTATCATTTTAAAAATACTTAAAAGTCAAAATATACATAATATAACATATTATCACATATTAATATAAAATAAAACCAAGAAGAAGTAATTTATACAATTTAAAATAGTCATTGTTAAATAGCCCTATATACGCACAATATTGTTAAGGGTATAACTTTCACAATTTACATCCAAATTCAACGAAACGAAAAGTTGTGTTCTTAGAATTTTATGTACTTTCATAATAAAAGAAAAAAAGTTAAAATTTTAAACTTTTAAAATTTTAAGTTGAAAGTCACAGTTTGACTATTTTGACCAAAATCAGCATTTCAGGCAAATATTCAACTTACACAAGTTTAGAATTATAAATCAGATAAAAATCAAGATTATATTTAAATAATAAATTTAATCATTTCAAATAAGTAAAATAAGTTTTTAAATCAAAATCTTACATTAAAAATAATTAAAATATACAATAAAATAATTACAAAATACAGGGTTGTTACACTCTCCCCCACTCAAAACTTTTCGTCCCCAAAAAGGAATGAGGTATGGAAGGGCACAGAAAAGATAGAGTGAAATAGGATTAAGATAAGATGACAAGTAGATTGAAGTTATACCTAATAACTGTTGTTATAGGTAAGTTTTACAAGGTGGAGGTGATCTTTCCTAGATCCTCCAGAATCAAGAACACAAGCACGAAAAAGGTGGATTCAAAATGATTACCAAAGGTCTATCAAAGATTATAGAAAGATTTCTAAACAGAAAGATTATAGAAAGATGCCTATACCGGTCTATAGCAAGATAAGGATGATAAGGACAACCAAAAGATAGTTTGAAAAACAAAATAAGGAAATGAATTTGAAAGCATGGAGACTTCAACTTAAACAGAGAATAAATCTTTACACAAGTTAAATAAATCTTAACTATCTCAAATTTCATTATCTTATTATCCAATCATCTAAAATTAACCATTTTTAAAACCATGGATTTGAAAAATAATCATTTATCACACTCACAGTGTCCTTAATAAATTTTATTCTTCTTTATTCCTAATCAAAATTAAATTTATTCCTCTCAATATATTTATCACTCATGTTAAATATATTTACACTTTTTTTTTATAACTACTTTCTTTTATTCTTAGTTCTTTTAACATCATTTTATTGTAAGTCATTCAATTACCCTTTATTATATTTACCTCTGTTAATCATTTTATAATTAAAATTTAAGTGTATAACATTTATTATAACCACTCAAATTTTATTTATACATCTTTTTTATATTGTATATTATCCAATAACAATTTTAACTTCTGAAATTTTGGTAAGTTATATTTGTATGCAATTGTATTATACAAATAAAATTTCCAATTCAATCATTTCAAGCTTAAATAATTAAATTTTTTTTATTTTCTTTTTATAATTGAAATTATTCTTTAAAAAGAGAATTTAAGAATTAAATTTCCGATTTCTTCAGACAATTTAGTGATAAGAAATAATATATATACATATATAATATGTCAAATCAAATTTCAATCCTATATCTATATATATATATATTATAAATCAAGTCATATTTTAGAAATTAAAATCAATTTAATTTACCAAAACAAAGCTGTAGCAAGACTACATAACAGTCTCTTAACTTCGAAACACGAAAATGAACGTCGATGATGTCGCGATCATCACCGAAGCTATTTTCCAGCGACAAAGAGAAGAGCACTAATTTTAAACCTTTAAAATTCTTTGAAAACAAATTCTATTCAAAATACTTTAAATAATATAACCTTTTAAAACTTTAAACCAAAGTTCGAAATAATCGGAATTTAAATCCTCAAATTCTTGTTTTAAATTCATTTCAGTTTCCAAATAAATTTATAAACAAATATTTATAAATCTATTTGTAGAACAATAAATGATAAATCAAGTATTATCATTTCAAATTATCAATTTAAATCATTTCATTAAGTTCCATAAATTTACTTATATATCAAAATTTATTTCATTAACAATTTTTTTTTAAAAAATATATTGTGTCCGTTTGTTCTGTCAAAGTGTTTTAGAAATCCTATCGATAGCGTTGATCTGACGAATCGATCGGAAACCCAAATCAACATCAACAACCCAAACAACACAATATATAAACAAAACATAGATATACAAGTACAATTCAAAATGTTTAGAAGAATAGATTGGAAACAAAAGACAAGATGATTAAATAACAAAATAGAGAGGTGGATTAACTTAAATAAATCACGGGCAACCTTAACCGGGTCAACCTTGACTTAAAGAATAAGATCAATGTGGATTTTCTAGGGTAAATCTACATTCGATCTCGAGAGTTAGAGTTTGGAATAACAAAAGATATTAGCATGTAAACCAAGGATAGATATAAATCTCTGGTGAATCGATGCTAATTTGTAAAGGAGTTTTCCCCCTTCTTTTTTTCAATTCAATTTGAAATTGGCGTGATTGCCGACTTACTAGAAAGATCATTCGAAGCGGAGTTATGAAATACTCCAGAGTCAAAAGAAGATGAATAGTGAAGGATACGAATGGATTTTGGAATCGTAGGGAACGTTCCAAAATTCAAAGGAATTGAGTCAAAAAGGAAGAGATTCAAACTCGAATGTAAGTGGTTCTGTAAATACATTCACTCCATATGCTGAGTTTTGCCTAGAGCAACCAAAGCTCTGATACCAAATGTAACGACTCGGTATTTTCAACCATTCGCATCCATTATAAGTGTATGGGTAGACACTCATGCCGAAATTGAATCGCTCAAAATACCGCGTTGTGAATAAAAATTTGGCAAATCTCAGAATATACAGTAAATAAAATCATAGATCACAGACACAGAGTATATAAAATGCAACGGAAGAAAAAGAGATATAGTAGTTCATGAAGCTACTATATAAAAATATAAGATACATCAGAGTTAAATAAGATACAACAGAAGAGTAACAGGATACATCAGGTACAAATCAGATACATCACTGAACCACTGGATACTGAAACAAAATAGATGGCTGGATCTTCAAGGAAAGCTCCAACGCCGAAGGTGAATCTTGAATGCTAACTCAATCAATCTGACTCGAGCGTAAAGCAAAATACAAAACCCTCGAGTCAGGACATAAATACTTATAAACTGTAAATCAACTCAAGTGAACAGTAACAAAATGCATCAGTAACTTAAAGGATGCTGGGACCGCCCATCCTCTAAGGATCCGTTAAACTATTTACTATGTAGTAATATACGCTATATACGGTAGTGTCTAATCAGTAAAGTATAATCATATAGAAAATAGCGTTAAGGGGATGGTGAACCTTAACGCGGTCGGATCTTTAAAACCAAAATCGTAGTGGGCTCGTTATAAGGATATGACACGGCACGCGAGGCAATGCCAGGGTGGATACACCGTTTGCACTCCCGGACCGGTGGTGACGGCAAGCCAACAGCTTCCGCCCTCCTTGAACAATACCCCCGAATCAAAGTGGCACCACCGAATCGAATCACAACAGTAATAGAATGGTTTCCGATGGAGCATGCTCGATGAAAGGGTGCGACCCTTTGTGTAGCCCGGTATAGCTCCTGTTTTAGTCATATATGCCAACTCATAGGAGTTGGGTCCACGTAATATACCTCGAGAACGTCGCCACCATCCTACTCCATTCTGGAATCTCCACCGCGTACACAATTGTTAAAGTGGTTTTCGGTATTGGCCGGCTATAAGACAATATCCGATCCCGGTCTCTTTAACAACCAATCGTTATTATAACCCGTAGTTATGACTTTTTAAAACAATATTTATACTTCAAAATAAAATATTATTTCAACCCAAATCTTTATCAAAATAAAGATTAAATCATTCCAAAATATCATATCTTTCGGATCTTCTTTTCAAATCATTTTAATATCAAAATATCATATCTTTCAAAACTCCATTTTCAAACCATCTTAATATATCAAAATATCATATGTTTTCAAAACCACATTTCAATCATTTAATATATCAAAATATCATATGTTTTCAAAACCACATTTCAATCATTTAATATATCAAAATATCATATCTTTTTGAAACCACATTCATTTCAAATCATTATTCATTTTATTCCATTTAAAATATCATTTCAATCCATATTTCAAAACAGTATATATTCTAAAAATCATTTTTAATCATTAAAATGAAGTTATTATGTTTAATAACTAAATTATTAAATTTCCAAAATTTTCGACTTCCAAAGTTCATTTATTCACTTAAGTTTATCAAAGCAGTGAAAATTCACTTTTCGTGGCATTTAGAAAACGCTACGGAAAAATACATTCAAAACAGTTCAATTTAACAAAAGACAACATTTTAAAATGTTGTAATAGGGTTTACTTAAATTTCGAATAAACTTAGTTAAATTTAACAATTTATAGAACTTACAAAAATTTCTATAATAGCTTTTAATTCAATTTAGCATTTTAGTTCATTATCATCAACTACAGCATTTTCAAATGCTGTAATATCATTTACATTGTAATTAATAGCATTTCAAAAATACAGTCAATTAACTTCAAATATTCAATATAATTTATCAACCAATTATATTTTTATTTAAAACATTTTTAACTTATAAAATCATACATTTTCACATTTATAACATCATTTAATTTTTCCTCAAGTTCATGATTTTATAAAGTTAAATTTCCATTCAAAAATCAAGATTTAATAATAATTCACTTATTAAATTGCAATGTTCAATTTTAAATCCATTACATTAAATTTCAACTTAACACTTAAGTTCAAATTCTCAAATATAACTTAATTTATTTTTATTTACTTAACTAAAAGTTAACTTTTAAGTCAATTTCATAAATTTCCAATTTTAGTTATATTCAAAATTTCAACTTAAAATATTCATTCATTTCACATTTCAACTTTGTTAAAAATCTCTAATATGATATAAAATCACTTTTAATTCGTTTAAATTCAAATTATCATAATTATCATAATTTCATATTCAATTTAATTTCCAATTATAATTAAATCAAATTTTCCAAAATAACTTACGTTCAAAATTTTCATTAATTCATTTCACTTACAATTGTTCAGAAAATCAATAATATTTTACAAAAATCATTTTTTATTAAATCTCAAATCAAAATATTATATTAATTAAATTTCTAAAATATTTTAAAAATTTTAGAAAAACATATTTTAACTACGGGCCTGTATAAAATTTTCTACGCTAGGTAAAGTGATACGGGTAATATATCATTTCAACCCGTAATTTACAAAGAAAAATCCGGGTTTTATCATTTCAAACCCGCAATCCCAAGTCGAAATTAAAATTTTAAAACCATTCAGGCCTATCATTTCAGCCCATAATATTTTTTTCTAACAGGGAACTTGCAGTGTGATCATATGCAGAAATAATATAAACAAGGTCAATATCACAATATACAGTCATATATCAGATGTCAGGTGAAAATTAACAGTTTTAACATGGTAATAATATGGTAATAACATGGCATAGCATATCATATGATCATCATTAACTTGCATAAACATTTTTTATTACTAAACCCTTGTCATCAATTCACTTTTCATAAGTATAAATGTCAGAGTGAGAAAGACTCATTTTTTCAAGCTGAAGACCAAAACTACAAACACAAGTGCGATTCCAAAAGCACGACAAGCACGATATAGCATGACTTTTGATTTGAATGAATGGAGGGCCTTGATATTTGTCTTGTAAACAATAACCAAAACAAGACAATACACACATAAATATTCAACGCAAAACAATGTTGAAACAATGAAAATACGAAGCAACAAAGGAATAGATTGCTTGACCTTGCTTTAACCATTCAAATTCTTGGCCTAGGAGGTTCTTGGGTTCAGCCTTGATGATGATATAGCTTAGGTTTGGCACCATAACTCACGGCTAGAAGGAGTATGGAGTGGTAGGGTTATAACATGAAGCATACAATTGATCAAGGCAACATATATGAAGTTTTTGAGCACAACAAGGCTCGGCCTTGGGTCAAGTGGGGCTTGGCCATACTTGTACAGGTTTGGACAGTAGATGGAGGGGTGTGGGGAGGTCTGGAAAAGGTGGTGGTGGCGGCCTATGGTGGTGGCCAAGGTGGTGAATGAAGATATGAAGTGATAGGGGTGGCTATCATGAATGTTTCAAGGCTTTATGCAGTGTTTTTTGTGGAGTTTTGGTTCATGGAGTCTTGGCCATGTCAATTTCAGATCTGGACAGAGGCTAAAATGAAGTGTAGTGGTGGTAGCAAGGTGGTGGTCATGGCTAGAGGTGGTGGCCATGGTGAAGTATGAAGGTGGTGTAGTAATAGTGGTGGCTAGTGCATTGTTTTGGATATTATTTGCAATTTTGTGGAGTTTTGTCACCAAGGGAGGTGTGGCCATGGATGGATCTGAAATGATGGCTGGAGATGATGCCAAGGAAGAGTGGTAGGGGATGGTGGAGAGTATGGTGGTGATGGTGGGTGGTAGAGGCCAATCCAGAAAGCATAGAAAACTAGGCAAAATACATAGAAAATGAGAAGAAAAAGGTAGAAAAAGATGTAGCCATTACCAGATTTTTTTCTCAAGATGGAGGCCATGATTTTTAGGGTTTTGGAGCTTGTAAATTCGTGAATAATATGTGGGAGTTGGCTGCAAAGGATGTGGAAAGGAATGGCTAAGATAAATTGATGTATTAATTGCAAAAGGAAACGGATAAAACGTCTTTACGTTTCAGGCTTTTAAGATCTCTTAACTTTCTAAACCTTTTGCATTTCCTTTCCTTTTAAATTTTATAAAAACAAAATAAACTCAAAAATATTATTTAAAACCGAAACTAAGTAAGAATAAAATAAAAGAAATAATTTATTTTAAGTAAAATAGAAAAAGGAAATAAGAAATTGCTTACAAATAGCAACCCTAACATAAAAATTACAAGAAAATCTCCAATGACTTTGGAAAATTTATTACTTCACAAAAAAAATATTTTAACACAAAATTTGAATTAAAAATGGTTTTAAAACATTTTCAAGGTAAAATAATAATTTAATTTTTATTAAATAGAAAGTTAAATAAAGAAAAATGCAGTAAATACCAACTAGGCTTTATAAATTGAAATAAATTCAAATAAACTTTAGAAAAATTATATTATCGTTTCAAAAATACTTAAAAGTCAAAATATACATAATATAACATATTATCACATATTAACATAAAATAAAACCAAGAAGAAGTAATTTATACAATTTAAAATAGTCATTGTTAAATAGCCCTATATACGCACAATATTGTTAAGGGTATAACTTTCACAATTTACATCCAAATTCAACGAAACGAAAAGTGGTGTTCTTAGAATTTTATGTACTTTCATAATAAAATAAAAAAAATTAAAATTTTAAACTTTTAAAATTTTAAGTTGAAAGTCACAGTTTGACTATTTTGACCAAAATCAGCATTTCAGACAAATATTCAACTTACACAAGTTTGGAATTAAAACTCATATAAAAATCAAGATTATATTTAAATAATAAATTTAATCATTTCAAATAAGTAAAATAAGTTTTTAAATCAAAATCTTACATTAAAAATAATTAAAATATACAATAAAATAATTACAAAATACAGAGTTGTTACACTCTCCCCCACTCATAACTTTTCGTCTCCGAAAAGGAATGAGGTATGGAAGGGCACAGAAAAGATAGAGTGAAATAGGATTAAGATAAGATGACAAGTAGATTGAAGTTATACCCGATAACTGTTGTTATAGGTAAGTTTTACAAGGTGGAGGTGATTTTCCTAGATCCTCCAGAATCAAGAACACAAGTACGAAAAAGGTGGATTCAAAATGATTACCAAAGGTCTATCAAAGATTATAGAAAGATTTCTAAACAGAAAGATTATAGAAAGATGCTTAT
The DNA here is from genome assembly GCA_030765085.1 of Allium cepa. Classification (NCBI taxonomy): domain Eukaryota; kingdom Viridiplantae; phylum Streptophyta; class Magnoliopsida; order Asparagales; family Amaryllidaceae; genus Allium; species Allium cepa. The sequence continues at coordinate 624,380,400 of CM060939.1, forward strand.
ACCGATCTATAGCAAGATAAGGATGATAAGGACAACCAAAAGATAGTTTGAAAAACAAAATAAGGAAATGAATTTGAAAGCATGGAGATTTCAACTTAAACAGAGAATAAATCTTTACACAAGTTAAATAAATCTTAACTATCTCAAATTTCATTATCTTATTATCCAATCATCTAAAATTAACCATTTTTAAATCCATGGGTTTGAAAAATAATCATTTATTACACTCACAGTGTACTTAATAAATTTTATTCTTCTTTATTCCTAATCAAAATTAAATTTATTCCTCTCAATATATTTATCACTCATGTTAAATATATTTACAACTTTTTTTATAACTACTTTCTTTTATTTTTAGTTCTTTTAACATCATTTTATTGTAAGTCATTCAATTACCCTTTATTATATTTACCTCTGTTAATAATTTTATAATAAAATTTAAGTGTATAACATTTATTATAACCACTCAAATTTTATTTATACGTCTTTTTTATATTGTATATTATCCAATTACATTTTTAACTTCTGAAATTTTGGTAAGTTATATTTGAATGCAATTTGTATTATACAAATAAAATTTCCAATTCAATCATTTCAAGCTTAAATAATTAAATTTTTCTTTTTTTTCTTTTTATAATTGAAATTATTCTTTAAAAATAGAATTTAAGAATTAAATTTCCGATTTCTTCAGACCATTTAGAGATAAGAAATAATATATATACATATATAATATGTCAAATCAAATTTCAATCATATATATATATATATTATAAATCAAGTCATATTTTAGAAATTCAAATCAATTTAATTTCCCAAAACAAAGCTGTAGCAAGACTACATAACAGTCTCTTAACTTCGAAACTCGAAAATGAACGTCGATGATGTCGCGATCATCACCGAAGTTATTTTCCAGCGACAAAGAGAAGAGCACTAATTTTAAACCTTTAAAATTCTTTGAAAACAAATTCTATTCAAAATACTTTAAATAATATAACCTTTTAAAACTTTAAACCAAAGTTCGAAATAATCGGAATTTAAATCATCAAATTCTTGTTTTAAATTCATTTCAGTTTCCAAATAAATTTATAAACAAATATTTATAAATCTATTTGTAGAACAATAAATGATAAATCAAGTATTATCATTTCAAATTATCAATTTAAATCATTTCATTAAGTTCCATAAATTTACTTATATATCAAAATTTATTTCATTAACAATTTTTTTTTAAAATATATTGTGTCCGTTTGTTCTGTCAAAGTGTTTTAGAAATCCTATCGATAGCGTTGATCTGACGAATCGATCGAAAACCCAAATCAACATCAACAACCCAAACAACACAATATATAAACAAAACATAGATATACAAGTACAATTCAAAATGTTTAGAAGAATAGATTGGAAACAAAAGACAAGATGATTAAATAACAAAATAGAGAGGTGGATTAACTTAAATAAATCACGGGCAACCTTAACCGGGTCAACCTTGACTTAAAGAATAAGATCAATGTGGATTTTCTAGGGTAAATCTACATTCGATCTCGAGAGTTAGAGTTTGGAATAACAAAAGATATTAGCATCTAAACCAAGGATAGATATAAATCTCTGGTGAATCGATGCTAATTTGTAAAGGAGTTTTCCCCCTTCTTTTTTTCAATTCAATTTGAAATTGGCGTGACTGCCGACTTACTAGAAAGATCATTCGAAGCGGAGTTATGAAATACTCCAGTGTCAAAAGAAGATGAATAGTGAAGGATACGAATGGATTTTGGAATCGTAGGGAACGTTCCAAAATTCAAAGGAATTGAGTCAAAAAGGAAGAGATTCAAACTCGAATGTAAGTGGTTCTGTAAATACATTCACTCCATATGCTGAGTTTTGCCTAGAGCAACCAAAGCTCTGATACCAAATGTAACGACTCGGTATTTTCAACCATTCGCATCCATTATAAGTGTATGGGTAGACACTCATGCCGAAATTGAATCGCTCAAAATACCGCGTTGTGAATAAAAATTTGGCAAATCTCAGAATATACAGTAAATAAAATCATAGATCACAGACACAGAGTATATAAAATGCAGCGGAAGAAAAAGAGATATAGTAGTTCATGAAGCTACTATATAAAAATATAAGATACATAAGAGTTAAAAAAGATACAACAGAAGAGTAACATGATACATCAGGTACAAATCAGATACATCACTGAACCACTGGATACTGAAACAAAATAGATGGCTGGATCTTCAAGGAAAGCTCCAACGCCGAAGGTGAATCTTGAATGCTAACTCAATCAATCTGACTCGAGCGTAAAGCAAAATACAAAACCCTCGAGTCAGGACATAAATACTTATAAACTGTAAATCAACTCAAGTGAACAGTAACAAAATGCATCAGTAACTTAAAGGATGCCTGGGACCGCCCATCCTCTAAGGATCCGTTAAACTATTTACTATGTAGTAATATACGCTATATACGGTAGTGTCTAATCAGTAAAGTATAATCATATAGAAAATAGCGTTAAGGGGATGGTGAACCTTAACGCGGTCGGATCTTTAAAACCAAAATCGTAGTGGGCTCGTTATAAGGATATGACACGGCACGCGAGGCAATGCCAGGGTGGATACACCGTTTGCACTCCCGGCCCTGTGGTGACGGCAAGCCAACAGCTTCCGCCCTCCTTGAACAATACCCCCGAATCAAAGTGGCACCACCGAATCGAATCACAACAGTAATAGAATGGTTTCCGATGGAGCATGCTCGATGAAAGGGTGCGACCCTTTGTGTAGCCCGGTATAGCTCCTGTTTTAGTCATATATGCCAACTCATGGGAGTTGGGTCCACGTAATATACCTCGAGAACGTCGCCACCATCCTACTCCATTCTGGAATCTCCACCGCGTACACAATTGTTAAAGTGGTTTTCGGTATTGGCCGGCTATAAGACAATATCCGATCCCGGTCTCTTTAACAACCAATCGTTATTATAACCCGTAGTTATGACTTTTTAAAACAATATTTATACTTCAAAATAAAATATTATTTCAACCCAAATCTTTATCAAAATAAAGATTAAATCATTCCAAAATATCATATCTTTCGGATCTTCTTTTCAAATCATTTTAATATCAAAATATCATATCTTTCAAAACTCCATTTTCAAACCATCTTAATATATCAAAATATCATATGTTTTCAAAACCACATTTCAATCATTTAATATATCAAAATATCATATGTTTTCAAAACCACATTTCAATCATTTAATATATCAAAATATCATATCTTTTTGAAACCACATTCATTTCAAATCATTATTCATTTTATTCCATTTAAAATATCATTTCAATCCATATTTCAAAACAGTATATATTCTAAAAATCATTTTTAATCATTAAAATGAAGTTATTATGTTTAATAACTAAATTATTAAATTTCCAAAATTTTCGACTTCCAAAGTTCATTTATTCACCTAAGTTTATCAAAGCAGTGAAAATTCACTTTTCGTGGCATTTAGAAAACGCTACGGAAAAATACATTCAAAACAGTTCAATTTAACAAAAGACAACATTTTAAAATGTTGTAATAGGGTTTACTTAAATTTCGAATAAACCTAGTTAAATTTAACAATTTATAGCACTTACAAAAATTTCTATAATAGCTTTTAATTCAATTTAGCTTTTTAGTTCATTATCATCAACTACAGCATTTTCAAATGCTGTAATATCATTTACATTGTAATTAATAGCATTTCAAAAATACAGTCAATTAACTTCAAATATTCAATATAATTTATCAACCAATTATATTTTTATTTAAAACATTTTTAACTTATAAAATCATACATTTTCACATTTATAACATCATTTAATTTTTCCTCAAGTTCATGATTTTATAAAGTTAAATTTCCATTCAAAAATCAAGATTTAATAATAATTCACTTATTAAATTGCAATGTTCAATTTTAAATCCATTACATTAAATTTCAACTTAACACTTAAGTTCAAATTCTCAAATATAACTTAATTTATTTTTATTTACTTAACTAAAAGTTAACTTTTAAGTCAATTTCATAAATTTCCAATTTTAGTTATATTCAAAATTTCAACTTAAAATATTCATTCATTTCACATTTCAACTTTGTTAAAAAATCATTAATATGATATAAAATCACTTTTAATTCGTTTAAATTCAAATTATCATAATTTATCATAATTTCATATTCAATTTAATTTCCAATTATAATTAAATCAAATTTTCCAAAATAACTTACGTTCAAAATTTTCATTAATTCATTTCACTTACAATTGTTCAGAAAATCAATAATATTTTACAAAAATCATTTTTTATTAAATCTCAAATCAAAATATTATATTAATTAAATTTCTAAAATATTTTAAAAATTTTAGAAAAACATATTTTAACTACGGGCCTGTATAAAATTTTCTACGCTAGGTAAAGTGATACGGGTAATATATCATTTCAACCCGTAATTTACAAAGAAAAATCCGGGTTTTATCATTTCAAACCCGCAATCCCAAGTCGAAATGAAAATTTTAAAACCATTCAGGCCTATCATTTCAGCCCATAATATTTTTTTCTAACAGGGAACTTGCAGTGTGATCATATGCAGAAATAATATAAACAAGGTCAATATCACAATATACAGTCATATATCAGATGTCAGGTGAAAATTAACAGTTTTAACATGGTAATAAGATGGCATATCATATCATATGATCATCATTAACTTGCATAAACATTTTTTTTTACTAAACACTTGTCATCAATTCACTTTTCATAAGTATAAAAGTCGGAGTGAGAAAGACTCACTTTTTCAAGCTGAAGACCAAAACAACAAACACAAGTGCGATTCCAAAAGCACGACAAGCACGATATAGCATGACTTTTGATTTGAATGAATGGAGAGCCTTGATATTTGTCTTGTAAACAATAACCAAAACAAGACAATACACACATAAATATTCAACGCAAAACAATGTTGAAACAATGAAAATACGAAGCAACAAAGGAATAGATTACTTGACCTTGCTTTAACCATTCAAATTCTTGGCCTAGGAGGTTCTTGGGTTCAGCCATGATGATGATATAGCTCAGGTTTGGCACCATAACTCACGGTTAGAAGGAGTATGGAGTGGTAGGGTTATAACATGAAGCATACAATTGATCAAGGCAACATATATGAAGTTTTTGAGCACAACAAGGCTCGGCCTTGGGTCAAGTGGGGCTTGGCCATACTTGTACATGTTTGGACAGTAGATGGAGGGGTGTGGGGAGGTCTAGAAAAGGTGGTGGTGGCGGCCTATGGTGGTGGATGAAGATATGAAGTGATAGGGTGGCTATCATGAATGTTTCAAGGCTTTATGCAATGTTTTTTGTGGTTCATGGAGTCTTGGCCATGTCAATTTCAGATCTGGACAGAGGCTAAAATTAAGTGTAGTGGTGGTAGCAAGGTGGTGGTCATGGCTAGAGGTGGTGGCCATGGTGAAGTATGAAGGTGGTGAAGTAATAGTGGTGGCTAGTGCATTGTTTTGGACATTATTTGCAATTTTGTGGAGTTTTGTCACCAAGGGAGGTGTGGCCATGGATGGATCTGAAATGATGGCTGGAGATGATGCCAAGGAAGAGTGGTAGGGGATGGTGGAGAGTATGGTGGTGATGGTGGGTGGTAGAGGCCAATCCAGAAAGCATAGAAAACTAGGCAAAATACATAGAAAATGAGAAGAAAAAGGTAGAAAAAGATGTAGCCATTACCATATTTTTTTCTCAAGATGGAGGCCATGATTTTAAGGGTTTTGGAGCTTGAAAATTCGTGAATAATATGAGGGAGTCGGCTGCAAAGGATGAGGAAAAGAATGGGTAAGATAAATTGATGTATTAATTGCAAAAGGAAACGGATAAAACGTCTTAAAGTTTCAGGCTTTTAAGATCTCTTAACTTTCTAAACCTTTTGCATTTCCTTTCCTTTTAAATTTTATAAAAACAAAATAAACTCAAAAATGTTATTTAAAACCGAAACTAAGTAAGAATAAAAAAAAAGAAATAATTTATTTTAAGTAAAATAGAAAAAGGAAATAAGAAATTGCTTAAAAATAGCAACCGTGACATAAAAATTACAAGAAAATCTCCAATGACTTTGGAAAATTTATTACTTCACAAAAAAATATTTTAACACAAAATTTGAATTAAAAATGGTTTTAAAACATTTTCAAGGTAAAATAATAATTTAAAATTTATTAAATAGAAAGTTAAATAAAGAAAATTCAGTAAATACCAACTAGGCTTTATAAATTGAAATAAATTCAAATAAACTTTAGAAAAATTATATTATCATTTTAAAAATACTTAAAAGTCAAAATATACATAATATAACATATTATCACATATTAACATAAAATAAAACAAAAAAGAAGTAATTTATACAATTTAAAATAGTCATTGTTAAATAGTCCTATATACGCACAATATTGTTAAGGGTATAACTTTCACAATTTACATCCAAATTCAACGAAACGAAAAGTGGTGTTCTTAGAATTTTATGTACTTTCATAATAAAAGAAAAAAAATTTAAACTTTTAAAATTTTAAGTTGAAAGTCACAGTTTGACTATTTTGACCAAAATCAGCATTTCAGGCAAATATTCAACTTACACAAGTTTGGAATTATAACTCATATAAAAATCAAGATTATATTTAAATAATAAATTTAATCATTTCAAATAAGTAAAATAAGTTTTTAAATCAAAATCTTACATTAAAAATAATTAAAATATACAATAAAATAATTACAAAATACAGGGTTGTTACACTCTCCCCCACTCAAAACTTTTCGTCCCCGAAAAGGAATGATGTATGGAAGGGCACAAAAAAGATAGAGTGAAATAGGATTAAGATAAGATGACAAGTAGATTGAAGTTATACCTGATAACTGTTGTTATAGGTAAGTTTTACAAGGTGGAGGTGATCTTTCCTAGATCCTCCAGAATCAAGAACACAAGCACGAAAAAGGTGGATTCAAAATGATTACCAAAGGTCTATCAAAGATTATAGAAAGATTTCTAAACAGAAAGATTATAGAAAGATGCCTATACCGGTCTATAGCAAGATAAGGATGATAAGGACAACCAAAAGATAGTTTGAAAAACAAAATAAGGAAATGAATTTGAAAGCATGGAGATTTCAACTTAAACAGAGAATAAATCTTTACACAAGTTAAATAAATCTTAACTATCTCAAATTTCATTATCTTATTATCCAATCATCTAAAATTAACCATTTTTAAAACCATGGGTTTGAAAAATAATAATTTATTACACTCACAGTGTACTTAATAAATTTTATTCTTCTTTATTCCTAATCAAAATTAAATTTATTCCTCTCAATATATTTATCACTCATGTTAAATATATTTACACTTTTTTTTTATAACTACTTTCTTTTATTCTTAGTTCTTTTAACATCATTTTATTGTAAGTCATTCAATTACCCTTTATTATATTTACCTCTGTTAATCATTTTATAATTAAAATTTAAGTGTATAACATTTATTATAACCACTCAAATTTTATTTATACATCTTTTTTATATTGTATATTATCCAATTACATTTTTAACTTCTGAAATTTTGGTAAGTTATATTTGAATGCAATTGTATTATACAAATAAAATTTCCAATTCAATCATTTCAAGCTTAAATAATTAAATTTTTTTTATTTTCTTTTTATAATTGAAATTATTCTTTAAAAATAGAATTTAAGAATTAAATTTCTGAATTCTTCAGACCATTAAGAGATAAGAAATATATATATACATATATAATATGTCAAATCAAATTTCAATCATATATCTATATATATATATATTATAAATCAAGTCATATTTTAGAAATTCAAATCAATTTAATTTCCCAAAACAAAGCTGTAGCAAGACTACAGAACAGCCTCTTAACTTCGAAACTCGAAAATGAACGTGGATGATGTCGCGATCATCACCGAAGTTATTTTCCAGCGACAAAGAGAAGAGCACTAATTTTAAACCTTTAAAATACTTTGAAAACAAATTCTATTCAAAATACTTTAAATAATATAACCTTTTAAAACTTTAAACCAAAGTTCGAAATAATCGGAATTTATAAATTTATAAACAAATATTTATAAATCTATTTGTAGAACAATAAATGATAAATCAAGTATTATCATTTCAAATTATTAATTTAAATCATTTCATTAAGTTCCATAAATTTACTTATATATCAAAATTTATTTCATTAACAAATTTTTTTTAAATATATTGTGTCCGTTTGTTCTGTCAAAGTATTTTAGAAATCCTATCGATAGCGTTTATCAGACGAATCGATCGGAAACCCAAATCAACATCAACAACCCAAACAACACAATATATAAAACAAAACATAGATATACAAGTACAATTCAAAATGTTTAGAAGAATAGATTGGAAACAAAAGACAAGATGATTAAATAACAAAATAGAGAGGTGGATTAACTTAAATAAATCACGGGCAACCTTAACCGGGTCAACCTTGACTTAAAGAATAAGATTAATGTGGATTTTCTAGGGTAAATCTACGTTCGATCTCGAGAGTTAGAGTTTGGAATAACAAAAGATATTAGCATCTAAACCAAGGATAGATATAAATATCTGGTGAATCGATGCTAATCTGTAAAGGAGTTTTCCCCCTTCTTTTTTTCAATTCAATTTGAAATTGGCGTGACCGCCGACTTACTAGAAAGATCATTCGAAGCGGAGTTATGAAATACTCCAGAGTCAAACAAAGATGAATAGTGAAGGATACGAATGGATTTTGGAATCGTAGGGAACGTTCCAAAATTCAAAGGAATTGAGTCAAAAAGGAAGAGATTCAAACTCGAATGTAAGTGGTTCTGTAAATACATCCACTCCATATGCTGAGTTTTGCCAAGAACTACCAAAGCTCTGATACCAACTGTAACGACTCGGTATTTTCAACCATTCGCATCCATTATAAGTGTATGGGTAGACACTCATGGCGAAATTGAATTGCTCAAAATACCGCGTTGTGAATAAAAATTTGGCAAATCTCGGAATATACAGTAAATAAAATCACAGATCACAGACAGAGAGTATATAAAATGCAGCGGAAGAAAAAGAGATAGTAGTTCATGAAGCTACTATATAAAATATAAGATACATCAGAGTTATATAAGATACAACAGAAGAGTAACAGGATACATCAGGTACAAATCAGATACATCACTGAGCCACTGGATACTGAAACAAAATAGATGGCTGGATCTTCAAGGAAAGCTCCAACGCCGAAGGTGAATCTTGAATGCCGACTCAATCAATCTGACCCGAGCGTAAAGCAAAATACAAAACCCTCGAGTCAGGACATAAATACTTATAAACTGTAAATCAACTCAAGTGAACAGTAACAAAATGCATCAGTAACTTAAAGGATGCTTGGGACCCGCCCATCCTCTAAGGATCCGTTAAACTATTTACTATGGAGTAATATACGCTATATACGGTAGTGTCTAATCAGTAAAGTATAATCATATAGAAAATAGCGTTAAGGGGATGGTGAACCTTAACGCGGTCGGATCTTTAAAACCAAAATCGTAGTGGGCTCGATATAAGGATATGACACGGCACGCGAGGCAATGCCAAGGTGGATACACCGTTTGCACTCCCGGACCGGTGGTAACGGCAAGCCAGTAGCTTCCGCCCACCTCGAACAATACCCCCGAATCAAAGTGGCACCACCGAATCGAATCACAACAGTAATAGAATGGTTTCCGATGGAGCATGCTCGATGAAAGGGTGCGACCCTTTGTGTAGCCCGGTATAGCTCATGTTTTAGTCATATATGCCAACTCACGGGAGTTGGCTCCACGTAATATACCTCGAGAACGTCGCCACCATCCTACTCCATTCTAGAATCTCCACCGCGTACACAGTTGTTAAAGTGGTTTTCGGTATTGGCCGGCTATAAGACAATATCCGATCCCGGTCTCTTTAACAACCAATCGTTATTATAACCCGTAGTTATGACTTTTTAAAACAATATTTATACTTCAAAATAAAATATTATTTCAACCCAAATCTTTATCAAAATAAAGATTAAACCATTCCAAAATATCATATCTTTCGGATCTTCTTTTCAAATCATTTTAATATCAAAATATCATATCTTTCAAAACTCCATTTTCAAACCATCTTAATATATCAAAATATCATATGTTTTCAAAACCATATTTCAATCATTTAATATAGCAAAATATCATATGTTTTCAAAACCACATTTCAATCATTTAATATATCAAAATATCATATCTTTTTGAAACCACATTCATTTCAAATCATTATTCATTTTATTCCATTTAAAATATCATTTCAATCCATATTTCAAAACAGTATATATTCCAAAAATCATTTTTAATCATTAAAATGAAGTTATTATGTTTAATAATTAAATTATTAAATTTCCAAAATTTTCGACTTCCAAAGTTCATTTATTCACTTAGGTTTATCAAAGCAGTGAAAATTCACTTTTCGTTGCATTTAGAAAACGCTACGGAAAAATACATTCAAAACAGTTCAATTTAACAAAAGACAACATTTTAAAATGCTGTAATAGGGTTTACTTAAATTTCGAATAAACTTAGTTAAATTTAACAATTTATAGCACTTACAAAAATTGCTATAATAGCTTTTAATTCAATTTAGCTTTTTAGTTCATTATCATCTACTACAGCATTTTCAAATGCTGTAATATCATTTACATTGTAATTAATAGCATTTCAAAAATACAGTCAATTAACTTCAAATATTCAATATAATTTCTCAACCAGTTATATTTTTATTTAAAAAAAATTTAACTTATAAAATCATACATTTTCACATTAATAACATCATTTAATTTTTCCTCAAGTTCATGATTTTATAAAGTTAAATTTCCATTCAAAAATAAAGATTTAATAATAATTCACTTATTAAATTGCAATGTTCAATTTTAAATCCATTACATTAAATTTCAACTTAACACTTAAGTTCAAATTCTCAAATATAACTTAATTTATTTTTATTTACTTAACTAAAAGTTCACTTTTAAGTCAATTTCATAAATTTCCAATTTTAGTTATATTCAAAATTTCAACTTAAAATATTCATTCATTTCACATTTCAACTTTGTTAAAAAATCATTAATATGATATAAAATCACTTTTAATTCATTTAAATTCAAATTATCATAAATTTATCATAATTTCATATTCAATTTAATTTCCAATTATAATTAAATCAAATTTTCCAAAATAACTTACGTTTAAAATTTTCATTAATTCATTTCACTTACAATTGTTCAGAAAATCAATAATATTTTATAAAAATCATTTTTTATTAAATCTCAAATCAAAATATTATATTAATTAAATTTCTAAAATATTTTAAAAATTTTAAAAAAACATATTTTAACTATGGGCCTGTATAAAATTTTCTACGCTAGGTAAAGTGATACGGGTAATATATCATTTCAACCCGTAATTTACAAAGAAAAATCCGGGTTTTATCATTTCAAACCCGCAATCCCAAGTCAAAATGAAAAATTTAAAACCATTCAGGCCTATCATTTCAGCCCATAACATTTTTTTCTAACAGGGAACTTGCAGTGTGATCATATGCATGAATAATATAAACAAGGTCAATATCATAATATACAGTCATATATCAGATGTCAGGTGAAAATTAACAGTTTTAACATGGTAATAATATGGTAATAACATGGCATAGCATATCATATGATCATCATTAACTTGCATAAACATTTTTTATTACTAAACACTTGTCATCAATTTACTTTTCATAAGTATAAATGTCAGAGTGAGAAAGACTCACTATTTCAAGCTGAAGACCAAAACAACAAACACAAGTGCGATTCCAAAAGCACGACAAGCACGATATAGCATGACTTTTGATTTGAATGAATGGAGAGCCTTGATATTTGTCTTGTAAACAATAACCAAAACAAGACAATACACACATAAATATTCAACGCAAAACAATGTTGAAACAATGAAAATACGAAGCAAAAAAAGAATAGATTACTTGACCTTGCTTTAACCATTCAAATTCTTGGCCTAGGAGGTTCTTGGGTTCAGCCATGATGATGATATAGCTCAGGTTTGGCACCATAACTCACGGCTAGAAGGAGTATGGAGTGGTAGGGTTATAACATGAAGCATACAATTGATCAAGGCAACATATATGAAGTTTTTGAGCACAACAAGGCTCGGCTTTGGGTCAAGTGGGGCTTGGCCATACTTGTACAGGTTTGGACAGTAGATGGAGGGGTGTAGGGAGGTCTGGAAAATGTGGTGGTGGAGGCCTATAGTGGTGGCCAAGGTGGTGGATGAAGATATGAAGTGATAGGGTGGCTATCATGAATGTTTCAAGGCTTTATGCAGTGTTTTTTGTGGAGTTTTGGTTCATGGAGTCTTGGCCATGTCAATTTCATATCTGGACAGAGGCTAAAATGAAGTGTAGTGGTGATAGCAAGGTGGTGGTCATGGCTAGAGGTGGTGGCCATGGTGAAGTATGAAGGTGGTGAAGTAATAGTGGTGGCTAGTGCATTGTTTTGGACATTATTTGCAATTTTGTGGAGTTTTGTCACCAAGGGAGGTGTGGCCATGGATGGATCTGAAATGATGGCTGGAGATGATGCCAAGGAAGAGTGGTAGGGGATGGTGGAGAGTATGGTGGTGATGGTGGGTGGTAGAGGCCAATCCAGAAAGCATAGAAAACTAGGCAAAATACATAGAAAATGAGAAGAAAAAGGTAGAAAAAGATGTAGCCATTACCAGATTTTTTTCTCAAGATGGAGGCCATGATTTTTAGGTTTTGGAGCTTGAAAATTCATGAATAATATGAGGGAGTCGACTGCAAAAGATGAGGAAAGGAATGGCTAAGATAAATTGATGTATTAATTGCAAAAGGAAACGGATAAAACGTCTTTACGTTTCAGGCTTTTAAGATCTCTTAACTTTCTAAACCTTTTGCATTTCCTTTCCTTTTAAATTTTATAAAAAAAAATAAACTCAAAAATGTTATTTAAAACCGAAACTAAGTAAGAATAAAATAAAATAAATAATTTATTTTAAGTAAAATAGAAAAAGGAAATAAGAAATTGCTTAAAAATAGCAACCCTGACATAAAAATTACAAGAAAATCTCCAATGACTTTGGAAAATTTATTACTTCACAAAAAAAATATTTTAACACAAAATTTGAATTAAAAATGGTTTTAAAAAATTTTCAAGGTAAAATAATAATTTAAATTTTATTAAATAGAAAGTTAAATAAAGAAAAATGCAGTAAATACCAACTAGGCTTTATAAATTGAAATAAATTCAATTAAACTTTAGAAAAATTATATTATTATTTTAAAATACTTAAAAGTCAAAATATACATAATATAACATATTATCACATATTAACATAAAATAAAACCAAAAAGAAGTAATTTATACAATTTAAAATAGTCATTGTTAAATAGCCCTATATACGCACAATATTGTTAAGGGCATAACTTTCACAATTTACATCCAAATTCAACGAAACGAAAAGTGGTGTTCTTAGAATTTTATGTACTTTCATAATAAAAGAAAAAAAAACTAAAATTTTAAACTTTTAAAATTTTAAGTTGAAAGTCACAGTTTGACTATTTTGACCAAAATCAGCATTTCTGGCAAATATTCAACTTACACAAGTTTGGAATTATAACTCATATAAAAATCAAGATTATATTTAAATAATAAATTTAATCATTTCAAATAAGTAAAATAAGTTTTTAAATCAAAATCTTACATTAAAAATAATCAAAATATACAATGAAATAATTACAAAATACAGGGTTGTTACAGGAGTAGAGAATGGCTTGTGAATATATCTTTGTAAATGTATTTTGATACAAGTATTTGCAAGATGGTTTTAGTTAATGAAAGATTCATTAAAAAGGCTTAGCGGTTGCTTTGTGCTTAACAATAAATAGTTAAATCTCTTATTGAATTGGTTATTTATTTGATAATTAAATAATCGTTTATTAAATGTTGGCCGGTTTTTAAAACTATTGTTGTCAGTTCGAAGAGACCAGGATCAAATATATTATCCGAAAACCACTTTGAACCGGCATAAACGTTCCGATTGTAGGCATCCTGAAGCTGATGGAATCGAAGATGGTGTTCTTGGAAGTGCAAGGGCTACTTGTTACTAATCCTAAGAGTGATTCCAAAAAGGATATAATGGAAGTAGTGCCTTCGATTTTGTTTAGTTCCAAGAACAAACTTGTATGGACGAATGTTGACATTGCATTATTGCCTGGAGGGCAGTATCAGCATTCCAAGTGGGATTTGCTAAAAGGTAAAACATAGCCTCAAGCCTCAAACCAGCAATGACTAAAGCAGGGACGTTACATAGGGCTATGTGGGTCACTCCCATTAGAGTATGACAATCACTCGTATCTATATCGATATTTATTTATGGATTATATATGTTTGTGGCCACAAAAAAGATTTATAAGGGACAACCCCGAGGGGGGATGATCATATTCGGTACTATCTAGGAAGGAGTAGGCCGGTTTTGAGTAATAGACGTGCAATCAAGGTAGCCACGGTATATTTTCTCTAGAGGTGTGTTGTATAGAAGGTAGACCCTTACCTTGTCATATATGGAATCAATTCTCCAATAAGTACTTTCGAACTTATTTGTATACCTATTATGTTGGATATTGATTAATGTAACAATTTCGACTATGATTCAATGTTTATTTTAATCCCTAAATGTTATAATAATATCATAAGGTTCTTATGAAATGGTTTGGTTATCATAAGGTAAAAACTCATCTATGTTTATGTGTGGCGTGGTCTTATGAGATACCTTTTATTTTTAGAAGGTTTTGTAACATTAGAATCCATATGATGTGTATTTCTCATGCTGATTTACTAGACCGATCTAGCATTATTTTCTTATAATGCTTGGGTCAAACCGAGCATATTTTCAGATCTAGTTATGGATGATTTGGAGCTTTAGGAGACGAGCTGGATGCCTCCAAGATGTATTAACATATATTTTAATTTATGCTGCATTTGTTGGTTGCATGTATCAATAATTACGAGGATAAGTTGTTATTACTGTTCAGGCTGATGATAGATTAGCGTACTTTGATTTGATGCATGTATATGATAGTTTTTCTTTGTAAAGATATGTTGTTTATTATATTCTACTAATCGCAATGTGAGATTTTGTTCTATCTTTTCCTTCTTTTTGCCAAAAATCTGGCTTTTAGACACTTGGATGCTCGGCATGTGAATACTGTGGATTTATTAGTGTCCACTTTTGAAGATCAAAAAGGCAATTTGTTACACTGGCCAAGTTCCTTCAATGGCATTAGAGCAAGGTTGGTTGAGTCTTTCATTTGGTACATTGGATCTCAAGTATGATCCCCACAACTAGTATTATATGGGGCTCTCATATTGTGATCTATGACGAAACATTACCCATTACCCCTACATGTCCTTTAATGGTTATGCTAATCAAAAGGCTACTTGTAAAACTCGCTTATGAGGTAGTGTTTAGGTTTGGGATTAGATAATCAAGTATTCTCCCTTCTCTGGCTATTAGCTTGGCCCAATGGATGGAGTAAATCAAAAGGTTGGCTTAGATGTAAGGTCCAAATAGATATTGAGCCTTGGACTGATTTTCATAATAATGTTTGAAAATTTAAAATATATTTTAAGTTAAAATGTTAAGTTTAAATATAAAAGGAAAATTTTATAAACATTATAAGACGTATTTAAATTTTTTAATATTGTTTAAGAAATTAAAGTGAGTAATTTCAAAATTATAACATAATTAATAAAATAAAATAATTAATCAAAAGTTAATTAATTAAAACACACACATACATTTGTATATGTATGTAACTGTAATTGTTATAGTGGTGTATCTAACTTAAATTTGCTTGAGGTAAGTTAAATTAAAATTTTCGAATTAGTTAAAATATCATGTGCAATTAAATAAATGAATTAAAAATTGTATTAATTATTTATAATTTCATATAACTTATTTAAATTATTAAATTTATAAATATATTAAACTTATATAACTATGTATGTATAAACCTAAGTTGTACTAAAATAAACCTAAAGTAGATTTTTGGAATAAGTACTATGTAAAGTACGTATACCGTGATTTCTGATACGTCCGATACTTGAATCACGTTGGTGTTTTCATACAAAACATATTATTCCTTAAATAAATATCACTCAGTATACGTATATTAAAGATTATGAACCCTTAATATATCGGTTGTCTTCTACCATTTATATATTAATAGATTCTTTGTATATTCTTTGGTTATTGAGTAAACTTGATCCTGAGATGTTATATGTGGTAATACTAATATATTATTAGATGAGGTAAGATACATGCATGTATTTTTTGAGCAAACTCAAGTTACATTACTACAATTAGATCGTTATGAAATTGTGTGTGTGAGTGAATAATCTCTTTCAATTTTCTAAGCAAACTCAAGGTTGAGATTGCGATTAGAACAATGAGCATAGGTTGGGAGTTGTATATGATACAACTAGTAAAGTGTTATCCTTTGCTTGCGAGGCTATGATTTGTAAAGCAAACTTAAGATCGCATCCCAAGGCAAGCGAGTCCTAATACCCACTAAAGGAATTAAAAGATTTATATATTTTTCTTAGGGTTTTAGTGGGAGCCTTATTAGAAAAATGAAATGAAAATATTTAGCCTTTCTAATATATTAAGAGCATATGCTATATAAAATTATTTTATCTGCTTCAATAAATTAATGCATTCAATATAATCGATAAAGTTGTTTATTAACTGAAATATACAAATGAACCAATTAGGATGGACAAAGAAGTATGAAATATACTTACTAGTAAATCATTTCCTTGTTGTCTCTTTAAAACCCATGTAAAGCCAAAGTATACAACTACTAAATACATTCATAACTTGATTATTTAAGTGTTTGTTTGTTTGTTTGAGGCTGTGTATTGTATTTTATGAGTTCGAACTCTAAAGTGGTATAAGAATATGGATATTTGATCCATATTATATCACATACAAAAGTTGTATAGTGAGTAGTCATATTCGTAACGTACAAAATCTCAATAAAACTGGTTTCATTCGAAATGAGTAAGTAAATTAACATTCGAGATCATCTGTTGAATACAATAAGGATCTTATTATGTTAAAGGTATCACAAACCAAGAACTACTAGAGAGACCTATAAATTCGATCATTAAAATGATAGTTCAATCAATTTACTTAAGTGCACTATATTTGATATCCTAAAAATCTTAAGGACATCTGAATGCACTTTATTAAAGAATTCAGTGTGGTCCTATAGTAAGAGATTTCTTTTGAATAGTTAGACCATTTGGAAAGAAAAATGAATGCACATGAGTGGATGTAACTTAAGCATGGTAGGATAAAGAGAGTGAATGGTCACTTTGCTTCATAAAGAGACATCAGAAACAAGAATTGTATAAAATACAAGTGGTAATTAACATGGAATAAGAAACGTGATTTCAATTCCAAATGTAATTTTATATGGAGAATTGTTTTCTATGGGGGTTATTTCTACAAATTCAAAATATTTAATCTGAAGCTCTCGGCATAAACTAATCGCAGTGAACGAAATAAAAATCTCTTTCATGGTTTATTTTTAGTGGCAGAAATAGTAGGAGCATACCATATGACACTTATTAGTAAATGCATTAAATTAAGAACGATTGTCTTTGTATGTATATACCAAATATTATTTAAAAAATAATAACGATTTTTCAGCATTGACTAAAAATAGATATTTTATTTTAATATGAATATTCATTATAGATAAATCTATGAGATTTATTTTCATAACAAAAGTGATGAATTAATTATCGAAAATATACAAGTATCTAAAACTTTTGCAGTTATGTTGAAATTATTGACTAAGCTATATCTTTGAGATATAATTCTTTAATAGTATGATTATGAACCATATGATGCTGCTAACTTATGTCTAAACCGATTAAGGAAAAACACCTATTTAGTAGGAGCGACAAAAGAGTTAGTGAAATCTTCAGATTGATACATACAGATATACGCAGTTGAAGGTCTTATGATACCAAATTGTATCCACCTACTTTGTTAAAATTCACTCCTGAATTATCATAGAACGAACATGTGTATTTGATAGACAAATAATGTATTAATGACAAGTTCATAGAATATAAAACGAAAGTAGAAAACGTTACATACAGAAGAAATAAAAGAATTCGATTTGATCGAACAAGCGTTTGTATTAGACAAGAATTCCAAATGACCTTAATAATGAATAAAATTCAATCTCAAAGTCAGCCCTCCTAATAATACAAAATGATGTATCTTTAAGGATAAATAATATTTTGTTGGACAAAGTGTGATTGATGACTAGCGAAGTAGAGTTAACTTCTTTCTATAAGGACAAGTACTAAGTGTAAGTACACAAGTTAAATCTAGTTTCATCTGAAGTGAAGTTTATGAGGTCATATTCATATAAGGTATGAATTGATAAGAAACCCAGATCTTAAACAGTTTAAGAAAGGTAGTTGTCTAATTCATTTTATAAACACAAGTTTCATAAACTTGAAATTTAAATCAGTTTTATGCATGTATATAAAAGGAGGTTCATAAAATATTTCTGAATGCACTCTATCATGCCGAGGAAAAAAATATCGTTTCAAGGAACACCACCTTCACAATCAGAGGATTTTCTTTTAGAAATTTGTCGTAGTACAATGGAAATGGATATGATTGAGAGTCTTGTACATAGAAACTAATTACATAAGACGAAATAAAATTAATGAAGCCTACAATGGACACATTATACTAGAATATCTAATAATAATTCTCTTACAACAAAAGAAACTATGAGTTTCACATCAATGTCAAGAAAAATAACTGTAAATAGTACCAATTTCCTAGTTATCAATATGCCATAAAGAGTATAGACTCTACCATATGGAAAGATGTTTTAAATCCAAAATAGATTCCTATTACATTATCAAAATATGATTTTGATAGTTATGCCTAAAGGGATATGATCCATCGGTTGCATGTGTAACATCAAGATAGTCAATGAAGTTGAAATTATAAAGAGTGTGAATAGGAAATCACTTCATTGATTTCAATTATTGAAACTAGTGATGTAAATTTGCTAATCAACATGCTCAAGACCATTTAGATTCTACATGTAATTATCGCACAATTTGATTTTGAGTTTTGGCACTTTGATGTTTAAATAGAAATTCTAAATAATCATTTAGAAGTGACTATTTACACATAACAACCAAAATATCTTGAAGTCGGTAGGAGCAACAACGTGATCTGTAAATTTTGGAAATGATCTAAACACGGATATAATGATGCATGCGATAAGCATCAGATTTGAACAAGTATTTTGATAGAGAAATCAAATAGTTAAATTTTCAGTCAAAATGCAGAGGAAGCATGTATCTAGAAGAAAGAACATTAAAGGTGATAAAATATTTCTTAAAGTATAAGTAAACAACAAACTTATGATTGTTAACAATGTACCCATATTAAAATCATTTTAGTGTGATTGTTTAATTCTCGATATTTAATTGAAAATGACAACATTTATAATCATTATAAAAAGGCTGTTGGGATAATTCCATATGATTTAGATAGACATCACATTATATGTTTGATATGGAGCATATGAGATGGAATCATGAGGAATTGGCAAAAGGAATTATCATATATGCAATGTAGTCTACCATGTTACATTTCAATTATGTACCAGGTACATTGAACGAATATCAAATCTGACTAAGATCATTAAATAATCATTAAGAGTATTCTCGAGTATTTACGAAATACTACAAAAATGTTTGTAGAAATAGCGAATTCCTTATAAAGGGGTATACAGACTTAAACTCCATAATTGGTATCAAGTATAATATGTCAATCCTAAAATCATGTTAACTCTTAGTTAAGAACTTTAAATTGAAATTGTTCTAAACGAAAGGTTTTGGCTGATTCGACCAAAAAGCTAAGTGCAACTATTTAAATAATGTTGTAGTGAAAGGTATATGTATGCATAATGCATAGATTTATAACTAGGGTTAGGGCGATTCCAAATGTTGAGAATCCTACGTCTTTGTTTACTAAAAACAATGCCATGAAAAGGATTGTGAAAGAATCTAGAGCTTACTAGAAGTTGAGAAACATACTTCGAAAATTCCACATGACAAAGCAGTTATCCACGTCGAAGAAAGTTGATTAACAAAGTAGATAATCAAGAAAATATAGCACATTCGTTCACTAAGGGACTAGCTCGATTGTTTTGAGAAAGCTGATTAAAGAAATATAATTGACATTCCATAATTAACCCCAAGTGAAAGTCAGAGATTGAAAGAGTTAGAAGATTCTCTAGGAGTAATTATATTTTTTTTACATATATCGAACTCTATAACCAATCCCGTTCGCAATAAAGATGTTTGATTTTCTATTATATATGTTATATTATGATATATTAATTAATTTAAGTATATTAAAATAGAAAAATCCTTAAATGACATATTATGTGATAACAATTACAAGGAGTTGTAATCATAATAAAATTATCACAATATAAAATAACATATTATTTTAAATATTCCTAGTAAAGATGTTTCGAGAAAGGATATCGATACATTCGTTGAGACCCCGCTATGTAACACTCTCCAGATTTTGGGCAATGTATTAATCATGGTTTTTGTGGATACCAAGGGATTACATATTTATAGTTATTGGATAACTATGCAATGACTCATCTGAGAGTTTTCTATTGGTTAATAACAACTAAGTCAAACAAGAAATCTCAGTTTGACGAAGTTACACGGTTCCCTCCACTTGAAAACACTATGGAACGTCAATCTGAATCCTCAACTTCGATTATAGTTAAATCAAGGCATGGTTATCCATCGAGCGACTATTAATTGGTCTGAGTTGAAACATTGGAAGTTAAGCACTATTCAAAGAGAATTCATCTTTTAAGTTGTATGAGGTTAGTATCATGGTCAACTATAGTCAACTCAAAGTCAAAATCTCTGACCAAAGTAGTACAATTAATAATAAACATTATTATTGAACCAAGGAATTTTTTATGGAAAAAATAAGTTGGATAAGGATGATATGGAAATTTTGGTCAAAACCAAATTCCATAAATTCTAAAGTGACGTAGTGTTGATGAAGAGAATGTGTATAAATTATTGTTACTAAATGGTACCGCTTAAGATAATTATAGATGTGATTTTTATAAAAAAGTCCATAAACGATGAGTTTAGCCAAATTGTCCCATCATTAGCTAAGGTGTCGTGTAAACGTTAATATTCAAATTGTTCAATATTAATTGCCGACTGAATTCACACCTATACCTCTAAGTCACATAACTGTACTTGTGAATTCTCCAAAATACCACACAACTTAATTAGTCTATAAAATGGTGTAAATTATTTTCATTAATTAATATTTGAGAAATACCGATTATTATTCAATCATTTGATGTTTGGGACTTGTTTGCAACTATCTTAATGCATTAATAAAATATATATTTGCATGCATCGATATATGATACCAGTGTAGCATTAAACGGTGCATCGGTTTACAATATCGGTATTTGAATGAATTTTTTTTTCATTTAATGGCATCAATAGTCGTTGATATATTGAGAAGGAAGAGGGGTGAAGAGAGAAAATTAAGGGATTAATTATGGAATTTTCTTATTAACAAAAGGGAATGCTTCATTCTTTCAAGTAAACCAAATCCACAAATCTTATTCTCTTTCATTGTTTCATTCATTTTTCATTTCATTCTCGTCCTCTTTATAGCCATAGCTGAAAATTAATTTATCCCTACATAACAAAATGAACTCTAAATCAAACTGAAGCATCAAATAAAATAGAAGTTAAGTGGTTCATCCTTCTCTTGCAAAGCTGGGTGTGGATCTACTTAAAGATATGAGGAGAAATTACAAACCAAGGTGTTACAAAGGGTAGGACTTTCAGGTTTGTTTTCTTTTTACTTATACTTGTTGATGATGTTTAACCTTGGCTTAACATACATATATGTATATTGGATTGCCACTTGTTGAATCTATTTTAAACCTCTTGTGTGCTGTCATTTAAATGTAAAATCTATCTTGTGTATGATTTGTTTTGTGTATCGATATTGTTGTTGGATTTGAAATTATTAGTTAAAATATATTTTATTTGCTGCAAAATTTACCTTTTTATCACAGTTAAATTAATTAATTAATAAATCAATTTGTATTTGATTTCTTTTGTGTAATGTTATTGGTTGTTAGATCGATGATTATTGGTTTATATAGATCTGATTTGCGATATCATAATATTAATTTTGTTATCATGATTTAATTCATATATAAACATGGATTTAATGTTTTATGAATTCAATTGTTTTTAGATATGTATATATTCATATGCTTTGATTTCATGTTTTCAAGATTGTACACCAACATCAAGTCAAATGCTCCGGTTAGATTATTATTATTTTTAAATTAATATATTCAACTTTGATGGTTAATCAAATATATGGTTTTGAAATTAAACCTTAAATTACAATTTATATATATATGAAACAAAATTAATTGTGTCAATAAAGTTATATATTTACATATGTATGTATATGTATGTATTTATGTACAAATTAAATTATGACAATACTATCTTACATTTTTGTTTCATGCTGAATGTGTATTTTCAGACATGTAATTTTAAAGTTTGGATATTTTGCTGTGATCAAGCATGGAATTTTCATGGTATTGAATCTATTATTAATTAGTATTTGTTTAGGAGGAAATTTAAAATAACATCTTATTATATTTCCTTTTAATCGTGATTTGATTAGATCCATATTTAATATGAAACTTTATTTCCTTCTTCACTTCAAATTAAGCATTCCCTTACTTAAAATTATATGATTTTATTATATTGACTTGTCTTCATAATTTTATATATGTATATATATTAAATATGTATAAGTGGAAACAAAATATTACATATATGTATACATATGTCTAAACTATATATACACACACACACAAAACCATATGCACATATTAAAGTGTATTCAAAGAAATTTTATAGTAGGCATTCATGTTCCCGATGTTTGTATGAAATTGTCACACACACAAATATATATAAGTATAATATATATGTACGTACAATAGATATAAATTCCAATATCTATATCTATGTATGTATATATATATATGTTTATATTTCATTATGCTATGTTATTATATCATTTAATGTATACATGCTACATCCAAATAAACATTTAATTGGATTAATTGATAAATGTAATATAAATTTAAATAAAATATGATTTTATTTAATCAATATATTAGACTTACTGTAAACCATTAGACTTCATAGGCTTAGTTTGATCAAAATAGTGATTTTTTTAAAAATCTACTCATTTCACCTACTGTAGACCGGCCTAGTTCCTTCAGGTAAACATGTCCTATACTCCACACCATTCAATTGATAGCATACAAGGATCGAACAAAAATCGATTCCATATAGGTACATTGGCTGCATAATGTAAATCCTACTAATTGGATACATCCATTCTTCCAACAGTTTACCTACTAAAATATGCAATCGTAGAGCTGACAATAACAATAAGACCATCTAATTGCGATCAAAATCACTCCCGCGTAAAATAACAAGTTATATAGCATCATAAAGCTACATGGACTTCAGAAAGTCAACAAAGCTGGAGCAATTCCTCGAAACCCGCCTAATTGGCCTGCACTAGGCTTAGGTTCAACCTTGCCTGTTGTAGGTTTCTAGTTGAATGGAAATATCACCAGTCGACTGGAACATTTTCCAATCAAGTGGATGTCTATAGCAGGCACCGATCTACATTCTTAGATGATTGGAGTGTCATTTCCATTCAACTCAAACTCTGCTCCTTCTTGGCCTTATTTTCGCCTTTTCGCCAGCCGATTAGAACTTTCTTCAATCGACTGCTTGCCTATAGCATGCATTCTAGCACCCCAAACTTTATCATTTCAACCATTTTTGTTTACTATTTCACCGTATCTTATTTTTGGACTTCAAATACGATGTTGACTTCACTATAGATTCATTCTATTATTTATTTATATCTACTAACATCATATGATATATTCTAAATATTACTAGTTGATTCAATTCAATTATAATCCATGTCTGGTGTAAATATTACAATTCAATCATATAAATAACACTATAATTGGTATACTTACAAAGTTAACCTATATTCATCTTTAATGGTTATAGAATTACTTTAACAATCCTTTGAACAAAACCTAGGATAAGTTATACATATGTCAAATTATTTCAAATTAATGTTCCCCTAATTTATATTAATTTTGTTAACAATGAGATTGCCTGGTGTTTTCTATTTTATCAAATTCATGGAAATCATCAACTTAAAACATCAATTTTTTTCTTCTAAAAATCATATTTCAAAACAAAAATAGATGTATAAAGGAAATATAATGCATATATAACAACATGACCATTTTATAGATAATCTATCTCACCTTTATTCATTACTTTGGTTGGTTTCCCTAAAAAAAATTGAATTCTCTTCTCTAATTCAGTTGGATTTAGTGTCTCTCTTGCTCTGTTTGGTTTCCTAATGCTTGACTAGATTCCCATTTTTTTCTATTTGAATTTATATTTTATTTAGAGAACTTTGATTTAGAATTGAAGAAGAAGGTGAAAAAGAATGAAAGTTTAGCTTTAGGGTTGCATAATGAAGAAAAATGAATTTGGGATGAATTGAGATTATAATTTTCCCTTATATAGGCACAATTCTCGAAATCCCACTCGGTTCATCCAAGTTTCTAACCCGTTTTTCCTTGAAGTGCATGTTATGGTAAATAGTTTGTATCTCCTTTGTTCGGTGTCTGTTTCTAACGTTTATATATAAATTTAGATTAGAAAAAAAAAACTTGATGCAATGAAAAAGTTAGATTTCCAAAATTCCTTGATTTGAAATCAAGTTATTCAATTATATATAAAATACCAAAATGCCCTTTTTGATTAAATATTTATTTTTATTAAACATTCCGGGGTGTTACACTCTCTCTACCTTAAAAGGATTTTGTCCCCAAAATTCCGAGAGATGGAAAATGTAACTCGTAGACTCAACCATACAATAGCATCCGTGTGTATGTGCAATACATACATTCAAACCACACAACAATTAAAGCAATACAAATCAATCATATTTGACTCCTGACTTTTCTAGTGATATAAGGTATGATACCCATAGGGGTACTACTAAAATCTGAATATAAATAACAATATATAGCAATGGAAAAATAAGTGCAAACAAATAATACACATTGTTGATGCCAAAAACGGATCAACACCCAAGAATGAGCTGTAGGGAACATGTGATACCTAGATCTAGCAGATGTTAATACCTTAGTTTTTGGTTTTGATGATAACAACCTTAATAACAAACTACATTTATGTATAAATAAAGATACTAATGTTTAGTCAATTTATATAGTATATGGTGCAAGATATTATACAGGTATTGAATCGAAGACTGTACAGTATAAAGACTCAAGAAAAGGACATGAAAACTCATGAGTATAAAGATCAAGATATGAAGATCTCAAGACTATAATATAGTTAGAGTCATAGAATATTGTTAAAGTCCCCGGTGGCAATCATTGATCTCTATTTCCCCTTTTCTTATCCTTTAACTTCAAAAACAAAATATAACTTTAAAATATATTTAAAAAATATTTTATAAAAGTTTTTCAAAATTTAAATGTTTATAAACTATGTTTAAATTATTTTACAAAGCATTAGATTATTTTACAAAGTAAAAGATTTTTAAAATATTTAGAAACAAATGAGTTTTCAATTTTTAAAGGGATACGTCGACATATACCCTATGATTATGTCGACATACATGTCGCTCATTTGAAATTAAAAATTTGAAATGAACTACCTATTGGTTGTAACTCTTCGCAAATGGACGTGTCTGTTTATTCTCTATAAATAAGGGTTTTCAAATGAATTTTTGAACAATTAATTTCTTGTTTCTTCTCTATTCTTATTCCACCAAAATTTCTGGTAAAAAACTATTCAAATCTCTTCAAATTCAACCAGATTCAATTCATTCTTCATTGTATTGATTCTCTACTTTTTACTATCTGATTTTAATCATCTCTATCTCAATTCAAGATCAAAGTGCTATTCAAGAGACTATAGGATCTATTATGACCAAAGATCAAGAAATTGTCTTTAGAAATAATATCAAACTCTAGTTGTAATTGCTTGGGTGTGATTATAGCCTATTCAAATCAATTAGGTGTGCTTAGTTGCTCGAAAATCCGAGTGGGTGTTTTTGTAGCCCATCGAAATCAATTGGGTGTACTCTGAGCCTGGAAAATCAGAAGGGTATGTCTCGTAGCCTTGAAATCGATATTATATTGGGTTTGCCTTATGCCCATTGAAAGATTAGCATTTCAAAAAGAAATATGTACAAGTAATTGTACAGGACTGGATGTAGGGTAACTCCAAACCAATATAAAAATCCTAGGCGTGATCTCTCTAATTCCCTACTTTACTTTTCTGCTTTTACCTTATCTGTATTTGCATCTGTGATTTGTTGTTGATGCAATTATATGTTAAAATCTATGATTTAATATTAAACCTGAAAGAAATTTAAAAAGATTTACAAAAGTTAGAAAACACTATTCACCCTCCTCTAGTGTTTATTTAGCCTTAAAATCCTTACTTCAGCAAATCACATCAGATAGTATTATAGTATTGAAAAATAAAAGAAAATAGAAAATGGAGACACAAGTTTTTATAGTGGTATGACAATCTCTAGCCTACGTCTACTTTTTAGTTTTATTGATTGTTGTTTATATAGAATTGGAGAGTACAAGTCACTAGTACAAGGGTACGAAAGGTTCTGTGGTTTAGAACTGCTAAGAGTAGCTATCTAGTTGACTATTAAGAGGGAGGTAGGAGATGAAGAAATGGTAGAGTTTATGCTAGCAGAGAATCAAATCCCTTTCTAGTTGTTGTATTTATAGAGAAACAAAAGTACATGGTCAGGAGCCTACTTACATTGAAGTCCAGAAGATAGTCTGATATAGTATAAGTAAGCACAGAGGCCCACTAATCGAGAAAAAACTCGGTACCGACCTAAATGGATTGGTATCGATCTGTTTTTCTTTATTAAAGTTGAACTATTTTACTTATTTTGCTCTTCTTATTTCTACTTGATATGTTCGAAGTACTCCATTTCCTTTGAAACTTTTCCCAGTTGTTCCTCTAGCTGTTCCAAGTATGCTTATAAGTTTTCGAGTCATTCCGTCTTCGTCTTGATGTTCCAACTTCCATTGAATTTTGCTTAGTTAAAAACCCAATTAACTTTGCCCTCCTAGAGTATGCTTTCATTGAAAACAAACTATGCTCTAGACTAAGACAAGTCTTGGAATGCTATTCTTCGAATTCTAGCCAATCGTTCAAGCATTGTCCCGAAACGTTGCTTTCACTTGATAGATTTTCGTTTATACATTTTGATTATTTATTATAGGAATTCCACTCCTCCGTGCTAGAGAATGATCTACACACCAGAGATCACTTCAAGTCCTAAGTGAGCATAACTTCTCTCTGCCGCGCTTTCTGAAGGTTTCAGCGGAGAAAAAAAATCACTGGAGTCATTTTGTTCTTCACCGAAGCTTATTTCTTTAGGACTTTGAATTTTGTTACCTAATTCTTCATTCCTAGCTTTTGTTTTCACCCAAGTTGTTTTGCTTTGAGATCTCTAAATGCCGACCCAATTTTCACCTACCGCCGACTCCTCTAGCGTCGCCGCCTGCTACCGCTATCCAGCTGCTGCCTTCACCGCCTTTGGATGCCACCTGAAAAAGTTGACATCGCTCGAATTGCCATTTGGAGGACTCAGCCCTTAGATCTAAAAACCTAGCACCGATCCAAACTTTGAAGATTTAAGGTTGGCGATTTTGAACATCGTGGCGATGGCGGTCGTGATATGGGTGTAGTCGATTGCAGTTAAGAGGAGATGGTAGAAGTTTAGTTTACACTCAATTTTAGGTTTGGCCTCAGTCGTGTGGACACCAATCTAGAGATAAGTCTGGTTCTCTGGATTTGACTATCTTTGATCAAAATGCGTTTAGTACTCATCGTCGTTTAAATTTTGGCTTGACGGTCCATTTCCTGAAACGATCACACTGCTTTTTCGTTTTCGCATTTCTCTTTTATTGAAAGAAAATCTTCCATGTCAAAAACGATTCTATTATCAATTACCCATCGATAACAGGTCAGCTTCGAAATATAATCTAAAAGTACGACACGGTTCATTTTTCTAGCATAAGCAAGCTATCTACACAGGATGGTCCATTCGTGGTGTACAGAGCACTGGATTCACATTGCATAGGTCAATACATTTCACTTGCCCCAGTCAATGCTTAGAATCCGATTAGCCAAACATGCCGACATCCTTTGGATTCTGGGCATTGATCACATGGGTTACTGTTCAGATAAAAAACCTGACAATGTTGAATGCTATGTTTATTATATAGAATGACTCATCGATCGCTATGATTCAAGTTCGATGAGGGCACCTCCTCTCCTCCTAAAGCTAGGTCTTTTATAGATCAGGCTTCACCTATGATCCCTGTTGGACCGGACCAACTCACTACATCGAAATCATAAGGTTCAATCATACCAGCTATTCCAATGGTGGATCAATGTGCTCGTAGGTCTAAGAATATTGAATAATCCACTGGAGCAGGTGCCGACGATTCAAACGGCTAGGATACTTCACAATATCTATCTTCAACATGGGATTTCTAAGAGGACGTTCTTCTCCCCAGGAGGGGTGAGCTTGCATACAACCCCCCCCCCCAAAAGATATATTGCATGCAATCAGTACATGTGCCTAGGCGGTGCCATTTTAATCATTTCCTCATGACAATGCAACAAGAAATCGAGCTGGGTCTGTTCCATGTCCATCCAAATAGGTATTCTTTTTGGAGTTCGCTTTATGTCCTCTTCATGAATCGGTTCAACCGACCTCCAAGGTTCAATGAGCTTACACATCTACTTCAAATCAAGAGAAGCTGGGATTCCCCATCCTACACGATAATCAAAGACTGGAAGGGATGCAAATTTGTTATGGCCCTTTCCAATAAACGTTCATACTTTAAGAAAAAATATTTCTTCATGCGATGGCCGCATGGTTTCAACCGGCCCTTGCTATCTAGATGAGCGCCACTTTTCTATTGCCTCTTTGGTGCCAGAATTTCTAAGTTTCTAATTAGATTGTGTTTCCTCGTAAGCATCCCGGCTCGAGATTAAAGTGATGAGCACAAAACGACGCTTAATGGCCTTAAAGAAGTTAAATCACGTTCGTGCACCGTCGTGTTCTTGCCTGCGAATGAAAATCTATAGCAAGGCGATCTACTTCGCCCTGACATGTTCGTTATCACTAAGTCTCCAGCGTAGAGCGGCTTTAGAGCTTGTACTAGTTCTTCTGCTCCCACTCACAGCTCTAGCGATAATCTTCAAGGGGAAGCTGCGAGCCCATCTGGTGAGGTGCAAACAAAGGAGACCCTTAATAGAGAAAATGAACAGCCCATAGGAGGTGATGTCCTGAGAGATAAGGAAGAAGCAGTCAAAATTCCTTTGATTCTAGAGGAAGGTGAAGAAGTCAAAAGGAGAGAGGGAAAAGAGGCAATGGTCGAAGAGGAAGAAGAGGGTGCTAGTGATGGAAATAGTTACTATCAGGCTAATGAAATGGGGACAAATCATTCGATGAATCGCCTGGGATAAGTCCAGATCACCCCAGCTCTCCCCGTTAGGAACACAATGCTGTAGAAACTTCTTAAAAGGATGGAGATCAATCTGTATTGTCCTTGGTACAGATTTCACATTGATTCCACACCTTTGGTGACATCTTCGTCAGTTTCAGTGACATCGACAAATTTGAATCCACCGTTCGTGACATTCTGAAAGAAACCAGCTCGGGCTTTACCTTCTCGTTAGTAGATTTTGTAAGCAGAGGTAGAGAAACTCCATCTTTACACCATTGGAACATGATCCATATAGCACTTAGGGGGCAATTGGTAGCATGTACTTTACTAGGATCATTGACACTCATTCCTGCATTGAATCTTGCTCTAAAATGCCAACACCGATTTTGTTTTATTTCATATTTCAGGTTCCATAGGACGTGGAAACTATGAGAAGCTCTCCAGCCATGCCAGTTGTTATCGAGCTCAGACTCTAGACCCTAGCCCACCTTATTTCCACGAAACCGAGGATGAAAGGTAGAGATGGAATGACCGTAAGGTCGAAGAAGCCTGCTAGACCGATAGGGAAAAGGATAGGTAAAAAGCAAAGGAGAAAAGGAAAAGGGAGGTTGAGATTGAGCTGCCTCGAGTTGCACCCAACCGTCACAGATTCCTCTGAGCATCAAGGGCTTCCTTCTACTAATGTTCCACATTATACCTAAGCTCAAAATTCCTTGGTCCAGCAAGTTTCGGTCTTCCAAGCTATGATCATGAATGTCCCACCTGTTTCAAAGGGAGTCTCCGCTCCTTCGTTCACTCTCCATGCTAGTCCTCCACATTTATCAACTGTGTTCCTAATCTTTTCCTGCACTGCATTAATTTTGATAAAGTCATTATGGACGTCCCGAAGAATGTCACCTTGAAAACCATCCAGGTTGTTCAAGAAGTTGTAGAGGTGAGTACAAATGGAAATGTTTATGCAAGGCCCTCTCCGATGTGAATCAAACTAACTACACCAACATCCAATTTTTCGAGTTTGAGAAAGCTGACCTTGAGTGAATGATTAAGGAATGTGAGGACGATTCGTTAAGGTCACCAGAGAGGGACCTCGCAAAAAAGAAAAATGCCAGCACCGATAGTTTGATGAAAGAGTTAAAGCATGCTCTAGAAACAGCCGAAGTCATGATGAGGAATGAGTGAAAGCGGCTCTAGCCGAGAGCGTCGGGTTCAAAAAGCAAGCTGATGAGAGAACTTAGGTGTTTGCTTAGAAAGATGAGATTATTCAAGCCCAGGGTCAGACTATTTCTGAAAAAGTAGCTAAACTTGCTAAGCTCCGGGAGGAGAATCAGAAACCTAAGGAGGAAAAAAAGAAAATTGTTGATGACTTGGAGAAGCTGTCCATTAAAAAAGATATCAATGATACTAAGCTTGCAATTTTCAGACAAGAGCTCAAAGAGCTTTAGGAAAAGAAGGCGAAGACAAGCAAGGAGTTTGATGCCAATATTCTATTCTTCTATATCAATGTGGTGATGCACAAGAACCTGAGATGGCTAGGAAATAACTATCCCAAAATTCTTGCTGGGGTTTGGGAGGAAGTGTTGCGTAGATCTGCACAAGCTAGAGAATATCGCTCTAAGGAAGAGCTAATGGCTGCATACCTCGATGTTGAAGACATTGAATCTCTTTATATTCGAACTTTTGCTACTGATGCTGCCAAAGCTCTCGCTGAGCCAAGCTCATCGGGTTAGCATAATGCATTCACTCTAGAATCTAGAGAGTCGACGTCGATCATTCCTGAATCCATGGGGGTTAGCACTGAACCTGCTCATGAAATTCTGACTTCAATAGCGACTACACTACATAAGCTTTAACTCCCCCCATCATGGTCCAGCCTGGAAGCTTTGGACCGAAGAAAGCAAATTCATCATATCTCACTAGGATTCTGCTATAGGCATCTCTCTTGTTTCTCTAGTCTTTGAGAAGTTTCATTTCTCACCAGAATATGTCATTAAACTTTACCAATCTATATGTCGACTTATAGGTCAACCTTCTCTTCTACCTCCGCCTCCAGCTATGCAAGGTTTAGGACCTAGAGCTATTTTTACTTCATCCACCTCCATCTCCACAGGACTGACTGTCATAGCTCCTATCTCCAATTTTGGCCCAAGTCCTGACCCCGAGAAGATTGCTGCTCTAGAGAGCTTGGAGGACATTTCTGTATCCCAGAAGGAGGATGTACCTTTAAAGGTGCTTCTGACCCAAGTGAGCATGAAACCATGGATGAGGGTTGAGGAAGGATATGGAAAAGATCAGTGTGAAGAAAGAACTCAGAATTGATCGGTCTGCCTCTATAAAACCGACAAACATCCATCAAAAGGTTCCGACAATAAAGATTTAGCCACCTAAAACAAACTTCATCGAGTCTTCAGCAGGCCAGTCTATGGAGCCATATATTGAGATCGACGGGTAATCTACTCACTCAAAGGCGAGTCTCCTCCTAGCAAGGAGAGCAAATGGAGGAAGAAGCACCAAACCCATCTGGGAAACATTGGCAAAGGCAGTCGAAGTGGAAAGAAGGGGATGAATCAATATTATGTCTGCTAGCTGAGCATTTGGTTTTTGTGTTGTTGTGGTGGTTGAGTTTGTATTTTGTCCTTTTGCTTTTAGCAAGCTACAATTGTGCGGGTATGGCCCCACTATTTGACTTGTACATATAAGATTATTTTTAATGAAAGCATAGCTTTTCCTTTGTATCTCTCTTTTGTGTATTGTGCATGTTTATGTATGACTGCCTATTTATATGATTGCTTGTACTGCAATTACCTTTATTATATACTTCTGTTTCTATGCAATATGGTTATTTAACACAAGTCTGTGCATGTAAATAATATTCCTAGAATTCCTTTAATATTTCTTGACGCTCAAATTTTTTTGACCACCAAAATACTCTGTTTGGTGCAATAGCACTATAGTTTTAGCCAACTCTACGGCTATTCCTTTCTGAGCTCAGTCGAGTCCTTTTTCATCAAGTGTTGGTGTATGTGCCCTTATCCACAGGGCTGAATATTAAGACTTTGCCCGATAGTTCCTACATCCGGGAACTACTGACTCCACCGCTTGATTACAAGCACTATAGTTTTAATGCTACCAATTCCTTGGCTACATTTGATGCGTCATCGTCATTAAGATGCGTCATCGTCATTTTTTGTCATAATAAATTCTTGTAAGTTCAATGTTACATCCCAGTCATGTACCATTTTCTATCACCAGAAACTAATACACGAGTAGCTCATTTCTGTGGATTTAACTATGTCGTTGCCTATCTTCGGGCTACTACTGGTTCCTTTTGCTATCGGCTATCTCTGGGCGACGTCAAGTTCTGAGAGGTTTGAGTCAATTTTCCAATTGAATTTGTGAATTGGACCTTTTCAATATTGCCAAGGTAACACTGGTTTTCAAGAAATATGGGTCGATTTTCACCATCGACTTGATGGTTTTGGGCCTTCCCGACATTGCCGGAGCGATGCTAGTTCTCAGAAGGCAAGGGTCAATTTTCACCATCGACACGGCGGCTTGGACCTTCATGATGTTGCCGAAGCAATGCCGGTTCGCAAAAGGTAGGGGTCGATTTTCACCATCAACTTAGTGGTTTGGACCTTTCCGGCATTGTCGAAGCAATGCCAGCTCTCAGAAGTTATGAATCGATTTTCACCGTTGTCCCAACGGTTTGGACCTTTCTAATGTTTCCAGAGTAATGTCAGTTCTTAAAAGGTTGGGATCAATTTACTTCATCGATCCAGCAATTTTGCTTATGAGAACATCGTTCCATTGGTTTAAGAAGCTAATTTTATTGATGAATAGAAGAAATGGCAAGTCCTGCCGATTTAAAATGTCCTCAGTGTCCCTAGATGGTTTATTCGCAAAAATAAGAAATAAAGAGGTCAAAAGTAGTAGTGCTGTAGCAAGTCGCTATTCCAGGCTCATGGAATTAGAAGTCCATCGATAGTTGTTGGCCTGAATGTTCCATCTCCAGCTTTTGATTAATCATGTAGGGTCCTTTCCATACCGGGCCGAGTGCCCCATTCCTCGAATAACTAATTTCGGAACGAGGTACCTTATTTCGAAGGTACGATTACAGAATTTTGCGTTAAAATGTCATGCCACTCTCTTCTGGTGAGAAGCAACCCTCAGTTTAGGTTCTTCTCGCTTCTCATCGATTTGATCAAGGAACGCGAGTAGCAACTGCTTGTTTTCTCTTTGATTGAAGTTTCTTCTACGATGAGAAGGGACATCCCGTTCCACTAGGATCATAGTTTCTGGACCATAAGCCAAGGCGAATAGATAGTGCCCAGTTGCCTATCGTGCGAGTGGAAGCTCATCAACCCAATTGCTTTTAGCTATAGTTAGTCATTTCTTTATGGTGGATTTGATGATTTTGTTCATCGCTTCCACTTTCCATTTTTCCTAAGGATGTGCTACCCTAGGGAAGCTCTTCTCGATTCGGTATAGCCTACATAAATCTTTGAACTCGGCACTCTCGAATTGAGTCCCATTGTTTGTGACAATCTTTCCAAGCACTCCAAACCTGCAAATAATACTTTTCGTTGCAAAATTAATAACTTTTTTAGTAGTAATCATGGAAAGTGGTTCCGCTTTAGCCCATTTATTAAATTAATTAATTGCAACGATAGCATATTTGGCTCCTCCTTTTGCCATTTATAGCATGCTAATAATATTGATTCCCCAAATCACGAACGACCATGGACTGACCATCTGCGTAAGTTTTGTTAACGAGGCTCGTGAAATCTTTAAGAATCTCTGGCATATGTCACATCACTTCGTATAATCAACTACATCCCTATTTTGCTTCGGATGGAAGTATTTGTAACGGAGCACTTTCTTTGCTAACATTTGCCCCCCGGTGTGATCCCCGTAGCTGGCTTCGTGAATTTCCATAAGAATCTTCCTGGCTTCATCTTTGGTTATGCGCCTAAGTATGGGGGAAGAGAATCCTCTTCTGTATAGCACTCCATCCTATATTATGAATCCCGATACCTTCCGAAGGAGGTTCTTTCGTTCATTCCTATCTCTGAGGAGTATTCCCTAAAGTAAATATCCTTTATTGGCATCATCCACGACTCTACCTCCTATGTAGCCTCTAGAACCCAATCAACATCCATCGGATCTATGCCAGGAGCAGTCAACACTTTTACTAAAACCAATCCCATCGACTGCGCTTCTCCCGAACTAGATAGCTTATTGACTCTCATATTTTCCTCTTTGGGAATGTGAGATATCATGCGGTGTTCAATTTTACCGAGCAACCCCCAATCTTTCTACAAGTAAGTGGGAAATTTTGCGTCCTTAGCTTGATATTCCCTTCTAACCTGACAAACGACTAGTTGGGAATCTCTATAGATATGCAGAATTTTTATTCCTAGCTCCTTTGCAATCTTCAATCGCATTATCAATGCCTCATATTCTGCCTCATTGTTAGTGGCACGAAATTCCAGCTATAGAGCATAGCAAATTGATCGTCCATTAGGAGTTTTAAATACAACTTTCAATCTTGAGAAAAATTCGTTTGATGCGCCATCAATGAATAATTTCCATTGGGATATCGTGACCATTGTTTCCTCCTCCTTATCATCTCAAATAATAAATTCGAGAACAAAGTTAGCCAATGCCTGTCCGTTAATCGCTCTTTGGGGATGGTAAGTCACGCCGTACTGGCTTAACTCAATGTTCCACTTTAGAAGTTGTCTCGAGGCCTTAGGTCGATACAGTACCTGTCTCAACGATTGATTCATTAGTACCTTGATCGATTGAGCCTAGAAATACGATCGTAATTTCTTAGATGCTAGTATGCATGTTTTTCAAACTTCCTGTAGTTCTATTCGGCTTTGAATCGCTTGCTAATGTAGTAGATGGGTCGTTGAATCCTAACTTTCTCACATACAAGCGCTGGGCTTAGTTCATGGGTAGACACCACCAAGTAAATGAATATGTCCTCCCCATTCACTAGTTTGGAAAGAAGCGGTGTTGTCTCCATACATCTTAGTAATTCTTAGAAATCATTCTAGCAGTTCTGATTCCACTTAAAGTTCTTCTTACCCTTCTTTACTGCATCGAAAAATGGTATGCACTTATCTATCACTCTGGAGATAAATCGGCTTAATGCTGCGATCTTTTCATTTAAGCTTTGTAACTCTTTCTTTGTTATTGGGGCTCTAACGTTTGATAAGGCGTCAATCTACTATGGATTGGCCTCGGTGCCCCTTGCGTTCACAATAAAATCAAGAAATTTCCTAGAAGCAGCTCCAAATGAACATTTGAGCAGCAATTTCATTTCGTACTTCCAAAGGATATCAAACTTCTTTGAGAGATCATTCAGATGGTTTCTAAACACTCGCAACTTCACCAGCATGTCATCTATGTACATTTCCATCGTTTTCCTAATCTGGTTCTTGAATATTATATTTACTAGTCTCTAGTAAGTAGCTCTGGTGTTCATTAGACCGAACATCGTTACACGATATAAATATAGTCCTAAGTGTATGATGAAGCTAGTATTCCCTTGATCTGGTTCATGCATCATAATTTGATTGTATCCCGAGTAGGCATACATAAATGAAAGTATATCATGTCTTGCGGTTCCTTCAAGCAGCTGGTCGATCCTGGGTAATGGAAATTTATCCTTTGGATGGGCTTTTTCAAATCTAAATAGTCAATTCAAGTTCGCCATTTTCCATTTAATTTGGACTAAGATTGGGTTGGACATCTACTCAGGACATGCAGCATCCCGGATAAGGCTGTTGGCAAATAGCTTATCCACCTCTTCCTTTAATGCATCAGATCACTTTGGACCCAGGCTGCGTCTCTTCTATCTCATCGGCGTGAATTTGGAATTGATATTAAATGCGTGACACGCTATATCTAGCGATATGCCACATATCAATATGCATCCAAACGAACATATCCAGGTTTTCTTGAAGAAAGTTAATCAATTCCTTTCGCAGTATGGTTCCTAGCTAAGAACCGATCTTTAAGACCCGAGTCGAGTCGTCCATGTCAATAGGGCAGCCACCGTAATCTCCGGTGAAGCTGCCTACATCTCCTCTGATTTCTTCTTAGGGTCGGTAGCCTTGTTGAAGTGATTATAATCCCCGAGCCAAGGACTGTTCTGCAATTGCTATGCTTGCGATTCCTGAATGTGGAGCATCTTCCCCGTATGCTTTCCTTTTTCACGGCGTTAACTTCACGTAACTCAGCAACGTAGCATTTCCTCATA
This sequence comes from Allium cepa, assembly GCA_030765085.1. Taxonomy (NCBI): domain Eukaryota; kingdom Viridiplantae; phylum Streptophyta; class Magnoliopsida; order Asparagales; family Amaryllidaceae; genus Allium; species Allium cepa. The sequence continues at coordinate 624,417,629 of CM060939.1, forward strand.
GCGCTTTGGTCTCCTCTTACTACTCGTATCCAATTCATTATTGGGAATTTCATCGCCAGATACCATGTAGCCAAAACGATTCTATAGTTTTCCAAAGCCGGTCGGCCTATGAAATCATTATATACAGAATACTCATCGACAATCACGAAGGTCATGATGTGAACCACCCATCGTTCTCCTCCTCGAGTTCTACGGGGTGGTTAATCATTCCAACTGGCTATTTTGCTTCACTTGTAAATCCTTGAACCTTCGTTTTGCAGGCAGTCACATCCTTCATGCTAATCTTCGTTTGGTCGAACTTCTTTTGTAATAGGATGTTGACCGAACATCCATTGTCAACCAATACTCGATGTGTAATTGTCGGTCCAATCCCGACCATTATCACCATTGGATCGAGAGTCGATGCTTCTATGCTTTTAGTGTCTTGATTCCTGAACACAATGTCATTGGTAATCATCCTTTGTTACTTAGCCGGAGCTCCATCTTCGACAATGTAGCAACTCTCCTTTGGTACATGCTTCAAAGAATTAACATATCATTCCATCTCACCCCAACTCTTCTGCACTGGGTTAGGTGTTCCTGTAATGTTGTTTATAAATAGTCTTCTATTTTTTCGGCCTGAGCCTTCTCCGTTGGGTCCAGAAGATTTCACTTAAGCATCCACGCCCTGAGCTCCAACGGGATAATCAGCATTTTGCGGTTACTTGACATACTACTGGAGCTTGTTATCTTATCAATTCCTCAATTAAGTTTGTAAGATAGAGACATTCATTTGTGTTATGCTCATGAGTTTTGTGAAAGCGGCGATACTTACCCGACCTTTTTTATTGCACGGTCGCTTCCCGCTTAGGTGGTTTGTTATATCACTCGATTCTCTGGGTGGCAATATAAATGTTCTCTAACCTGTCATTCGACGGCGTATAGTCCTCAGGCCTGGAATTTCTTGGGCGTTTCCTATTCCCGTCATGCCTACCAGCATTCTGATTCCTCTTCTTCTTATTTGCATTTTTTTCATACTTCCTGCAGTAGTTTCAAAACTATTTCCATCTTGTTTGACCGCAACGTTACTCCTCTTTCGATTGCTCCTCGACAGGCTTGCCTTAAACCATACTTGCTTCTTCCAGCCTTAGAAACTGATTTTCCTTTCGGTGGAATTCCTCCATGGTAGTGGGTTGCTTAATTTCTATCCACCTACCAAAATCCATGTCACAGGGAATTCCTCGAACCAGAGCCATAAATACTAGGTCTTCCTTCTAGTTTAAGAAAGCTTTCAGTGGCTCCTTAGGTCCTCGTAACAAGCCAAACAATGACAACCCCTTCGGTCATGCAGCATGGAGCCTGAACTGCTCCGAGAATCTTCTTGGCCAATTCATCAAATGTTGATATGGGTTTAGGCAGAACCACATAGAAGAAATTCCTTCCAGAAAGATAGAAAAACACCTACAACAAACAACATCTATAACTCTAGCTCCATCCATATGCCATTCATATTTAGGTAAGTGTTGTCTGGGATTAGTAGTTCCCTTATCGGATGGCATTGTCAACATGATGAATTTGCTAGAATAATCTTCTCTTGGAATATTCTCAGTAAATGGAATTGTGTTTGGCATGGAACCCCAACCTTCATCCTTCATGCCCCTGCTTTCCTCGACTAATATTTGACCATATCAGCAATGTACTCCTCTTTGGTACAGTAATCTAAAGGTCAACTATCAGGGGCTACAGTGAGTGTTTTGCTCCATAAATGGTCTTGGTTTATCGGCTAACGTCTGGATGCTCTTATTTCTGGGAGTGACACTCCTTTAATATTTGGTGGACATACGTTTGGTTGAGATGTGGTTGTCTGTGCCCCACCTTCATCAGCATCAACATCCAACTCCAAATCATCAACATCCTATAAGTCTACATCCCCTTCAGAGACAACCATGACATCACCTTTTTGAGCAGTATTTGCATGAGCATTCCTCTCGGTACCGAGAGAAATTCTCTCGGTACCCGTTAGTCTTCTTGAGGGGGAGAACTCCAGCAAGTCCTCTTGCAACTCCACCAACTACTTCCATCTAATTTTGCTTCCCATCTCTCATACATAGGCCATAAACAGAAGAATTCCCTTGTTCTATAATAGGTGAAGTTTCCTTTCTGGTTCTCCTAGTAGCTCGAGATTGCAGATAGAGCAAAGCATCCATCTTGTCCATGAGAGCTATTTGGTTATCAGCCATCTTTTGGTCAAGTTCAGGGATCATCTTATCAAACTCTCCTCTGGTCACCACTTCAAGTTGATCAAAGGATCCTGGTATTGTGTTTCCATTATTAACTTTCGTTTGGTGAGTGTTTGCTTCATCACCACTAGTTATTGCTCCCGCTAATCTTCCAAATACAGACTTTCCTTTTCTAGGTACCATAGGTTTCCTATAGCAAACCCTCAAGTTCCTCAAGCAAGTTTTCTTGATCTAACTTCTGGATTTTTCCGACGTAAAGTAGAGATCTAGATCTAAATATTGATTTAGTTCTTAACGAAAGCATTAAAATGTTGATGCCAAAAGTGGATCAACGCCCAAGAATGAGTTGTAAGGAACCCGTGAGACCTAGAGTCTAGCAAATAGTATTGAAAAAATGAAAGAAAATAGAATAGAGAGACACAAGATTTTACAGTGGCGCAACAATCTATGACTTACGTCCACCTTATAGTTTTAGTGATCGTTGTTCATAGAGAATTGGAGAGTACAAGTCACTAGCAAAAGGGTTTGACAGATTCTATGGTCGGGAACTACCAAGAGTAGCTACCTAAGTGACTATTGTAAGGGAGGTAAGAGATAAAGAAATGATAGAGTTTTTGCCAACAGATAATCTGATCCCTTTCAAGTTTTAATAGAGTTTGCATTTTTAGGGAAATAAAGGTACAGGCTCAGGAGCTTGCTTGCACTGAAGTACATAAGATAGTCCAGTGTTTTATAAGTGAGCATGGAGACCCACTAATCGAGAAAATAACTAGGTACCGATCTACATGGATCGGTACTGATATGTTTTTCTTCATGAAAGTTGAACTATTTTACTTGTTTAGCTCTTCCCTTTTCTACTTGATATGTTCCAATTACTTTTTCATGATTTATAGTTGATTCTAGTAATCTTCCTGATGGCACTTGAATTATCCCACTTTTTTCTCATCAATCCTTGAATTGCTCGTCCAAACTTTAGGAAAACCACTAGACCACAAGTTGTTGGAGTTTTATATGAGATGCATAGAACTTGGGAGGAGGATTTATTTGAGAAAACAACTCGTCATCGAGTTAAATAACTCGATACCAAGTCATTTAATTAACTCCTTTTCCATTGAAGCATTTCCTAGTTGTTTCTCTAGCTCTTCCAAGTGTACTTCTAAGTTTTCAATTTGTTTCGTGTTCGTCTTGATGTTCTAACTTCCGTTGACTTTTTCTTAGTTAAATACCCAGTCAACAGCATCCATCAAATCAACATATGTCATGAATATGACATGTGATAAATGCGTAAATCCAGCTAATGTGACTACCATATAAATGTAAAATATTGGAATATAGGCATGGATATAAAATACCTAATATATACTGATAATTTCTATACGTATGCAACATAATACACAATAAGTCAAATCATATAGCAAAATATAAGTCACATAACAAAGCATACCACACCATTAGTTTCCTAATTTAATTAAGCAAACAAAATAGGGAAATGTACCAGAAAAGAATAAGAGATAGCTTTTCCTTTGGCTCCTAAGTACTCTCAGTCGAATCATTTTCCCACTGGACTCTAACCAATGTAACTACTTTATTTGGAGTCACTTTGCCCCATGCTCAATAATGTGGATAGTCAGACAATGGACAAGTGGCTCTCTCTCTCTACTACACCTCCTCTAACTGACTTGGCCCGACCACGGTAGTTGAATTGTGTAAGTGCGACATGTGGAAAACATCATGAATGTCCGCTAACTTTTGAGGAAGCTTCACCATATATGTTAAAACTCTCGCAAAAATCCGAAAGTTCCTACCAACCTCGGTGATAACTTTCCCTAATTACCAAACCTCGTAACATGTCTAACTCTATGCGTCCCCTATCAACAAACGATTTCTTCATGCCTTGCATAGCCTTCATCCCCCTATGGATCAAATCTACTTTCTCCGAAGTCTCTTTGATCGCATATGGGTCAAGAATAATCCTATCTATAGTGTCCTACCAATAAGATGGGGATCTGCACAACCTCCCATACAACGTCAAGAATGGTGTCATTCCAATATGTGTCTGATAGCTATTATTATATGCAAATCTTACTAATAGCAAGTGGTCTTCCCAAAAACCTCCAAAGTCCAAAATATATATCCGTAATAAATCTTCGAACACCCTTTTATCAGCTCAGTCTGTTTATCCACCTATGGGTGACCGGTTGTACTCAAATTCAGTTTAGCACCCGTCCTAAACCTCCTCTAAAATTTACTAGTAAAAAGTGGATCTCAGCCACTAACAATATTGGAAGGAACTCCATGCGTTTGAACTGCTTTTCTCACATATAAATTTGCTAGAGATGCGGTCGTCCTCGTACTCTTAATCAAATAAAACAAATGCATTTGGTAAGTCAATCGACAATAGCCCAAACACTTTCATTTCCTTTTCTACTCCTAGGCAAGCCATCAAATAAATCCATAGATATGCTTTCTCATTTCCACTGCGAATATCCAAAGGGTGTAATAATCCACCGTGCTTTTTATGCTCTACCATTACCCTCTGACATGTCACACGGTTCAAAACAAACTCTGCTATATGTCTCTTTATACCTGGCTAGTAGAATACAATACACCCTTTACATCTTGATACATTTTGTCACCAATGAGATGAGTAGCCATCCTAAAAAGATGGGACTTATCCAGTACCAAGTCAATTAACTCTATAATAAATGGAATACACAATCGTCCATCCCTATGCAGCCACCCCCTAGAATTAACGGAATAACGGGCCAAATGACACTAATGCTCATTTCTATTCAACTTCTCAAAAATATTGAATAACTCTATGTTTTTCTTCTAACTCGAATCTACATGATTCGTAAGTGAAGGTTGGACAACTAAAGTTGTTAATAACCGTGGTGCAAGTTTTGGTAAAGTTCGAAAATCAAACGCATAAATAAACTCCATGTGTTTCCACTCTAAAAACATAGAGCCTAACATCATATGTCTCATACTCAAGGCATCAACTATAACATTGCCTTTTCTTGGAGTATATGATGTACTGAAATCATACGATGCCAAGAACTCCTTCTACCTCTGTTGCCTCAAATTCAAGTCTTTTTGGGAGAATAAATACTTTAGGACTTTATGATTTGTAATCAACTCAAATCATTCCCCTAAAAGGTAATTGCTCCAAGATTTGAGATAAAAATAATAGCCGTCGACTCAAGATTAGGAGTTAGATAATTTCTTCATGTACTTTCAACTACCAACTAGGATAAGTAATAAATCCACCCATCTGCATCTAAACAATGCTAAGCTCCATACTGCAAGCATCAGTACACACAATAAATGGCTTCAAACCATAAGGAAATACAAAAACAAGTGCACTAATCAATAACTCCTTTAGGCTAATAAAAGCATTATCGCACTTTGAGTTTCAAGAAAAAAAATTCTCAGTAAGGCATGTCAATGGCACATAAATCTTTGTAAAGTCTTCAACAAACTTCTTGTAATATCCAATCAAACCAAGAAAACTTCTTACCTCTATATCATTTTTGTTACATTCCAATCTTGCACTTCCGCAACTTTACTTAGACAAACCGATAATCCATGCTCAGCAATGACATGACTAAGAAAACGAACCACTAAACTAAAGTGGCAGTTCAAAAATTTTGCTTTCAACTAATAAATACATAAAGTATTAAGCACTTCTCTCAAATGTAACTTGTGCTCTTCCTCTTTTTTGAATAAACAAGTATATCATCTACAAATACCACCATGAACTTATTCAACTCCCCTTTGAACACTCGACTCATATGGTTGATGATGCATTCAAACATCATGACTACTCATAAAGTCCATTAGGTGTACAAAAAGTGGTTTCTGAATACTGTTATCTGCCATACGCAATTATTTGAATCCAGTAGCCAAGCCAAGCTAGAAAATATCCTTTCTCTAACTAACCAACCGAACAAATCATTAATACATGGTGATGGATAATGATACTTTTTCCTCAACTTGCTCGGTTCACGATAGTCGACGTAAAGCCTTAAAGGGCCATCTTCTTTTATAGAAAAGACAATAGGTGCACTCGATTCTAAAACACTGCTTTAGATAAAACCTTTCTCCAGTAATTCATTTACTTATTTATTAAGCTCACATCTTTCTCCAAGAGTCAAATGCCTAAGTGGTAAAGCAAAGGGTTTGGTGGTAAAGCAAAGGGTTTGGTATCCTTTTCTAAATAAATTCAGAATTTGATCTCCCTATGAGGTTTTAATAAATCAAAAATAGTTTTTCTGAAATAATATTAATTACTAAAATATAAAACTTTATTGAAAAATTTCTAAATTTTTTCTATATGTTTCTAAAATGATATAATATTTTTAAAAAATATAAAATTGAATTTTTAATGTAATAATTATTTTATATATAATAAACAAATCAAAAATTCAGTAAATGTTAATTTAAAAATATGAATATATGTATGATAGTTAATATTCGAATTTTTTAATTCATATTATATATAAATAAGTGTAAAAAAATTAAATCATATATATATATATATATATGTCTTATATATGCATATATGCTATTATAAGAGAGAAATATACACTAATATATATATATGAATTTATTAATAAATATGTATAAAATAATTATTATGACAAAAATTGATTTTGTACAATAAACAACATTTGTCTATACATAAATCAAATAGTATAATAGACAAACTATACACATAACCAAACTGATTTATGACAACCACATCTACTTACAAAAATCTGACCTAATTAAACATATAATAGCAGTATATTTAAACAAATATGAAATTGCCCATTATAGGATCATAGAATATAATTTAATTACTGTAATATGAATTAAAATTACCAATTTAATGATGCCTTTGAATGCACGTTGAATCAATGACTTTCCTTCCTTTTACTATTCTTGATTCATCAGATTGCAAGTTTGGGATCACCGATCTCTAACTATCGAAGAGTATTATTTTAATTTGAAATATATTTGAGAATTTTAAAGTGGATTGAGGGCTATGTTTTAATCAGTAATGTAGAAGGTAATGGCAGCCAAAAAAAGTTCATCGTTATTTTTAGAGACACACACACATATAGGGTTGTATTAGAGAGAATCGAGGGAAAACCTTTTTACCCATTCTCACTTGATCTCAACCCATTATCTCCAAGAAAATTTCCTATGTTTTAGCCACCCCTATACCTTCCTAAATCTGAAATTTTGCAGTCCTAATGATGGGACTTAAACCCATCTAAGCCCAAGCCAAAATACTATGCAATTAAATCTAATTTAATCGCTTGTCGATATTGTATATCGATCAATATATTTATAACTGTTATAAATATATATAAAATTATTTATTTCTGGAATCATATTCAACTTTATAATTAATATTTCATAAATATTAATTAATTTATAACAATTATAAACTAATTAAATCGTTCGGTCTTAAGGGAGTTCATCATTTCGGCTGTGTAACTTTTGGGTGTAAATTTAATCAGCGATTAACATCGAACTATTCTAATGTTAATGTTCACACATCACTTAGTAGGTGGTGTGACATTATAGTCAAATTTATCGCTTACTCATTTTCGGTAAAAATCCAATTTTAGTTTAATAAGCATAACCCGGTTGTGACATTTGTTTACAACAATTCTCTTCGTCAAAACTATATTACTTCGGACTTATGGAATTCGGTAATGGTCAAAATTCCAACCTCATCCACATTTTACTTTATAATGCAAATACAAAGTCCTTGGTTCAATAATAACAATTATTATTAACCAAAATGCTCTGGCCAAAGACTTTGAGTTGACTTGAGTTGAATGTGATACTAACCGCATATAATTGAGGAGACAAATCCTCTCTTAAATAGTGCTTCACTTCCAATACTTCCACTCAACCTAACTATAACCACTATGTAAATCAGTCACATCAATATTTTCTGTTTGATCTTAGTTGTATTAACCAATAGAAAATTATCGAGTGAGTCATTCCATAGTTATCCAATAACTATTAGTACGTAATCCCTAGGTGCCAACAATAGTCATGAGTAATACATTGCCCAACATTTGGAGAGCGTTACGTACTCCAGTCCCAACGGATACATCGATATCCAGTCTCGATGCATATTGACTAAGAACATTAAAAATGGTGTATTTGTTTCGTTGTGATAAATTACTCACGGTTACAACACTTTGTAATTACTATCATAAAATATACCATTTATGGATTTTTCTATTAAATATACTTTTAATTGAGCCAATTAATTAATATAATCACATTATATCAAGTATATAATAAGAAGAAAATACCTTTTATTTCGAACAAGATTGGTCAACGAGTTAGATATATGTAACAAATTACATAATTGCCCCTTGGGCGTACCCCTAACTCTATCAATCTCCCACTTGCACTTGAGGTCAATTATGGAATTTAACTCCAACTTCTCCAATCAGTTTTCTAAAAGCCAATCAGGTCAGTCCCATAATGAATGGGTATGCTATTACGTTTCAATTATCTACATTGTCGATTAACTCTCTCTGACACTGACAAACTGCCTTTATCATGTGGAACGATTCGAAGTATGTCTTTCGACTTCTGGTAAACTTTAAGTTCTAGCATGACCAATTTCATGACATTGTTACCCTATAATAATATTATGGGATTCTCAACATTTAGAACAACCTTTGGCTCAATTATAAATTTGTGCATTTATATATATATATATATATACATTGGTTTACTATAGCGCTATTCAAGTTAATGTTCTCAACATTTCGTTGAATCGACCACAATTACTTTTATATTGAAACATTTTCAAATTAAAGATTTTAATTTGAAATTTATCATTGACCTGTTATACTCAATATGACTTATAAAAATTTGTATCCAAACATCCCATCATAACGAGTTCGTTATTTCTATAAACAATTCTCTAGTATTTCATAAATATGTGAGAACAGATCAAACAACCATTTAATGATATCAATTTGGATTTTATATTTGCTCCATATATCAAATACATAAACAAAACACAATATCATACACAACATTATATGTGTGATAATTCCTATTGTTAATGCATAAGGAATCCAACTTACATGTTCTCTTTTTAATAGGATGCTCTTGTATACCGTTTTGGGACAATCCCTATATCTTTTATACTCACCATAAAAGACATCATTTATAATCTAAAATTGAGTACTAAAAAAACTAAAGTTGATTTTAATACAAGCTTATTGTTAAAATCAACATTGTGTCGTTTACTTATAGTGTAGAAATATCGATGTACCTTTTATCGTTCTTTCTTATGAACACACGCTTCCTCTATACTTTGATTGAAAATCAAACTATTTGATATTTATATCAAAGTACCTATTCAATCTTGATGCTTACAAAATGATACATTCATTTCATTTCTTGGATCATATCCAAAGACTCACAAACCCAATATCGCTCCCAATGACTTGGAGGCATTTTTGGTTAATATGTGTAAACGGCTTACTCTAAATCTTTATTTAGAATTTTTCGTTTCAATACATAAGTACCAAACACTAAGTCTTATCAAGTGATAATTTTGTGAGTAAATCCGAACGAACTTGAGCATGTTGAATACCGAATCGGTTATGCTAATTTCAACAATTGAAATTTGCGATATTATTCTTATCAACATTGCTCATTTAATTCCAACCACATTAGTCTTTCCAATAAAGACACAATCTCGACCGATGGATCACATCTCTTTGGTTACGACCACCAAAATCTTATTTTGATAGCGTACTTGGAATTCTTTCAGATTTGCGCATTGTACCATATATAGTCAACAATCTTAATGGTTTAATTGAAAAATCAAGGGTGATGTATATTTTCGACATTAATAAGAAACTCATAGTTTCTCTTCGATGTACGAGAATACTTATTAGACATTCTAATGCTATGTGTTCATTTAGGTTAGTTAATTTCACTTCATCTCATATAATCGATTATATCTTTAGATCGGATCCAATTCCATTTAACTACCAAAAATTTCTCAAAGAAATTCCTTCACAATGAAGTTGATATATCTCGAAACAACAATTGTTTCTTGGTGCAAGTAGAATAGGGATTTACAAACGCTTTATGAACCTTTTTATTTATAAAACTGTTTTAGTGTACAAAAATTATGTTTAAAACATAAATATGTCATTTGATGACAGACCTTTCCAAAAAACTTTTTAGAGATTCATATAAGATTCCTTATGAACAATTATTACGTGCAATCTTTCGACTCGCACAACCTGTCAACTCCTTGGCCTAGGGTATGTTGGGATTTCTCACAAACTATTATCTTGTATGATTTTGTAAACTATTGTTTAGATGAAATAATATCAACATTGTGTACTACTTTTAAGTACATGACCTTATAGAAAGAAACCAACTCAACTTCACTCATAATTATTCGTAGATTGTCCAACAATATCTGGTTACTCCTTATCGATTCATCATTATGCATCACATAGAGGAGTGACGTATGAGATTGAATCTATATTCAATTTTAGGTACATTTGAAACTCTTTCCAATATACTCACTTATTCGTCCAAATCAAATCATTTTATTCTATTGCATGTTATATTGTTTACTTTTCTTTCCTATTCTATAATTTTATCATAAACTTACTACATGTGTATCTAATACATATGTTCATGTTGGTAATAAATCATCGATGAATATAACAAAGTATGTGGAATCTTTTTGGTATTAATAGACTTGTGATTGCATACATCAATATGTATTAATTCAAAGAGTCCATCGACTCTTGTGATGCTCCCACTGAATGGGTGCATAACCATTAATTGTTTGAGATATAATTAATCTGTATTATATGATTCATAAACATATAGTAAAATTATTTCTCAAAGCTATGACTTAATCTATAATTTCGAAACAAATGTAAATAATATTAGACACATATGTATTTTTGTTGCATCACTTTTACTGTGAAAACAAATTCTGCAATATAGTTCTATTTTATAATGAATATTCATAATACTCATATTGAAATATAGTTATATCTACTTTTTAGTTAATACCAAAAATAAACATTGTTTCACAAATAATGTTTGGTACATTTTATGAAAATAATTTTCGTAATTTGATGAAATCATTAGGTGCTATATGGCATGCTTCCACTATTTTCGCCTTTACTATAATAGCATACTAAATTTAGAGGTCCACCATTCACTTAATATTGTTAATATTGTTTACTTATTTCATATGCTGCAACTAGTTTACGGTGGAGATGATTAAATATCTTGAACTCAAAGAAATAAATGTTATAGGAAACAATTTTCTGTACGAAAATACATTTCGGAATAAAAATCTTATTTCATATTCCAATATCAAGTATCAATTATTATTACAATTCTTGTTTCCAATGTTTCTCTATGAAGCAGAAGCGACTATTCATTCTCTTTATTCCAATTTTACCTTAAATTACATCTATTCTTATGCATTTGTTTTACTTTCAAATGGTCAAACTATTCAAAAGAAAACATTACTACAATGTCATAACAAACTTTTTACAAAAGCACATTCGATTATTCTTAACATTTAAGACATCGAATATGTTGCATTTTATGTAAACCGATCAAAATGACATTTCAACAATCGAGTTCTTAGATGTATCTCGTAGTTTATGGTCTTGTATTATATTAACATAATATGATCCATTTAAAATCATTCAAGTTGAACACATGATCTTAAAATACTGTTTATATTCTTACTTCGAATGAACTAACATCATCGAAATATTGTACCACACGAACTATGACAGTTCACCATATAATATTAATATGTGAAAGTACATGGATTAAATATCCATAGTCTTGGATTGCATTAGAGTTCAAAAACTCAATGCAATACACGCTCTAAAACAAATGTTTGCGCCAAAATTGGTCACAAACACCCAATTGTCGATGAAAGCACCAGTTCACAATCACATATCACAGATCACAGATAACAAGTATGTGGAGGGTGAAAAATGAAGAATACTCGAAGAATTAAGAAAAAAGCAATAAAGAACACAGAGTTTATAGTGGTTCGGCAATCCGGCCTACATCCACTTTGAAGTTGATCGCATTATTGGTGTTTTCTTGCTGATTACAATTGATTACAGCGGATTACAGTGATGAATTTCGAGAACAACAGTAGCCTTGAAGTGCAAAAACGAATTCGATAGAGTCTGGACGTAAAAGAATCCAAAAGTGCCTTTCTGTCGGCTCTAGGATGCTATTTATAGGCGTAGGATGCAAATATCTCGCTCAAATCTTGGAAGACCTCTTCTGGCACATGAGTGGGCCCATGCGATCGATCCCATGCGATTTTGATCCGATCTGTGATTGATGTGAATGAGTTTCGTATTGATCAAGATTTAATCCAACCATGTCGAAACTTGGCATGAACATCCCTTAGGTCGTATGTAAGCTTCTGTGAAAATTTCATAGCATTTGGATTTGTGGATTGCAAGTTATGATCGATGCAAATTAGATTTTTTCGGTCACGGTCCCCTTCGTATCGATACTGTTCGTATCGATCATTTCGACTCAATGCCGAGCACGTGCCAGCGAGTTTTCGTAGCGCTTGATTTTTGGACCGCTCCGCTTTCGATGCCGAATTGATCGAGTCATTCCAAGGTTTTCGCCTCGTTCGTATCGATCTTAATCGTTTCGTTCACATCGATTGGTCGCATTGCCTTGTTCGTGTCGATCGGTTGTGCCGCCTCATTCGTATCGATTGGTTGCGTTGTCCTGTTCGTATCAATCGATTGCATAACTTTAATCAATACGAACTAGACACTCGCGCTTTCGTTGATGGATACGAAGTACACCGTCTTTGATGGATACGAACAAGACAACTACATGGTGATGGATACGAAGTGGGATGAGCTCGGACTGATATGAAGTGGGGCATGCTTGATGATATGAATAGTGTATGATTTGTGGGTACGAACAAAGCCTGTGAATCGAGGAATATGAAGTGCACTAAACCCGATGGATACGAACAAGAACAACATTCAATTTTGCATCGATCATATCATGAGCATACGAACTCGAATTGACATGAAATTTGGAATGCCGGCTTCCATAGCTTTGTTTGTCATGTCTTTTCAATTGTAGCTTGATCCAGACTCGAACTAAATTAATCGATATCCATAATGAATTTGTGTATAACTGGCAGTTGAGGAGGACTGTCTTTGGTTTCCAGTTAACTGTTTGGTGTTACGGCCTTGCCAAAAGGCAGGATAACACTTGCCCCTCAAAACAAAAGGCAGTTCGTGATCGGGTGTCGTTCATGGCAAATTGTGACCGTTCGCGGTTGGGTGCCATTTGTGACGAATTATGACCGTTCGAGGTCGGGTGCCGTTCGAGTCGAGTTGTGACTGTTCATGGTCAAGTGTCATTCGAGGCGAATTGTGACCGTTCATGGTCGGGTGCCATTCGAGGTGATTTGTGTATGCCTGGGGGGCTTAGTATCACTAATGTTAGATTTCATGTTCGAGGTGAGTTGTGCATGCCTGGGGACCGTTCACGATCCCTTATATGTGTAAGTGGCTTAGCTGTTATGGAACCACAAATAGAAGATTTACATTGAAAATGAGTTTTTCAAAAAAAGTGTCCAACAAAACCAAATCCAAGCGTGAGAAATAGAAAATAAAACTAACACGGAGACGTCAAAGTGCAAATATCTACACCGATGTGATTAGTAGTGGTATTAGAGCATGCCTGAGGATCGTTCGCGGTCCTGTACATATGTAAATGACTTAATCACGTTGGTGTGGAGTTTGCCACTTATTCACCATTATTCTAATCAATTGATGACAAGCTGACACCCCAATCCTGAGCCGTTCCCAGTTAATGCAGGTGGTGGCCGCTCTTGTTCCACCATTGTTGTTCCCCTTCTCACATACTGCGATAGCTGACCATTCCGGATATGCCCCTCAACCTCATCCTTTAAGTGCCTGCAATCATTCATGCTATGACCATTCAGCTCGTGGAATAAGTAATACTTGTTTGATCTTCTTTCATTGCTAGTCGGATCCCTTCGCATTGGCTTTCAATAAGGAATCTGCCCCATGGTATCCTGGTAGATTCGCTCCAAAGTCCCATTCAACTCTGTATAAGAGGTGAATCTTGGTTCCTTTCGTGGTCGCGTTGGTCCATCACCATTATTCTCGGCCTTCCGTTTCCCTTTTTTTAAATTCCTGCACCTTTTTTAGGAGGATTTCCACCCTTGACTGCATAAACATCAACTCCTTCTCCTTCCTCTCTTTCAGCATTTAAATCCTCTAATCGCAAAAATCCATCAGCCTCATGATAAAATTCTCCTAGATCCATAGGAGGATCCCATGTCAATGAATTCTTGAATTTCGTGCCATCAGCTATGCCAGATATAGCTGCCATCATAACCTTGGATGGATCTAGTCGATCCACCGATGTTGCCACTACATTGAATCGCGTCAGAAAGCTCCTCAAAGATTCCTCTGTTCTTTGCTTTGATGTTGCCAAACTCATCACATTCTTAGGTCTCGAGATGTGAACTCTGAATTGCCTCATAATCTTCTCAATCAAATCAATCCATGTTCCAATGGATCCGCTCTCCAGTTGTCTGAACCATAGCGTTGCAATGTCTGTCAAATATAATGGGAAGCACCGGGCCATGACCTCCTTCAATGCCCCCAACACCTCCATATGCCTCATGTATCGTGTCAGATGAACTGCAGGATCCGTCCTCCCATAGTACTTCTCCAGTGTTGGTAGCGTGATTTTTGGCGGATTCCTAGCCTTTCTAATTACGGGAGCGAAGGGGCTCCTATTTACGTCTTCCATATCTTTATTCACTATTCCACCTCTCATGGCTCGCCTGACCATCTCCGCCCGTCTGTCGCTGTTGCCAAGCAGTGTTTCTTGTCCGTTGCCTCTGACCTCCCCCCGAGTTCACGAGGGAATATTAGAATCTGGTCTCCTAGAAGGGCGTCTATTCCTCTATCAATGCCATGTTTAACAGCTCCACCTGTTATCCTACCTGAGGTTGGATCAACATGCTCCTGATGAGTGCCCCTAGCTCTGGGGCCGCTCCTAATGGTCCCGCTCTATTCTGGGTCCTGGTTGCTCCATCCTCCTGACTCCTATCTGTAGCATCTCTTACAGTTTTGTTAGCTTGATTCTGCACTCTAGTTCGTCCAGCTTGTCGAAGTAAATTCTACATCTTCTCCTCTTGTCTTTTCAGAAGCTCTTCATGCATAGCTCCCATCATCATCTCCATCTCATCTCTAGTGATGAAAGCTGAGGTCTGATTTGCTTTTAAGGAAGCCTCCTGACTCCCTTCATGTTGACTTCTTTCAGCTCTCTGTCATCTAGCCGATTGCCTTGCCATTGCTTTCCAGATCCAAGTCTTCAAACTTTCAAATCTGAAATCCAAGCTTTAGAATCCCTGAGTTCAGCCTTCTCAGTGAAAGCACCAAATTGTTTGCGCCAAAATTGGTCACAAACACCCAATTGTTGATGAAAGCACCAGTTCACAATCACGTATCATAGATAATAAGTATGCAGAGGGTTAAAAATGAAGAACACTCAGAGAATTAAGAAAAAAGCGGTAAAGAACATAGAGTTTATGGTGATTCTACAATCCGGCCTATATCCACTTTGAAGTTGATCGCTTTATTGATGTTTTCTTGTTGATTATAATTGATTACAGCGGATTATAGTGATGAATTTTGAGTACAACAGTAGCCTTGAAGTGCAAAAATGAATTCGGCAGAATCTGGACGTAGAAGAATCCAAAAGTCCATTTTTTGTCGACTCTAGGATGCTATTTATAGGTGTAGGATGCAAATATCTCGCTCAGATCTTGAAAGACCTCTTCTACCACGTGAGTGGGCCCACACGATCGATCCCACGTGATTTTGATCCGATCTGTGATCGATGTGAACAAATATCGTATCGATCAAGATTTCATCCAATCATGTTGAAACTTGGCATGAACATCCCTTAGGTCGTACGTAAGCTTCTATGAAAATTTCATAGCCTTTGGACTTGTGGATTGCAAGTTATGATTGATGCAAATTAGAGTTTTTTCGGTCACGGTCCCCTTCGTATCGATACTGTTGTATCGATCATTTCGACTGGATGTTGAGCACGTGCCAGCGAGTTGTCGTGGCGCTTGATTTTTGGACTGCTCCACTTTCGATTCCAAATTGACCTAGTCGTTCCAAGGTTTTCGCCTTGTTCGTATCGATCTTAATCGTTCTGTTCACATCGATCGGTCGCATTGCCTTGTTCATGTCGATCGATTGTGCTGCCTCGTTCGTATCGATTGGTTGCATTGTCCTGTTCTTATCGATCGATTGCATAACTTTAATCGATACGAACTAGACACTCGCGCTTTCGTTGATGGATACGAAGTAGACCGCCTTCGATGGATACAAACAAGACAGCTGCATGGTGATGGATATGAATTGGGATGAGCTCAGATCGATACGAAGTGGGGCATGCTTGATGGATACAAACAGTGTATGATTTGTGGATACGAATAAGGCCCACGAATCGAGGGATACGAAGTGCACTAAACCCGATGGATACAAACGAGAACAACGTTCAATTTGCATCGATCATATCTTGAACATACAAACTCGGATTGACTTGAAATTTAGAACATGGGCTTCCATAGCTTTGCTTGCCATGTCTTGTCAATTGTAGCTTGATTCGAACTCGAACAAAATTCATCGATATCCATAGCGAATCTATGCATAACAGGCAATCAAGGAGGACTGTCTTTGGTTTTCAGTTAATTTTTTGGTGTCACGACCTTGCCAATAGGCGAGATAACACTTGCTCCCCAAAACATGCCTTGTGGTAGGAAGGTGTTTTTTGTAATGCCATAAGCCGGATGTTCATATTCTGTTGATGACCTATAAAAGAGATTGATAGTCTTACCTGACTGCGAATGACGATCGCTCGAGATCGTATGTCATTTGAGGTAGTATGTGACCATTCGCGGTCGGATGCCATTCGCGATGAATGTTGACCATTCGCGGTCGGGGTGCCGTTCGAGGCGATTTGTGATTGTTCATGATCGAGTGCCATTCGCGGCGAATTATGACCATCCGCGGTCGGGTGTCGTTCGCGGTGAATTGTGACCGTTCGAGGTCAGGTGCCATTCGAGGCGAGTTGTGACCATTCATGGTCGAGTGTCGTTCGAGGCGAATTGTGACCATTCATGGTTGGGTGTCGTTCGAGGCGAGTTGTATGTGCCCGGGGGGTACTTAGTATTATTAATTAAAGCTTATATAATTAATTTTAATCAATTAACTCTTTAATTAATTTTAATTTAGTATTCCAATATAACTTTTATATTGGACATATCTACTGTAACATTTATAGTGTATACTATAACCTTTATAATGTAACACACATATATATCATATATATATGTATTTTATTTAATTAATTTATTCAATTAAACAAATTTATTAACTTCAAATTTTACCTTGTAAACATACATGTGTACTTATATTATCTTAAACATTTTAAAATAACATAACATATATCAACATATATAATACATGCATATATACATTAATTAGTTGACGTATTTAATTTATTTATTTTATTAATCTTATTAATAAAATTAAAAATTAAAATTATTAAATAAATATTTCAAACATTCTGAAAATACCATTACCCTTTCAAACATTTTGAAAACTTATGTAGTATTATAATTTTTATAATAAACATGTTTTATTTTAAATTTAACCATTACATTAGAAACCTTTAACATTAATTTTCAAAATGATTTTGAAAATTAGCCCAAGGCCCAAATTAACTTGGGCCTTTTCTATAAAGAGCAACCTTTGGGCTCATTTCACCTTTCGGGCCAGGCCTGTAACCAAGTAGGATATGGTACTTGATTATCCAATTCCAATCCTAGACATTACCTTTCTAGACACTTATTAAGTGGTCAAGCTTAACTAGTTAGCCCTAATATGACTAAATTAGACTACATAGACTATTGGTGTGACGACCCGCCTTTCATTCCACAGAAAGATGTGTCATCAATAAGAAAAGAAAGAGATAGAAATAGAAAAGATAGAAAGAAAGAACAACAACATCAGAATCTCACAGTGGAAACAGAATAAAATATAATATATTACACATATCCATTACATAGTTTTACATATCAGAATACAAAATAATACGACTTCATTACATTAGACTGTTATAAGAGTCTGTCTAACCATTACATCCAAAATACAACATCAAAAAGTCATAACGCAGTGGAAAGATTGATAGAGAGAAACGTCTGGACTCCAGCTTCCAGCTTCTAAAAATTTGACAATCCTAACCCGATCACTTGGCTACTCATAAAAATTTGAGTACCCAAGAGTTTAAAAAAACAAAATAAACTCTGGGTCAGACATGGGTCTGGCGTGAGTAAACAAGTTAAAGTTGTTTAACTTTCAAAAACCATTTAAAAACAAAAGTTTCATGTAAGACTTCCCACGCATAAACATGGGTAAGTTTTTACCTTACGCTAACCAAAACATTTAATAGGAAATCCAGTTATATTATAATAGGGTCTAGGGTTTCAAATAAATATTCACATAGCTGAAATTGTTACATTCATTATATTCCAGCATACTAGCCACAAAGGGTTATACAATCAAAACCATAAGGGTACATAGGAAGAATGTGTTTCCATCAATGGCAAACCAACTGGGGTACCGCCCGTCACAGTACAGGGCCTAGATCACCGTACCGAGGATCCACCCTAAATCCCTTGTAACACATGGTCGGAACCATCCTTACTGGACAGTCCCGAACAAGACAACCCCGCAGTTTTGGCCAACAACTGCCCACAAGCCGAAATAAAAGGGACCTCTAGACAGGGGTAAATCTCGTCCTACTTGGGTGCTACCCTCTTAACCTTGCTGCACCTCCCTTGTTTTAGCCATTCCCAGTTGATGAGGTTTGAGGCTACGATTACCTTTATAGAACACATCTATCTTAGAATGCTCATCGTCCACATGACGATGTTCTGAAAGCATTCAATCCATACAAGTTCATTCCGGGTTCGAACGAAACCGGAGGCATTATTTCGTTACACTCGTTTTGGAATCACCCTCAGAGTTAACGACGATAACCCTTGCATTCTAAATCTCCATCTCGATCTTCACTAGAGATGTCACGATCTAATGTTTAACTTGGATCCATGTGGTTTTCAAATAATCAAACTTGATTTCCGATCCCGGTCTCATCGAAATCCAAACGCCATCTTAAAGGTTAAGTTGTTTAAAAATTTAAACAATTTAATTCAATTTAAATATTGAATTCTCACAACATTATCCTTAAATAATTACATACATCTATCATAGATATATTCAATATCTCATCACAGAATATCACAGATTATCATCCAATCACTACGCCATAAATGGCCTTCTGCAACACAAAAAAAATGTTGGGTCAGGCCCAAAAAATGTTGCCATAGGTCTATGGCAACACCTTTGGGGTGATGCAATTTTTGTCGTTGCCTTAGACCTCAAAGGCAACATTTTTACTGTCTAAGGCAACATAAGTAATATTGTTGCAATAGAACCCTATTTGGGTCTATAGCAACATCCATAGGTGTCTGTAGCAACATTCCAAAATGTTGCTATAGATATTAACTTTCTGAATTTGTGGGGCCTACAATGTAGAGCATATTTGATTTTTAATAGAAATAAATATTTATTTAATAAAATGCTATTGCACAGAATTTGATATTCAAACAGTAATTTATTTAAATAAATATTTTATTTCAACGTTTGAAATAGTACAATTTCCCAACTCCAATATTTTACAATTCAATGATATATAACACTGATATTCACATATACAGATATTCCTCGCTACATCACTCAGTTCACTCATTACATATGCAGTTTCAATTTATACAAACATCGACACTGACAAATATATGACGAGCCGAGTGTCGAGCCGAAGGCGAGCCGAGTAGCGGGTCCAGTCTTCAAGCTCATGCACATTTGATTTGACTCTGTCTTCAAGCTTGTATCCAGCTGTCCAGTCTTCAATACCTGTCACATATAATTCAAAAGCAGTAATCTGGAAAATAATATTTAACTCGAACAGAAAATGAAAATAATTTTGTTATATTATTTGCCTCAGGTATTTGGGTTGTTTCTTTTCATATTTTTTTCTGACAGGGACCAAATATTTGCACGGACAACCTGTGAATGCACAAGTCAGCTGTTCACAAGTGCATAAGCCAAACATGAATGCAACACATGGATAGAAGACAGTATGGAAGACAGCAAGCAACAATTCAGGCAAAAATGCACAAAGGAGAAGCCAAGTGCACAAAGTAGTACTTAACACAGCAAGCAACATAACATGACCAAGAAATGCATGTACATGGATGAACATACATGCATCATAAGGCTTGGTACAAGAAACTACTCAAGTGCAACTACTCAAGTGCAAGTTCATACTCAAGTGCAGCCAAATATGTAGATAAGCCAAAAAAATGGACGCGGCACAAGTTCAAACTCGAGTCATCGACTGGATTCAACTCAGGGCCAAGCAACCAACAAAACAAACAAGTACCAGGTTCAGCAAAATGTAGACAAGCTAGTGCAAGAAACACAGCAGTACACATAGGCAGCCCATCAAGCAAAAACAGTGAATGCATCAGGCATGTACAAGAGAAACAGAGGCAGTAATATGATATACAGAGGACTTGGAGCATTAGTTCATGTTAAAGAACAAGGTTAGCATGATACCAGTTCAGTCCAGACCAAGCAAAACCAACAAAGCTCAACACACATATGTTTGTATATATCGTGGAAATCAAAACTCAATGTTCAGATTAGTCAACAATTTAATAAAACCAAAGATCACTTTCAAAGTTCTGATTTTCAAAAATGCAGAAGTTTTCAAGTGAAGCAGTTTTCAAGAGGACAACAGAATACAAATACTTCAAGTTCTGGTTTAACAAATGCAGCAAGGTACAAAGGTATGTGAACAAGTTTAACAAAGGTTCAAGTTCTCGTTTAACAAATGCAGCAGAAAGGAGCTAACAAGCTCAGATCAGAAATCAAAAACAAGCCAGTGAACCAAAATCCAACATACCAAATAATATCACATTGCAATTCATCATCGGCAAAGCAAAATCAAGCCAGTGGACCAAAATCCAACATACCAATACATCATCGCAATCCAACATACCAGATTTCTCAAAGTCCAACAGAAAGATTAAACCCGAGATTATAGGAAATAAAGCCTATAAATAAATCCCAATTCACCATCGGCAAAAGCGTGCGAGTGTAACCAAAATTGAGAATAATCAAGTAAACCAGAAGGCAGAAAACATACCAAATAATATCACATCGCACCCGACGACGAAGTCAAAGCAATTCGAGCAATCAATCAAGGAGAACGAAGGAGCAAGCTACCAGGAACGTTTCTTACACTAGATTCGATCAATCAGAGCATCAAAGCAACTGGAATCGCGTGCCCTAGTTTTCACAGAGAGGAACGAGAAAGAAAAATCGCGTGCCCTAATTTTCACACAGAGAGGAATGAGAAAGAAAAGTAAAGCGGGAAATGGAAATTGGTAAGGTGTGGATCGATGGTGTGAATCGACGGTTGAGATTTTGTTTTAAATGGTGGTGTGGATCGCTGAGGTGTAAATTTTTTTTTAATTTTTTTAATTAGAATATATCTATGGCAACACTATATAAAAATGTTGCATCATGTTACACTTGTTTAGCTAGAGCAACACATTTTTATGGCTAAGGTAACACCAAAAATACAACGTTGCAGTAGGGCCAAAATTTTATAGCTGTCGCAACATTTTAGCTAGCAACACCTTGCAAAAATGTTGCAGAAGGTCATCTATGGCGTAGTGAATAGATATCAACCAACCCCAAACATTCTACTCAAACAATCATCCATAAGCAAGCATTTTTAACCCATATTATAATTAATTTACTTAATTCAAATTAAATTAATTACTTAAGAATTTACCACTTTACCTTGCTTAACCAATCATTAATTAATTATAATCATTTAATTAATTAATCGCTTCTTAATTAACCTCAAAATCAATTAATTAATAATTAATTAATTAATTATCCTTTAACTATTAATTAATAACCTTAATTATTAATTAATAAAACTTAACTATAAATTAATCAATTCTTAATTACTGGTTAATTAATCCTTAATTAACAATTAATTAACTCTTAATTAATAATTAAATAATTCTTAATTACTTAATTAATTAATTAAAATTATAAATTAATTTATATTAATTACTTAATTAATTATCCATAATTAATTAACCTTAATCACTTGTTTAATAAATTTTTAATTATTAATTAACTAACTATTAATTATAAATTAATTAATAATTAATTACTTAATTAATTAACCCTAATTACTTGATTAATTAATTCTTAATTAATCACTAATCACTTAATTAATTAATTAATTACTAATCATTGATTAATTAATCTTTAATTATTTAATTAATTAACTATTAATTACAAATTAATTAATCCTTAATTACTTAATTAAATTAATAGTTAATTATCAATTTATTAATCCATAATTAATTAACTAAACCTTTATAAATTAATTAATCCAAAATTATTGATTAATTTAACTTTAATCACCTTATTAATTAAAGTAGCTTTAATCATAAAAACTTAACTAACTTTCAAAATAAAATAATTTCATTAATTACTTAAAATTAATACGTGTTTAAAACATTTCATCTTTATTTAAACTTAATTACTTTTAAAAAACTAAGTTTAAAAGAATGCTTAAGCATCTCAAATTTAGTTAACAAAGTATAAACTTCTTTAAATCAAATAGTTTAAACATTTATCATATAGTAGTTTAAAATAATTTAAATTTAAATTTTGAAACTAGTTTTGAAAAAACCTTTTCAAAACAACAACCTAACTTCGGGTTCGACTTGCTACCAACTCGAGTGTTGACTCGAGTTTCCATCTTCATTTTCCCTTCTCTTTTTTTTTAAAATTTAGTTTAGCTTTAAGTTAAAAACAAAACAGGGAAGACACACCAATGAACTCGGGTTCCAACCCGAGATATCTTTCTTCACACTCGAGCATCTACTCGAGTTGCTCACGATCCCAACCCTTGACACAAAACTGATGCCGTGCACATGCACAAGTCACCAACGACACCGCTATCTCCGGCGACACCACGCACACGTCGTCGATCGACCTCATGTACGATCCCGACCTTCGAACGAACATCGCGTAGCCTAAAACAAAATTTAGTCTTCCAGTCAAAACTGGAACTCACGACCTCATCACAAATCACCTCGCCTGAGCAATTCCAACCACCAGAATTACTGCGCCTTCGCCAACACCTACATCCATGTCTCGGGTATGTCCCCTCCAAACCTGTCCAAGCTTGATGCATTGATGAAACCACAACGACCCATTCTTCAATACCAGATAAAACTTGGGTTTTGAAACCAATTTGCCTATCACCGACGCCACGATGATAGAACACCACGTCCACCATTTTTACAAACTTCAACAATTACCATGCCATCCCAAGCCAAATCCCCGACCACCAGAATAAACCCAGTCGCCTGATTTTGACCAATCTTCCATTTCTGATCATCTTAGAAATGCAATCCTAAAACTCAACTATAATTCAAGATTTTTGTTTTTAAAATCAAGTTTTCCAATGACAATTCAAGTTGCATGCTTGAATCAAGAAAAACAAAGTTTGATTTTTATAAATTTTGAAGACTTTACTATCTTTTCTTAATTTCAGAGGATTTCCAAATTTAAAAATCCTTAAACATGATTACATAACTTAGATTATTGTTACACAATCTTGATTTTCTAGAAACTCTAAGTCTATCAGCGACTAGATAAAAATATATTGAATTTGTGGTTTAATTTCAACTCTGTAACCAAGAAACAGAGAAGAACAGGTATATTCAACATGCACAGAACAAACACATATATCCACAGATACATACTTAAAAAAAATATACGTGCAAAGCAAAATTAATCAAAGAATCACATGCACATATCTTAGTTTACTTAAGCTTTTAAATAATGTGTTTACTCACCTGACTGTTTGAAGCAGAGATTTTAAAACTGGAGAGCTTTGAAAAAAAACTTGAAATCTGTTGTAACTGGAATGCCTGACTTGATTTAGTTGTTGAAGGATTTGATTTTGCTCTGGTGCTATGTTGAAATGATCAGATTCGTTTAAAATCAACTGAATTGCTGAGGCTTTTGAAATCGGAGAAAATGCTAGTTTGATACCAGGCTTTGAAATTGTTTGCGGATTTAGAATCTTTGAAATGAACTTGATTCTATGTTTTAAATTTTGGTTGAAAAGGTGGAAGTTGATAAAATTTTCAGATTTGTAAATTAATAGCTTGTTTCTTTTGCTTTTAGAAAATGAGAAGGAAAAAATGAATGAGGAAGATGAAGTAAGGCTATATAGATTTTAAAATTTTGATTTATTAAAATTAAAGAAAATAAAATAAAAATATGGCACTTATCACTAAACTCATTTAATTTCTTAACACATGTTATTAGGAGTGATTACAAGTTAATACATGTATCTTCATGCATAATTAGATTTTTAAAAGCCTTTAAAATTAATTTTCCAATTTATAAATACATACTTAATTTATATAAATAAATCTCTCTAAAAAGAAATTAATATAAAACAATTTTATGTTCTGAATAAAATCATGAAAATACATTTTAAAACCAAAGTATGATTTAAGATATAAATAACTATCTTTTGAATTTCAGTTTAAATATCTAAATTCAAATTAAATTTCAAATTCAATTTAAAAACCAATTTGATATATACATATAATTTTAACAAATCCAACTCTATTTGTATATAACAATTCTATTTAAAATCTATATATATATATATATATATATATATATATATATACGACACAATTTATTATTATTGTTTTAAAACAACAATTTTATCAATTTTAATTAATTTATAATGGATATTATCACATTTAAATTTGGTTTGAAATTCCGGGATATCACAATTGGGCTATAATACCATTTTTGGAACTAGATTAGCCCGCAATGGAAGTTATGGGTGAATTTCAAAAAATTTACCTTATTGGATCTTTTATTGGACCTATGAAGTCTATCTGAATTAGAACATTTCTAAATTTTGTTTAAATGAAATCATTTATTTTATTTAAATTCAAATATATTATGATATGAAGTTAATTTTATTTGATTTAGGTTATACACAAATGTATCATATACATATATGTGTGAGTGCATGTGTAACATAATAATATGTGAAAGGTATAACATGCGCATATACAAATATTGGGATTTACATTACAACTGACGTATTAGCTCATTTGTATGTCATGTATGTTGCCTAAATACATACATGTATTTGTGTTACAATACATATATATACACACACACATACACAAACATATGTATGTATAAATATATTATATATAATATATAAACATAAAACATTTATATATGGATAAATATATATATATATATATATATATATATATAGAAATAGAGAGAACAATTATTAAAAATTATTTATAAGTCAGAATTAACTTAGTTTTGCAAACATAATAATTTTAGTATTTTAATTTGTATATATTATGAATAAAATAATGTTTTCATCCAAAAATAATTAACATAAAATAATTTATAGATGGAAATTAAAATTTTACAATTTTCAAAAATCTAAAATCATAAAATAGAGCTTAGGAAAAAAGAGATTTTTCAAAGTTGAAATAGTATTTTTAGAAACAAATACATTGATTTCGGCAATAATTATTTAATATAAAAAATATATTATTAAAGATTCAAATTTTAAAATTTCATAAATTCTACGATCAAGAATTAAAGGTTACGAAAATTTTAAAAGAATTTTTCAATTAGATTATTATTTTTAATAAATCATAAACAACTTTTCCAAAATAATATTAATTATTAAAAATAATAAAATTTATTGAAAAATTCCTGAATTTTTTTATATGCTTTGAAATGATATAATGTTTTAAAAAAATATATAATTGAATTTTTAATGTATAATTATTTTATATATAATGAACAATTTAAAAATTCAACAAATGTTAATTTAAAAATATGAATATATGTATGATAATTAATTTTTTAATTTTTTAATTCATATTATATATATAAATAAGTGTGCTAAATTTTTTAAATATATATAAATATATATCTTATATATGCATATATGCTATTACGAGAGAGAAATATGCACTAATATATATATGTGCGTGTGTGTGTGAATTTATTAATAAATATATATAAAACAATTATAATGACAAAATTGATTTTGTACAGTAAACAACATTTGTCTATACATAAATCACATAATATACTAAACTAATTATGCACATAACCAAACTGAAATATGACAACCACATATACTTATAAAAATCTCACCTAATTAAGCATATAGTAGCAATATATTTAAACAAATATGAAATTGCTCATTATAGGTACATAGAATATAATTTAATTACTCTAATATGAATTAAAATTACCAATTTAATGATGCCTTTGAATCCACGTTGAAGCAATGACTTTCCTTCCTTTTATTGTTCTTGATTCGTCAGATTGCAAGTCAGGAATCACCGACCTCTAACTATCGAATTGTATTATTTTAATTTGAAATATATTTGAGAATTTTGTAGTGGATTGAGAGCTATGTTTTAATTATCAATATAGAAGGTAATTTTGGCCAAAAAAAGATCATCATTACTTCTAGAGATACATATAAATAGGGTTATATTAGAGAGAAACGAAGAAAACCTTTTTACTCATTCTTACTAGATCTCAACCCATTATCTCCAAGCCAATTACCTATGTTTTAGCCATCCCTAGGCCTTCCCATAACCAAAATTTTGTAGATTTTTGAATGGGCCTTAAACCTATCTAAGCCCAAGCCAAAATACTATGCAATTAAATCTAATTTAATCGCTTGTCGATATTGTATATTGACCAATATATTTATAACTGTTATAAATATATATAGTACTATTTATTTCTCAAATCATATTCAAAATTATAATTAATATTACATAAATATTAATTAAATTAATTAATTTGTAATAATTATAAACTAATTAAATCACTCGTTCTTAAGGGAGTTCATCATTTCGGCTGTGTAACTCTTGGGTGTAAATTTGGTCAGCGATTAACATCGAACTATTCTAATGTTAACGTTCACACTCACTTAGCAGGTGATGTGACATTATGGCCAAATTTATCGCTTACTCATTTTTGGGAAAAATCCAATTTTAGTTTAATAAGCGTTACCCAGTTGTGACATTTTTTTACACCAATTCTCTTAGTCAAAACTTTATCACTTTGGACTTATGGAATTTGGTAATGGTCAAAATTCCAACCTCATCCACATTCAACTTTATTATCCAAATACAAAGTCATTGGTTCAATATTAACAAACCGAAATGCTCTGGCCAAAGACTTTGACTTTGAGTTGACTATGATACTAACCACATGTAACTGAGGAGATGAATCCTCTCTTGAATAGTGCTTCACTTCCAATACTTCTACTCGATCCAGCTATAGTCACTCGATGGATGCCATGCCATGATTTGGTTATAATCAAAGCGGACCTTTCATATTGAAGATCCACAGCATTCTCAAGTCGAGAGAACTGTGTAAATCAGTCATATCGATATTTTCTATTTGACCTTAGTTATATTAACCAACAGAAAACTATCGAGTGAGTCATTCCATAATTATCCAATAACTATTAGTACGTAACCCCTAGCCCCCCTCCCCCCCCCCCCCCCCCCGCGCAGTCATGAGTAATACATTGCCGAACATTTGGAGTGCATTACATACTCCGCTCTCAACGAATACATCGATATCCAGTCTCGATGCATATTGATTAGGAACATTTAAAATGGTATATTTGTTTCATTGTGATAAATTACTCATGGTTACAACAATTTGTAACTACTATCACAAAATATACCATTTACGGATTTTTCTATTAAATATACTTTTAATTAAGTTAATTAATTAATATAATCACATTATATCAAGTATATAATGGGAAGAAAATACCTTTTTATTTCGAATAAGATTGATCAACGAGTTAGATATATGTAACAAATTACATAATTTCCCCTATGGTATACCCCTAACTCATTTCCAACACCGCTCCATACATAGACATCTAGTCCATCCTCAAAAGCAGACTAAAACCAGAATATCCCAATAAATGCAATCAAATTCGACCTAACATATATAACTTCAAATCCCTACAAATCAAGGATAAATGGATAGATCCACACCTAGATTCGACACTATAATTGGGGTTATGAATATACCGGTCTCCAAATGAAACTCATCTAGCAGTTTACTTAAAGTAAATGAATGAGATGCTTTAGTGTCAGATAAAGTGGAATAGATAAATTAAAAAAAGTTAACACGCCTTCCATGATGACTTTCTTCCCTTTATCCACAACTGGGGCGGCACTTGAGCTAGGAACAATATTAAGTACATAAGCTAGAACCTTATAACTAGAGGCCTTAAGTAAAGTCAAACACTCCCTCTTCATATATACGGTTTGGTTGTAGTTAAGCATTTGACCTTGAAAGAGTTAGTGGTATGTCCTGGGGGTAATTGTGTAATTTGTTACATTTATATAACTATGTAGTTAATCTTGTTCATACTAATGGTGTTTGTTTTCTTTTATATACTTTGTTATATTGTGATATAATTAATTTAAAGTATATAATAAGAAAATCCGTAAGTTAAATTTTATGCAATTACAATATGAAATAGTTGCAATCGTGAGAAATTAATCGCAAAATAAATTTTTTTTTTTAAATATTCCTGGCCAAGATGTTTCGAAAAAGGATGTCCATACATCCTTTGAGACCAAAGTGTGCAGCGCTCTCCAAATGTTGGACAATGTATTACTTATAGC
This sequence comes from Allium cepa, assembly GCA_030765085.1. Classification (NCBI taxonomy): domain Eukaryota; kingdom Viridiplantae; phylum Streptophyta; class Magnoliopsida; order Asparagales; family Amaryllidaceae; genus Allium; species Allium cepa. The sequence continues at coordinate 624,446,909 of CM060939.1, forward strand.
TATTAGGCACCAACGAGTTATGTACTTGTAATTATTGGATAACTATGGAATGGCTTGTCGAGGGTTTCCTATTGTTTGATAACAAACAGGTTAAAGAGGAAATCTTAGTATGATGAAGTTACATAGTTATCTCGACTTGAGAATATTGTGGAACTTCAATGTGAATATTCCACTTTGATTATAGTTAAATCATGACATGGCGATCCATCGAGCGACTATAGTAGGGTCTGAGTTGAAGCATTAGAAGTGAAACGCTATTCAATAGAGAATCCGCCTTCTCAGTTGTATGAGGTTAGTGTCATGGTCAATTATAATCAAATCAAAGTCAAAATCTCTACCCAGATTAAAACAGTTAATAATAGATGTTATTATTGAACAAAGGACTTTGTTTATGGATAATCTAGTTAAAAATGGATAATACTAGAGTTTTGACCGATGCCAAGTTCCATACATCCTAAAGTGGATACTAGGTTAGTGTTGGCGAAGAGAGCGTTTGTGAATCCTATTGGTAATGCTTAAGATAAAATAAAATATAACTTTTTACCAAAAAGGTATGTAAGCGATGAATTGGCCAAACTACCACATCAATAGCTAAAGCGACATATGAACGTTACAATTTGAATTGTTCAGTATTAATCACTGACTGAATTCATAACTCTAAGTTATACAACCGAATTTATGAATTCTTTGAAAAACTACATGATTTAATTAACTTAAGTTGTAAATTAATTAAACTTATTAATATTTGAGCAATGTTTATTATTTTTTAATTTATTTGATGTTTTAGATTTTTTTGGATTTATTTTATGCATATATAAATGTCATATTTACACGCATCGGTATACGATATCAGTGTAACTTTAAACTAGTTTAAATAAAAGATAATTTCTTGAAGGGATTTTTGGAAACTTTACATCATACGATGGAAAACAAGGGTTAGCAACTCAACAGAGAGAAAGGTGGAGTAATTGAAAATTGATTAGGAATTAAAAGGTTAAGGTTTTAAGGAAAGAATAGGAAAGGTTTCTATTCTTTCCTTAACATAAATTCTTTTCATTCATTTCATTATTTCATTATCTTTTTCTTCATTCCTCATCCTATCTTCTAGCCGTGGTCGAAATTTATTCACCTTTTCCAAAAAAAAATCAACTCCAAATAGAATCAAACATTAAATAAAATAAAAAATTAGGTGGCTCATCATTCTTTTCCAATGTTGGATGTGGATTTACTTGGAAATCCAAGGAGAAATCTCAAATCAAGGTGATACAAATCGCTAGACTTTTCAGGTTCAATTCTTCTATTTTATTTTATTTTATTTATTCACGATGTTTAATCCTTACCAAATTCACATATATGTGTGTATAGATTGCCACTTATTAAATGTAATCTAAAATCTCTTGTGTATTATTGTTTATTTATAAAATAAAATTTGTGTTTGATTTATTTTGGGCATTCAGATTGTTTGTTGGATATAAAATTATTAGTTATTATAGATCTAAATTGTTTTAATAATATTTACATTCGTTATCATAATTTCATTCATTTGTGGTTATGGATTTAAAATTTATTAATTGAACTACATGTGTTTGTGTGTGTGTGTGTATTCACATGCTTCATCTTTATGCTATCCAAAATTTTAAACCAATTTCAAGTTAAATATTTTGGTTTAATTAATTTTGTTGTTCACATTAATATATTCAATGATTATTATGTAGTGAATTATAGGCATTTTAATTTTAAATTCTTAAACAAGAATACACACATACAAGTATATGTATATTTGTAATATTTTAAATTAATCATATTATATATATATATATATTAATGTGATAATAGTTTATAATAATTTTGTTTTCATGTTGAATGTATGTCTTTAAATCAGTAATTTTAAAACCTAAAATACTTTTGTTATGATTAAGTATAGAATCCATTCCATATAGATATCAAACCTATTATTGATTGGTGTTTGTAAAGTGGAAATATAAAATCTTACCATATCCCATTTCCCTTTTAATTTTGACTTGATTAGATCCAAATCTAGCGTAAATTTTATTTATATCTTCCTTTTTGCAAAAAAGCGTTCTCTTATTTTGAAATTTTCTAATTTTATTACACATGTTATTTTTAATGCATATATATAGGTGGCAACGTAAATATCACATATATGTGTATATATGTCTAAACAATATTATATATACATACATACACGGTACTATACATGTCAACCATATACACACATTATAGTATATTAAACACACATACATAGATGTTTACACACATACACACTTAAGCATTTATATTTCCGATATTTGTTTGAATTTGTCACGTGTGTGTAGGTATAACATATATGTATATACAATAGATATAAGTCCCAATATCTATGTATATACTTACAGTAATACACATGTTTATGTTTCATTATGTTATGTTATGTTGTGATATCACTAAATGTATACATGATACGCTCAAAATATAAAAAATTGTTAAATTAAATAATGTGGTAAATTATAAACATAAAGCAACATTGAATATAATAGGATTTTATTTAATAACTACATTAGATCTAGTGAAACCTATTAGACTTCATATGTATACTTTGCAAATATGGATTAGTTTTTGAAATTTACCATTTACCTAACAGATCAGGTTTCTTCAAATCTTCTCAACATTCGCTCTGCAAGCCTTTACCATATGTCCCCTCATATTGCACCTTCTACACTTAAATCCTGGTTTCTTTATTTTGTCATGTGCTCCTACTTCATCCTTACTTTGTTTTGTTGAAATGGCTTTCCTTCCACCTTCTTAGGTCTCCTTTAGCAACTAGATTTGGTAACGCCATCCTTACCAAGCTCTTAAAAGTACCTTTTGTGGGTACATGGCTTAAAGCAACTTCCCTCAAAGATTGGTTCAAACCCTTAGCAAATTTTGTTGCCTTCTTCACTACTATATAATGAGGTCTAGGTCGTAGTTCACTGGTAGGTGGAACTGATTGACATACTCCTTAACACTACAGTCTCCCTGCTCTAAATGGATGAACTTCTCCAGCTCCACTCCACATCCATCCTTTGATATGAACTTAACTTCAAAGTTCCTTCAAAAACTAGGCTAGTAATCTCGGTCTTTTTTTGCCTCTATAGTGACAATATCCCACCAGTTCAAGGCCTCCCCCTACAAGTGCCAAGAAGCCAATTGCCTTTCCATTGAATTCTCTATGCCCATCATAAAAAAAAATATCATATTGCAATTCCTTAGCCATGCTCCACTCAATTATTCAGTCCCAAAGTGATTCTTTCTAACTAAACTCTAGAAATCTCGACATAATTTAGGAAAATCCAAAGCAGGCGGTGGAATGGGCTGCACTATGTGCATAAGCTTTGGGTCCTCCACTGAGGTTAATTTGAGCCCGGCTTCTTGCTTAAAGATATCGGTGAATCATACAAAAACGCTCAAGCCCGAAACCCCAACTACTACCTCAACAAAATGATTTTCGGTTTGATTGCTCATTTCCACTTATTTGTGAACAGAAATCATTAGCAATTTTCCTCAGATAATAGCAAGCATTAATGGAATTTTGTGGGTGTATTCGTGTTATACTTATATCAAAATAATAAACTTTTAAATATACAAGTATGCTCTCTCATCATGTGCCTAATACCTAAGGGATTCTTAACTTAAGCCCCGATACCAAATATAACAACCTGCACTTCAAAATACACTAATTCAACGCCTAGAAGTGACGTTTGAACTTGCATCCTACCAAGAAGTATGGATCATTGGGGTTTTATGGTTTATGGGCTCGGTTTCAAATCTCGCAGCGGAAGAAACAAAATTTAGGCGACTAAAATAACCAAATTGTCTTTGTTTAAAACAATAGCGATCCATAAAGGAAACAACTAAATAAAGTTCCTGATAAAATCCAAATGGAAATATAATAAATAACCAACTGAGAAATGTTATAAAATACATATGGAATTACTATAAATAAAGTAATGCCAGAGTGTGCGGTCACCTTCCTTACATATCTTATTCCTTTTTGTCATGCATCCTTACCATCCTGCAAACCAGTAAGTATGTACAAAAAGGAAATAATGGAGGAGGTCATACATACTCTGGTGTGTAACAAGTACACCTAGTGGCATGGTTCTTATAGACAGATAAATTAACATTTATAATCTAAACAACCAATGGTGTTTATCTACACTTGTGCATTTACGTCTAACAAATTAACCAACTGATCAAGTATAAGGTAACGATCAATAATATGCCAAAATCCGATAATAGCCCATGTGGATTCCCCATCCAAGGTTTAGACATCCAAAAACTGGGTAAATCTAATAATACATTGAGTATACATCCTCAATAGCCAATCACTTGTACAATATACATCGAGTACATAGTCTCGATGGTGCATCTATCTATACATTGGGTAAACAATCTCAATGGTAAACCACCATACAATACATTGAGTAAACAATTTTAATGGTAAACTGCCTAAGGTACACACTAAGTATACAATTTTTGATGGCAAACTTCTTATCAAAGCATCGATCTCGAAGGTAAATGTAACCTAAACTCCATATCATTCAACTGATAGTAGACAATAATAAAACAACAAATTGATTTCCCAAAGGTACTTCGAACAAATAATGTAAATCCTATTAATATGGACATCTCCATTCTCCCATTGGTTCACCTACTGAAAGTTGCAAGTATGGCGCTAATAGTAACAATAAGAGCTTCTAATTGTGAAACAATTGCATGCTCGCATTGACTATCATGTTATACAACATCACGAAGCTACATGAACTTTAGAATGTCAATAAAGTTGGAAACAAGTACCCAATAAAATAGAAGTTCTTCCAGTAGACTGGATGCCTGTAGCAGGTATCCATCTACTTTTTCAACCGATTAGAACATCGTTTCTAATCAGCTCGAAGTCTGCTCCTTCTATTCCTTGCTTCCACCTTTTAACCAGTCGACTAGAAGTTTCGTCCAGTTGACTCCTCGCCTGTAGCATGCATTCCAACACTCCAAACTTCATCGTATAATATGTTCCATGGATTATAAATTCATTAAATCCCATTATAATCCATTTTCAATGTTCAAATATATAAACTACACTATTATTCGTATATTCACAAAGTTAACCTATATTCATATCTAATGGTTATAGAATTATTTTATCAATTCTTTCTACAAAACCTAGGATGAATTATACATGTGTTAAATTAATCCAAATTAACTCTCTCTCTCAATTTATATCAATTTTATTATCAAAGTGATTGTCTAGGGTTTTCCAATTTATTCAGTTCGTGTAAATCATCAACTTAAAACATTAAATTATTTTTTAAATCATATTTCATAAGCAAAATATATGTATAAAGGAAATTTAAGCATATATAACAATATAATCCTTTTTTAGATAATATCACTTACCTTAATTCATTGCTTTAGTTATTTTTTTCTAGAAATCTCCAAATTCCTTCTCTGACTTAAATGGATTTAGTATCTTACTTTCTCTATTTAGTTTGCTAATGTCTATATCAAATTTTCTTTTTTAATTTGATTTGCTATTTTATTTGGAAAATTTTGATTTAAAATTGAAGAAGAAGGAGAAAAAGTATGTAGTTTTAGCTTTAGGGTTGAGCGACTACTATCGAATGAAGAAGAATGATTTTTGAGTGAAATAGGGTTAAAACCTTTCCTTGTATAGACATAAATTTCAAAATCTCCCTCAGCCCATTCGAGTTCCGACCGATTTTGCCTCAAAATGCACATTAGTAAACGGTTTATATGTCATTCATTTGGTGTCTGTTCCTGACCTTTTATGTATGAATTAAAGGTAGAAAAACCTACTTAACACAATGGAATGTCAGATTTCACCAATTCCTTCATTTTTTTTTAAATTCAGTTGTATATAAAATTTCTAAAATGTCCTTTTTGATTAAATATTTATTTTTATTGGAAATTTAGGCTATTATAATACTCGAAATAGGAATTCATGAAGTTTAGTGGTTTTATTTCCACTAGTTATGTCCATAAGCTGATCAATGTGAGGCATGGAAAAGTCATCCTTTAAGCGGGCTTTTTGGAGGTTGGAGAAATCAATACATGTTCTCCAAGTTTTATTGGACTTTTGAACCAGCACAAGGTTGGCCATCCATACTGGATATTTTGATTCTCTAATGAATCCATTGTACATAAGCTTATCCACCTCTTCTTTTATAGCTTTGTACCTTTTAAGGTTGAGCAGTCTTTTTTTTAAGCGAACTGGATGAGCTTTAAGGTCAATGTTAAAAGCATAACATATGATGAAGGGAATTATGTCGTTCATATCTGCCTACTCCAAGAAAAACACTTTCGTGCTTTACCTTAGAAAATCTACCAACTCCATTCTTACAAATAGGTCCAGTTGTGTAGTTGTCATCTAAGATGGTTTTTCCAAGTTCTATGGTCTAGCTGCAATCTAGATTGGTGTCACCTATATTGGGATACAAGGTGTCATTGTTTTCGTTCTTGACATTGAGCTCCAGTTCGCAACGATCCATCGCATAGATTCTGATTCTATGAATTCCTCAGCCAATAAGGATGCCTATGCACGAGCATGAGTGGTTTGATCCCCTAGCTCTCATAGGTGAGTTGACCAATGTTGAGAGGGTTGGTGTTGTGTTCAAGTGGCGATAAGTTCTCAAGTCCTAGCCTAGTCAACTAGGGAGACACGACCTTTGAGACCTCTAGTTGGAGTCCCATTATGAACGAAAGCGGTTAGTGACTCGTATGTTCTCTTAGAGGAAAACTCAACATGGTAATGTTATGGGATTGCTTCAACATGATTGAGGTTTTTAGCATGGATGTGATCATGATTGGCTCTCGCATACTCTTGGAGTTTATGTTTTGCATCGTCCCTGCATGAATAGGAACTTAAGAGATTCTTGCACTCTCTTGGATGCTTTTACCTTCTTATTTCATCACGAATAGGAGCTTTCGGTAACTTCCATGCTTCCTCGAAGGGAGTTAATGGTTTGCATCTAGCATTGGTGGGAGCTTCGGGAGCTATTGCACTATAGTAGGGGGAATTGATGTGCTAGGCTCTCTCACATCATGGGTAGAGCCAACTCAGTGCCCTCGAACACCTCTTGAGGTGGCTATTGGTGTCGCCTACTGTTGGAGCATGAGTACTCCCTTTTTGGTTTGTTGTAGGGAAGTACTGTAGTAGTCCCTTACATCTTGTTATTTTCTATGGATGCAACTGATTCCCCCTCGATGGGGAATTGCATAATGAGTCATTGGTATGCAATGATTATATATATATCAAGATCAGCCAAAGAAAGCTTACTTATAAGGATGTTGTAGGGGGCGGGCAATCAACCATAATAAAATTTTCCTTAATTTTGGTGCAGTGGGGCTCCTTACCAAAGGGGACCACATGCAAGTCGACCCTAAGGGAACAGTCTTAATTCCATTGAAACCATAGATGGGCAAGGTTCACAGAGTAAGGCTCCTTGTGGAAGCTTCAACTAATTAGTCCTTGAAGCCATATATGGAAATAATTTTCACTGTGTTTTCCTCATCTATAAAGACCCAATGCACCTTGGTGTTTGCGATGTGGATGAAGATAACCATGGGGTAATGGTGCGGATAGCTGACGCCTCTATTGTCTTTAGCTGAATGTCAATTCGGCTTCATCTGGCTTCACCTTTATAAATTTCAAGGCTCTAAGATCTACTGTATGTACTCGGTTATTAGAGATGAGCTCCCTTCTATCATGCACTTAGGCTCGTAGTTGCTTCATATCAGATGCAGGCCACCATATGTGGATATGATCTCAGTTTAATGGTAGCAACCTTATTTTTGTTCAATTTTTGATCTACTTGTTGCTTAACATATCGCATGAGTATACCATTTGTGCATCAGCCACTTTGTCTGGTCTTTTAGATGATGACACTAATTTGCTGTTTGACTATTCAACTTATAGAACTCACAATATATCCCATTTTCATAAGGCTCCTCCTATTCGTCCTGAGCGGGTGAGGGAAGGCCTCTGTTATGGGACGCAATGCCTTATGGTGAGATAAATGGTCTCTATGTCATGATTTAAAAAGGCATAGTTTGTATACCTAGCCTTGGATTGTGGGTCATCCCTAGAGCACTTTTTGTTGTGCTCCTAATGGTCGTTTCTTCTACGACTGCCTCCACAACGTTACTTGTTCTTATCCTCTTACATATCCTCTTCATTGATATCGAACAGGCCGCCTTCCTCTACCCTCATGGTTCAATTGTGAAAGAGTTAGAGGTATGTCCTAAGGGTAATTATGTAATTTACTACATATATCTACCTCTTTGACCGATCTTGTTCGTAACAAAGGTATTCATTTTCAATTATATATTTTGTTATAATGGTATAATTAATTAAATAATTGATTTAAAGTATACTAAATAGAAAATCCTTAAATAAAATGTTATATGATAGAAATTACAAAGGGTTGTAATTATGAGAAAAACTATCACAACATTATATAACGTATTATTTTAAAATATTCCTAGTAAAGATGTTTTGAGAAAAGATATCGATACATCCTTTAAGACCACCCTACATTTTTCTCTTTAAATGTTGGGAGTATATTACTCATGGCTATTGGGGGCACCAATGGGTTACGTATTGATAGTTAATAGGTATCCATGGAATGAATCATCTGAGAGTTTCCTTTTAGTTAATAACAACTAGGTCAAACAGGAAATCTGGAAGCGACGATACTACAGAGTTCTCTCGACTTGAGAATACTATTGAAATTCAATATGGAAACTCCACTTTGATTATAATTAAATCATAGCATGGTGCCCATTTAACGACTATAGTTGGGTTTGAGTCGAAGCATTGGTGGGGAAATACTATTCAATAGAGAATTTATCTCCTCATTTGTATGAGGTTAGTATAAAGTCAATTATAATCAACTCAAAATCTCTGCTAGAGTAGCACGATTAATAATAAATGTTATTATTGAACCAAGGATTTTATTTGTTGTCTCACCAAGTTGAATATGGATGATATTGGAGTTTTGAAAATAAACAAATTCTATAAATCTCAATGTGATATAGTGTTGACAAAGAGAATAGGTGTAAATAATTGTTACTAAAAAGTACCGCTTGAATTTGTAAAAATGGATTTTATCAATGAGATTTGTAAGTGATGTGTTAAGTCAAACAATCACACAACTAGCTAAGACGACATGCGAATATTAGTATATTAATTGGTTAAATATTAATCGATGGCCAAATTCACACTTATGAGTTACACAGTCGAATTTATTTATTCTTGAAACATCGCTTGATTTAACTGATTTATAATAGTTATAAATTAATTAAGTTAATTAATATTGAGAAATATTAATTACTACTATTATTATATTTATTGTATGGGGTGTGTTTAGTAAAATGGGTTGCCACTAGAATTGTTTAGGGTATTGTTAGTAATTAATAGGATGCATATATAATAATTATATTTATACTTGTTGATATAGATATCGACTCACATTTAAATATGATTTAAATAATATTATTTACTACTAAGTTTAAAGTATTTTTTGGTCCGTTAAGACGCAAAATAGGGCCAGCTAAAAGGATGCAGTGAAAGGAGTCCAAGTTTGACATGGTAAGAGAGAATTTTGTGTGAGATATTTTCTCAAATTCTTCGTATTAAAGCAATCCAAGACTTCATTGCTTTTTGGATTACCTTTTGCCTCCTTCTTTCTTCTCTTTTGGCTGCAAATTCCCTCCTTCCACGTCTCCATTATTCTTACTCTATTGCATCCAAACAATTAATCGAAAGTAGATCAAGTGTTTGCATGCCTTTTTCTTGCAAGTTAAGGTGGAGATCTGACAGATCAAGGAGATTATCTCGACCGACGTGTATTTCTACGCCCTTATCTCGTATGGTAAAAATTTGTTCATCGTGATATTATGATATATATATATATATATATATATATATTATTGCTTATCAATTTGATTTTCATTTTTGATCTATATGCATTCTCTAACTATTAATTTTGGAATTGATGTGAAATACACAAACCCCTATATGTTTTCTAATATATATTCTGCTAGAAATAAAAATAAAATTAACTTATTTAAATAGTTTAATATATATATATATATACACACACACACACAATTGGTCATTTAATAAAAAATTGTTTAGGAGTTTATCTATAATTGTAAATTAATGCATGTAAAAATATTATGAAAAATGTTATTTATAAATTTATTCAAAAACAATAAAAATTTACTTCGGCCGAATAACTATGTGTGTGTATCTGTGCGTGTGTTAAGTATAAATAAATCCTTTTGTTCAAATTGCGTATTTTTGCAACTAACACAAAAAATTCACTTTCAGTTTTAAATAATAAATAAGCTATTTTGGGTTAAAACCTATATGCTCATATATATTTTTATGTATATTATTTTAATTACTCACACACACATATGTGTGTATGTGTACACACATTTAAACACCTACTTATATATATAGCAATTAATGTTATTATTTATATAAATATGTGAAATATCTTTATTTTCAAATTTGAATTTACTTTAACATATATATATTATTTAAAATTTTGCAAATTTAAATAATAATAGTTTTGAAAATTTGAATCTTAACTTTTAAATATAGGTTTAATTTGTATCTTGTTTACGAAGTCAAATTTAGATATATTAAATTTGAAGTTTGAAGTTAATGATTTATTCAAAATTTATTAAATCCATTTCTAATTAATATTAGTTAATATGTGTGTGTGTGTCTACGTATACGATGAAATATTATAATCAGGTAGTATATACATACATACATATAAGAGTGAAGTATATGCAAAGTAGATACAAATCCCAGTATCTACTACGTATAAACTTAACCATGTACACCATATGCTATGTTGCACGTGCACCTTATACACATATGAGCATATAATGATATACTCATATACTATATGATACACTTTTAACTAAATTAATCAACAAAACAAATCAGAAAATTAAATAAAATACTATTATTTAAATTAATTAGATTGGATCAAATTCAACCTTTAGGCTTTATAGGCCCATATGACCCAAAATAGGTTTTTTTTGAAATATACATATTTCATCCGGTTTAGGCTAATACGGTTCCAATAATGGTATTAGAGCGCCAATGATCTATGTGGTCTAAATTAGCAATTTTAGACCAACTAATAAAATTCTACACATCATTTGGGTATCTATAATAGTAGTGTCTTGGCTTAGGGTTGGATTTAAGTATACTACCTGCCCTGGCTATTGACCTGACTCAGTGATGATGTAAGTATAAAAGGTTGGCTAATTGTAAATACTCAAACTAATTTGGGCATAGGGCTAATTTTCAAAATTGAGTATGAAAATTTAAAATTATATTTGAAATTTAAAAATTAAATTTAAAATATAAAATAAATTTTAGGAAATTTACAAAATAAATTTCAAAATTTGTTTTAGAAAATAAATTGATATATTCGAAATTATTTAATTAGTTAATTAATTACTTAAAAGTTAATTAAATAAAACAATATATATTTATATGTGTGTGTGCATAAATGTTATAATTGAATATATATATATATATATATATTTATATCTTATCTTAAATTATTTGAGGTAAATTATAATTTTTTTTAGAATTTATTAGTTATTTAATAAAAAAATTAATTAAATAATAATTATTAAATAAATAATTTAAATGTTAATTAATAAATAAAATATATATACATATATAATGACATATGTATATAAAATTATAAGTGTTATAATTATAATTAATATTCATCTTAAATTTTTTAGGTTGAATGAAATAAAATTTTGAACTTTAAAGTAATTTAATTAATTCGTTAATTGAATTAATAAATTAAAATTAATTAAATAAGATTTAATTAATAGTATACATAAGAATATTATATAAGTTAATTAAATTATAAGAAATAAATAAACCTAAATAATATGAGTGTATAATATAAGAGGAACTATAACAAGCACAATTTAGGTTTAAGGAACGAGTACATGCGTATTGTATGTATACCATGATTTCGAATATGTCCAACACCTAAATCATGAGGGTATTTCATAAAAAATATATTGTTCTCTAAATCGATATTACTCAACGTATTCTGGCTTTGCGATAAAAAATATTACTCGATGTATGTGTTAGGCCAAAAAGTGGCATGACACTCCAAATCTGAATTAAAGTAGAGAGGTCTAGCTATAAATAGTAAAAAAGAGCAAGAAACACAAGGATGTTTATAGTGGTTTGGCAAATTTGAGGCCTACGTCCACTTTAATGTTATTATGTGGAGTTTTTATCACAAATACAAGGGATTTACAGTTCTAAACAACCTAGAACAGCAAAAAATGACTTTCTTTGTGACAAAGTCGAGTAGAGAGAGGATATGAAGGAGAGAAGTGCCAAAGGTCATTTTCCAATGGCTCCAAGCCTTCTGTATAGAGAAATTGACCAATAAAGTCATCAGATCACATAATACCTATTCAAACTCCAAATATAAAAAAGTAGGAGGGGAGACGTGGCCTCTCGAGTGATAAACTCAAATCGGTACCGATTAGAAGTGATCGATACTGATCTGAAATGTTGGCCACAAATCTTGCTACTATATACTATGTTGTTTCTTGTTTTGATCCGTCGAGTTCCGAGCATTTTTGCCTTAGAAATCAAGTCGTTGTCAATTGGTTCTGATACGTCTAATACTTGTCCTTTTCTTTAGAGGTTTTTGGAGCTATTCACCTACTCCTTCAAAAATGGGCCCTAGCACGATCACTATAGCCAGCTACTTATTGACCATAGCTTCAGAGCTCTCAATACTGCCAGAAAACATGTTGATACTGACTTGAAAAGAGGTCGGCACCGATTTGTGACTTAGTATATTCTTGCACTTCAAACCTCTAAAAGCCTCTTCCATTGTCCTTCCAAGTAAGCATCCAAGTCCTCAAAACACTTCGCCTGCATCCCGACGTCTAGCTTCAATTGAAAAGCCTCTTTGTCTAACAGCCAGATAACACTTTCCCCCAAAGTACACTTCTTTTGGAAACAAAGCATGCTTTGGATCAAGATAAGCTTATATAATCATCCATATAAGTCCATTAATCATCCAAGAGTTGCTTCAAAGTATCATCTCTATCCCAAGGGCATCCATTCGATCGCTTTAAGTAGCAGTAGTAACACTTCTGTGCCAAGGTATATCACTCCAAAGATTGTTCCACGCTTCAGCTAGGTGAGAAACCCTTTCATTTTCCTTTTTTCTTTTAATTTGGATCCAAAATTCATGTCGGTACTGAGCACATTAGGTGGGTATTGATCTAAGTTGTTGAGTCACATTGATTCCTTTAGTATTCAACACCTAGCAAAAATTTAACTCGCACCTTCATTTCTGCTTTCTTGCCTTTCATTTCAGCTCAACCTTGAAAACTTGCAATCTAATTTTCTTAACCACCACCGCACCACCACTCGTCGTCATCAGTCAAAGCTTCCGCCACACTCCTTTTTTCGCTTCCGTTGATAGATCTCCAAGTCGAAAACCATAGCTCCCTCTAGAGAGCTTGATCCCTAAATCACCAAACTCACATCCATATTTGAAATCTGAAGTTATAGAGGTAGCTTGCATGAACTCCTATGGTGGTTGTAATCATTGTTGGTTTTGGTGATTAAGGCATGGATGGCTTAGGATGTGGTTGGTCGTCCCTAAATTCTAATGGCTATGGCATAACCTAGGTGACCTTAAGGATGGACTCGAGCTTTATGCGAAGTGGGAGCTTCAAATCCTCAAATTTCCAAAAACTTGAGTCAACTTGGTGTCGACCGGAGCCCTACTCTGGGTCATCTATAAGAACCCTCCACTTTACCACAACCTAACTCCTTTACGTCTCAAAGCGCTTGAGTTGCTCTCAAGAGGTTTGGTCGATCGTGAATCGCCACTTTGAAGTACGATCAGACGGTTGTCTTCCAAAGAATAGTCACATCAAACGCGCTTCGACATTCAAACAATTCCATTGCATGGCATTTTTGGTCACTACACTTCTTGTGTTTCTGCAAAAGAATGCACCCCGTCGCTACGGACAACGGTTCAGTTGTCAATTATCCGATGATAACAAGCAAGATCCAACACACAGTCCCACCATGCGATAAGGCTCGTTTTCCCACACATGAAGTCTATCTACATAGAATGATCTGTCTGTTATGTATAGGACATAGGACACACATTGCATAGATTAACACTTCAAATCTTCCTCGATCGACGAACAAAATCAGATTGGTCAACACATAGTCGACATTCGCTGAATTCTTAACATCAGTTACACGTGTTTATGTTAAAATATAATTTCAAAATAGAACATACTTGACCGTGCCCAATATTAAGATTTCCAATCTATAATAACGCATCATTCACCTAGATTCGACACTGGTGCCAAGTCGTCAAGGTCCCTGAAGCTGGTTCTGTTCAAGCCTTTACATCCACGGCTGTCAGACCAAGATGTTCAATCACCGTAGAGCTATAGAGGATGGTAGTTCCAACAGCTAATCAACTTCCTTATCTTAATTAACAGGCTGTCTTTAGATTTCTAGATGATCCTCCAGAACAAATGCCAACAGTCCTAACTGCTAAGTCACTCCAGAGTATATGCTACCAACATGGAATACTAGAGAGTGATGTCCTACTCCCAACAGTTAACCAACAGGCACACAGTCCTTCATAGGGCTACCTAGCTTTTAATAAGAACATGTGCCAAGGAGGTGCTATGCCGGCCTTCAATCCATTCCTACATACGTTCCTTCAAGAGCTCAAGCTCACTTCTACTCAAATCCACCCTAATGGTTACACCTTGTCGATTTCCTTGTATGTCCTACCCATGAACCAATTTCATCGGCCTCCAACCTTTGGGGAGCTAACACACCTTCTGAGCTTCAAAAAACAGAGCGACTTGCCATCTTTTATGATCATAGAAGCCTGGTGTTGATGTAAGATTATCGAAGCACTTCACAATAAACGACCACATTTTAAAAATGGGCACTACTTCGTTCGCTGCCCAAAAGACTTCAACCGGCTCTGCTTGTCCAAAAGTAAGACTTCTTCCTTCCCATTTATTTCCAAACTCAAATTCTTAGCATCCAAGTATATAACTCCTTATCCATTCTCTTCACTGATATTACCACTTGAGATAGGAGCTACGAGCACTCCAAAACTCTACCAATCCTCAAAACAGCCAATATTCGATATCGTTTCACTATTTATCTCCTGACGAATAAGAACTTTACCGGTGTGGTCTTCTGCATCCTAAATTCGTAGCCATTCCGGCTGAGCTTCTTCCATGAGGATCCAAGGTGTCCATCGGATCCTCTTCCTCCATTAACGATTCTAGTGAAAATATCCAATAAAGCGCCGAAGGCCCATCATGCGTGGCGAACATCCATGAAACTGCCAGTAGAGCAATAAATGCAAACATAGCTAGCAAAGTGCAATTGGGAGGAGGAGAGGGAGTTTAGATGGAAATAATATATGAGGGAGGGGAAGAGAAAGAAGGAGAAGATGACAATGAAGATGATGATAAGGGCTTTGATCAACATGGAGATGAATTGTATGGAGAGATCTCAAGGGGATACTGAAATTCCTGCCCTATTAGATCCAAAGTGAATAATCATCAAGTCCTCCCAACAGTCTACTAAATAGAACATGATGCCAACAATTGAGGTGACTCCTCCGGCCAGTAATTCAAAAAGCATCTTCGACTCACTGAGTGATCTTGACATCCCTATCGGCGATCTTCTTAACGAATATCCTTTAGGATTCAGCTTTCAATCTGAGGGCCTCCCAGTCGAGGGAGGTGAAACTCCATTCTTACAACCTTCTGAACATGATTCATAAAGTACTTAGGGTAACACTAGCACTCCACATACATCTAGGATCATGAACACTCACACCTTGCCTTTTCCCTTACTTCAGTGTTTAGGAATTGACACAATCCTTCCTTTCATTTCAAGTATAATAGGAAGAGACTACTTCAACTTCCTCTTGAACACGCCTATCTCATGCCAGTTCTCATAGTGAGAGAATTCAATGAAGAGAGAGCATAGAGGAAAGAAAGAGAATGCCAAGGGAAGGGAATCATATGACCAAGGCTAAAGGCATAAAGACTCATATAACTGCCATTGTGCTTCCTCCGAACTTTCCCAATCTCGGTCTCAACCGCTTCTTTCTTTGCAACATCCTCTAACATCGCTCTCTCCGACTACCTCTGTTCCTTTACCCTATCAATCCAAAGAGGTCTCTATTCACCTAATTCCATCTCCACCCCTGCCAAGAAAATGCATGCCAACCTTCCCAAACATTTGTCTGACCAGAGTCTAATTCGATCGTGACCTAAAAGATAATCCTAAGAAAGAGGCTAACCGTAGGATCATAGGAATCCAGGAGTTGATAGACTAAGGGTACGTGTGGAAGAAACTCGACTTAACTGTCTCCGATACTAATAGAATCCATTAAACTTGCATCCAACATTTTGAATTAGAGAAGAAGAGTTACGATAGAACTTTAAATGAATACAAGAGGGAATTGGTCAAAGCTATAAAAGAAAGAGATATCGCTCAAATATTGATGAAGAATTCTAATGATTTGGTCGAAGAGATGATACAAACTCACAATCAAGCCACGATTGTGGTGAAAGACCAAGTAAATGCTCTTATAAATAAAATGCCCATCTCAAGGTGCAAATTGATTCTAAGGACTTGGACCTCCAAGAAAAAGACAAGGATTTTAGGCAAGGAAGTTGACATCTAGAAACTTTAAGGCAAAATTAAGAAGCTTAAGTCCACCTTACCGATGGAAGAAGTGGAAAAACTAGAGGCATAGGTTGATCATGTGAGTTAGTGAGCGAGCTAATTAAGTTAAAAGAGCAAGCATCAAAGGAACAATAAGATTTGAATTCCACCCTTCAGTAGTTAATGTCATCTGATTTACGAACCCAAAGTGGTTAGAAAGTACTTATTCCCTCACTCTAACCGATGCTTAGGAAGAGATAATGCGTCGAGTGGTTGAATCCCATGAAGTCCTTACTGAGGACTAATTAAAAGCTAAGTACCTTGATACCGATGATATTGAAAAGCTAAAAGAGGGAAATTTTATCCTATCTACATAGGATGTCGCCGCTGTTGATGCCATCGCTAAAGCTCCTATTGGTCTAAGTGCACCGGGCCATGTAGAATCATCATCTCTAAAATTCTAATAGGTTGTAGTGGATATTCCAACATCCTAGGGGACCGGATTTGAGGCCTCTCTTATTACAACTTCGACCTCCATCGTCATGGTCACCAACGAGCCTCGTATTTCCGTCTCTATTTCTCAACCCATTCAGTCAGCAATAGAAGAGGGTGAAATTGCTACATCTCTTGCTAAGGAAACTTCGACCAGTGTAGGTATTTCTCTCCTCTCTCCAGTGTTTAAGAAGCTTTAGTTCTCACCCAAGAACGTCACTAACCTTAAATTTACTATTTGTGAATTTATATGACACCCATCGCTTCCTCTTCCTTCGTCGCCAATTACTCAAAGCTTAGGCCTCTCGCAATCTCTACCAAGTCAACATTAGTTACCATGGAACTGTCGCTCCAATCCCTCCCTCTGGCTCCATGCCTGGTTTTTATTCAGAGAGGATCACGACTTTGGAGGGATGGGGCAACACTTTGCAATCCCTAGGGAAAGACGTTACCATTACTAGTGTTGTGGACCCAACTAATCCTATTTCCATGTCGAAGAGGAAGAAGATTTACATGTCCAAGGTAAAAATTAAGATCAACCCTGGACTAAAAAAGCCAGCTATTGTCGAAATGGCAAAGTCTATTTCAAGAATTCTTCTAGTTATTATTAAGCCTCCTAAGGGTAGCAGTGCCAGCGACTCCCTAAAGACCTCTAATGCCCTATGTCCTAATATCCAACCATTACAATCATCGAAGGAGAGACCAGTCCTTATGAATGCACCACTCCTAAGGGGAAGCCCAAGGATGGCAAGGACTAGAAGAGATCATACACCAGTTTAGGTGGCAAGGGCGAGAAGAAGAAGAAGACACATATGAAATAGTTCTTCCACTCGACCTTTAACGATCATGAGACAATTTCCTTTTGTCTCTTTTTGTTCTACCTTTTTTTTCTTGGTTTACCTAGGCATAGTTTGTGCGGAAGCAGCCCCCTACTGATGTGTATAAAAATTAATATAACGAATCATTGATTTTATTTTAGAAGCTCTGTTCTATTTATATATCTGCATTTTTATATTATACCAGCCAATATATATTTTCCTGCATATATAATATAACTATGTACTGCAATTTATACATATAATACATGCCTGTGCTTATACAATTCTTTTACTTACTATAGCTTTGTACATATAAGTATAATTGCTTTAGTTATATTCCATTACTTAGTTTTGTTTTCTGTTGACAAAATGTTTCCGTTTAGCCAAAATAAACCAACTTTGTGGCTTTTGTTGTTTACCCATGGCCGAGTTTCCTTTGATGATTAATAAGTTATAAATAAACTAAGTTCTATGCCATTTCCTATCTTCGTGAAGCAACAATTTGGACATCTATATTCTGATGTCCCCGATATCGCAAATAACCAGGCGTGATTGATATTATCCATCGACCTCCACCACTCGACCTCGGCCATGCGTGTCTTGCGGGCCCGCGAGTGGGGTTGTTCTTTCTTGTAATTTCGTTACACACCGAGTCCTGGCTCCAAGACTCGACATTCCAAATGCTAGAAGTCGGGCATCATCCTTCGACCTTTCCTATATCTGGGTATCGATCAAAGGTTAATAACATAGGATAAATCAACTGATTTCCCCCAATTGGATTATTCTCCAGGGACTTATCCTGCACCAAAGGAGCTTGGTGGTACCTATTTTAAGGTGCCCGTTCTCAATCTCACCTATCACCGGGCATCGATGAGGAGCGTTCATTAACCATCCTCACCTCTTCTTGGCCATGCATATTCTACTGGGCCACAAGCGTGGTCGTGAAAATCCTAGCTGCACAACTGCTTCTATCTCAGGGAATTAGTGCTTCGAATACCTATCTCTGGGCATCCGCTCTCAACCTCACCTATCTCCGGGTGTTGACTGAGAGTATCCTTTGACCATCCTCGCTTATACTTTGCCCAGCATCTCTTGCCTATCCACAAGAATGGTCATTAAAACTTCAACCATGCACCAATTTCTATCTTTGGAAGCTAGCGCTTTAGTTGTCCCATTCTAGGCATCCATCATTGACTTTGCCTAGCTCTGGGCATTAGTCAATACCAGAGGGATAAGGTAAAATTATCCAATTGACCCACACGATTATACTTCTCTATTCTGTTCCTAGATCAAAGGAGTCGGTACTTATCTCCCCATAGCTGATTGTACTGCTAATCATGTGGTACATGGTTTTGCTTACAAGAACATGGTTCCATTGGTTCAAAAAGCTAACTTTATTTATAAACAAAAGACGTAGCAAATCCTACCTTATTACATTGCCACCAATTAACTAAGGTGTCTTACTCATTGAAAATAAACTAAGTAATTATAAGCGATATAGAATCCTAGGTCGTTATTCCATACCCATGGGATGGGGATCCCATCAACAGTAGCCAGCTTGAAAGTTCTATCTCCAAACTTTTGTTCAATTGCATATGGTCCTTCCCAATATAGACCAAGTGCCCTCATACCAGGGAGAACTCGTTTCAAAACAATGTTCTATACTTCGAAGATACAGCTCCGAACCTTGATGTTGAAATGCCATGCTACTCTTTTCTAGTGACCGACTACCCTTAATTCGGCCTCTTCTTGCTTTTCGTAAATCAAATCGAGGGATTTGAGCAAGAGTTCCTCTTTAACATTGGGGTTACGGTGCCTTTTTGAGTGAGAAGGGAATTGCAATTCTATCATTATTATCACCAAAGATCCATAGGCCAAAGTGAATGGAGTATGTCCAGTTGTGGACTTGTGGGTACTCCTATAAACCCACAATACAATTGGAAGCTCATCGGCCCAGTTGCCTTTGGCTTTAATTAATCATTTCTTCAAAATTGATTTGATGATTTTATTCCCCACCTCCACCCGCCTATTCGCCTATCGTTGTGCTACTGCCGAAAAGCTTTTCTTGATTTTGTATGGGCCATAGAAATCCTTGAACTCGGTACTTTCGAATTGAGTTCCATTATTAGTTATAATCTTTTGTGGAACTCCAAATCTCTAGATAATATTTTTTGTCACATAGCCGATCAATTTCCACATTGTGATCATGGCAAGCGATTCCGTTTCTGCCCATTTTGTGAAGCAATCCATAGCAACAATAGAGTACTTAGCTCATTCTTTTGACATCGATAGCACAACTACTATATCAATTCCCCAAACTGCAAATGTCCATGTCCTAACTATTTAAGTAAGCTCCATGGATGGGGATTTCATAATTTTTGCAAACCTTTGGCAATGGTGACACTGTTTGGTGTAATCAGCAGTGACTTCGGTTATTTTTAGCCATGAGTATACGTAGCGAAGTATCTTCTCCGTTAATATCTACCCTTTGTGTGGTCACTATAGATACCCTCATGGATTTCCATGAGGAATTTCCTAGCCTCATCCTTGGTTACACACCCAAAGAGGAGGGTTTAGAAACCACTCTTGTATAGTACTCCTTCTTTCATTATAAACTATGACACTTTACAAAGAAATTTTCGTCCGTCATTGTTTCCTTTTAGGAGAGTTCCTTTAACAGGCGGTCCTTTATCAAAGTCATCCATGATTTATTTTCCTATTCGGCCTCCAAAATCCAATCGACATCCATTTGGTCGATGCTTGAAGTCGAAAAAACTTCTACCGAAACCAATCCCAGCAACTGTGCATCTCCAAAGCTAGCCAGCTTAGTTAGTGAATCGGCCTTCGTATACTCTTCTCTACGGATGTGCGTAATCATGTAATGCTATATGTTGTTTAGCAGTTCCAGCATCTTTGTTATGTGATAGGCAAGTCTCGCGCCCTTAGCCTTGAATTCTTTCTTTACATAGCAGACCACCAGTTGGGAGTCATAGAATATATGCAACATCCTCACCTCCAGTTCCTTCACTATGTTAGGTCCCACTATCAATGCTTCATACTTAGCCTCGTTGTTTATTGAGGGGAACTCTAACTTCAATGCGTAGCAAATCGATCATCCTTTCTAGAGTTATGAGTACCAAATATCTCCCTAAAACTATGTTCATTAGAAGCTCCATCCGAGAATAATTTCCATTAAGAAAGTGCGGCCATATTATGTCCTCTTTTCCATTCCGGGCAGTGAATTCAGCGATGAAATCCGCCAATGTCTATCCTCTTATTGCCCTCCTTGGATGGTAAGTGATGTCGTACCAACTCAATTTGATATTCCACTTTAATAACCTTCCCTAAGTTTTGCATCGGTGCAATACTGTTTTAAGGGATAATCCGTTTGCAACTTTATCGGGTAAACCTGCAAGTATGGTTGCAGCTTCCTCGATGCAACCAACAACCAATAAGCAAGATTTTCCAGTTTCAAATAGTCTTTTCAACTGAAGTAAACCACTTAATGATGTACTACACTGGCCTCTGAATCCTTTCCTCCTCACGTACCAATGCTGCACTTAGTGCGTGAGCCGACATCGCCAAATAGATAAATAAATCTTCCTTGTCCAAACATTTGGATAGGGCCGATGGTGTTTCCATATGCCTCCGTAGTTCTTCAAAGGCTCCTCACATGCCTTCATCCATACATATTTTCCTTTCTCACTTTTTAGGGTATCAAAGAATAATATACAGTTATCAATTTCCGTTGAGATCAACCTACTCAGTGCATCAAACTTCCATGCGAGCTTTGAGTATCTGTCCTCTAGTTGGGGTAGTAACATTCTTCAAGGCATCAATCTACTCTAGATTAACCTCAGTGCCCCTCAAATCCTAGAAAATTACCCAATGCAACTCCAAAAGAGCACTTCAATGGATTTAACTTCATCCCATACCTTCACAACACTTCAAACATCTATGAAATGTCATCTATGTGGTTAGTTGATAGTCGTGACATTGCAAGAGCATATTATATGTCAATCTACTCCTGATCTAGAACGTGCACAGATATCTAATTATATTCGGAGTAAGCATCCATGAAAGAGTGTCATTCGTGTACGTTGGCCCCATCTACCAGTTGGTCAATCTTGGGCAATGGAAACCTGTCCTTTGGGTATGCCTTATTCAGGTTCGGGTAGTCAATACATGTCTGCAACTTCCTATTTACTTTCTTGACCAACACTTGGTTCGATACCCATTCAAAGTATAAAGCATCGAGGTTAAAGCTATTTACCTATAGCTTATCCACTTCCTCCCTTAACGCAGCAAATCGCTCCGGAATCAAACCACATGTTTTCTGTTTTACTGAGGGTACTTTAGGTCCACATTCAGTGTGTGACACGCTATCTCTGACGATATCCCACACATATTCGAACGTGTCCAAGCAAATACATCAAGGTTTGTTTGGAGAAAAATAATCGATTCTTTCTTCAATCCTACGCTAATCTAGATCCGATTTTAAAAACTGGAATAGGATTGTTAATATCTATCAGAACATTGATCATTGGCTCATCCGATGCTGTCTGCACTTCTTGTCACTACTTCTTCGGATTCACAGGGCTTAGGCATTAATTACTAAGAATCCTCATCCATAAGGCAGAAAGTTTTCTTTGCATTTTCCCTTTTCTCCCATTGCTTTGCCCCCTTTAAGATCAGTGATGTAACACTCCTAACTAATGCTCCAGTCACCTAGAATTAATCCAACCCCAGTCTCTATGGGGAGCTTCATCATCAAGCACCTAGGACAAGTGCTATTCTGAAATTAGCAAGGTCGGTTGGCCAAAAAAGGCATTGTACATCTAAAGGTCATCCACAATCATAGACTTCTAAACATGTACAATCGTGTAATCTACATCTCCTAATTCCATGGAAAAATCAATATTCTTAATGGTTTCTTCTCCTCATCGGTGAATCCTTAAATTCTGGATTTACAAGGCTTGATGTCCTTCGAACTTATTCTTATTCGATCAAAAGTCCATTTGAATAGAATATCACCAAGCTTCAACAATCCACTAAGACTTGGTGTACTATAACAGGACCTACAATGGCCGTTATCACCATGGGTCAAAGGTCGGTGCTTCAACCCCTTCAGTATCCATATTTTGAAAGACAATTTCATATGTTATTAACCTTTCCTATTTGGTCGGAACTTCATCCTCAATGGCGAAGCAGCTCTCTTGCAAAATGTACTTCAATGAACTTGCATACTACTCCATCGCATTGCAACTTTTCTCTGCTAGATAAGGTCTCCCATTTACCGTGTTTATAACAGTCTTTCCATCAGATGTCCTGGTCTCCTCTCCACCGAGTCCAGGCTGGATCCCTTGAGAATCAGGCCCTTAGGGTCTAACATTCTGTCTGCCATCTTACAGACCCCTTACATGTTGCTGCAATTTCTTTTTTTTGTATCAACTCTTCAATGAAATCTCCAAGATGCCTGCACTCGTTCGTATTATGTCCATGAATTTCATGGATTCAACAAAATTTTCTAAATGCTTTTATATCTCAGCGCCCCTCTTCTAGGTGACTTCTTATGCCTTTCCATGCCTTATGTGGCTAGGGATATGTTCTCGAGTGTATCATTTAGGGCATGTACTCCTTTAGCCTTATATTCCTTGGATGATTTTTAGCATCGTCCAATCTGCCTCCAACACCTTGATTTCTCTTTCTTTGGTTACTGGAATTCCAACACAGCTACATTACCGACGCTCTCAATAGTCTGTTTGATAGCTATATTACTCTGAATAATTTTCTTTGATTGTCCACCTCCAGTCTTTCTCGCAGCCTAGTTTTCTTATTCCAAGTGCAAGAACCAGTTAGCCTTTCGGTGGAACTCCTCTATAGTAGTAGGCTGCTTCATCCGTGGCCACTTTCCAAAATCTATATCCGGATGTATCCCCAAGACTAAAGTTATCAACATTATATTCTCATTTGGGTTATTCACTTCAGTAACTGCAACATTGAACCTATTCTGGAACCCTTCGATGACTTTTCAGGTCCTTAAAAAATACTCGATAAGGACATCGCATCCTTAGG
The DNA here is from genome assembly GCA_030765085.1 of Allium cepa. Taxonomy (NCBI): domain Eukaryota; kingdom Viridiplantae; phylum Streptophyta; class Magnoliopsida; order Asparagales; family Amaryllidaceae; genus Allium; species Allium cepa. Next base: position 624,471,116 of record CM060939.1, read on the forward strand.
CCAGCCAGCAAGGAGGCTGAACTACTCCACGAACTACTTAGCTAAGTCATCAAAAGTCAAGATGGACTTTGGCCCGAGCCGAATGAACCACATCGATGCAAATTTATCTACAAAGATAGGGAAACATCTACATCGAATATCACTATGGCACCTCCATGTGCCACTCATACTCGAATAAATCACTACACCATGCTGTCCATTTTGCCACGTTCCAACCTGAAAAATTTGCCACGGTCTTGAGACGTGACAATTTTAGTATGATGTTGAGCCTTTTGGTAAAATAAACTAGTTTGGTGCCTGTAGCAATATTGAGAAGGCTATGGTCCGTTCCAAAATTAACAAAAAAAAATTAAACCCCACCCCCGTTCCATTTCCATAACCCTACCGTTCGCTTCTTAAAAAAGAACGTCAAAATTAGCCCGCCATGTATCCCATGCCCTAATTTCACCCAACCAAACTTAGCAGCAGTTCACTCTTCTTCTCACTCAAATCACATATAATCTCACTTAATCGCTCTTCTAGGGGTTCGAGGTATTCTCACCTAATGGTGTATATCCAATTTTTATTTATTTTCAGGTTTATATTTTGATTTTCCATCATTTGGTTAAATGATTAATGATTAATGATTAATGATTTTGGATTAATTTTTACATGTATTGTTAGATTGTTTGGTTGATGGGATTGGGTTGATTTTGGATTAATTTAGATGACCATGTCGATCTTCTTGATTTTAGAATACAAGTAGAAGGTAGAAAAGAGTGTCCTTTAGTTTGAAGTTGTTTCTAAGCAGTAAGATCACATACATAAACTTGATTCATTTTATATGTTGGTTTTAATTTTTCGCTTTTCTCTCTATCATTATATATTTCATTTCTTTCTACTAAAAACAAAAAAGCACCCAGGAAGTTGTAATCTTGTTAAGAAAACTAAGGAACATTCAACACGATTTCCATTATATCAATGTATGTTAAATGTCCAACATGATGTTCTTAAGGCTTAGCAACGGCCAAACTTTACATGATTCAATTTTTGTTTTGTTGTTTTAGTTTAAACTGGCAATATAAGAGAACTGTGATATTTTTCGGATTCTAAGGCATTAAAATTTTCATCTGTGTTTGTGCAGTTTTCAAATGACAGGCCATATATGCATCTTTCATTTACTAAATAACTTACTCTACAAGTTATTTTGTACTAGATTTTTAAAACTAGTCTAATCCATCATGTTGTAGTCTCTTTTAGGCTGAATCCACAAAAGATGGTGGAAAGGTATTTACAAGACTACAAACACCATGAAACCAGTGTTTTATCTTGTGGTATACGACTAAGTTTAAATGCATCGTACTTGACTTTTTATGAGTTATATTTCAATTATTTTGCTTTTTTTAATACCAATCTAATAGTTTTTATTAACCATGTCTTGCTCTGTTGTGCACTTCTTTGGTTCAACTTGCAATGAAGTTTGTCATGAGTTTTTGTGGTAATAGTTAGTTTCCTTTTGGTGATATTTTGGCGCTGTAGTTTGAAGCTGTACTTTATTTTGAGTTATGATGAATCAGGAAGCATGAAATATTTTTATTCTTCTTCTCACCAATAAGGTTGATCTGAAGTCTCATCTGGTAATAGTTATTTTTATTTAACACAGTATTTTGTTTTGCATGAAAGTAGCTTAATATAGCCGAGTAACATAGTGCATAAAACTTTTCAGGTGAATACGAGTACTGCAATACTACCCATAGCCAAAGGAGTTTAAGTGGAATCCCGCAAATGTTGGTTTGATAAAGTCTTTATTTTTCTGGGGTTATTTATTTAATCAGGTTTGATAAAGTGTTTTTTTCTTCCTGTCTTTTCACTTTGCCTTGAAAATAAACTAGTTAACTCACAATTCCTTATTAACTGAATAATTGTCAACCATGCTTCAAACTGGATTTAATATATCTTCTTTGTTATTATTTTTCTTTCATATATAAAGTTGCACACGTCTTGCATCTGTACTTGAACATGAATATACTGTAATGAAAACAGACTAGAGTTTACGTAGTATATTTATATTGATAATCGATATTAATTTTTTTAGCACAACGCAGTTCCATTTGGTAAGGATGACCTTATGTTATTATTTCCTTGATCCTATTAACTTCATACAAGAATTGTATGCCTACCAAATCCATCTATTGTCAATTTTGGCAATTAGCAGTTGCATGTTTGGGTTGACTCCAGTTTAAACTAATAACATATAAAAATCTTATCGCAATTAGGTGATAAGTGAAGCTATGATGTTTTGTTCCTTTATTGATCAAAGCTGACAAAATCATACATAGCTGACCCTTGTTGGTGAAGAAAATCACAATCAGCAGAGCAGCATATCATGTCTCCCATCGTTTGTCCTACTCCTATTGATTTTGATGCTACAAATCCATCGATTAATGCATTAGCTGTGTTGGACTCCTCCTCCGTAACAAGGGACGATGTTTTCTGGCAAGCCAATATTGGGTAAGAATTCTGCAAACTAATTAATTGATTTAAGCCGATACAAATTCTGCTTAGTTTTGATGTTTGTGGTCAACCTTTTGCCTTTCTGTTCAGTCAATGATTGTTAACTTGTGCCTTTCAGAAATGATGCTTTAATAATAATGAAAGAACTTTCATCAGTTAAAACTGTACATAGCCTTTTTTGCTTGTATTATCATTTGATAGTGGATTCTGGTATATCTTTCTATTCACTGAAATATTTGACAGTTGAAAGATGATTACCTGCTAACATAACCCTACACCAAGTTTTAATTCATTAATGTTCAACTTCGAGCTGTTTGGTTGCATACATGTTAATGATTCAGTCATATGTCGGCGTCAGGAAAAAACGTACTTTCTTTTTTCATATTTATGTAACTAACTATGCACATCAGCTAAGCAAGAATGAGGTCTGAAAGGTCGATCCAAGGATTAATGTTCATATATTTTGACCATTGAACATTGCTACAGATTGTGTACTCGTAAATATCCTACAATTGAAAATTCAGAAATTATTAACCAAAAATGAACATATTATAATATCAATATATTTGGAAAGCTAATGCTTCTCCTATAACTAAAATTCACATATGGTTAATTTTGCATGGGAAACTGAATACTATAGAATTTCTAAAAGTGAAAAATATTTTAACCGATAAAAAATATTATTTTTGGAATAATAAAATGGAGAATATTAATCACTTATATTTGGAATATATTTCAACTAAACCTATTCTGGTGAATATTCTTAATATTTTTGACTTGATCATAAATTATATACATTTTAATTGTGAAATATGCTGGAATAATCTTAGATTTCATTTTAAGGATTATCACAGGTTTTTACTTGACAGTATTTTCATAATAATATATTGGTATATTTGGTTTGAAAGGAACCAATGTGCATTTAGTAACTGTAGTACCGATTCATAGAAATTAATATATTTAATTAATTAATTAATTTTAATTAGATTTCAAATCTTAGTCATAAAATTGATAAAAATTCGAGTTTTAAAGAGTTACTTAAAAGTTATTAAAGCTTGTATTGAATTTTTAAAATATAAAATAAATCTTAAAAATAAAGATAATAATAGTAATGCATTAACTCTACTGGATGATTTTGATATGGTTACTTTTGATTCTTTATGTGTTTTATGACTTTAGCATTGCTTTCCCTTTATTATTTCCTTGTTTATTACATTTTAAATGGTTGCCTTCTTTTTATTTATTGTCATTAGTTTAGTTTTAGCATATATATGTATGTATGTATTATGTTTGCTAGATTAAATATATTGTTGGTTTTTTATGATTTTTAGCATTCGTATATAAGTATATAATCATACATTATTTGTATAGGTATCCTTATTGTAACATTCCCGAATTTTGGACAAATTTAATTTGATAATTAATTTAATTATTGAAATTAAATTGTGAATTTAATTATGAATTAATCTAGAATAAATAAATATTTTAGATTTTAAATAGAATTTTGGTTTGAAATTTAAGGATAAATATTTTATTAATAAATATTGGATTTAAAAAAAATAAATGTATTGAAAATAAATAGAATTATAAAGTTATAAGATTAATAAAAGTTTGTTTTCTAAATTTTAATATATATTACTGTTTGGAAGATGTAATTTGAGAATTAATGTAATGTGAAAAACAATCGAAGATAAATTTAGTTGTGCAAATATAAATGATGAGAAATGTATATATGGAAAATAAATATATAAAGTTATTAAACTAAATTAAAATTGTCATATGAAAAACAATTGAGATAAAATTTTATTTGTGCAAATGAAAACATAAACAATATAAAATAAAAGCATATGTTAAGATATGAAATTTTATTTGCATAAAGGGTCAAAATAAAATTTACAAAATATTTGAATTAGGGGTTTAAACATAATTTAATTCACCTAAGACATGTGTAAGAAAAATTTACGTGTGTAATTACAAATGTAACTAAAATGGACATGTGGCAAGGGGATTGTTTTTCTTTTGAATTAAACATAGAAATCATGCATAGGAAAAAAAAAAGGCCAGGCTATTTTCATTTTTTCTTCTCATTTGTTGTTTTCTTTTCTTTGTCTTCTTTTCATATACAAGGATGCTAAGATACACACATGCATACATATATTCATACATGCAGAACAACATCCACTATTTTACTTCAAAGATCAATCACAACATCAAGACATAAGTATAGATTTAGGTCAAGTTTGCTCACACCGAAACAAATCACAATTCAGCACAAAGCAATTCATATCTCATAGCATTACAATTACATATCAGAGATATCAATCCAATACACAACATTAAATAACAATCAAACATTTTCAATTAAGATGAATAAATTGTGTGGTTTAAATTAATTAACCACATAATTACTTTAATTAATTATCTTTAATCAATGATTAATTATCATTAATTACTATTGATTAAGTCTTAATCACCTTCATTAATTAATCATTTCTTAATTAATTATCTTAATTAATTTATCCTTAATTGTTATTTAGTCACCTCTTAATTACATTTATTAATTAATTAACCTTTAATTAATTAATTATTCTCAAATTAATTACCTTAATTAATTAATCACATTAATTAATCATTTTTTTCTATGCATGATTTCTATGTTTAATTCAAAAGAAAAACAATCCCCTTGCCACATGTCCATTTTAATCACATTTGTAATTACACATGTAAATTTTTCTTACACATCTCTTAGGTGAATTAAATTGTGTTTAAACCCCTAATTCAAACATTTCTGTAAATTTTATTTTAATCCTTTATGCAAATAAAATTTCATATCTTAACATATGCTTTTATTTTATATTGTTTATATTTTCATTTGCACAAATAAAATTTTATATCAATTGTTTTTCATATGACAATCTTAATTTAGTTTAATATATAAACACACACACACACACACACACATTTCCCATCATTTATATTTGCACAACTAAATTTATCTTCAATTGTTTTTCACATTACATTAATTCTCAAATTACATCTTCCAAACAGTAATATATATTAAAATTTAGAAAACAAACTTTTATTAATCTTAAAACTTTATAATTCTATTTATTTTCAATACTTTTTTTTAAATCCAATATTTATTAATAAAATACTTATCCTTAAATTTCAAACCAAAATTCTATTTAAAATCTAAAATATTTATTTATTCTAGATTAATTCACAGTTAAATTCACAATTTAATACCAAAAATTAAATTAATTATCAAATTAAACTTGTCCAAAATTCGGGAATGTTACACTTATGCATATGATTGTGTTGTGCTTTTGTTCTATTTTATTGAGTAGTGTAAAGAGGAATAAAAACCTGTATATGCTAGTTAGTGAATTGCGTAACATGGTCTTCGTTTTGGGTTTGCTTTCGAATAGAAGAGTATTTAGAATCACACTTATGACATTTAGATGTAAAAGCAACTTTTACCTTTAAGAATAGTATTTGATAGTTTAAGTAATCAATTAAGAATTTGCTTTCTAAGTCAAGGTTGTTATCTAGAAACAGTTTTACAAGTTGATTAGGCTGACCGATTTAATGAATCAATAGAGGGTGTGTGGAGGTGTTTAGAGTTTTATATTTGGAGATTATTTATCTGGTCATGAACAGGTTTTGAATTTTTGTGCTTTTCTATTTTGGATAGCTTGTTATTTTCCTATGTAGTGTAGACTCATTTTGGATATTGTTAGATTTTTTCATTGGTTTTGTTACAATGTTATATGGCGGTCATGATTAAAAGTTTTATTATGTATAGTGCATCTTGGTTTGGATAGTAGGATATTTGTTTTTCTTGAGTGGGTAGATCAACCTTTAATACTATTTGATAATTCTCCCTTTCTTCATTTCATTTTAGTGGTGTAAACAAAGGACAGTTATGATTTTTAATCATTCTGCTTACTGAAATGACTATTATATTACTACTTTAGATTTCATTTTACATTTTGATTGGCATAGTTAGCAAAACAAATCTAACATGCTTTTTGAGATTATCAATAGGTGTCCTTGCCACGCTTCATTAATAGGGAAAGAAGGTGTTAACTGTTTTCATCTTTGAAAATGCTTTTAATTAAGTGTTTATATGAAATTGGGGTTGTTTTATTGTGGTATTTTCTTTTTTTAACATATGCAAATATGTTGCATTTTCCTATATTGGGTTATATATGTTAAGTATGGGCTAAATATATTGTATATTCATTTTGGATATATATCAACTCTATCAGCATAAAAAGTTCATTTTGGTTGTTCTTAGGTTTTATGTTGTTTTATTTGGAAGAAAAGGTAATCATTTGTTATGTATATCCTAATATGCACTTGAATCTGTTACTTAGACACTTATTATGTTCTGATCAACATTGGTCTTAATACGTTAAGATGATCTTATATGCATAAATAGTTTAATCTGAAGGGTTCTTGTATATATCACATACTTTATCTGCTAGTAATTTGTATAATGCATATATTTTGATTTTGTATGCTTAAATAATGTTGTAATCATGGTAACTATCTTTGAGAGCTTTTGGAACACATCGGCTTAAGCAACATTTATTACCATTTCTGTTTCTATTAACCAATTTTGACTATCTGGTTGCGTTTAATTCAAAGATAACATTGGCTTGTTCCTATAGTTACTGACATTCATGATCTAACTGTTAATATAAAAGCAGTTGCTATCTTATTAAAAATAACATGTACATATTCTCGTACAAAGAAATAAGTTAAAGTTGGGTACTAATTTGAGCCTGTAGGCAAGCTTACTACTTAGTTGCTTTGGAAATTTTGATATACAGTTCGCACGTGTTTGTTTGCTAACCTTATATGCAAAAACCCGTACATGAGTTATAAATGCCTGTACATGTGTTTGTCACTATATTTCCAGACCTTGAAATATGAAAGTGGTGTTTCAATTTTATATTATTCTTTTTGTTCACACTTTAGGCTAGTTAGTCTCGACTTTGACTAGCTTACCATTCTTCCTTTCCCTGTCTTGCATATATGTTATATCCTTAGCTGCTGCTTTGGCATTAAATTTAATGATTCATGCATTGACAATTTAGGCATTAAGCTTCAGCAGTTTTCTACTTCTTAAACCTATCTGCTTGTGATACCGCTTAACATATCTGCTTGGTTCATTTTCTTTTTTTCTGTAGAAAATAGTCCACATAATGCATATTTCCTCTAGTAAATTCGTATTAATGTCATTTTTATTTGTATAAACGTACATCATGGTACCTGAATGCTGCACCAGTTGATGTTATCGATGAAGCAAAAACGTTTACGATGAGAATTCAGATATGGAAAAGGAAGCTTAGATATTAAGAATAAAATGTTGAAAACCTTATGCTTAAAAAACTACATTTATGTGAAGCAAAGGATCCCCATTTCACCCATGTTTCAGGTTTTCTGTAACTAGATTTTTAAAAAAAAAATATAATCTTTTTTTTGGTTGCTTCTTTTCTTGGATGAAACAAGATATGTGTCAGCTGTGGTTTTGGTAATGAGTGCTTTGTGATCCTATATATTGTAATATAAAGTGAATTTTTATCAAATTCAAAAGTGTGCAAATATTGAGTAAGACTTTGAATGAATAGAATCCTTATTATCTTGCATTTATTTTTCTTTTCTTCTTTCAGTTTTCATTCTCAGCTCGACTACAGTTGTGTTATCACATTGTACTTGGCTCATCATTTGCAAACTGTCTAATGTTAAACTATAATGTCACTTGAGCTGCACGTTTTGCTAATATATAGCGATATTGGAATTAAAACGCCGCATCAAATGATACCAGGACTGAACCTGTAAGATAAAAATTGCAGAACCATACATAGCAATAACTTTGTAGCTAATATGAATTTTGCCATGCTCGGAGCCATGTCAAAATGTTTGCCCCTTTCGGTTTTTCCATGGCTCTAGGCCGTGGCAAAATTACTTAGCCATGGCCCAGAACCGTGGCAAAATAGCTTTTCTGGTGTAGTGAATACTGCTTAGGGTCGGTCGTCCAATTATATGGTGAATTGAAGGCATTATAAACTTCTCAGAATACTCTTCCCTCAATAAATTTCTCTATGAATGGAGTTCCATTAGGAACAGAATCCCAATCTTAATTCTTTCTCCATTTGTTTTTGTTTTGCAACTATTTAGTCATATCCGCAATATGCTCCTCACTAGCCTGGTAATCCGAAGGATGACTACCAGGAGCCACGTCGAGTGTTTAACTCCGCAAATTGTCTCAGTTTGCTCGTTGACATCTTGGTTCTCCCGTCTCTGGGAGAACCAATCCTTTGGACCTTCTTTGGCATTTAGTTGGCTCTGTAGTGGTTGCTTGAATATCAACATCTTGAGCTTCAGAATTCAATCCATCCTTATTGCCAGCATCCTGCAAATCATCATTGGAATCTGATAAGTTGACGGCTTCGGGCTTCTGCCCCTCTAAGGTCCTCAAATTCTGACCGGTACCGACTTGATTATAGTTATTATCAAAGTAAATTCCTCTAGCAGGTGCTTGGCTACTCCAGTGTTACTCAAGTAGTCTTCTCCTTCATTTTTACTTCCATTCCTTTTGTTCTGACCAAAAGCGGATGAATTTTCTCCTCGGAACTAACTAGTGATGCTTCTCTCTTATCCCTCTTGGCCCTTTGAGACCGTTAGGTTGACAAGGCAAAGCTAGCATCCATCTATTAAGATGTGCCTTCTGACTATCTAGAACCCTTGGATTTAGATCTGCCATCATCTTATCAAACTTCACCTTAGTTATAATCTCCTATGGAGTAGATGGTCTTGGTAATGCGACTATTTGTTGGTTAGTCGCCTCATCATGGTGAAAAGCTCCATTTTCTCCTCCAGCAACTGCTCCAGATCTCCTTGCAACCATTACTTGTAGTATGAAATTCCTTCAAACTTTATATAGAAACCTTCTAGATCTAACTCCTAGAGCTCTAATCCACAATAGATAGCTAGATCTACGCCTAAGAAGCTCTTTTCTCAATGAAAGCAGCAAAAATGTTGGGTCCAAAAGTGGCATAATACCTCAAATTAAAGTAGAGAGATCTGAATGTAAATAGTTAAAAAAGCAAGAACACAATGACTGTTATAGTGGTTTGGCAAATCTGAGGTCTACGTCCACTTTAATGTTATTGTATAGAATTTTGTCACAAGTACAAGGGATTTACAGTTCTAAATAGCCTAGAGTAGCAAAGTCCTTTTCTAATGGCTCTAAATCTTCTATTTATAGAGAAATCTCCTAAGTAAGTCGTTGGATCATAAAATATCAGTTCAAACTCCAGACTTGAAAAAGTAGGAGGAGACACAAGGTCTCTTGAGTGATAAACTCATATCATTACCGATAAGAATTGATTGGTACCGATCTGAAATGTTGGCCGTAAATCTGCTACCTTCTACTATTTTGTTTCCTTGCTTGGATCCATCGATTTCTGAGCATGCCGCAGAAATCAAGTCATTGCTGAGAGGTTCTGGCACGTCTAGTACTTGTCCTTTTCTTTAGAGATTTTTGGAGTTGTTCACCTACTTCTTTAGAATTGGGACCAAGGGTGATCACTATTGCCGGCTACTCATTAACCATAGCTTTAGAGCTCTCTGTAGGGCTTGAAAACATATCGGTAATGACATAAAAAAGAGGTCATTACTGATCTATCACTTAGTATATTCTTTCACATCAAACCCCAAAAAGCCTCCTCTTCCATAGCCCTTTAAGCATGCCTCTAAGTCCTTGAACCATTTTGTCTACATCTTGACATCTAGCTTCATTTGAAAGCCGCATGGTCTAAAAGTCGGATAATAGTACACACACATATTAGAGATCATGAATCCTTAATATATAAGTTCTCCTTTAACATTTATATATTAATAGATTAATTGCATACTATTTAATTGTTAAGTTTCCTTAAGCCAAGGCTTATGTTTATTATTATTAATACATTGACTAGATTATGTAAGATACATTCACGTATTTGTTGAGCTTCCTCAACATACGTGCATTATACTTAAGTCATCACAAAATGGTCGGTACAAATGAATATTCTCTTTCGATTTGTTGAGTTTCCTCTAGGTTAAGATGAGATTAGAAAAAAGACTTCGGGTTAAGAGTTGTATATGATACAATCGATAAGGTGTTATCCACCGCATGTAGGCCTAAAATTTGTTGAGTTTCCTTAAGGTCATAATCCCAAGGCAAACAGGTCCCAAGGCCCACTAGAGAAATTGGAAGATTTCTATGTTTTCTTTCAGTGTTTTGAGAAACATAAAGTCTGGTGGGAGCTTATTAGATAAATGAAATGTAACAATAATCTACCTAATATTGTAAGAATATATGCTATATAAAGTTAAAAAAGTCAACTTCGATAAATTTATGCAACTGATATAGTTGATAAAAAACTGAATTAAAATTGACATAAAATATAAAATATACCTACTAATAATTTGTTGGCATGTTGTCACTTCAAGATAGGTGCAAGAGCCAACTTATACAACTATTAAAATATTCATGCCTTGGTCATTTAGAATTTATTTGTTCAAAACTTTGTATTGTCTTCCACGAATTTTTGGGCTCTAAAAGCAGTACAAAGATATGGATATTTGATCCACAATCGATAATATACAAATGTTATATGGTGAACAATCATGATTTATAATGCACAAAACCTCAGTAAAGTTAGCTCAATTGAAATGAGCCAGAAAACCATGATCCGAGATCATGTATTCAATATGTATGATTACAGTAAGTATCTTCTGTATTAAATGTAGTACTAGACCAACGGTTACAAGACATACCTAGGAATTTGATCATGATAATGTCAATTTATCATTTAAAGTAAAATGCACCTTATTTGATATCCTTAAATGCTAAGGATGGCTAAATTAATTATTGTAAAGAATTCGATGTAGTTTTGTAGGTCCTTTGAATGGTTCGACCATTTTGGAAGGGAAAGCGGATATACAAGAGTGGATGTGACTTAGACATAGTCACCTTTACTTTATGAAGATACATTGGAAACGAGAATTGTATCACATGCTAAAAATACTTAATATAGAAATGAGAAATGCGATTTCTATTCCAAATGTATTTTTATATGGAAATTATTTTTTATGAAAGTTATTTCTTCGAATTCATGATATTTGATCTGAAAATCTCAACTATAAACTAGTTATAGTGTATGAAATAATATTATGTATAAATGGAGCTTCATATTTTGTAAGTTATTATAGTAATAGCAAAAATAGCAGGAGTATATCATATAACATTTCTTAATGGACGCATCAAGTTATGAAAAACTGTTTTTTTGCAAACACATCAAATATTATTTGTGATATAATAATTTTTTTCAGTATTGTATGAAAATAGATATAGTTTCTATGACGATCACCCTATACCACTGGCACCAATAGTATATACATAGCGCGCTTTTGTCGTGCTTGGTTAACATAGGATGATCATCAAGATTGAAATAAATCAATATAGTATATAACATTTCGTACACAACACATAGACAAAATATAATATCACATATACTACAGAAGAGGTAGTAATAACATTGTGAATAGACCACTATCATCAAAGTATAATATCCACGGAGTTATACATCAACAGTAGAGTTTATACAAAGGAAACAAACTCAACAACTGTCTCAAATACAAATGGTAAGCGGTCACTGGTACGGCTCTTTGGTGCTAAACAGTAGAATTAGCGTAGACTTCATATATGTATAAATTACGAGATAGCTCTATCTAGCTCGTCCTTCGAACAACTATTGCTTAACCAAGATTTGTTATCTAGTCTACTCGTTCAAAAGTACCCAAGATAATAAGAAGCAAAACATAAAGCCTTCGATCAGAAAACAGTCAGGTTTGAGCGATAAATGAGTCTCAAAACTATACGATTAAATATGGTAAGGAACAAGAGTACGCGAACCATGCTTAATATTTTCCTGCAACCAAAGAGTTAGCATGTAACACTATAATATTCTGCTCTACAATATCATAAAGGTATACCACAAACCAAATAAAGGATATCGGTCTTCTAGTATCCCTATCTCCAATACCTACTTCTCTTGATAAATATGAGTGATATCTTACTAAAGAAACAATCAAAGCATCCATAACATCCATCAACAATCCTGACTATCATTCCTTGTGCTCTGAATATATGATAACTCATACGACCTCCAAGCCGGGGACTAATGAAAATCCAGTTTCTCAGCTGTACTCTCGCATCTCGCAGCCCAAAGTTGGAGATGTCTCTCGCAGCCTAAAGCTGGACATTAGACCCAAAGCCACAGATCCGGGGTATACAGGTCCCTCAATTGACCCATTGGCGTCTCCACTTATAATACCCCTGCTTCGAGTACAATTGAAAACTCTCTGAGTATCAATGATTCCTTAGCACATATACGCGAGCCCACCTTTAGTTCATTTAGATACCAAGCCTTTCTTGCTTAATCCAGTTTCCATTATTCACGAGAAACTCATCCACATTCCTTGATCATTTGGGTCCTTCCTTTACGAGCCACCATCTTTGAAACCTACTTACAACACGAGCTAACATCCAAAGACTATAGCTTTTCATCATGTTGCTATATCATCATCCAACCTGATACGAACAAGCCAAAACCTCCAGCTTGATCGACAGAATCTCAACAACAGTCCTTAGAAGTTCTAACCACTTATCATTCACCATGATAACTCGGTACCAAGTTATAGGTATAACTCGGAGTCGAGTTATACACTTAGCAAACTAATGGTTAATTCCTCTTCCATGTCTCTAGTACTCCCCTTCTATACATTCATATGACCCCGACTCATCTAGTTATGCTCTATCCATCCATGCTCACCACCGACTCATAGCATCCTTCCCTATGACTCGGTGCTAAGTTATAGGCATCACTTGTCTCCAACCTAACTCGATAGCTCATCGTAAAATCAAGTACTTAGCCAATCTTCCAAAACCTTGCCATATACAATCTCTATTAGCCATAGCCTTCCAAGCCATCCATTCGACCATCACTCATGAGCTACCACCATAACTTAGGTCCGACCTATCCCCTTAACTCGGTACCGAATTATCACTTTGCATCCAATTGAGGTGTGAGTTATCCTATGCCTCTTGCTATGCTCCATATATCAGCCAAGTTTCGTCCAATTCCGACCAACTTTGCCTCTGATTTGCTAAATTCTCCCACTTAACTTTCTATGCAATCACAACACTATAAAAAATATATCAGATCATATCATCCAAACATGGAATAACAAGCAATTTCATCTAATCAAACTTGCAATCCATTAGAATAAGATAAAAAAGGAATTCTAACGTAGATCTACATATAACATAAATACATGAACATAAATCAAGGTGATTTCTGATCAACCAATTTACTATGCATGGATAACATGTCATTAAAGTTAAAAAAGGTTATTATGGCCAAAACCAATTTAAAACATGTTAAATCCTACAATTCTACCATAAACATGTATAACATAGTGAGAAGGCATGCATAAGCCACTCATCATTTACTAAATTCAATCAATTTGTGTGTAGATCTAATCTGGACAATGAAGAAAAGCACTCCAAACCATACAAATCGATGATCTCTATCTACTAATTAAGGATCGAATCTCTAATCCGCAATCTAGGAGCAATTTGGGTGATTTTGAATGAAATTAGGATGGATCTAGTGCTAATTAGGGTTTAGACCTGATTTAGAATGAAAGTGAAAAGTTTTAATTTAACTCTTCGGTCCTCTATTTAAAGAGTTCTCTAAGTAGACTAATGACCCACTAATGGGCTTAATTAATTACATACTAATCATGGCCAACAGCTTTAAAAACTTGAAATGGGGATAACTTTCAAACCGTAATTCCGTTTTTCTATTATGACCACACTACGGAAGGGAAAACCATCATCCTAAAGCAATAGAATTGGTTTGAGATCCTAATTCGACTCTTATCAAAAATGATTGCCCAAACAATATTTTAGGGTTAAAATGGTCACATAGAAATTCGAAAAAAATTCATTGGTCTGTAAAATATCCCTAAGAATCGTATCCTAAAAATATAGAATCATAGACCTCATACAAAAAATAAAAAAAAATTACAATCCTCTGATACGTAGCCGTTATAGTTTTATTTCAATATGATATTATGAATATTCGTTATAAGATAAGTCTATAGTATCGGTATTCGTTTTTATAACAAAAGTGACGCATTAGAAAATAAAAAAATATGAAGTTTTACTATTATTTTTGGATTATGAACCATATGGTACCGGTGAACTGTATCTCAAATGATTAAGGGCAAAGCACCCTTTCAGTGGGAGCAACATAAAAGTCGGTTAACCCTTCAAACTGGTACATATAAATGTATGCAATCGTAGGTCTAATGATACCAAAATGGTTCTACATACTTTATTAATTTCATGAATGAGTTATCAAAAACATAAACATGTGCATTCGATGCACATATAGTATACCTATGATAACTTTATATAATATAAAATAGAAATAATAACATAACTTGTAAAGGAAACTAAAACGGTTCAGTTTGTTCGAATAAGTGAGTGTATTGGAAAGGAGTTCCAAATGTACATGAAATAAATAAGATTAAATCTAAAAAAATCACTCCTTCCTATGATAGACAATGATGTATCAATAACGAGTAATCAAACTTTATTGGATGAAGTAAGATTGATGATGAGTGAAGTTGAGTTAATTTTTTTTTTTGTATCATTGTATACTTAAGGGTAAGCATACAAGGTTAAAATAAGTTTCATCTAAAGCATGATTTATGAGATCATACAAGATAAGTGATTATAAGAAACCCTGACATATCCTTGGTCAAGTAGTTAATTGGTGATGTGAGTTGAGAGTGTTAATACTCGATTATTGATTTTGATGACAACAATCATATGAAATGTAGATACTAATATTTTTCCAAGTTATGTAATATATAGTGCAGAATATTACATAAATGCTAAATCGAAGACTGTCTAGCGTAAAGACTCAAGATAAAATATACGAAGACTTTGAGTTCAATGATAAAGGTATGAAGAGCTCAAGATTACAATTTAGTGCTTAGAGTCATCAGAATATATTGTTAAAGTTCTTGATAGCAATTTCGGATCATTATCTTCAATTCCGATCTTTGATATTTTAAACAAAAATAAACCATTTTAATCTCAAATTTTTTTTTAAATATTTATAAAAGTTTTTAAGAGTTCAAAAGTATTTAAAAACTATGTTCAAATTACTTTACAAAGTATAGAATTTTCAAACCATTTAACAAAACATTTTTCAATTTTAACTAGCATATGTCGACGTATAGGTCGTTAAATAGTTTTTTTAAATTTTGAATGGAAGTGCCTGTTGGACACAATCCTTCACGAATGGATACATTTGTTTATTCTCTATATAAAAGGGAGTGCATGCGAATTTTTAATTAACTAATAACTTACTTTCTTCTCAGTCCTTACTCTCTTGAAAATTCTCTTGAAAATTCTCTTGAAAAATATGCTCTATTTTCGTCAAAATCATATAGAATCAATTCATACTTCATTGTGTTGATTGACTACTACTTACTATTTTGCAAGCATCTCTCACTCATTTCAAAGTTTAAAGTGCTATCGAAGAGGCCATAAGACCCATTGTATCCAAAGTACAACTATTTGTCTTTGGAAAAATATCAACTCTACTTTTATTTATGTGGGTGTTCTTGTAGCCCATCCAAATCAAGTGAGCGTGCTTATTAGCCCGGTAAAATAGTGGGTGATCTTATTGCCTGGAAAATCAAGAGAGTTTTCCCTAGACTCATGATATAGGAGGATGTGTCTTATAGCCTTGAAATCAAGATTGTATTCTAGTTTGCCTTTTACCTATTTTAAAGTTTGGCGCTTGAAAAGAAATATGTACAAGCAATTGTACATGGCTGGATGTAGGAGAAATCCAAACCAGTACATAATCTCTGGAGTCATCTCTCCAACTCTTACTTTACGTTGTTATTTTTGTATTTAACTGTAATTGCATTTGTGACTGATTATCAGTATAAATCTATGTTGTTAATATGTGAAGTAATATTAATCCTAAAAGAATTTTAAAAGAATTTACATAAGAAAATACTATTCACCACTCTCCTCCCTCTAGTGTTAAATTAGCCTTAGGATCCATTATTTTGCAACCCTTTAAAAGTCGTAATCTGATTTTTGAAAAGTATAAACGGTTAGCAATACTTTTAGTACACCTGTTAACCTTTTGTAATTGGACAATCTACTGCTAGATCTCCACTTTTAATGGCAATAATTACACATCTTTTCATGTAGGACAAAGATTTATTTATCGTCTAATGGTATAGATATCTGGAATATTACATAGAATGAGTACACTGAACCCCAAACTAAATTTTCATAATGGACTTTTGACCAAAAGACATAAGCACCTAACAATTCTAAGGCTACAGATATTTTAGTTTTCCCTTTAGATAAAAATGAATTTAATAGAGTCACTGTTTTGTAAGTCTGTATATGAAATTTGGAGAACATTGCAAGTTACAAATGAAAACACTAATAAAGTTAAATAGGCCAAAATTTCCATGTTAACTAATCAATTTCATTTATTTAAAATGAATCAGAATGAGTCTATATATAATATGTATTGTAGGTTTTAAGATATAGTATATTCTTTAGTATCATTTGGTAAAAACTTTCTGAAGAGGACCAAGTTAGAAAAATCCTTAATTCACTCTCCTTAAAGTGGGGTCAAAAGACATTAGCAATAGAATAAGCCAATGACATTAGTACTTTAAAAATTAAAGAAATAATAGACAATTTAAAGTCCTATAAAGCACAATTGTAGGGTAGAAGAGAAAGCAAGGCAAAAGAAAAGGAATGCATTGCCTTCAACTTAATAACTAAAGATTGAGATTCAGATGATGGCAATGATGAGGAGGTTGCCTTCGTGACTAGGAATTTTAGAAAGTTTCTGAAATATAGAAAGATGAACAACTTTCGGAGGCCAAAAAAACTAAACTCCTTAAAATGGAGATGCAATCAAATGATTCAACTTTGATGAACTTGGTCATCCGCAAAGAGACAGTCCACATCAAAAGAAATTAAGAATCTCACCAATTATTGATTCATCCAAAAAAAAAGAGGGCATGCACAACAACATTAAAGATTTAGACACTACTTCAAGTGACAATGAACCAGACACTGAGGATGCAAACATGTATGTCACGACAACAGTAGATTAATCAGAAAAGATTGAAGGAAATGAGCAAAAGTGGTACTTTTTATTTCATTTTTATTATTATTTATTTTAGGAGTAAACTACAGATTATAATAATAATGGATTCACATAAGTGAGTGTGTGTGCGTTTGTGTATAAATCTTTTGCCTTAGTTCTATTTTTTAATTCTCTGGCCCATATGTCGACTTACCTAAATCCTTACGTCGACATACTAGCCTGAATTTTGAAATTTCTTTTTAAATTCAAATTATGAATTTCCTCGCTTTGCATTAATTCCAAAAATCTAAAAAGTCATCCTTTATCCAAAACATGCCAGTCCATGTTTATTAATCAATACAATTCTATCCATTCATTCACTCACTTTATATCAAAATTCAAAACATAGCTTCACTTTCTTATCTCCTAAACTACTCAAAAATTGGCTCCTCAAGTCAACCACCAAAAATCATTAGGTTTTAATAAAGAATCAAAGGCTTTCTTTTCACTAGCAAAGAAG
The DNA here is from genome assembly GCA_030765085.1 of Allium cepa. NCBI lineage: Eukaryota > Viridiplantae > Streptophyta > Magnoliopsida > Asparagales > Amaryllidaceae > Allium > Allium cepa. Next base: position 624,489,398 of record CM060939.1, read on the forward strand.
TCATCAGCACTTATATTGAATATGCCACTTCCAAAAAAATATTTCTCGAAAGATTTACAAAATTTGATGATTTTTCTCCTTGTGGTATTCAAGATCTTTGTTTTCAAAATGATATTCTCTGTTTGATCGACTCTTCTCAAAATGATTTAGTTTGTTATCCAGATTTAGAAAAAATGTTTTATGTGAATTTAAATATATATTTTTTTGAAGTAAAAGAGAGACAAATTTGGAGTAGTGTGAAAGACAATACAATTGTTTTGCATTATGTAATTTTGGATTAAATACTTGGTTGAAAATATAGTGGAACTGGCCTTTCCACTTTTAAAATCGATGAACAAAATCAAAAAAAAATTCATAACATTTTTGAAAACGATGAGGGAATTCAAATACAAATTCTTAGACCTAAATCGAGGCTTATAAGTCTCATTTTACAACAAAGCATTAATCCGAGTATGGGTAATTACAATAGCCCGACTCAAAAGGTTTTTAAGGCTCCTTTTGTTATTTATGGAAACTACAATATCAATTGGGCACAGGCTATCTTAGATGATTTTGTTTAAAAGAATATTTCTAGACATAAGAACACTATTTACCATGGCATATATCTCACTAGAGTTTTCTAATACTTTGGTGTTGATTTAAGAGGAGAACCTACTTTGCCTCGAAAAGTTTTCAACAAATCCAACATTTCTCTCATGCATATTCCTTCTTACTTTGAACCTTATACTACTCTTTCCAAAAAACAAGAAAGACTAGAAAGGGAATAACAATAAGAAATTTGTAATACCCTTAATTTTAATTAACATTATTCAGAAGATTTAGTTAGATAAATTAAATAGAATAATGTAATGATTAGAGTGGCCGACGTTAGCGGACAAGGGAATGAGATCATACTAGTCAAGCTGGTAGTTGGTTCTGAATGTCATTAGTGTCTATGCCCCACAAGTAGGCCTAAGTGAAGTCGTCAAGAGGAATTTCTGGGAAGAGTTAGATGTTATGGCTAGATATGTGCCTAGTAGTGAGAAACTTTTCATAGGAGAAGATTTCAACGGCCGTGTTTTCTACGACTAATGGGGGGTTGGAGAGAGTGCATGGTGGTTTTAGATATGGCGGTAGGAACCAAAAAGGAGAAGAAATATTGAATTTCGCTATTGCTTGTGACCTCGAGATAGCTAATACCTTCTTTAGGAAGAGGTAATAGCACTTAGTTACTTTCAACAGTGGCCAACACTCTAGTTAGATTGACTTTGTCCTTACTAAAAGAGATGACAAACAAGCTTGTGTAGATTGCAAAGTCATACCTGGAGCATGTGTCATCTCACAACATCAACTTTTGATATCTAAGTTTCGACTTCGTATATGTTTTCGATAGGACAAAAGGGTCAAGATTAGTCAAACGAAATGGTGGAAGCTCAAAGGAAATGCCTCAGAGGTGTTTAACGATAAGGTGATGAGAGAAGGGGCATGGAATATGGAAGGAGAAGCAAATGAAATGTGGGATGAGATGCCAACGTGCATTCGAAAAGTGGCTACCGAGAGTTTAGGATAACGAAAGGAAATAAATGCGAACCTAAAGATTCGTGGTGGTGGAACATTGATGTGCAAAGGCTATCAAAGAGAAGAAGAAATGTTATAAGTGCTTACATCATCATTGGAGTGAGGAAAACGTATAAAAGTACAAAGTGGTAAAGAAGAACGCAAAGAGCGCAGTGAGTGAAGCTAGGGTTCGAGCGTATGAAGATCTATATCAAAAGCTAAGTACGAAGAAGAGTGAAGAAACGTCTATAGGATAACTAAGCTCCACGAGAGGAAGATGCATGACATCAACCAATTTAAATGCATTAAGGATGATAATAATAGACTTTTGGTGAAGGACGATGACCTAAAAAATAGATGGAGAGATTACTTCGACAAGTCGTTCAATAAAGAAGGTGATAGTACTACGATCGAGCTGGACGAATCCTTTGATGATACCAGTAGACATTTTGTTCGGAGAATTTAAGAGTCCGAGGTAAAGGAGGCGTTAAAACATATGAAAGCATGTAAGACATCAGGGCCTGATGACATCAGGGCCTGATGAAATCCCCATTGGTGTGTGGAGGTTCCTTGGAGATGCAAGGATAGCCTGGCTAAGTAAGTTATTCAATAATATTCTCAAATCAAACAAGATGCTATATGAGTGGTGGAGAAGCATATTAGTTTCAATTTTTAAGAATAAAGGAGATATTCAGAGTTACACAAACTACAGAGAAATAAAGCTTATGAGTCATACAATGTAGCTTTGGGAGAGAGTCATTAAACATCGATTAAAAAGGATGAAAAGCGTTTCAAAAAACCAATTTGGTTTCATGCTTGGGAACTTGACCACAGAGCTGATTTTCTTGATAAGACAACTTATGGAGAGGTTTAAGAAGCAAAAGAAGGAGCTACACATGGTATTTATCGATTTGGAGAAAGCTTATCACAAAGTACCGAGAAAGGTTATGCGGTGGGCTCTGGAAAAGAAGAAAGTCCCAAGAAAGTACATTACCCTTACCAAGGATACGTTCGATGATGTTGTGACTAATGTCAGAGCATGCAATGGTGAAACCAATAACCTTCCCATTAACATAGGGTTACATCAAGGGTCAGTTTTGAGCCTCAACATTTTTGCGCTAGTGAAGGATGAGGTTTTGAATGGTATACAAGGTGAGATTCCTTGGTGTATGTGCTTTGATTGATAATGTTATGCTAATTGACGAAAGTAGGATTAGGGTTGATAGACAACTAAAGCTGTGGAGATATACTTTAGAATCAAAGGGTTTTAGGCTCAGCAAAATTAAAACAGAGTATATGAAGTACGAATTCAGCGGTGTCAGATCAATGGATGGAGATGTCACTCTAAATTGGACAAATAATGCCTAAGAAGGAATCCTTTCGATATTTAGGATCAATGTTGCAGTATGATAGTGAGGTTGATGAAGATGGTAGTTTTAGAATTCGAGTCGGATGGGTGAAATGGAGACAAACATCTGACATTCTCTGTAACAGGAAAGTCCTACGAAAGCTTAAAGGAAAGTTCTACGAAATGGCTATCGGGCATGCAATGTTGTATGGTGCAGAATATTGGCCTACTAAAAGCCAACGTGTTCAAAAGATAAGTTTAGTAGAGATGTTGTGCTGCGATGGAGCAGTAATCATACAAGAAGAGACCGAATTAGAAATGATGACATACGCGATAAACTTGGAGTAGCACCAATTGAGGAGAAACTAGTCCAATGCCGGTTAAGATGGTTTGGACATCTCCAACGGAGGCCTCCCAAGACATCTATGTGCGTTGGAATTATGGGCCACGCCAAATGCTCAAAGAGAGGTAGAGATCGACCAAGATTGACATCGTAGGAAGCAGTAAAAAGGGACTTGAAGGATTGAAATATATCGAAAGAGATGGTGTTAGATAGAAGCGCGTGTAAATTAACAATCCACGTACCAAAACCATGAGTTAGGAGTTTTCTGCTTAGGGTTGGTTTAAGGGTAGTGTTATAAGTTTTAGATTATAAGACTAGTGAATAGGTGTCTACGACGTAGTTTGATCTTCGATCAATATTACTATTAGTATTATCATCATAATCATCATGGTTTTTTATTTTTTTTTATTTTACTTAGTTATTATTATTATTATTTACTTATTTGACTTTGTTTTATTATTATTATCGTGGTTTTTATTATTATTGTTGTTGTTATGACATTTAAATTGACTTTGTCATTTAGTTTCGGGTTCCATCTCTAGCCAACCCCAACTTGTTTGGGAATATAGACTTAGTTGTTGTTATTGTTGTAATGTGATGATTAGTGATAAGGGAATTGAGATTTGAATATAATTAAGGTCATGCCTTAACCAAATAAACCTATAAGTTTGTTTTATAACTTAAGCACATAGTTGAATAGGGAAAGGGTATTATAGGAATAAATAAGACTTCATAACCCATAAACCCTTATTCCATTCTATTCCTGTTTTCATAAATAAAAATAATCAAAAGAAATTGCAAGCCAAGGGCTGGGCATTAACTACCATCTAAATCAAAAAAATCAAGTAGAGATTCAAAAAGGAAAGCTAGGAAGATTCAGTAATAATAAATATCAAAATCCATTATGCAAACAAGGTGAATAATAATCTAAATCCATCTCATTTTCATTGTTTTATGATCAATTTGATTCAGTTTAGATTTAAAATCGAACATATAGAGGTCATGATGATATTCCATGATGAGTTTACCATGTTTTGAATAAGTGATAATTTATAAGGATTTTATGAAGTTTAAAAATTCGGTTTTAAAGCTAAAACCATAGTTTTCAATCTTCAAATGCTACGAATTTTTGATATGACGTGTAAAAAAATAATTTGGCGATGGGTTTTCAATTTCGTAAATTTCTAAGTTAAGATCTATATGTTATGAATTTCCTAGGGGGAAGTGGGTTTAATTTGGGTTTAATTTAATTAAGTAATTAAATTATGATTTTCGATCCAAAAATTTCATATGGTGAAGAAAATAGTATTTTAGAATTTTTGGAAATTTTCCTATGTGATTTCATATAATTATGAATTAATTATATTGCAAAAGCATGTAAATGGATAATTAACTAAGAAAATTAATTAGTCAGTTTAACGCATGTTTTGGACCTTAGAAATTTGGTATGGCAGCAAAACCCAAAAAGAAATTGATAAATTTTTGCTCGCCAATAAGCTTTTGATAAATTATAGAGATTTGGTGAAAAAAACAACATTTTATAATAATATTGCAGTTTTTAAGTAAATTGCAACTTTACCATGGCGACATTGGCCATGTTGATCCACGTTTCACCACACTTCATCATCATCAACGCGGAATAAACTAACATGCATGATGTCAACGAGCTTGGCATGAAGTGGATTTGGCTTGAACCGCGTCGAGGCCGAGGTAATAAAGATAAAGAGAAAGGACTCGATATGGCCATCTCGATGCACATGATGCCGTGTTTTGTACTAGAAAGCACGCTCCCGCATATACTACTCAATATTTTTGCCTCGTCGACCAGATGGTCATCGAGCCTACACCACGCCGCTTTAAATTATCATCGAGCCTTTGCCACTTTTAACTAGTCATTAAATTTACTCTATGCCGCTTTTAAAACCGATATTGATCCTTGTCAATGCTGATTTGATCTTCGATTTTTTAAATAGGCGGATAGCCTATGTATCATGAGAGTCGAAAACATTATTTTCGTCAAGGCTCATGATGTCGCATGTTTAGTCTTCGAGTTTTAATAGGCAAAAATCCTTATGCTCTTACATCGACAGGATATGATGTTGACGTTGTGATGTTCTGAAAGCAATAAACTTATATCATTTTCAATTATGTACAGGGCAATATAAAAAGGGCTTTACAGATGACGTTAGACTTTGAAAATAGAAAGAGATGATTTCCTTGTTTAAATATGGGTTAAGGGTATTAACCATATTTCATTAAGAAAATGATTACAAGGAATTAAACTATGGATTTTTATATTATCGTGTGCATTTGATCAGTCATTATAAATGCTATTGTTTTTATATTCACTTCATTATGGACCTATAACTGCATTTTGGGGTGTTAATGGTAGGATAACTAGCTAGGTTGACCCAATAGTGAATATAAATTTACTTAACTCCTATGTGAGTAGAATTGTGTCTATAAGGTCAGGTAGACCGGAATATAGGATGCCCAGAACTGACCATAATATTTTTGAGTTCGATACGTTCTTAGTTAGCCTATCAAAACTATATTATGAGAAATGTTATTGGCAATGGCCAATAAGTTCTTAGTGATCGCATGAAAACTATAACCAGAATATGTTATTGATAGAGATCAATATGTTCATAGTTAGCCCATGAAAACTATGTTTTGAGAGAAGTTATTGGAGAATCCAATAGGTTCATAGCAATCCTATGAAAAATATGATTGGATAAATTTATTGGTAGAAACCAATAGGTTCTTAGTGATCCCATGAAAACTCTAAAATCAGATGGATAGTCCGTAAGATTGAAATAGGTTATTAATTAGCCCAATAAAAACTAATAGGTTAATAGTAAAGCTAGAACTACAAACGAGACAGATATTCAGATAAATTGATGGAAATCCAAGGCATATTGCAGTTTTGAATATTACCATATTATGTTATGTTTTAACCATTAGGGATGTAGGTGCATGGTATATAGTTATTGTATTATGGTCAAGATACTAGTGAGGGAAAAACCCATTCCACTTAGTAGTGTGGTATCCCTAGATATCTAGTTGGTTCGAGATGGTAGGTTATTATTCATACCAGATATTTTGTCTAACCTAAAGTTTTTTCTTTCCCTTTACACTCTTGGATGCTAATTTGAGTAGATCGAGAGTAAGGGCTGTTTAGGTTCTCTTTAGACGAATAAGCTTCCAGAGACGTGCAGGAGGCAATCTTGCTGATAGGAGCTATATGTCTATTTTCCACTGTGTTTTGATTCTTCTTTTGTGTTGTAATGGCAAGTTGTATTAAATGCCAGATATTTGACTCTGGTCATCCAAGGGGACATCTTCATATGTCGCTCTTGGAATATGTTGTAATAATTATATTTTCTCTAATTGTGGTTTACATGTGATATTATGTAATGAATCTGAAACATTATCATGAAATGAGATGTGAAATTTGTTTTTTAAATTGTGTTTGAAATATTTCATATTCATGTGTTTCTGGTATTATCAAAATGATTAATACAGTCGCATTTTGTCACCGAAAATTAATAATTATGGATGACTGCAGCATCTGTAGTACTTAGCTTCGGGCCTCAAAATGAGGGACGTTACAAAATTAAAGAAGAAGAAAAGGAAGAAAGTAATGGAATTCAAGGAAAACAAGAGGAGAAGCGGGAGGAGCAAGTGGAGACTTTCTTGAAAGTTTTGAGAGACCATCTTTCAAACAAAGGAATTCTCAAAAATCAAGAGAAGGTCATCAAAAATCAAATAAAGCTAAGTGAAAAATTTATCAAGAGTGCCTGTTTTGTTACACCGAGCAACAATTGTTTCGAGAAATGCCAACCTCATGATTAAGAAATTTATTTTAGAAATTATTGGTGGTAATATGGGTTTGGATGTGATCTAAAGATAAAATCGATTATGAAGGATGAGATGACATTAAATGAGCCTAAACAAACACAAATATTTAAAATGTCTAATAAGAATTCTTGCACGTTAAAGAGAAATTATGATTTTTTTTATCGATGTTGAGAAAATAATTTTCTCAATTGTCCATAAGCTATTAAGAGTATTGGCTTTGCTATGTGGGACAATGCGCAAATCCGGAATGGATTCCAAGTATATTTTCAGAATATGATTTTAATAGTCTACCTAAACGGTATAATCCATCAGTCGCAAATGTGTCTTCATGAAGAAAACTAATGCAGTTGGAATATAGTAAGCGACATTGATAAGAATAGTACCATAACTTTCAATTGTTGGAATTAGTGCAATGGATTTGTCATTCAATGTGATTAAATTAATTTAGTTTTGCTCAAACAAATTTATTGCCTGATATGACTTTGAGATTTGGTACATATACATTGAAATAGAAAATTCTAAATAATGGTTTAGAATAGACTGTTTGCACATAATGAACAAAGCGTCTCGAATTTAATGGGAGCGAATAAATTTTTTAGGTTTCAAATATGATTTAAGAACTGATACAAAAGTATTGTTTGGCAGGCATCAGAGTTGAACATGTATATTTTGGAAGAAATATCAAATAGTTTGATTTTCATGCAAAACGTATAGAAAGCATCTATAAGAAAGAACATGAAAGATACTAAAATATTTCTAAAACTATAAGTAAACGAAAAACTTATGATTGTTAACGATGTACTAATGTTATATCATTTGTGTTTGCTTGTTTAATACTCTACATTAGGTTTGAAAATGACATCCCTTATAATTGGCAAAGGGTGTTGGGAATGTCCCAAATGATATGCACATACATCGTATTGAAATGTTTAAAACGGAGCATATAAGATGGATTCTTTATGTAACGACCCGTATTTTTGACAATTAAAAATATTAAATTAAAAAAGACTTTGGAATTTAATATTGTCATAAATTAAAATTTATGATTTATTAATGTAAAAAAAATTATAATAATAAATAATTTTTTTTTTTTTTTTTTTTTTGAAAATTGGTGAATTTTATTGATGCATCAAAGCTCAGAACAAATATACATGTTTCGTGTATTACATAGAAAGTAAAACAAGACACGTGCTAAGTTTATTTCCAAAGAACATTCCACCAATCAAAGCAAAACAACAAATGCCCCTTTCTAAAAGCTCTGAAGCATAGGTTCATGGCGGATCCACTTTCCATTCTCGGAGGATTTTGTTTTCCAAATCAGTCGCATGAGTAAATAATTTTCCTTTAATTCTTCTTACAAGTATCTTGACATCTTGCTCTATTGCAATTTGAATTTGTTTATGATAATTTGCAGTGCTCTTGAAGACTCTCCGGTTCCTCTCCTTCCAGAGGTGATAAACAGTTGTAGTGAGGCTGATGGTCTGCAATTGGGTCAGCAGGTCTCCTTTCTTGCTGTGGCTCAGGTATAGCAGTTCGTCTTCAAGTGTAGAAATCGCATGCATGTCTCGATTTTTGCTTTTAACATGGCTTAGTACACGAGTGGAGTATTCACATTCAAAAAGTAGATGATTGTGTGATTCTGGAATGTAGTTACATAGTTTACATGTTAGATTAACCTCCATACCCCATCTTGCTAATCTGTCAGCTGTGGGAAGTCTTAAATTAATTGCTTTAAACGTTGTGAAAGCCATCTTTGGGTTGTTAGATCTGGACCAGATAGGGGCTGCCCAATATTTGTTAGTATGTTTAGTTCGAATTGCTTCCCATGTACTGTTGGTGGTAAAAATGCCGTCTTTTGTATAATTCCAAGTCCAAGTATCATTAGGTTCAGATGAGTAGATAGGGATGTACTTGACATCTTCAGCTATGGCATGTAATCCTTTTTGTTCTGGTATCCAAGTGCCCTGATAAATGATTGATGCAACTAGGTCATCATATTCCCCAATACATGAAATCATACCCCAGCCATATTTGTTAGCAAATGATTTTCCATTTATCCATGGGTCCCTCCAAAGATAAGTATCCCTTCCATTAGCAATTCTCTTTGAGATGCATGTTTTCAGAACTTCCCTGCTTCTTAAAATACATTTCCAAACCCCAGAAGAGTTAATATCCTCATGCATTGTCCAGAAACTTCCTTTTATATATCTATTTCTCATCCACCTGGCCCAAAGAGTATTTGATGTTAGAATTTTCCATCCATGTTTGATTTGGTAAGTCTTTCTAAGGTCTTTCAGGTTGATAAGACCAACACCTCCTTCAGCTTTAGGCCTAGAAAGAATATCATAACTAACTTTATGTAATCCCCCCCTCCAGATGAAGTTTGCACATGCTGATTTAATCTTCTCAATTGAACTATCAGGAATGTGAAATGTTTGAAGCCAAAATCTAACTTTAGCCGTGATAACTGTGTGTACCAATTCAATTCTGCCAGCAAAAGAAAGTAATTTAGAGCTCCAACCATTGAGTTTGTCTCTGATTTTACCAACTAGTTCACCACATTCACGATCAGTAATTACATTAGTTGATAAAGGAACTCCAAGATACTTGACAGGAAGTTGTCCTTCCTTAATTTGCAAAATTTCCAGGATCTGATTTTTGGATGTACAATATTTGCTAAAGTAGCATTTGGACTTATTAGTATTTAGTTCAAGTCCCACAAATAACTGTAATTGATCAAATATGTGTAGTAAACCCTGAGCTGCAGAAGAGGAAGCTCTAATAGCAATTATCAAATCATCAGCATATAAAAGATGATTGACATTAGGGTTATGTTTAAACAGAGGCTGAATCAAAGAATTGTGACAAGCTATTTCCATTTGTAGTGTAAAGAATTCCATGGCAACTGCAAATAAGTAGGGGGAGAGGGGATCACCTTGTCTCAAACCCCTGTTGCTAGTTATATATCCTTTGGGGATACCATTAATAATTATTGAATATGTGGGGGTAGATATGCATTCTTCAATGAGATTGATTAAAGAAGTAGGAAAATTCATACAGTGTAGTACATGTATAATGAATTGTCTATTAATTTTATCATATGCTTTTTGTAGATCAATCTTTAGACACATTTTGTCAGCTCCAGGTTTATTGAAATTTCTAATTAGTTCATGAGCTAGTAAAGAATTTTCAGAAATGTGTCTTCCTTTTATAAAAGCAGATTGACATTCAGAAATTAGATCAGGGAGGACTTTTGTAAGTCTGTTGCATATTACCTTGCTGAGGATCTTATATAGCACATTACAGCATGCAATAGGTCTAAATTCTTCAATCATAGTAGGGCTTTCCACCTTTGGGATAAGAGTGATAAATGTGTGATTTAATTCATGAAGAATTTTGCCAGTGTTGAAAGATTCCTGAATAGCTTCTAATAATTGATTTTTCAGATGTTGCCAGTGCAATTGATAGAACTTGGAATTCCAACCATCAGGTCCTGGGGAGGAGTCTATGTGAATGGAGAAGACAGCAGCCCTTACTTCTTCCTCAGTAACAGTCTCTTGCAACATTTGCCTTCCCACATCAGATATTATAGCCCTGCAATTAATAGGAGGTAATGTTATCTTAATCTCACTATTATATAAATTTGTGAAATAAGATATGGCTCCCTGTTCAAATTGGGATATATTAGTTGCTATATCCCCCTGGTCATTTATAGAGTTAATAAGAGCATTGCAGTTCCTCCTATAAGACATCTTAGCATAGAAAAATTTGGTACATTCATCTCCTTGAGTGAGCCATTTCTCCTTTGCCATTTGTTTAGCTTGTATAGCTTGTAAATGCAATGCCTCTTTAAGTTTCTGTTGTGTAGAAAAATAATTTGAGATTCTATCATCATCAAGAGGGTCCGTATCAAGAAGGGTCTGCATCTGTTCACATTTTTGTTGTAAATGACTTATAGTATCCTTTGTTTTATTCCTTTCTCTATTCCATTTCTTCAATCTCTTTTTTAACTCTCTTAGCATCATGACCATGGAAAACCAGCAATTTCCATCAGTTTTAGTAATGTTATTGAAGTCTACAACATCAGCATATCCTTCAATTTGGTGCCAGTGGTTTCCATATCTAAAAGGTTTTCCTTTCAATGAGTTAGCTTGTTGATTAAATTGAATATGTAATGGGGAATGATCACTTGTTGAGCTAGGAAGAACTGATATTTTCAAATTTGGGATGCTTGTTAGAATTTTGTCATTTATAAGAACTCTATCAAGTCTGCAGGCAATTTTTTTAACTTCTCCACTAAACCAAGTAAATTTCAGGCCAAAGTGGATAGCTTCAGAGAGGCCAGCTGCTACAACACACTTGTTGAACTCCTCTGTTTGGGATAGTCTAAGGGTACTTCCACCTCTTTTCTCATTAGTTTTAAGAACTGCATTAAAATCCCCCATTACCATCCAATTATTATTAATTTGCTTTGATGTTTGAACTAAATAAGACCATAATTGTCTGCGAAGAGAAGCCCAGTTATGGGCATAAACAAAAGTGCATATGAAATTCAAACCACCTACATTATTACAAGTAACAGTAATATGTTGTTCAGATTTATCTTTGATAGATAGGTTCCATATGGATTTGTGCCAAGTGATCAGTATACGACCTTTAGACGATGTTGAATTATTGTCTATCCATTCCCAATCATTACCAAACATGTTAGCAAATACCTGAATACTACTATCCCCCATCTTATTCTCAAGAAAAGCAATTATGGTAGGATTAACTTTATTTCTTAAATTAAAGAGGTCTAATCTTCTAGTTTCACCATTTAGACCCCTTACATTCCAACATATAATAGACATTAAGAATGTCTGGATTGGCTCCTTGTTACACGAGCCAAAGTGTTCCTATTTTTCTTTTTTTCTTTGTTTTTGTCATTGAATTGTTCCACATATTTTGGATTTTCTTTAGTATATTGGTCAGAAAAATAAACCTCCTCTTCTGAGTTTATGGATTCCACATCCAATTCAATTCCCATCTGATTAATTTCCTGTATATTATTAGGTGTATCATCATGTTGTACAACAGCCACAGTTGCAGGAGATTTATTATGATGTGCCTCAGCATTTGCCAGATACTTATTATGTTGACAAGCAGTTGCAGACCTTGTTGGGGACATTGCAATTGAAAGCTCTAACTCCGCAGTTGCTGAGCGTCCAGGGGAATGAATTTCAACAGGAGTTTCAACCATGCAGGGATTACCTTGATCAGCTTTATTCTGAAGAGAATGTTCACTCAGTGGAGACTCATTTATTTGAACAAGATTTTGCAGTGGTGGATTCTTATTCTGCTCTGTTAAACAATGCTGCCCTTCCAGATTGGACTGCCTCTCCTCAGGTGTGGGACTTCCAGTATTAAAGCCAGCTTCATAGTTAGTCTGTTGTAAATCTTTATTATGGTCTAGGCTATTTTTTGGCACTGAGCTACTAGGGTGCTCAGGCAGTTTAGAAGTTTGTTCAGTCAGTGTATTAGTAGAAGCAGTATGGTTTGGTGCTGAAACTTTGGGGATCCACTTTTGAGTAGTTGTATTTGGGCATTGTAAATCACTATGTCCAAAACAACTGCATTGCTTACATCTCGGTGGAATAAACTCATATTCCACCTCTTGTTCATAAATTCTTCCTTTATTATCTTTTGCTCTGATTATTTTGGGAAAAGTAGCATCAGCTGTCACTTCTATTAACACTCTTGCAAATTTAAGCCTTTTAACATTTCTGGTGAAATCATCAATGTCCAAAGGTTTACCAATAAGACTAGCAAGTTTACTAATGCCCCTAGCATTCCACAGAGATAGGTGTAGATTATTTAACCTTACCCAAATAGGATACGAGTCTAACATGTCTCTTTCAAATTGGAAATTAGCATCCCATTTTTTCATAAAAATAAGCCTACTATCCATAAACCAGGGACCCCCATTTAATACTTTATCAAAATCAGCATGATTTTCAAACTTTACTAAGAAAAAACCATTATCTCTAGAGAAAATTTCCCATGAGCCTTCAGGTTTCCAGATCCTTTTAATATACGCATTAAAATGCACATAGTATGGTCGTTTACCCGTAAGATAAATGAATATTGAGTTATTCCACATCTCATTGGATAACTTGTAATCCAAGTCATCTATAATAGCAAAATCACCTGTATCGTCCTTAGCTGGTTGGTGGAAGATAACATCTTCTTTGATAGAGACGTGTTTATCAAATAAATCCGACCATGATCTAACACCCTGTGATTTATTGAATTTAAAAAGAGATGTAGTTGTTTTAGGGTTTGACCATGGATTAGAAGGGGCATCTAGTTTCTGCTTTCCACGACGGCGGACCTCCTGCCAGCCCTCCCGATCTTCATCATCGGTGACAGTTGGATTGGTGGCAGCGGCAATTGAAGAAGTGGCGGCGGCGGAAGAATCGGCTGCTGCTGAATGAATTTTGAAACGACAATTTTCAATGAGGTAAAGATGGAAATGCATATTAGGATATAATTTAATGATACTGATTTGAATATAATTAATACCCATTTGAATGTAAATTCCATCGATTTCAGTAATAGATATTAATAAAGAATGAGATGAACAATATTCTAAATATGATAGCATACAATAAGAAATCAATCATTTCGTACGTAAATTTATTAACCTTTGTAAACAATAAATTTATAAATGTATTTAAATAACTTAAACGTAACAATTGTTTTATTTCTCATCTCATTATTAAATCCATTTGGAATTAATTTGGTAATCGATTGGAATTAGTGTAATTAAATATTTCCATTAATATGAGCAAAGACATTAACTATAGAATAATGGTGTAATAAATGGAAACTTATGTTAAATAAATTACATAAGAGAATAGTCAATTTAATATAAAGAACAGGTAAATCAAAATAAAAGAAATTGTAAGAAATTTAAAATGTAACGAAATAGGGTTTTATTACAGTTGTAATTAAATGTTGAAATCAATTTAATATTTAAATCTTGGATTTAACATGAAAATTTTCCTTTTAAAAGATTATTAATTCTTGGTTGATCAAGGATGATGTTAAAAAACATTTAAGTTAGAATTTGAAAGTGATAAAATCAGTTTAGTAATAATTCATTTTAATTAACGTGTAAGAAATAAATATAATTTGATTTTAAAGCTAAATTCTATATACAATAGAATTAGGTTTTGAAATTAGTTTCATTAAGTTTAGAAATATTAAAAACCTAAATTTTGACATATAGGATGACCCATTTCCGTTCTTGGAACAAAACGGGCTTTCGAGCCTTTGTTATCGCTTTGGTCCAATCGATATCCGTTCCATCTATTCCTGTCCATCCTTGTATATATATATGTTGTTATGAAATCCTAATAGCCTTTTATTCTATTTTCTATACGTACTTTTAGATCTAACTTGCTCATTTTCAATGGTGAATATCATAAACCCCTAAATTCCCAATTTCAAATCTAATTCAAAATTCAAACTGCTCAAACCCTATCAAATTATATATTGTTGCAAAGCTCTTGACGAAAGAATCAGTATCTGTAATTTATTTCTGCAATAGAAGCTTGTTTTGGCCAAAAGTTGGCGAAACACTCTTGGTCGTTCATATCAGATTTGGCGTTCAACGACATATTTGTGACCAATCGAAGATCAGGAAGTGGCAGTGTATAGAAGAGGCTTAGTATAGTTGATCTATCAGCTTGGATCGACTTAGTCGTGCTCGAATTTACCAGAAATCAAGATAGAAGTGGCGGCGGAAGTTAGATTATCGGTGGCATTGGAGGTAGCCGCAAGCTCGGCGTAGGGGCGGCAGGCCATGATGAGGTGAGTGGTGAGATCTGATCATGGCATAGCGACGTCTAGGCTGCAGCGGCGAAGGAAGAGCAACGACTGAAGGTAGGTTGGGTTCGTTGTTGTACAATAGGGTTTGAGAAGGTAAAGATAATTATAATTTTGCCCTTGGTTTATATAATTTAATTTTAAAATTTAAAACTTCTAACTTGCTACAAACTCCGGTTGATGCACAGTTTCTCCTTTAGACTCATATTGAAATTCCAAACAACATGAAATTGGTTTAGTTTATTTTGAAAATTACTATGATTTCAGGCTTTTGTTAGATTTTTAATGGGCTTTAAATTAAAGGTGAGTGTTTAAACCCACTCACGCAATACTAAATTTTCTTATGTTAGTTGAATTAAAATCATGAAGTGATAAATTTTTATTTATTGTTGATTAGTAATTTAAATTTGATATTTAAATTGATTTTTGAATTAAAATTAACATTAAAATTAATATTGAATTTAATGTCAAGTTAAATACCAACAATTGATAACTAGTAAATGTTATGATATATTGGTTGATTTGGATGTTAATTGTAATTGGATGCCTTTTGATTGTTATGTCGGATGCATGGTTGTTATTTATTTTGATATACCCCTAGTTATTACCCTATTCATTATTTGACATCATATAAATTGCCATTTGTAATATTTGAAACGAACTAAGAAATAGGTTGAAATGATATATGCCTACGTTGTTTAAATTGAAATGATATATATCCATCCATCTAATTAAAATTGAAATAACCAATCAGTTGGCCATAGGGTAGAAAATTATATATGGACAACGAATTTATTTAAATTAAATGGTTTCATATTTTTTTAATTGAAATTGTTCTAGATGATATTACTTTAAAGAAATAAAATTTTGATTTATATGAATTGAATTATTTTCTAATTTGAGTTTTGAAATGGTGAAACTGAAACTGTTTAAATGAAATTTTTTTAAGGATTTAATTTGAAATCTTAAAGTGGAAATTGGGATGTGTTTGAATTTACTGAAAGTGGATTATATTAAATTTTTTAACTTTAATTTAAACGTTGAATTTACCGTAACTAAAGTGGTTTAAATTGGCATTCAAAGTTTTGAATGTGAAATGGATTTAACTAATTTGTTTTAAATGAGAATCTGAATTGAAGCTGTTAGCCATTTGATTAGAACCATTTAAATTAAATTTGAAGTAAAGTTTAAATCATTTTGAACTGGGACCATTTAAATTGAAATTTGAATATGAAGTTGATTTGAATTGGAAGTTGAAAATTTTAATACACTGTGATTTGGAATTGGAACACGAGTTAAAATTGTTGTGGAAGAAGAAATAATTTTAACATAAACTATTTTAATATATAAACAATATTAATTATTCTAACTACTATCAATCTTTAAAACTATTTTAATTATCTAAACTATTTTCAGTATTAAAACTATTTTAATTATCCAAATTATTTTCAATATTCAAACTATATTAATTATTCAAAACCATTTTCAATATTCAAACTGCTTTAAAGGGGAACTATTTAGATTTAAATACGAATGTTTTGACATGAAAGTATAACCTATTTATAAATTTGAAATGATTTTGAAGTGAATTCAATAGTTTGATATAAAATATGATTTATACTATTAAAATGAATTTGATATTTTGATATGAAGTACGACTTGTTCTTGAAATTTAAAAGAACCAACCCGTGTGAAATATGACGTTTGGCTGTTAAAGGGACCGAGGCCGAATATTGGCATATTCTTCGTCAATACCGAAACCACTTTTACAACTGTTTACGTGGTGGATGATCTAGAATGAAGTGGTTGGATTGGAGAACATTTGCTGCATTTGAAGAAAGAGAACGATGACAGATAGACCCCGACACTTGTGTCAATTGAAAATGACTAAAACATGATGACTTGTCCTGACCAATGAGGCTAGCTACCTCTACCGACATCTGTTCTTTGTATTACTATATTGATTTTTGACTTGATCGTTGCACCTTAATTTGATTATGGGATGGATGTTCGCGGTCGGCCGTTAGGAGTTACCACCAATCAGGCATCTGGAATTGGTAGTATCCTGCCTTGTGGCCTCACATGCCTTGTCATACTTTTATCCTTATACGCGCCCTACTACAATTTTTTTAGTATGTTACCTATAGGGATCTCACTTGCTACCAATGTTACTGGTTGTGTTACAGGACCTGCATTGACTACCTTCTTAAAAATGTGTTAAGGGGATCAATGTAAAGACTAAACGCTAGTTTAATACTTTACTTTACTAATAGACGCTACATATATAGTATATCCTACTATATATAGAGAGCTTGACAGATCCTTAGGAGATGGAAAATCCCGTAACATCTCTTAAGTTATTGCACTCATGTTGTATACTTGTTAGGAGATGGAAAATCCCGTAAATATTTTTGAAGCTATTACACTCATATTTTACCTGTTACTAATTTAACTTACAGAATTACTTTTAGCTCTGACTCGAGTGTTTTTTCTTTTCATTATGCTCGGGTCAGCCTGTGTTTTTCAGTGTTGAAGACACTATTCCTTGAAGATGGAGATGGAGTTTGCTAGACCGCATCTACTATTATTATTCTGCTGCATTAGTTTGATATGTTCGTTTATTGTACTCTGATTATGTTGTAAAAATTGAAATCAAATGTATATAGTACAACAGCTTCATGAACTGTTTATTTGATTATTATATTTTGTCATGCCGCTGCGAGATTCTGTGTTTTGTTTTCCTTCTTTTCTCTTATTTTCTTATTAAACCCCATTGATAATCTGCCATTTTGAATGGTTTTAGTTAGACACGTGTGGTTTATTGTCGACTTAAATCATTCCAAATGGTGGATCGTCCCAGTTGGCATCAGAGCTTTGGTTTAGAGATATTTTAGCCTATTGGGGTAACTCATTAGAGATAGGGTTAGACATACCCTAGAATTAGTTTGAGTGTATGTATGTATGAGAGAGTTTATTTGTTAGTGCTATAAAAAATGTTTTGTATTTTGTTAAGTTGTTCTGTTGAGTATTTATGAATTTCGGTCGGTACATAGGACGCTATGGCATCATTAGGGATTTCTAAACAGTTGAATAGGGTAAACCGACACTATTATTTTTGAAGTAGGTAAATGAAATAATTTTTCCCAACATTATATTTTGTTTTTAAAGGAATATTTTTCATAAATTAGTATAGTTATTTTTGGTATGTTGCTGTTAGCAAATGATAATATTCGATTATTGTCATTTATTGTTGGTCGATCAAGGGTGCTATTAACTATTTTATATTGTGAGAAAATGTAATTTTATAAATATGGTTTGTAAAATAGGATTTACCAATGAAATGAATTTAAATTGAAAATTTGAGAAAATTCCAGCATTTTGAAGTTTTTTTTAAAGATTTTTGAAAAAACAATAATAATATTATTTGGAAGTATTTTCGGATCGAAATATTTTCAATGACATTTGAAAGGAATGCCTCTAGAAGAATTTTAAAGAAAATAAATTTTGTACTCCCTTCTTCCGTCGTTAGAAAACAATTTCGGTGATGACCGCGGCATCATCGACGTTCATTTTCGAGTTTCAAAGTGGAAAGAGTAATACAGTAGCTTTGCTACACATTTGTTTTGATAAACGAATTTAAATTTAAATTTTCTAAGCATGATTTGATATATAAAAATATAGAAGTATATATTATTTCAAGATGATTGAAATGAAAGCTGGTATTTAGTTGTTAAATTTTCTGTTTATTAGTGATTTTCAATTATTGAAATGGAATAGAATTTTCGACGATTTTAAATGGTCGAAAACTTCCTAATTGAAATCTAAAATTAAAAGCTAAGTGTTTAATGAAAATATAAAAGAGGAAGTTTTTTAACTCTTAAATTAGAAGATAATGAAAGTTTAAAACATGTTTAAACTATTGAACATTCTTGTTTATTAATTTGAATAAGATTTCGATATATGCTTCGGGGATTTGATGAAATATTATGCAAGTAAAAACTTAAGTAATAAAAATATTTTGAAATGAAATTATGTTTATGTAAAAATAAAGAGTTAAAATATACAAGAAATGTTATAAACTTAAGTTAATGTTTTGAAATGCTTAATAATTGAATTTAATAGTAAAAAGTGAACACTATTTAAGTAAATGATTATAAACTTAATAAAATGTTGAAATGATTCAATAATAGATTTAATATTAAATGATACTATATATGAAGGAATAAATGTGAATCAAAGTATAGAGAAACTTAAGTATGAAGCGATTCATTAACGAATATTAATATTAAATTCCAACAACTTATATAAGTAAATAAATATGAATTAAACTGCAAAGGAACATATGTATACTCTAAGAATTTATTAATTTATGATTTTAAATCGTGAATGAAAAATAATCTATGTAAGTAAATGAATATAAATTAACAAAAGAAGACCTTGTATGAATGAATGAGAATTAAAATAAATGAAAAGTAAATGGTGTGTTAAAGAAAACCAATAGAATAAAATATGTTATTTGTGCGTAGATCATTTTATTCACATAACAGATTTGATCCAGATTCGAATACATGACTTTTGAAAATTCACATTAGTTCGTGTAGGATTTTTCGCTTGATTCTTGATGGTGAAAGCTTGATACGGATATTTTTTGATATGATTTTGATGTTTTCTATCATAGTTATGGCTATTTAAGGAGAACGGGATATCTAAACAAGAAATCAGATCAGAGTCTGCACTAGAGTAATCGAGTTATCAATGCTAGTTTGAAAGTGAAATTTGTGTATTCAAGCAAGCGATCAGAATTGATATTGTGTACAAATGATATATGCACATCGTACAAACTTAAATAATATTAAATTCTATGTTGTCTGGCTTATGGTAAGTTTGGGAAATGAGACTTCAAATTGTTCGAGGTGTATGAATAATCTATTGAGTGATTACCTAAGGCTGTTGAGCGTAATGTACACTTCGTAGTTTATTGATCACCCTTGTGTGATGAAAAGTTTTTGAACCTGTACAAACCATTAGTTTTGGTTGCTATGGATATGTGATGGATTCTTTTGTTGCATATAATGGTCGTACAACATTTGTTTGCATATGATTATTATATATGTTGTGTTGCTTGTGCTATTGATTGAAACAACTAGTATATTGATCTTTTACCTAGTTTTAGCTCTTTTGGATCATGTAAGTAAGATACATGTTTATGGAAGCAATAACAGTTGCTTTTGGTTTCATAAATGAAGTTTTATTTTTCTCAACAAATAGGCATGTTTCTAACTTACGGTTTTTGTAATGGTATTTTATTATCTTTTCATGGTTTGAGATGCTTTATTATTGAAACAAGATGTAAACCCTGTAATTATTGATATTGTTATTTTTTCGGACCTAGTCGTGCAAAGGAGATGCTGCCGAATTTTTTCGTAAATTTAGGACATAGAAATTTTTCGTGGAATTTGAGTTATTTTCAAATTTTTATTAAACTTAAATATGTAAGTTTAATTGTTTATAAATTAACTATTTTGAATAAGATATATCGAATTTCTTGATTCTTTCTTGTTCCTTTTCGGGGACGAAAAGTTTTGAGTGGGGAAGATTGTAACGGGCCGTATTTTTGACAATTAAAAATATTAAATTAAATAAGACGTTGAAATTTAATATTGTTAGAAATTAAAATTTATGATTTATTAATGTAAAAAAAATTGTTAGAACATATAACTTGATTTTAAATGAATTCTAGAATGACAAATTTCAATAAGGTAAAGATGGTAATGAATATTAGAATATAATCTAATGATATTGATTTGAATATAATTAGTAACTGTTTGAATGTAAATTCCATTGATTGTAATAGTAAATGTTAATAAAGAATGGGATAAACAATATTCTAAATATGATAACATACAATAAGAAATCAATTATTTAGTACGTAAATTTATTAACCTTTGTTTGTAAATAATAAATTTATAAATGTGTTTAAATTACTTAATGTAACAATTGTTTTATTTCTCAGATCATGGCGTAGCAGCGTCGAGGAGGCGGCGGCAGCAAATGAAGAGCAGCGGTTGAAGGTGGGTTGGGTTAGTTGTTGTAAAGTAGGGTTTGGGGAAGTAAAGATAATTACAATTTTGCCCTTGGTTTATATAATTTAATTTTAGAATTTAAAACTTCTAACTTGCATAATCTTGTAATTTTGAAGTTGGAGAACATAAACGAAGGTTTTGCTCTGCAGCCCTATGCGGAGAAGGAAAACATCGAGAAGGAGTAGAAGGGCTTTTAGTAGCGATGATAGCGGATATAGATTGGATGTACTAAACGTGATTTCACTGACTTTCCCATTTAGGTTAGTCATGATACTTCAAGAAGGCATTCATCACATTTTCATTGAAGGAAAAGAGCTCACGTATATCATTTGTTATCATTAAATTTTATTAATGCGTTAATTCCTTTTTATATATTACTGGTTTACTTTAAAATCGTATAGTAAATAGAAACGCGGTAGAATAAGATGTCATGGAGCTTTCATGACAATGTTGAAATGGTGGAAAAGATCAAATGTACATCTATAGATTATAGACCAGTAGTTATAATATTTGGTAGATTATGGTTAGAGTTAAAAAATTCAGATAATAGATGTATTCATGCTATAGTAAAGTCTTGTTACCCAATAATACATATATTTTTATTTTCGAATGCTGAGATTGGGCGTCAAATTTTACCATGCTGACATTTATACCTGTAGGGTTGAACACACTATGAATACGATATAATAAGAGTTGGAGTCGGCTTTGCAATGCTAGTCGGTTTTTACCGCTACTTGTTATGATCGAAATCAAGATTGGAAAAGTTACATTATCTCATCTAGTTAAATATTTTGCTGATGATTATGTAATGCAAAATTTGAATAATCTAGATCACGTTGCTAGAATATTTGTGTTGTAAATGATGTGGGCTCTTTTTTTCATAACATCAAATAATACAATCATCCATGATTATTTAGAGACGGTTATGGATTTGGAAGTAGCTCAACAACAAGATTAGAATTCAACTATTCTTGGGTATTTATACCAAAGTCTAGATTTAGCTGTGACCAATGGAGGTCATACCACTAGATTTTTCGAGTTATTGCAGGTACTTTAACTTACCATATACTTGAATTGTTATATCTTACTTTTCGAATTATTCATTTATTTAACATAATAATATTTTTATTTGTAGTACTGATTCTTTGAGTATATGAACCTCTACAGCTATATTGTAATAGAAAGTGTGAAGCAGTCATCTTACCCAAGACTAAAAGCGTGGGAAAAAAGAAATAGTGTCAAAACACATGATACTACAATTCAACTATTTTCTTGTACCCATTATCATATCAATCATTGGGAGGCCAGTCATATAAATTGGAATCCATGGAATACCTTAGTCGCATCTGAATTAAATTAGATTTCGATAGCTTGTAATCTATCAATGAAATGATTGCCTCTGCTTGTTACTTCAAGAGAATTTTATGAGTTATTTCTAGGAAAGCGTTGCTTGCGGCTATTGCCCAGCCTTATATCTATCCCATTTGATCCACCTCTGCACATGACCCGTAGAATGACATATGGGAGCTACGCGTCATGCAAAACGAGCTATATCAAGATGACTTGCAACGTTACATCTAGTAGGGACAAGAGATAGGGTAAAACACGTATTTGAAGTTAATTGCTGAAGATGTCGGTCCTTTACTAAATGCTACAGTTCGTATTGGGAGTACGGATTTTTTTAGCCTTTCTACTCTTAAGTCAGGTATTCAAGCCCCTATCATTATGGCTTTAGAAGCCAATTATTCATCACATTTTTATCCCCACCCGGGCAAGCAGATTGAGCAAGGGATCCTAGTTAGTACATCTAGTGGGATAGACGGGATCCAATAATTATCTCTTATTTGGCTGACATACCCCTAATCCCGTCTCAATATTCAGCCGATGGTTTATAAGATGTCAACGTAGGTATGCGACATTTTGTTCTTCAAGAATCACAGTACTATGAGGATGGGTGAGCATAAATGACATGATAAATGATTTTGTAAGTTAATAATCTCTAATGCTAAATATGTCCTACGATCCTATTATTTGTTCTTTCTTTTATGTAGAACATGGAGATTAGGAGGGAACCCAAGTTGCGTCTTGCAACTAAAGCATCGAATCGATCGAAATCTCGAAAAAATGGAAAACAATTCATAAGATAACAACGACAAACTCAAAAATGATGAATATGTCGAAGACGATGAAGACAATGATGATGGTGATATGACGGTGATGATGTAGGTAATGATGAAAAAAGCAAATATGTGGTCGTAAGTAATAATAGGGTTAAGTTCAGAACTCCAACCACTTCACCTTCTACTTCAGGTATGTGTTATAACTTATATTAAAAATCAAAGCGATCCTTTATATTTAGTTCTATATTTGATTATTGTTTACATGTTCAAATGGTGGAAAGGAGAAAGTTGAACGTAAGAAAAAGAGTGATGGAATTATTAACAAGATGACATCTTTATTCAAAGGAAAAGGGAGTAAGAGTAGAAAGGCAAAGAGTCCACTAGGTTTGAAAGACTTTTAGTGATTGTTTAATTTTAGCAATCACTTCATGATTTAAAATTTGTCTACGGGTGTTATATATGCTTATCCATGTTGTTATATATGCTTGTAAGTTGTTATATATGCTCATATATCTCAACGGTGGATGGTATATATGTTTTAGATTGTCTATTTTTATATGCATGTAACTTACTCATATGGTAATACATATTTTGCATCGTGTTGTATATAAAAATACCTAAAAAGGTAAAATGAAAACCGTTTAAAAGATTTCGTTTTACGCTTACTAAAAGAGTTTTCATTTTGCCGTTTATTTTTTTTTTTACTTTTTTTTTCAAAATTTCAATACAAACCAGATGACTGTTTTTCTACCAACACTTATAATTGGCTATATTTTCCTCTATAAATCCATTCTTCAATTCATGATCATTCAAACAAACATATCAACAACTAAAAAATGTCAAAACATAACCGTAGAGGTGAAGAAGTTGAAAATGAAAATTTGAAGTTCAAAGGGTCTACAACAACAGCGAAAACGACGTGGAGGATGGTGAAATCGATTCTGGTGAGGATGATGACCTATATAAACAAAGATATTTTTTTCAATTATCATTAGAAACTACTATTAATACTGATGAGCTAGAGCTAATGATAGAAGTGGTAAGCGTTCACTTACAAGGATCCTAAAAATTCATAATCGAAGGATGTGGTAGTGGATCTAATGGTGGAAGTATATTTAGCCATGTAGATAAAGGGAAGACCCATGACCATCAAGGTGGAATTGCTAAATTAATTAATGACTATTCAACACCCCTTGTGTAACATCCCGAAAAATCAACCATAAATAAATAAATTGGATAAACTAATATATACAAGATAGGTGTAAAAATGAAAATTTTGTAAAAGTCATAATTTGACCACGAAAGCTACGTCGTTGCAATCGTGACTATTTTCTGATCAATTTTCATGTATAACAAGTCGAAAACGGAGCTTAAACCAAGAAGTTATGAATATCTGAATTTTCAAATTATAATTAATTTAAATTAAATATAACTCATGTAAAAATTAATTCAAAATTTGAAATTTAAAAGTTAATAGTTTTTATACTTGGGGGTTAAGTAAATAATAAAATTAATTTTAATGTTAAATAACAACTAAGGAAGAAAATAAATTAACAACGGAAAAAAGTTATATGTTCCCAAAAGTAGGGAGTGATCGAACCCTCGACCACGACCAATCGACCACTAGGAGTCGACCGGTGGGAGGTGGCGGTCGACCGTTGCTTGTTAAGTGGCGGCTAGGGCTTGTGTAATTTAACATACTAGATTTTGTTATTTTTAACCGGCCTTCATCTGACGGTTCTAGTGCATTCCAACCACTATAAACAAGATCCAAGTCCTCTCTTTTTTATTCACAAATAATTTGGGAACATTAGCGAAATTCATCTCTTCACAGATTCAAAAAACTCCATTAGGGTTTCAGGTAAGAAATCATATATATCTATCTTTGTTTATTGTTTATTTTTTCAACCCGTTCTCCTCCAAACCTATAAGTTTCTGAATCTAATGTATGTACAAATTCCTTGCTATATATATATATATATATATATATATATATATATATATATATCAAAAGGAAGATATCTAAAAGAGTCCATTGAAGACATGCCACATCTAAGAGAAGGCAAAGCTAAGGACTTTTGTGGGTGGAAATTTTAGTTTTTTTATTTTACTAATTGAATAGTGTAGTTTAAATTTGATATATGTCTTGGGGAGTTTTGGATTATGAAAACATCACAATAAAAATCGCAAAAATTCTCCTAAAGTAAAATGTCAATTCTTAGGTTGGAATCTTAATTGTTTTGTATCAAAATAATGGAGTTTTTGTGGATTTTGTAGTTTACATTCTATTCCACTTCTTATTCTTTTTCTTTAGACCTGATTAGGGGATTTGATTACAAAATGGTGTGTAAGGTACGAATTCCTATTCGTAGTTTGCACTGTCTAGATATTTAAATTGAATATAAATTCGCTTGTCTAATTTCATGTAAAAGAAGTTAAATAGAATGTAAAATGAATTAAATTGTAAGTTTCCATTATTATTGATTTGTTCCATTACTTTAATATCAAATAAGTTGGAGTTGGATTCTAAGTAAAAGTCTACTGATTTAATTTAGGAATATTGGATTTATGGTAAAAATGTTATTGTGGAAATAGGAATTGTATAACTTTTGAAGATTTGACATTTGAACATTAGTTTATGGCATAATCCCTAAATGCATACAAATTAATAAATGCGTATATGTGTGCATACATAAAGTGGCGTAATGTAACGTCCCGCCTTTTCGCACGCTTTAAATCGACACATGTGCCAATTCCAACCATACGGAAGGGCGGATTGTTATGGGGTAAATAAAAAAACAGGGAAAAACAAAATAGAATCTCACAGCGGAAGGATAAAATATAATAATAAATGTACAGTTCAAAAACTGTTTACAAACATTTGATTCTTCTTTATACAATAAATATCAGAGTTCACATACCAATCATAATCAATTCAGCGGAATTAAATAGTGTAGTGGAATATAATTAATAATAATAATAATAGTAATGAAATCTTCGTCTTCTTCCTCCAGAAATAAAGTCTTCAAATCCTGAAACGCTCGGACTGACCCGAGCGAATTGAAAAGACAAAACACTCGAGTCAGAACTAAAAGATCTTATGCGATTTTAATTAACAGAAATAAATATGCGTGCAATAACTTAAGAGATGCTCAGGATTTACATCTCCTAAGGATCCGTTAAACTATTTACTATGTAGTATATTGCGCTATTATAATAGTGTCTATTTATAATAAACTTACTTTTAAATAGCGTTAAGGGGTTACCCATATAGCCCTTAACACAAAATATATTCCCATAGTCTATACAGTACCGTAATCTCCCCCGTACTGGGCGTCGTCAGAGGGCACTCCATAGGTATGGTAGAAGACAAAATCGTATAAGGCGCGCTAGGGTAGGTGACACGGCACAACTAGGCAATGCCAGGATAGATATACCAATTGCTATCCGTGCTGGTGGTAACGCATAGCCGCAGCTACCGCCTACCTCGAACAAACTCCCCCTAAAATCAAAAGTAAAAGTGGCCACCGAATCAATCCAAAGTCAGAGTATAGTATCGAAGAGGAGTGTCCGATAAAGGGCGCTAACCCCCTTGGCCCGAGAATCGCTCCTGTTTTAGCCACCTTTTGCCAACTCACGGGAGTCGGGTCCACGTATTTACCTCAAAGGAAACGCCGCCGCCATCCTACTTCATTCTGGAATCTCCACCGCGTACACGGTTGTTAAAGTGGTTTTTGGAGTTGGTAGAGAGTATGATAACTTCCGATCCCAGTCTCTTCAACAACCAAACGTTATTATAACACCGCGGTCATTAATTATACTTTAAAAACCAGAATATAATTATCCATTTCAAAACCCATAAATACGATATCATTTCCCTTTAAAACCCAAATAAATATGATATCATTTTATTTAAAATATACTTCTTTTCCAAAATCATGCCACTTTTAAATTTATAATACCTCGAAACCAAATATTTGAATTTTAACTTTCAACATAATACTTCGAAATCCATAGTTTAAAACTATAACTTTCAAAACTTAAATGGTTTGGATATTCAACAGTATATAAAACAAAAAAGTTGAATTTAAATTTCTTTAAGTGTAAATAATTTTCACACCTTCAAAATTTTTATTCACTTTAAATTCAGTCTAAACCCATAACTTTTAGATTCACTTTCAATTAATAAAACACTTCGATTTCAATATTTTCAAACTTAGAGTATTTAATGAATTTCAAAACTAAGTGTGACGACCCGAAATTTTCAAGCATTTACAATCGGAATATTTAATTGATTTTAAATATTCAATATGATAATTTTAACTTGAATTTCGAATATCACCATTTATTTGATAATTTAAACTATTAAAATAAATAATTCAAAGTTGGGTAACTTGTTGAATCTAGAATTTTAAGTCTGTTAAAAATAGTTTGAAGGCTTGTAGAATTTATATTGATAATACTGAAGAGAATAGAAGTTATGAAATCAAATTTAAAAATGGTTTGTTAAGTTTTAAAATTGAATCTAACACTGAATGGTTCAGTTTTAAAATTTTGTCGTTTTAAATTGAATTTAAAAATAGCCTTTCGAGACACAGTCTCGGAATCCGACGAAACCAGTTCCATTGGGTCCGTAATATTGTATTATTATCGGATTTTAAATTTGGTAGTGTTTGGAGTTGTCGTGTGATCATTCGATAGATGAACGCGTTGGAAATTTAATTGATAATAGCCGATTCGGAATTTAAATATAATTCCTCAACTAGTCAAATACATCTCACATCAAAACTTTTGGAGTTCATTTCGAATCACTGTACCAGTCTCAGCTGACATGTAATATTCCTTTCCATTGTTCAACCAGTTCAAAGTCCTATTTTAAGTAATAATAAAATAAAAGTAGAAGCTTTCTTTTATATTATTTGCCAAGCCTTGCCTTGGAAGCCAAAAGAAAAATAATATAAACCAAACAGCCGAAGAAATCTCGAAGCCCATCTTCTCGTTCGTTCAAAAATTTCGAAAATCATGGCCGAGTTACTTTTTCTCCTCCCTACCCCTTTTCAATCTCGTATAAAAAATAAAAATAAATATATAACTTAAGAAAATCGAAATCACCGCGTAAGGGGGGGAACTCGAGCTCGCCGTCACGAGGCGATGGGATGGAATTCGTGAGTTCGAGGTTGTCTATGATTTGGTTTGAAGCCTCAGGGTTTGCGTAGTCGATTTGCATCTCCAGTGAAGGCCGCGCTCGTGATTTTGGGTACGACCATCAATTAGCAGTGAGTCGAGCTACTCCTAGAGTTTCGAGTACGACTGGTGTTCGTCTTTGGGCGACTATGGCGGGTGGGGAAGATCGATGTCGCGAGTGGATTCTGTTTGATGTGATTTTTTGTTTGATGATAACAAACATATATCAATATATATGTGTGTTTGTAGTTTGAACTATATAAAGAAAGGAAGAAATATTCATATTGAATAATTATACTATTGCACAGAATTTATATAATTCAAACAGTATTTTGTATTCAATATAATATTTTACAACACTTAAACAATACAAAGTTTTTCAGTTCTCTCTATATATATATATACATACATCAGTTCATACATTTTACTCTTCTCACTACAACTCTCAACACTCAGTTTTTCACTCTGTCTGCACATCTGCATCTATCTGCATTGTCCAGCTCCACTTCTCATCCTGTCTCCTGTGTACCTGTATAATTAACAACTACAACAGTAATCTGAAAACAAACAAATTTAAATTCGCAAAAATAAAATTTGTTTGTGTCTCAGATACATGGGTTATTGTCATCATCTTTGATTATGCAATATCTGTGCATATCAGTAATTTTATCAGGGACAGGTAACTATGAGTGGCTGCAGTACACACGTGTACATTCGTATACGTGTGCACTGCCTCGCCAACTCGTGTGCACAACTCCAACCAGAAATTCAAGGCAACAGAGACCAAGCAATGAAACTGTCTCAAAGCACAAAAGTGCACAGCAACCATCAAGATACAACAGTGAAAGAAAATGCAAGCACAGTCTCAAGCATGAAACAAGGTGCACCAGACCAGGTTGCAAGATGATCAACTGGCCAAGATTACAAGTACAAGCAGCAGTGTGCAACTCGAAAATTTACACAAGTGAAAGCAGCAAAATCAAGACAGCATCAAAATACACAAAATATGGAAACTGTATCAATGCAGTACAGAACACAGTATATATATATAGTGATGCATAGCAACTGCATAGCAGCTACAAACACCAAGTGCAACAATGAACAATGAACAGAGAAAATGCATGAAAGCTACAAACTGCAACATGCTTGAAGATGGTTACCAACACAAGACTGCAACCAACAGGTCAGAGGTGAAAACAATGCAATGCTGAAATGATGAAGTGCATACAAACAACATTTTCAAAATGCAGTGAAGCATGCTCATGGAACACAGCAACAACAGAGCTATATGAACAAATGCATCACTATGTAACAGTAATTACAGTGACAAACTGCAACAAACAAGGAACAAAAATACTGCAACTTCAACTATGGAACAACAGCTCATATGAACAAGTGTACAGAGGCAAAGTGAACAAGTGTAGCATCTGTATCAAAACAGACCCAACAACTAGTGCCAACATGAACATAACAGGTGATGCAGTCAACAAAGACTCAACAGTTCACATTGCAGTAATATCATATCACTACAGAGAGTATGGTGATGCAGTCAACAAAGACTCAACAATGCAGAGAACTGATACAAAGAAATGGAGTGAATGCAAATAACTCGGCAATCAAATACACATCTAATCAGGTGATGCAGTCAACATCTATTCAAGGCCAGAATGATTATAAGAAGTTACAATGTCAAGTGCAAGTGCAGACGACAGCAACTCAAATCGACACAGGGAAGATACCAGTGAAACAAGTCCAGCAACATGAACAAATGGATGAAGTATGAAATTCGAAAGAATCAGTGCACAACTACATGCAGTAGGGAATGCAAAGACAATGGCAAGCTAAATCAGTGCAGAAGTCAAGAATTTCTAATTTGGAAAGAAATCTCTGCAGCAAATTTTTCAAATTCATATATGGTCAATATTAATTCAAATGGGGACCGAGACATCAAATACAGCAAGATGCTTTCGAATTAATTAATTCGAATCCAAATATGGTCAGCTATTACTCGAAATTGAATCAAGAAAGGAATACTCCAAAACAAATTCAGGAAAATCAACGACGTGAGAAATCAAATCTGACAGTGTTAATTAGGGTTTCAACCCTATAAATACATCCCAAAAAATCATCATAGACACAGAGCAATCGAGTTCAAGTATCAATTTAGAAAAGCAAAAAGAGACAGTACATACCGAATACACAAGCAATAAACTCGATCGAGCGACTGTAAAACTAGCCATAGTCAACCATCAGAGAAGCAGCGAGCTAGGGCAACGAATCACAGTTCAATCGAAGAAATCGAAGCCCTAACTAGAACAAAAGGGAACGAAACCCTAATCAAATCGAGGCCGCCATTTGTTTCACAAACAAAAGAAAATGGACCGGGTGAAATAAGGGAAAGGGAAGTGACCGCTATTTTTTGTTTGTATAGGGTTAAGTTTTTTTTTTAAAGGCAAGATAATTTAAATTGCTTTAAATCTAGTGCTTGCTTTTATAATTTGCTTGAATTGTATATTCTCTTCAAAACAAAACATGATAAATTATCACCTAGGGTTTAGGTGTTGTCAGATTGTCTAGTTAGAGTTAGTCCAGTTAGCAGGGTTTGCAAGTTTGCAAAACTCTATAGGCGGTAGCAGGGTTTGCAAGTCTGTTAGAGTGTTTGTAAGCGTGATACTGTTTAATTCTAATAGAAATCTGGGAATGCAGCAGTAGGCAGGGGTTGCCGAAGCTGGGTAAAATCTTGTGTGTGATTTATTTTTCAGCATATTTATTTCTGTAGTTTATTTCTGAATTTAAATTAAAAAAATTTTGCTATAACCCTATTCACCCCCCCCCTCTAGGGTTAATCTAGATCCTACAAGTGGTATCAGAGCCTGGTATTTTACTTTAACTCTAGAGTCATGAATCCACCAAATAATGCTTTTTCTGAGGGGCAATCTATTGCTAGGCCACCCATGTTTAATGGGAATGATTATGCTTATTGGAAAGTTAGAATGAGTATTTATCTTAGTTCTGTCGACTATGATGTTTGGGATATTATTGAAACTGGCTATAAATCTCCCACTATAGTTGTTGGTGATACTGAGATTCTTAAACCTAAGGATAGGTGGGATGCTAACGATAAGAAATTAAAAACTACAAATGCCAAAGCTATGAACGCTTTGATCTGTGCTCTTGATAAAAATGAATTTAATAGAATTTCTCATTGTACAACAGCACAGGAAATTTGGCACACTCTGGAGGTGACACACGAAGGAACTTCTCAAGTCAAGGAGTCACGACTAGCTCTATTTAGCAATGAATACGAAAACTTTGTAATGGAAAAGGGCGAGAGCATAAAGGATATGTTTGGACGGTTTTCAACTTTGGTGTACAATGCTAGAGCGCTTGGGAAGGTCTTCACTGAAGTAGAGCTTGTACGGAAGATACTGCGAGTCTTACCAATGAACTTTGAGGCAAAAGTCACTGCAATACAAGAATCGAAAGATCTGAGTAAACTAAGCATGGAAGAGTTGATCGGAAACTTGATGACATATGAACTTGAGCTAAAGGCAAAAGAGGAACGTAACAACTCCGAATCAAAAAAGAAGACGATTGCCTTAAAAAGAAAAGAAGAAAGCGGTGAAGAAGAAGAAGATCCAATTGAAGAGCTTGCAATGGCAGTCAATAATCTTAGAAAATGGTCAAAATTCAGGCCACGCAAGAAGAAAACAAGTGGTAATAAGTCAAAAGATTCTGATGATTCCGATAATGAATTGACATGCTTTAACTGCAAAAAGCCTGGCCACTTCAAACAAAAATGTCCACTTCTCAAAAACAACAAAGGAAAGAAAAAGAAGAAGAAGGCCTTTGCAGCAACTTGGGATGATGAAGAAGGAGAAGAAGTTTCGGATAATAGCTCAGAAGAGGCTAACTTGTGCCTTATGGCAAAATCAGATTCAGAAACAAGTTCAGAGGAATCCAGTGAGGTACGTGACTATTCTTATAAAGAACTTGTTTTGATGTGTTATGATCTTACTAATACAATTGATACTCTTGAAACTAAGATTGAAAAATTGAAGTCTGACAGGAGAGAACTTGTTCATGAGAATACTAGGTTAGAAACTGAACTTGAGAATATTCAAAACCTGGACTGTAAAAAATGTAAAACTTTAGATTCAGAAATATCAAGACTTAAGAATAGCTTCGATAATCTTGAAAAAGAAAACTCAAGTCTTAAGGAAATCATTGACACGAGGAAAAAAGATTTTATAAATAGATGCACCACACTTGTAACTGAAAACACAACACTAAAAACCAAAGTCCAAAATCTTGAAAAATCTCTGAATAACTTTTCAAGAGGAGAAAAATCGTTTAACATGTTGTTGGGAAATCAACTCTTTGCTAATAATAGAAAAGGACTAGGTTTTGGGAAAACACAGGTTGATGATCATGCAAAAGGTAAGAGTATCTTTGTTAGAAGTGAAATTGGACATCGTGTTGAAAATTGTAGTCATAGGAACAAGAACACAAAATTTATACAAGTTTGGGTTCCTAAGAATTCTACAAACAAATTTCATGTCTATAGGAACAAAAATAAAAGGACAAAACAAGTTTGGGTTCCAAAGGGATTGTTTGTTCACAATGCTTCAGTTACTAATATCATTGGACCTAAGAGTTTCTCTAGGTCATCCTCCTCTCTCTTTATGTAGGTCTGTTGGCGGGCTAAGGAGCAACAAGAATGGTTTCTAGATTCAGGTTGTTCTAGACATATGACAGGTGATAAATCTAAGTTCCTTAGCCTAGAGAAGTTTAGAGATGGAAATGTGATCATGGGAGACAATAGCAAGTGTAAGATTATTGGGAAAGGTGAAGTAAGTAATGGTACTTTTTCCTTGACTAATGTTTTATACGTTGATAATTTGCATCACAATCTCATTTCTATTAGCCAACTCTGTGACAAAGGTATGAATGTGGTTTTTGATAGTGATACTTGCAAAATCATTGATAAAACTTCTAATAACATTGTTTTTATGGGCAAAAGAAAAGGAAATGTTTACTCACTTTCGTTTGACAATCTAAATCTTTCCAGATGTTTGGTAGCCACTGACGAAGAGGCATCTTTATGGCATAGGAGACTTGGACATGCTAGCATGAGTCTCTTAAGAAATCTTGAAACGAAAGATTTAGTCAGAGGGTTACCACATCAGAAATTTAAAGATAACAAAGTGTGTAAAGCATGTTCCTTGGGCAAGCTTAGTCGATCATCATTTCGCCCTAAAAATATTGTTAGCACATCAAGGGTCCTCGAATTAATTCATATGGACTTATTTGGACCAAATGAAATTGCAAGTTTGAATGGAAAACGTTAT
Organism: Allium cepa; assembly: GCA_030765085.1. Lineage (NCBI taxonomy): Eukaryota > Viridiplantae > Streptophyta > Magnoliopsida > Asparagales > Amaryllidaceae > Allium > Allium cepa. The sequence goes on from CM060939.1 coordinate 624,523,096, forward strand.
TGTTATGTATTGGTTGACGATTACTCTAGATTTACATGGGTTTATTTCTTAGCCAAAAAATCTGAATCTTTTGATTATTTTTCAAAATTTGCTAAACTTGTTCAAAATGAAAAAGGAGTTTCAATTAAAACTTTGAGAAGTGATCATGGAGGCGAATTTGAAAATTCGGAATTTGAAAACTTTTGTGAAGAAAATGGTTTAAAACATGAATTTTCTGCTCCACGAACACCTCAACAAAATGGGGTGGTTGAAAGGAAAAATCGTACATTGCAAGAATTGGCTAGATCCATGTTGAGTGAGTATAAACTACCTCTAACTTTTTGGGCAGAGGCGGTGAATACTTCGTGCTATGTAATGAATAGAGTAATGATTAGACCAATACTAGGCAAAACAGCTTATGAAGTGTGGCATGAAAGGAAACCTAACATCTCTTACTTTCGTGTTTTTGGATGCCCTTGTTTTATTCTTAACACAGGTGATCAACTTGGAAAATTTGAATCAAAGGCCGATGAGGGAATTTTCATGGGCTATTCAACAAGGAGCAAGGCTTACAGGATATACAACAAACGAACAAAGACAATTGTTGAATCAGTCAATGTGAAATTTGATGAATCTGATCTGGAAAGGACGACTGAAAAAACAGGTGATGATGGGGTAGATCATGAAGGCATTAAAGAAGGGACATCTACTGAGAAAGATGGAAGTAGGACTGTTGATGCTGATAGATTGAAATTCAAATCCAATCATCCTCCTGAATTGGTTATAGGAGATCCTACGGAAGCTCTTAATGATGAAAGTTGGGTTTTAGCAATGCAAGATGAACTTAATCAATTTGAGAGAAATAAAGTTTGGAAATTAGTTCCTAGGCCTAATGACTATCCAATTGTAGGAACTAAATGGGTGTTCAAAAACAAACTTGATGAATCAGGAAATGTAATTAGAAACAAAGCTAGGTTGGTCGCAAAAGGATATAACCAAATAGAAGGCATAGATTTTGATGAGACATTTGCACCAGTTGCTAGGTTAGAAGCCATTAGAATTTTGCTCAGCTTTGCTTGTTATAAAGGTTTCAAACTTAAACAAATGGATGTAAAAAGTGCATTTCTAAATGGTGATCTGAAAGAAGAAGTTTTTGTTGAACAACCCCCCGGATTTGAAAATCATGTTTTTCCAAATCATGTGTATAAACTTGAAAAAGCATTATATGGTCTTAAGCAAGCTCCTAGAGCTTGGTATGACTGCCTTTGTACATATCTTTTGGAAAATGGCTTTAAAAAGGGGAGTGCTGACACGACACTGTTTCTATTACACAAAGGAAGTGATTTTTTGATTGTTCAGATTTATGTGGATGATATCATTTATGGTGCTACTAATGAAATCTTGTGCGAGAAATTTGAACAAGTCATGCAGGCTAAATTCGAGATGAGCTTGGTTAGAGAATTGAAATATTTTCTTGGATTTCAAATCAAGCAAAGCAGTGATGGCATTTTCATTTCACAATCCAAGTATGTGTTGGAACTGTTGAAGAAATTTGGAATTGAGAACTCCAAACCATTGAGAACTCCTATGAGCCCATCAACAAAGTTGGACAAAGACGAGAAAGGAAGTGCTGTTGATCAGAAAAAATATCGAGGGATAATTGGTTCACTTCACTATCTTACTGCTTCTAGACCTGATATTATGTTTTCTGTATGTTTGTGTGCACGTTTTCAATCTAATCCTAAAGAATCTCATTTGAAAGCCACTAAACGAATTTTGAGATATCTTTCACACACACACAAATTTGGATTATGGTACCCTTCTTGTGAAAACTTTGATTTAGTTGGTTATTCTGATGCTGATTATGCTGGTTCATTGGTTGACAGGAAAAGCACCAGTGGGACATGTTTCATGCTAGGACATTCATTAGTTTCATGGTCAAGTCGAAAACAGAATTGTGTTGCATTATCCACCACTGAAGCAGAATATATTGCTTTAGGAAGTTGCTGTGCTCAAATTTTATGGATGATGCAAACTCTTTCTGATTTTGGCTTAGTTTATAAACAAGTTCCATTAAAATGTGACAGTAAAAGTGCAATAGACTTATCAAATAATCCTGTTCATCATTCACGCACAAAACACATTGATGTGAGACACCACTTTCTTAGAGATCACATTGCTAAGGAAGACATTTGCATTGAATATATTTCAACTGAGGCTCAACTTGCTGATATTTTCACAAAACCCCTCCCTGAAGACAGATTTTCTAGATTACGTTTGGATTTGGGGATTATAGAAATTGACTAACCATTTTTTCATTGTTAGGTAGAAATATTCTTGGATATATACTTTCAACTTCAATTTCTAGGATTCAAACAAGTTTTGGATATTTTCCAAAGATTGATTCGAATATGGTATTCAGTACTGGATATTACATAATATAATTAACTTGGTAACTTATTCCACGATCATTTCTATTTCTACCATCTTTCTGTCATTCATAATGGTTTGATAAAATAAGAAGAGTGAATTATTTTTAAATTAAATAATAATAAAATAAAAAAAAATTTTAATAATAAATAATAAATCTCATGTATCCATTCTCATTTAAAAGTCCTTATGGTTATGCATGGATGGAACATATGAGAGAATTATGTTTATCATTACTTCATTCTCATTTAAAAGTCCTTATGGTTATGCATGGATGGAGTATGGTAACTAAGTATTCTGGTCTCGCTTAATAGTCTGGATGCTTAGACTAATAAGTAACTGCTAATCCCATTTAAAAGTCCTTATGGTTATGAGTGGTTAGTAAGTGCTTATTTTTTTTGTTTTTGTGCTTAAATGTCAAATTAATGTTAAAATATCTCTCTTCTTATTAAAACCAATCATCGATCCATCCTCTACAATATGGAAGTTTTTACCTCGTTATGATATATTATTTTTTGTTCCTACTGCTCCATTGTTTTTTGTCAGTCTTTTGATAATGACAAAAGGGGGAGAAGAACAAGATTTTGATGAGGAAGTAAATATTTTTTTGGAATATTTCAACAAATTTGGTTAAATATCGTTAGTTAATTTTCTTTAGTTCTTTTATTCCTTTGTAAATTTTGTTAACTTCTAAATAGGGAGAGGTCTTGGTTGTAGGGGGAGCATTCAAATAGGGGGAGCTAAAATTTTTTTTTGTTCAAACACATGTATTAGCATTTCAAAATCTTTAATATATATGTTTGTCATCATCAAAAGGGGGAGATTGTTTGATGTGATTTTTTGTTTGATGATAACAAACATATATCAATATATATGTGTGTTTGTAGTTTGAACTATATAAAGAAAGGAAGAAATATTCATATTGAATAATTATACTATTGCACAGAATTTATATAATTCAAACAGTATTTTGTATTCAATATAATATTTTACAACACTTAAACAATACAAAGTTTTTCAGTTCTCTCTCTCTATATATATATACATACATCAGTTCATACATTTTACTCTTCTCACTACAACTCTCAACACTCAGTTTTTCACTCTGTCTGCACATCTGCATCTATCTGCATTGTCCAGCTCCACTTCTCGTCCTGTCTCCTGTGTACCTGTATAATTAACAACTACAACAGTAATCTGAAAACAAACAAATTTAAATTCGCAAAAATAAAATTTGTTTGTGTCTCAGATACATGGGTTATTGTCATCATCTTTGATTATGCAATATCTGTGCATATCAGTAATTTTATCAGGGACAGGTAACTATGAGTGGCTGCAGTACACACGTGTACATTCGTATACGTGTGCACTGCCTCGCCAACTCGTGTGCACAACTCCAACCAGAAATTCAAGGCAACAGAGACCAAGCAATGAAACTGTCTCAAAGCACAAAAGTGCACAGCAACCATCAAGATACAACAGTGAAAGAAAATGCAAGCACAGTCTCAAGCATGAAACAAGGTGCACCAGACCAGGTTGCAAGATGATCAACTGGCCAAGATTACAAGTACAAGCAGCAGTGTGCAACTCGAAAATTTACACAAGTGAAAGCAGCAAAATCAAGACAGCATCAAAATACACAAAATATGGAAACTGTATCAATGCAGTACAGAACACAGTATATATATATAGTGATGCATAGCAACTGCATAGCAGCTACAAACACCAAGTGCAACAATGAACAATGAACAGAGAAAATGCATGAAAGCTACAAACTGCAACATGCTTGAAGATGGTTACCAACACAAGACTGCAACCAACAGGTCAGAGGTGAAAATAATGCAATGCTGAAATGATGAAGTGCATACAAACAACATTTTCAAAATGCAGTGAAGCATGCTCATGGAACACAGCAACAACAGAGCTATATGAACAAATGCATCACTATGTAACAGTAATTACAGTGACAAACTGCAACAAACAAGGAACAAAAATACTGCAACTTCAACTATGGAACAACAGCTCATATGAACAAGTGTACAGAGGCAAAGTGAACAAGTGTAGCATCTGTATCAAAACAGACCCAACAACTAGTGCCAACATGAACATAACAGGTGATGCAGTCAACAAAGACTCAACAGTTCACATTGCAGTGATATCATATCACTACAGAGAGTATGGTGATGCAGTCAACAAAGACTCAACAATGCAGAGAACTGATACAAAGAAATGGAGTGAATGCAAATAACTCGGCAATCAAATACACATCTAATCAGGTGATGCAGTCAACATCTATTCAAGGCCAGAATGATTATAAGAAGTTACAATGTCAAGTGCAAGTGCAGACGACAGCAACTCAAATCGACACAGGGAAGATACCAGTGAAACAAGTCCAGCAACATGAACAAATGGATGAAGTATGAAATTCGAAAGAATCAGTGCACAACTACATGCAGTAGGGAATGCAAAGACAATGGCAAGCTAAATCAGTGCAGAAGTCAAGAATTTCTAATTTGGAAAGAAATCTCTGCAGCAAATTTTTCAAATTCATATATGGTCAATATTAATTCAAATGGGGACCGAGACATCAAATACAGCAAGATGCTTTCGAATTAATTAATTCGAATCCAAATATGGTCAGCTATTACTCGAAATTGAATCAAGAAAGGAATACTCCAAAACAAATTCAGGAAAATCAACGACGTGAGAAATCAAATCTGACAGTGTTAATTAGGGTTTCAACCCTATAAATACATCCCAAAAAATCATCATAGACACAGAGCAATCGAGTTCAAGTATCAATTTAGAAAAGCAAAAAGAGACAGTACATACCGAATACACAAGCAATAAACTCGATCGAGCGACTGTAAAACTAGCCATAGTCAACCATCAGAGAAGCAGCGAGCTAGGGCAACGAATCACAGTTCAATCGAAGAAATCGAAGCCCTAACTAGAACAAAAGGGAACGAAACCCTAATCAGATCGAGGCCGCCATTTGTTTCACAAACAAAAGAAAATGGACCGGGTGAAATAAGGGAAAGGGAAGTGACCGCTATTTTTTGTTTGTATAGGGTTAAGTTTTTTTTTAAAGGCAAGATAATTTAAATTGCTTTAAATCTAGTGCTTGCTTTTATAATTTGCTTGAATTGTATATTCTCTTCAAAACAAAACATGATAAATTATCACCTAGGGTTTAGGTGTTGTCAGATTGTCTAGTTAGAGTTAGTCCAGTTAGCAGGGTTTGCAAGTTTGCAAAACTCTATAGGCGGTAGCAGGGTTTGCAAGTCTGTTAGAGTGTTTGTAAGCGTGATACTGTTTAATTCTAATAGAAATCTGGGAATGCAGCAGTAGGCAGGGGTTGCCGAAGCTGGGTAAAATCTTGTGTGTGATTTATTTTTCAGCATATTTATTTCTGTAGTTTATTTCTGAATTTAAATTAAAAAATTTTTGCTATAACCCTATTCACCCCCCCCCCCTCTAGGGTTAATCTAGATCCTACAGATTCGCGTTAGGGCACGGCGAATAAGGGGAGCGCTGTCACGTTTGTGTTGGTCAGGGGATTCAAGGAGGTGTTACGGTTAGCTGTGAGGTATATACTCTGTTGTTTTATTTAATTAAACGATTATATACAAATTGAAAAAAATTAGCAGTAAAATTTATGACTGTTTCATAATGATTATATTCATTGTTTTGTCGATAAGATAAACAGGGAGATTAATTTGTTTGGTAAACTTATTAAATTTTTAGTAACTAAAAATATTTTATTTTAGGAAAAATAGAAATTTTAGATATATGTAGGATCTTGGGAATATAGGAAATTGTATAGAGATTAGTTTTAACCTATGTAAATTTTTCTAATAAGCATGTAAAATTTCAAAATAATACATTTAGGATGAGTAATTAATTTGGGTTACTAAAAATATTTGTTATAGGAAAATTAGTTTGAAATTAAATTATTAGTCAACTCAAGTTAATAAAATGGTAATTAATTAGTTTGATTATTAAAAATATTAATGAATCGTATAACTATTATACAAGGTTTTAAAACACGGAAGCAAGCCAGTTTGGAAATAGACTGCAATCAAGAGGGAAGGTGAGTTAATCTCACTCAGTTTAAATTTAGATTTAAATGATTAAATTTAAATAATTGATTGTGGTTGAATTGATTGATGTGATGTAGTATAGTATAATTTGAACTTGGCACATTATGTGATGCTAACGTCTGTGGATGCAGGGAAAACAGGTTGGAGGGATCCAACTGGACCCCTCAACTTTATTTAATTATTTAATATTCTCTGTTCTGAATATTTGATATTCTGTAATGAATTATGTGGAAATATTGAATGCTATGGCTCGATTGTTATAATCGGGAAATAATGAATTACCCAAATATATAATTTGAGTTTGGGAATGGAAATAAAAGAAGTAAAATTGTAAGTAAAATAATTATAGAAAAGTTGAATAAAGTTATAAATGAACTGGAAAGGAAATAAAGTAACTTTAAAATTTTAATAAATAAATCTTGAGTATGTGAAGGAAAACTTAATTAAACAGAGAGTTCATGAAACTTAAATCTCAATGTTATTGTTTAAAAGAACAAAACATTTATTTTAAATTGAGGATTTAAATTTATTTAAGAAGAATAAAGAAGAAATTGGGAATAACCTGAGATTTGTATATTTCAGCTAAAGGAGTTAAAAATCAAACTGAAAATAATAATAAAGTCCATAATTAATGAATTTTGAAATGAACTGTTAAGTGAAGAAATTTATTTCAAATGGAATAAATTGGAAATCAACTTGGAAAAATGATTTAAGTGATTGAGATTGGAAATCTCTCTCTGAATAACCGAGTACGCTTTCAAAGTAAATTTTTAAATATAAATTGAATGTTTAAAGTTGTTTTAAGAAGTATGTTTTGTAAAATTTATTATTTCTAATATTTAATTTCTAAAGCAAGTATTTCCTTTTAATATATTATAGCAATAATTATTTACAGAGTGATTTAGTATTTGTTTTAAAAAGTTCAAATCTGGTTTTATGTTTTATTAAGTAACCTTATTTTCAAATATTCCTATAGTATGTATTTTTAACAAATTATTGAAGTAATTTAACTTAAATGTTTAAAGTATATTTTCAAAGTAAAGTGTTTTAAATTATTTAAAATCTATTTTTGTGTGCTTGGTGATTTCAGAGGAGATAGAGAATATTTGGAAAAGTTTATTCTGAAAAGAAAGATGGTTTTGAAAACTGTTTTCAAAGGGTTGAAAATAGAAATATATCTTGTGAAGATATTTTTGGAGATTAATAAATAATTTAGAAATTATTTATTGGCTGATGGTTGTTTTGTGAATATAATTGATAGTTAAATAACCGACTATCAATATTGGACAATGCGTTGATCGTTTCGAAGAGACCGAGATCGAGATTTATTTCTCGAAAACCACTTCGATCCGGTTTGTACATTTCGTGTAAACGATTTTGGATTCGAAGATGGAGCAGTGAAGTACAAGGGCTAGTCTCTACTAATCCTGAGGATATTTCCAAAATGGATGTAGTAGGAATAGTGCCTTCGGTTCCGTTCGAACCCGGGACGGACTTGTATAGACGAATGCTTGCGAAACATCGTCAGGTGGACGATGGGCATTCTAAGTGAAAACGTTCTAAAGGTAACGCTTAGCCTCAAGCCTCATCAAACGGGAATGACGGAAAATCAGGGGATACGCAGCAAGGTTAGGTGGGTCATGCCCAAGCAGGACAAGATATTTCCCCTGTCTAGATGTCCCTTTTTATATATTTCGGCTTAGTGGGTGGTTGGTCGCGCCAACCACGGGGTTTATCTTGTTCGGGACTGTTCAGTAAGGAATGGTTCCGGCCTTGTGTTGCAGGGGATGAAGGGAGTAATCCTCGGTACGGTGATCTAGGCCCCGTACTGTGATAGGTGGTACCCCAGTGCCTAGTCATTGGTTGGAAATCCATTCTCCCTACGAGCCTTGTACGAGTTTTGTTTGTATTACCCACTCTGTGGCTAGTATCTTGAATTTAATAGATGTAACAATTTCGGCTATTTTATAAGTATTTGTATATAGACCCTATTATAATATCAGAGGATTTCTATAAAAATTGTTTTAGCTATCATAAGGTAAAAACCCGACATGTTTATTTGTGGCGTGGTCTTACGAGATGCTTTTGTTTTCAAAGGATTTTTGAAACTTTAATAATCGATTGGGTGTGATTTTCTCACGCTGGTATTCCAGACCGACTCGGGTATTATTTAACTGTAATGCTCGGGTCGGACCGAATATTATAGAATACAGGATACGATGCGGTGGAGCTCAGGAGACGAGCTGGATGACGATACGTACAGTCGTACTTGTTATATATATATATATATATATATATATATATATATATATATATATATATATGTTCCGCTGTTTGAGTTGTTGAGTATCCATTGTATGTTATTGAGGTGAGCTGTGACTGATGTACTCTGATGATGTAATGTATGAAAACAGATATATTTGATTTTGAGTAAAGATTATTTACTATTTATTATATTTTATTCCGCCGCGATGGTTAGATTCTGATGTTGATTTTGTTTTCTCTTCTTCTACCTCTTCTTCTTAAACCCAAATGGTTCGTATTTCTGTGCAACTTGAGTTGATTGTTGTGGAATAGTGTTGACTCAAGGGGACAGATTTGCGGGCTGGTACACTTGGTATCACAGCTTAGGTTGGTGATAACCTTGGCTCTGGTGGGAATTACTCATTTAAAATAGAGTCCGTAGTACTCTAAAATGAGTTTGAGCGTATTAATAGATATGAGCGCGTACTTGTTAGTGATTATAAATTATTTTAATATTGTGTTGATTGGTTTATTGAGTGGCATATGAACCTTCGTCGGCCAGTCTCGACAACTGTATCGAAGGGGTTTCTAAACACTTGAATAGAGCAAGCGACACGATATTGTTTTAAATATGGGTAAATGAAATAATTTTACCCAAAAACATATTGATATAAAGAATAGCTTTTAAAACTATTTAGCTCTTATATGGTTGCTTGGATGTTAATTGGATGCTAGGAATGATGATATTTAAAGTATTATCATTGTTAAGTGAAAATTTAACTAGAAATTGAAATATAACTAAGGAAATAAATTCATTATAAGATGGAATTTATAATATGAATTATAAAGGTAATGTACGAATTGAAATACAATCAAATGGAAATTTGTATAAGCATAAATTGTACAAATGAATTATAGTTAAAATTTATTTAAGCTGGATTTGAAAATTTAAAATCTCAGAGATTTTGGAAGTATTGGTCGAAGTATTTGGAGATAAATAATAACATTATTGTTTTAGAGGTATTTCTGAAAGGAAATGTGTTTTGAATGGATTTTGAAAGTGATATAGCATTGAAATCACTTGGATTATTGGAAAATAATTCTGATGATGACGGCCGCATCATCAGTATTCATTTTCGAATTCCTAAGTGACGGATTGCTGCCAAAATTTGATTTGTTTAGAAAAGTTAGTTGTTTTTGAAAATTTCAAAGGAAATTTGTTGGGAAGTAAAAACCAGGATTTGTTTACATTTTTGAGAAATGCGAGTTGAGATGTTGAAGATTTCAAAATAATTGAAATCAAAGTCGGGTGTTTTAAAATACTGATAGATAGGTTATAGCTTATAAATTGAGATGATTTTTAAATCAGGGAAATATAAGCTTTGGATGATGGAATTTAAATTTAAAGAGGAAAGTTAAAAATGAAATTAACTTGGATGGGAATAAATAATTTAACTGGATTGAAGTAATTGAGTAGGTTGGAAATAATATCCAATTGTATTCAAATTAAGTTGAAATCAAATTGGGATTAAATAAAGCTGAGTTTAGAATGAAATTGAATTGGAATAAGAATTCAATTAAGTTATTGAATGAAATTAAATTTTTATCTGGATAATTGGGAAATAAGTTGGATAAGAATTAGATTGAGTTAAATAAATCAGATTGACTTGTAAAAGAATTAGAAATCCATGAAATAAAAATATGCTTGGGTTACAACTAAGCATAAGGCTTGGGTTAAAAATAAAAGATGAATATATTCAAGCCTAGAATGGGTGTGATTGTATGAAATATAAGTTGTGACTTATAAATTGAAAAATGGGATAGAAAATCCAAAATAAATAGTATTGATGGATTGGAGAATAGAAATAAAATCAAAACTTGAATTATAAACTAAATTGAACTAAGAAAATTAAATGGAGTGATATTTGGAGTTAAAATTCAAGTATTGGATTATAAATAAAGAAGGAACAAATTCGTTAATAAATTAGTTAATGAAATTGAATTGTGAGTTTATGATGAAGTTTGAAAATAAACTCGAGTTATAAATTGAATTTGACTTAAATTGTTGATGAAGTGAAAGTAATTGAGAATGAAGTTGAATTGTGAGTTCATAAAAGTGAATGGTGAATTAAAAATGGCTAGTGGATTCAGAACTTGAGTTATAAATTAAATTTAGTTGAAGTGTTAATAAAATTAAATATAATTGAAATGTATCGAATGAGAATGGAAATGGATTTAAATTGTAATGGTTTGAATTGTAAATAAAATCCAACTAAGTGGAAATAAATTGGATATGGCCATGTAATAAATTGAATGAACTGAATCTGAAAGGTTAAATTTGATAATAACAAATCAAATGAAATCGTAAATTTTAAAATGAGATTTAACTGAAATAGAATTAAATTGAATGGAAGAGAAAGATTCACTTGAAACGAAATGAGCTTAAGTATAAAATTGGAGTGACTAAACTTAAGCTAAAAGATGGAAAAGAGTTGAATTGAATTCAACTAAAAATTAAGTTTAATATATTGAATTGGTTTTAAATCGAGTGAAATTAAATTTTTAATTGAAATAAAATTCGGTGAGTTGCCGATAATATTTAAGGAAATGAAAAATTCTAATGGATTTTGTGGATAAACTAATTATGTTGAATAAATAAATGGATAGAATAAATAAGAATCAAAATGAAGTGTGGTTTAAATAAGTTGGAAAATGGTTATGGAATGCAATAGCTTGGATTGTCTTCGAGCTAAATATAATAGTTTGGAATAAACAAATATGCAATGAAAATGAAAATATATGGATTGTGAATAAATTGAAAATGGAATAGCATTAAGTATAAATTGAGTTGAAATCCACTTAAATTGGTTATAAACATAAATACTTATTTATTTACATAAATCTCGTCAAATTGTATAGAATAAAATATCATTGGATGTAAATTGAGGTAATTAAAATTCTATGAATTAATAGGAGTGAAATAAATTGATTTTGAAAGCAATGGAATTAAATATGAGTTGATTTTGCTTAAGAATAAATTAAATGTAAGCGATTGAGTTTTAAACCATTCAAATTTGAATGAAAATGGTTTGTAAATTAATTGAAATAGTTAAATTACTATGGAAGTATAAAAAAATTGCTTCCAGAAAATGTTGGATATGCATTTCTTTAGAATTCATGTGTTTTAACCTTTGAAACTAAGTGAAATATAGTTAAACTGCATATATTTGGCACTTACATGTTTAAATTGAGTAAGTACAGGTACTTGGAAGCCGTGTGGCTGGATTTGGTTGTGCTATTTGCTAAAAATAATAAGCCGCTTGCTTAAAATGCTAAATAAGGTACGCCTACGCAATAAAAATAGGAAATATGAACTGTTTTTTGTTTTTCCGAACGGGTGGGTCGATGTATATATATTTATCTCTTTTATCAAATTGCAAAAGCTCCTCCGTACAAAGGAGACTCTGCCAAAAAATTTCAGAAATTTTGGGAGTTAGAAAATTTTTGAAATTTTTTGGAAAATTTACTAACGACAAAACAATTTCAAACTAAGAATTGAAATAAGTTAGTAAATGGAGCTAATTAAAATAATGACGTGAATTAGTTATAAATGAAAAATAAAATTTAAAGTTTAGAGTTGAAAATAAATTGAATTCGTATGGAAATGAAAGAATCGTTGTGGATAGAAATGGATATAAACTAAAATGGTAGGATGAAAATAAATAAAGAAGTATATAAAATGCTTATACTAAACTTAAGAAGGAATGGTGAAGTCTTAAATGGAAATTGATACTACCAATGTAATTTAAGTCAATATTGGAATGAATAGATGTTGACATTTTGTGGGGAAGTCAATAAAATGTTTTGGAATATTGTGTTTGGATATTGGTGCTAAGCAGGTATGCAGGTATTAGAAGGGAAAAAGAAATTTGGATTTGATTTCAAAAGATAAATTTGAAATGCTCGACAAAAAGGTATGTATTTAAATTTGGTATGAAATTTGATTGGGATTTGGATTGAGCCACTTGGCTTTTTGTTTTCTTTTTGGATTTGGGAGGCCGTAGAGCCATTTTGTAGTTGTACCGAGCTAGCCGTGCAAAGGAGACGCTGGCGAAATTTTTCGGGAATTTAGGGAGTTGGAAAAATTTTGAGAAATTTTTGATAATTCAAAATTTGGGTTTAAATTGAAACTAGAATGGTTAAACCAATAGTATGGTTTGACATTATGGAGAAGTTTGAAAGGTTAATGAGAATAATAATGAGTCTATTATAAGAAGATAGTTGGTGCGATGTTGAATTGTTAGAAACTGTTTGGTTTAGGGAAATAATAAACGGGTATTGGACCATTCTTCCTAATTAGTAATTTCGGGGACGAAATTCTTTTAAGGGGGGAGGAATGTGACGACCCAAAATTTTCAAGCATTTACAATCGGAATATTTAATTGATTTCAAATATTCAATATGATAATTTTAACTTGAATTTCGAATATCACCATTTATTTGATAATTTAAACTATTGAAATAAATAATTCAAAGTTGGGTAACTTGTTGAATCTAGAATTTTAAGTCTGTTAAAAATAGTTTGAAGACTTGTAGAATTTATATTGATAATACTGAAGAGAATAGAAGTTATGAAATCAAATTTAAAAATGGTTTGTTAAGTTTTAAAATTGAATCTAACACTGAATGGTTCAGTTTTAAAATTTTGTCGTTTTAAATTGAATTTAAAAATAGTCTTTCGAGACACAGTCTCGGAATCCGACGAGACCAGTTCCATTGGGTCCGTAATATTGTATTATTATCAGATTTTAAATTTGGTAGTGTTTGAAGTTGTCATGTGATCATTCGATAGATGAACGCGTTGGAAATTTAATTGATAATAGCCAATTCAGAATTTAAATATAATTCTTCAACTAGTCAAATACATCTCACATCAGAACTTTTGGAGTTTATTTCGAATCACTGTACCAGTCTCAGCTGACATGTAATATTCCTTTCCATTGTTCAACCAGTTCAAAGTCTTGTTTTAAGTAATAATAAAATAAAAGTAGAAGCTTTCTTTTATATTATTTGCCAAGCCTTGCCTTGGAGGCCAAAAGAAAAATAATATAAACCAAACAGCCGAAGAAATCTCGAAACCCATCTTCTCGTTCGTTCAAAAATTTCGAAAATCATGGCCGAGTTACTTTTTCTCCTCCCTACCCCTTTTCAATCTCGTATAAAAAAATAAAAATAAATATATAACTTAAGCAAATCAAAATCACCGCGTAAGGGGGGGAACTCGAGCTCGCCGTTACGAGGCGATGGGATGGAATTCGCGAGTTCGAGGTTGTCTATGATTTGGTTTGAAGCCTCAGGGTTTGCGTAGTCGATTTGCATCTCCAGGGAAGGCCGCGCTCGTGATTTTGGGTACGACCATCAATTAGCAGTGAGTCGAGCTACTCCTAGAGTTTCGAGCACGACTAGTGTTCGTCTTTGGGCGACTATGGCAGGTGGGGAAGATCGATATCGCGAGTGGATTCGCGTTAGGGCACGGCGAATAAGGGGAGCGCTGTCACGTTTGTGTTGGTCAGGGGATTCAAGGAGGTGTTACGGTTAGCTATGAGGTATATACTCTGTTGTTTTATTTAATTAAACGATTATATACAAATTGAAAAAAATTAGCAGTAAAATTTATGACTGTTTCATAATGATTATATTCATTGTTTTGTCGGTAAGATAAACAAGGAGATTAATGTGTTTGGTAAACTTATTAAATTTTTAGTAACTAAAAATATTTTATTTTAGGAAAAATAGAAATTTTAGATATATGTAGGATCTTGGGAATATAGGAAATTGTATAGAGATTAGTTTTAACCTATGTAAATTTTTCTAATAAGCATGTAAAATTTCAAAATAATATATTTAGGATGAGTAATTAATTTGGTTACTAAAAATATTTGTTATAGGAAAATTAGTTTGAAATTAAATTATTAGTCAACTCAAGTTAATAAAATGGTAATTAATTAGTTTGATTATTAAAAATATTAATGAATCGTATAACTATTATACAAGGTTTTAAAACACGGAAGCAAGCCAGTTTGGAAATAGACTGCAATCAAGAGGGAAGGTGAGTTAATCTCACTCAGTTTAAATTTAAATTTAAATGATTAAATTTAAATAATTGATTGTGGTTGAATTGATTGATGTGATGTAGTATAGTATAATTTGAACTTGGCATATTATGTGATGCTAACGTCTGTGGATGCAGGGAAAACAGGTTGGAGGGATCCAACTGGACCCCTCAACTTTATTTAATTATTTAATATTCTCTGTTCTGAATATTTGATATTCTGTAATGAATTATGTGGAAATATTGAATGCTATGGCTCGTTTGTTATAATAGGGAAATAATGAATTACCCAAATATATAATTTGAGTTTGGGAATGGAAATAAAAGAAGTAAAATTGTAAGTAAAATAATTATAGAAAAGTTGAATAAAGTTATAAATGAACTGGAAAGGAAATAAAGTAACTTTAAAATTTTAATAAATAAATCTTGAGTATGGGAAGGAAAACTTAATTAAAAGAGAGTTCATGAAACTTAAATCTCAATGTTATTGTTTAAAAGAACAAAACATTTATTTTAAATTGAGGATTTAAATTTATTTAAGAAGAATAGAGAAGAAATTGGGAATAACCTGAGATTTGTATATTTCAGCTAAATTAGTTAAAAATCAAACTGAAAATAATAATAAAGTCCATAATTAATGAATTTTGAAATGAACTGTTAAGTGAAGAAATTTATTAGAAATGGAATAAATTGGAAATCAACTTGGAAAATTGATTTAAGTGATTGAGATTGGAAATCTCTCTCTGAATAACCGAGTACGCTTTCAGAGTAAATTTTTAAATATAAATTGAATGTTTAAAGTTGTTTTAAGAAGTATATTTTGTAAAATTTATTATTTCTAATATTTAATTTCTAGCAAGTATTTCCTTTTAATATATTATTGCAATAATTATTTACAGAGTGATTTAGTATTTGTTTTAAAAAGTTCAAATCTGGTTTTATGTTTTATTAAGTAACCTTATTTTCAAATATTCCTATAGTATGTATTTTTAACAAATTAATGAAGTAATTTAACTTAAATGTTTAAAGTATATTTTCAAAGTAAAGTGTTTTAAATTATTTAAAAATCTATTTTTGTGTGCTTGGTGATTTCAGAGGAGATAGAAAATATTTGGGAAAGTTTATTCTGAAAAGAAAGATGATTTTGAAAACTGTTTTCAAAGGGTTGAAAATAGAAATATATCTTGTGAAGATATTTTTGGAGATTAATAAATAATTTGAAAATTATTTATTGGTTGATGGTTGTTTTGTGAATATAATTGATAGTTAAATAACCGACTATCAATATTGGACAATGCGTTGATCGTTTCGAAGAGACCGGGATCGAGATTTATTTCTCGAAAACCACTTCGATCCGGTTTGTACGTTTCGTGTAAACGATTTTGGATTCGAAGATGGAGCAGTGAAGTGCAAGGGCTAGTCGCTACTAATCCTGAGGATATTTCCAAAATGGATGTAGTAGGAATAGTGCCTTCGGTTCCGTTCGAACCCAGGACGGACTTGTATGGACGAATGCTTGCGAAACATCGTCAGGTGGACGATGGGCATTCTAAGTGAAAACGTTCTAAAGGTAACGCTTAGCCTCAAGCCTCATCAACCGGGAATGACTGAAAATCAGGGGATATGCAGCAAGGTTAGGTGGGTCATTCCCAAGCAGGACAAGATATTTCCCCTGTCTAGATGTCCCTTTTTATATATTTCGGCTTAGTGGGTGGTTGGTCGCGCCAACCACGGGGTTTATCTTGTTCGAGACTGTTCAGTAAGGAATGGTTCCGGCCTTGTGTTGCAGGGGATGAAGGTAGTAATCCTCGGTACGGTGATCTAGGCCCCGTACTGTGATAGGTGGTACCCCAGTGCCTAGTCATTGGTTGGAAATCCATTCTCCCTACGAGCCTTGTACGAGTTTTGTTTGTATTACCCACTCTGTGGCTAGTAGCTGGAATTTAATAGATGCAACAATTTCGGCTATTTTATAAGTAATTGTATATAGACCCTATTATAATATCAGAGGATTTCTATAAAAATTGTTCTAGCTATCGTAAGGTAAAAACCTGACATGTTTATTTGTGGCGTGGTTTTACGAGATGCTTTTGTTTTCAAAGGATTTTTGAAACTTTAATAATCAATTGGGTGTGATTTTCTCACGCTGGTATTCCAGGCTGACTCGGGTATTATTTAACTGTAATGCTCGGGTCAGACCGAGTATTATAGAATACAGGATACGATGCGGTGGAGCTCAGGAGACGAGCTAGATGACGATACGTACAGTCATACTTGTTATATATATATGTTCCGCTGTTTGAGTTGTTGAGTATCCATTGTATGTTATTGTGGTGAGCTGTGACTGATGTACTCTGATGATGTAATGTATGAAAACGGATATATTTGATTTTGAGTAAAGATTATTTACTATTTATTATATTTTATTCCGCTGCGATGGTTAGATTCTGATGTTGATTTTGTTTTCTCTTCTTCTACCTCTTCTTCTTAAACCCAAATGGTTCGTATTTCTGTGCAACTTGAGTTGATTGTTGTGGAATAGTGTTGACTCAAGGGGACGGATTTGCGGACTGCTACACTAAGGTTGGGAATTTCAATCAACAATTCATTTTCCTATTATTTAGTTTGAAAGGTTTACGTGATAAATCCATAACCATTTAAAATAAACTAAATTTATTAACACTAAAAATTTCCTTCCATTTATTTATACTAGAATTATTCATTAAATCCAGTTATAAATACCATACCTTTAAAAAAATTAATTTTAATAAGTTAACATCAACTTATGGAGTTAAATTTTCAAATAAGCTCAATTCCAATTAAATTTCCAATTTATCTTTCAATCTTAATTGATTTGAATCATTTATAACTCTGTATATATATACAAGATCTTAAACCTGTACTTAATCGTATAATATAAATCATCAAATGCCATTTTCAACTTATTCATTTTTATTTAACAGATTTATGCATAGCTTAAATTCAACAATTTAACTATGTATGTATATATAAAATATATTTATATCATGTAATATTTATTAAACTGTATCATATCCAAACCATAAAAATCATTTCAAAAATAATTATATATATATATATATACCACGGTGCCTGTATATAATTTTCTATCCTATGGTCAAGTGATACAGATATTTATCATTTCAATCCGCAAATTTAAAAATAAAAATTTGGTTGTATATCATTTCAAACCGCAAACCCGAATGAAATGAAAATGCATGATAACTTGCAGTTTATATAAGATAGAACACATCATCCATTCACCCAATATCAATCATCAACCAATTTATTTCAATCATCATCAATTTAAACAAAAATCAATATATAGCATATAAAATATAACAGGTAATAAATACAGGTATTAACTAACAGTTTATATTCAATAATAAATTTAATAACTGTTTAACTAGCAGTTTATATGCAAATAAATAAATTTTAACTGTCAAATTTTTATGCAATAATAAAATTAATTCACAGTTAATTTAAATAAATGCGATTTAACTGAGATAATGAATAATCATGCCAAACAGTCGTAAATAAATTTCTACTCATATCTAGAATCAATTTAACAAACATAAGAAATTTTAGAAATTGCGAGTGGGTTAAAACACTCACCTTTGGGATTTAAATTGAATTTAAATCCAATTTAAACCCAAAAATTTGACTGTCTCCAAATTCGTTCAAACCAAAGTCATTGAGTCCGGTATTTCAAAACGATCCTAAAAAAAAAATCGCATGTGAAACGGAGTTCGTACGTAAAAGTTATAGCGAAAATTCGAGTTGAGAATCAAAATTTAATTAAAAACAAAATAACTGCTCACCCAACACCATAACTCCACGTCATCACCCCTATCTTCACGCGCTACAATGTTTCACACGGTATCCATAGGTTTCGAATGAAACCCTATCAGCCGCCGCCCCTTTCGCAAATTTCGCCGCCTCTACGCCAACTTCCTCCACGATCAGACAAGGCTGATGAAACCCTTGCCTCGAGCCGCCCCTACGCCCAAAACTCATGACTTCCGGTGCCCCTTTAGGCCGTGCGACCGCCGCCGCTTCCTAGGCCAACCACGGCACATCCTCGACTTGCGGCACAAACTAACGCCACCCAATGATCTCCTCGACGCCATCATCGCAACAGTATTATCCGATTGTCGAACCGTTAACGATCCGCCTTTGGATCGCCTAAACTCCATACGAACGGCCAGAAATGATTTGCAATTTCTCGACAAATGATGAATCGGATTGGAAAATGAATTCCACTATAAAATTACGTTCATCGAGAGCATCAACATATAATTTTTTGAGATTTTTCTGAGGCCTTTGAATTTTTGACTTTGGATTTGATTTTTGAAATTTGAATTTAGATCTAGGGTTTGCAGCCATTGGGAAGAGGAAGAGTTGATAAAAATGAATGCGCAACAAATGAGAACAGATGAAGGCTAGGGTTTATAACTGGTTTATATAGGTAGGTTAGAAATAGAGTAGATGGATCCGATAAACAACGTGTTGAACAATAATTGGCCCAAAAAGCCCGTTTCGACTCCGGAACGAAATTGGGTCAGCCCATATATCACAATAGGTATTTTAAAATATTCTGAACGCGATGGAAAAAGTTTCACATCCAAATTCCATCGTATGAAGAAGTTATGCTGAAAACAATATTTTCAAATTGATTTCAAATTGATTTCAATTAAATTGATTTCAAGGCGTTTCACGTTCGTACGATCAAACGACAAGTCCGATCGCTACGAAACTTGAAACTCTACAATAATTCACTGTTACGGATCCGATGAAACTGGTTTCGTCGAAATCCGAGTTCGTGACCAAAATGGTTATTTTTTTTATATTAATTAATAAATTAAGAATTAGTAAATAAATCCAATTATTATATTTCAGTTTTAGAATTGGAAATTTTTATCACTTAATAATTCTCAAACATTTAAAATGATTCAACAAATTTTTAAATGTCAATTTGTTAAAGATTAAATCAATATAAATCTTCGATTTCATAAAATTCAAAATTATAGATAAATTTCCAAAATTTCCTTTTAATTGAATTAACCTATATTTATTCCATTCATAAATTTCAAATATAAGGGTTTACCATTGGATTTAAAATTATCACATAAATATTTCTAGTTTTCAACTTAAATTTTAAATTAACGTAATAATTACATATTTGATTTTTATTCAATTGCAATAAATCCAACTATTATAAATTTAATAAATTAACTCACTAAAAAAATTCAAATTCTATAATTCATATATTTCATCATCTTGATTTACTTATTAATTTATAATACTTTAAATCAATTCCCATCTCAATTTTAAAATGTAAATTTATTTTACCAATTATAATATTTATCTCACTTTCTTAAGATAATCCCTTTATTACACTCTGAATCCAATTTATTTCAATAAGTTTCAATTAAACGGATTAGATTCAATTTCAACCTTACACGTAAGTTTAGGTTATAATCAATTTATAACGTATTTCTTTCTTAGTTATTACTTTACATACTTCTCGTATTAATTTCACAGTTAATCATAATTTTTAAATTAATGTTTATAATAAATACGACCCTATAATTACTCACATTTAAACGAACGTTATTTCGTTTTCCATTAGTGAAACATTCATTTATTTTATTATTACTTATTTCAAATTCTAATGCTATTAACCAATAAGCGGGTAATTTATGATACATGTTACAAATTTTGAATTAATCACTATGCGTTATCATTGACTTAAAATTTAGCATTACTTACCTTGCATTAACATTGTTACTTAAAATCCCTAACCAATTGCAATTAATATTTTAATGAATACATTTACTCATTTCCGTTATGTTATTAATTATCATCAAAGCACACTCTAATTATCTTTATTGGTAAATGAGTGAATTTACTTGTAACCCACTATTATACCTTTTATATACTTGTATATGGTTATTTTACCCTTTTATATTCTATTATAAATATATGCACACCTACAAATTAAGATTCTAAATCCAATTAATTATTCCATCTAGGTTCCATTACTTTATACATCAACCATCACTTTATGAATAATTAGCATTTCCTATTCATTTTGTTACATTCACTTATATTCACTTTATGAATAAATTGGTATTCCATTTAACCCATTAATTACTACTTTAATTATTGCAATTCCTTATCTAACATAAATTTTGAATCTATTTCCTAATTTTCATATTTCAATTAATTAACACCTTACAATAGTTTACAATATAAAAGGAATTGTACTAAATAAATTATCTATTGTCCTGCATTACTTTATTACCTCCATTTACGTTCAATTTCCATAAATCAATATTTTATTCCATTGATAAATCCAATATTTGCCTTAATTTACTTATTTTAACTTTATATCCAAAGGCAATAATTTCCACTATTATAATTAATTGCAATATATAATTTAATTTGTAAATTTTAATTAACCTTGATACATCAAATTTCAACATTCGCTTTCATATAAATAAATAAGATTTTTATTTCTTTCTAAATTTAAATTAAAATCTTATTAATTTAATTCATTTTAAATATCAAATTTATACGGGTCGTTACACGTAAATAACGTACGGTTGTAACGTATTAATTATGCAGTTAGTTAATAATTATCACTTAAATTCCCTATAGGACAGTAATTAATTAGGTGAAATAAGAAGGATTTCTTATAAGGCCTAAATAATGAATAAAATGAGATGTATGATAATACAATTGGAGAGTTTTATGAAATACGACCAAGTTATAGGGATGCGAGGTCAGTCAAAAGCACACAAAAGTCTGCCTAGCTGATCTTGCTACCAACCGTGTGAATTTAGGGCTAATGTAAGATATCACCTATAATAAGTAACTATAGATGATGCGAGGTTAGCCCAAGGATCAATTTTCTTGGTTACTCTGGCTACAAGTTCCTATGAATAGTCGGGCTAATGTGAGACATCTCCTTTGGATACGGGTCATAACATGAAAGACCTGCTTCGAAGATTGAAGGTATTAAGTGGTTATTTCAGGATTCTCCACTTTCCCTTATATGAAGTATTAAATGGTTAGGATTGGGTTTAGGCACGGTTGAGGATATCTCGGAAAGGTCCGCTTCAATAGAAATATTAAGCGTTTGAAGAGATTTCCATGCAATGTCAGCTAGATAGATACCTGTGCGGAGTCCGCCTTGGGAATAGGTATTAAATGATGAGAGCCTACCACAATTGAGGTCTTATATAGTCAGAGTTCACATATTATCCCTTAAAAGGTATTAAGTGGCTTGGGTACAATCTACCGCATTGATAAATATTAATAATGCTGGTTATGGGATTGGATAATACGAAGGACCTTCTTTGGGGATTGAATGTTTTAAGTGGTTGTTTGAAGGCCAGCCTACTTCCCTTATATGAAGTATTAAATGGTTTTGAATATTGTTCAAATGCAAAATATGTATCCTTATTTAAATTATACTATCCAAGTATTGATATAGAAAAGCTTGAGAATTCTAGTCACTAGACATTGTTGTTCTGACTCCCCATGGGCTAGGGAAGGAGACAATGATCAAGATGGAGATGGCGACAAGAGAAGCTTGTTGCAATAGTCTATTTATCTATTTTTTTATTTTTTGATGTACCCTTTTGAAGATGACAATGTATTTTTAGCATGATTATGTAACGATTTTGTTGACATCATGTTTTGGTTTTTGACATTTGGAATTTTTAATAAAATTGGTATTGTTTATGCTATTATATTTTATCCTTTTGCTATTAGTTCTGAATGAACAGATAAATAGCTCTAATAACAAACTTTGGAATGAGTCTGTGTTTCGATTTTTGAATTGGGATTTAGGCCTGTTTTGAAGCGGGTTGTTACACCTTGTACCTATGGCCAAGAAGATTGTCATCGTCGATTCTGAATGAGTAAGAATATGTTTATGCAGATTTTTAATGGAGTTGTCGGATATGATAATTATTTACTTTAAAAAGGTAATAATGCTTAGACCTTAAGATGTTCACCTTATCAAAAAGTTATAGAAGCATTACATGTTATAGTTATGGGATAGCTCCTGATGCATTTGGTAAGATGGTTTGAATGGTTGAGAGTACCATAAACTTAAATCTAGAAATGTTTTGTATAGCTATCTTTGAATTGTATGGTGAAGAATATTTGTGATCTCCAATGCAAAACGATGTTAACAAATTAAAAAAGATAGGAGCTAAAGAGGTTATCTCGTAATGTTAGGTAGTTTCGACTATATGCATTAAGAATGAAAAAAATGCCCCAAAGCTTGGCATAGTCAATTTATCGATCATTATCCCAAAGCTACAATGATATTTGAAGAAGTTGCCTCACATGATCTTTGGTTTTGGCATGCATACTTCAAATGTCCTAGTTCTATGAATGATATTAACGTGTTACACCAATCACATCTTTTTAAAAAAAATCACACATGGAAATACCTATACATGCAATTTTAGTATTTCTATAAATTCCTATGACATAGGAAATTATTTAGTGGATGGTATATATCCATCGCGGGATACCCTAGTCCAAAAAATTCCAGATCCAAAAATAGAAAAATAGAAATAATATGCTAAAGGAAAAGAAGCTACGAGAAAAGATGTAAAGTGTGCTTTTTGGGTTTTTCAAGCAAAATTTTCCATTGTTATAATTCCTATTAAATAGTAGAAGCCAAAGGCATAGAGAAATGTTATGTGAGCATGTGTTATACTACATAATATGATCAATGAAGAAGAAAGAGGCATGTTTCCACCTTATTGGGATATGTTTCCCAAGGGATTGACCGGGCAACTTAGTACTCGGCTTGACCACTGCTCGGCCTCCCAGGAAGGTTCGGCATCCAAAGGGTGCTCGGCTACCCAAGAACGTTCGGCCTCTAAGGAGTACTCGGTGTAAAGTGCGTTCAGCATTCATAGGAACAACCGGCATCATAGGAACGCTCGGCATCAGAAGAGCGCTCGGCGAACCTAGATTGTTCGACATCCCAAATCAGTTCGGACAAAGATATCGTTCGGCAACCAGAATGCGTTCGGCATCTAGGAGCGTCCGGCATCAAGAGATCGTTTGGCACTGAGTGCAGTTCGGCCAAAGAAAGTTGTTCGGCATTGGACGTCGTTCGGCCAAAGAAGATCGTTCGGCCATCAAAGTTTGTTCGGCCTCCCACGTACGTTCGGCATAGGAATGTTCGGCATCCCCGAACGTTCGGCCAACAAGTTGTTCGGCATCCCAGCCTCATTCAACCTGCATCCCTCGCTCAACAGCATACCTCGTTCGGCGCAAAGAGGAAGGCTCGGCATGCCTCGTTCGGCCTCTCTAGTTCGACGCATAGTACTTACGCTACTTGGACCGAGCTATTCAGCCACCTGGCCCACCAGGGAAGTCCAACCCACTATCGTCTATAAATAGGGAGGTAGGGGCACAGAAAAAGGGATCAGATTTCAGAGAACACTGAGGAGACTCTGCCATTTTCAAGACTCATCCAAGACTTATTTCTTTTACTTTGCAATTGTATTCAAATACTTAGAAACAGATTGTATCTGTTATCAAGTTTGAAGTAAAGAAATAAAGATCAACTTCAAAGTGGACGTAGGCTATAACGCCGAACCACTATAAATCCGGTGTTCTTACTTTCCTCACTTTAATTTATGCACTCTCCTCTGTTTTAATTTGTTTTCTTCATTAATCTCTCTACACAATCTTTCTAAGGGTGTTGGTGACCAATTTTGGCGCCAACATTTTGATGCTTTCACTGACAATCGAATTCTCAGGTTGTGAGGATCTACTTTGTAGCTACTGGATTGCATAAATCTCCCGAAGAAGATCCGTAATTATTCATAAGGCATCTGTTGATTCTACTCAGAGTTACAGCCAACGACTCTACCATGGGAAGACCACGAACAAGATCGACCTTCCAAAATGTAGATGCCCGCGAAACCGCTAGTGTTCAACAACTTGGACCTAACGATCAACAAGCAATTCGAGGCACGGGGCCCTCCAGCCAAAACCAAGCAGAAGCTGTTTCACGAGCAGAATTCAGTGACTTGATAAAAGAGCTTACGGAAAGCAGAAGGCAACTCGCTGAGCAAATGCAAGTTAATGTTGACCTCATGACCCGACTTGCTCAACAGCAGCATCAGACTGCTGGAGGTAGCCCTGTCCCCTACTCCGAAGATGATAGCTCAACTTTAGCTGATGAACCTCCCAGGCGTAGACGCCGCAAGGATGAAGATGACCAAGCAGGTGCTACTGATCGCTCTACTAAAAATCAAGCCCGTGGAGCGGAACCCAACCTTCCTCCTACCATACAAACCCCGGATTTGACAGCTATGGTCAGGCAGTTGATGAGAGAGAACCAAGGTTTGACTAATGAAGATTGGAGAATGTCTAATAGTCATACTCCCTTCACAGATACCATTCTACAGGCTGAATACCCAAGGAAGTTTAACATGCCCACCATGCCCGCCTATGAAGGAAAAAATGACCCTAGACAACATGTAATGAGGTATGGATGGATGATGGATTCAGCAAGAGCCAACGACGCAACTAAGTGCAGGTGCTTTCCAATAACTCTGTCCGGAATTGCCATCATGTGGTTCACTCGACTTCCTCCACGGTCAATCTCAAACTTCGACGAATTAGCAAGGAAATTCATAGAACATTTCAGGATACACGCCACTCGACCCAAGGATGTGATGTCCTTATCAAGCGTGACATAAGCTCCTGTAGAATCACTGAAAGCATACTTGCAGAGATTTCATGTTGCCGCCACTGAAGTGAGCAATCCAAACGACCACGCGATTTTGATGGCAGTAATGCGTGGAGTGGATCCAGACTCTGAATTTGGGGATTGGTTGGCAGGAAAGCCACCAGCTACGTTGGAACGTTTCTATTCGAATGCCCACCAGTTCATAAGGAGGGAAGAAGCTCGGTGGATAAGGAAAGACAAGGCACCAGGGTCCGTTCAGGAGTCTATAAAGGGCAACATCGCCGTGAAAGCAACTGACGATAACCCTGGAAAGACTCAGGCCAGCGTCCGAAATAAGCCCGGGCAGTCTAAGGGAGCTGGAAGTGGAAATCCTGGAAAGAAGAAGGAAACGGGGAGATGGAAGTCAAGGATCCCAACCTACAACGAATACACTCCACTGAATGCGTCTCTTGAAAACATCTACTTATCGACCTGCAACACTTTTCAATACAGAAAACCACGCCCTAAGGAATCAACAAAGGAGCAAAAGCGGACTGGAAAGTATTGCCGCTTTCACGAGTCTTATGGGCACAACACAGACGAATGCAGGCATCTCCATGACGCTATTGAGAAATCGATTAGGCAGAAGAAGCTGCAGGAATTCGTCAAAGATACGCCAGAAGGAAGACAAGAGACTTCAGACCTCGGACGTGGCCCAGCTCTACACCAACCAGAGCAACCTGCTCGAACTATGGGAAGATTGGTTATTAACACAATTGCTGGTGGACCTCATCCTGCGGATAGAAATTGGCAGGAAATGGAGCGATATGCTAATTCCTTGAGACATACAGAGCATGAGTGCTGTTCAAATGTGGTGGATGGAACTCCCGCAAAGCAGCAACGCACGATGCACGACGATATTGTATTCAGGAATAGAGACGCGGATAAGGTGGAAGCTCCCACCATCGATCCATTGGTCATATCCGCAACCATCGGACCGGCATTCGTGAGGAGAATCCTAATTGATTGCGGAAGTTACGTTAACATTATCTTCAAGAAAGCGTATGACCAAATGAAGCTGGAGACTAAGGATTTGAAACCATCTAAAGCCCGAATCCATGGCTTTAACGGCGCAGCCACAGACGCAGTAGGATTTGTGGAATTACCAGTTGAACTGGGACAAGGTGAACGCAGGAGAGTGTGAATCCTACCATTCATAGTGTTGGATGTTGATTCACCATACAACGTGCTTTTGGGACGACCGGCCCTCGCAGATTTCAGGGCAGCCTTGGCCCCGTGGCGTCTCACACTGAAATTCTCGACGGACAAAGGAGTTGGCGTAGTGCATGGCGACCAAGCAACCGGGCGTGCATGTTACGTGGCTGAGCTGAGAGAGGCACAGCGCAGAGAAAAGGGGAAGACTGCGGACAGCATCGTCCGCATCTCGAATTCTGATGATTGACAATTAGCGCCCGAGCCCTGGCTCGGGCGGCATTCTCGGATCATTGGAGACATAGATCCGAGAGATGACAAAGGGGAACCTAGGGAACCAGACGCAACACCGGACGAACTAACAATTAATATTCCAGTTAGCCACAGCGACCCGACACGAGTTCTTAAAATTGGGTCACAGCTCGATCCCCTAATGGCAGAGAATTTATCTGATTTCCTCCGAGCGAATCTTGATGTCTTCGCCTGGACACACTCTGATATGCGCGGGATTTCCCCTGCAATTGCGAGCCATATGTTGAATATAGACCCGAAACACGTACCTATGAAGCAAAAAAGGAGAGGCATGGACCCGGAGAGGTCTACAACTCTCAAAGAGGAGGTGGACAAACTCAAAGCCAATGGGTTTATCCGCGACGCCCTCTACCCGGAATGGGTGTCCAACCCTGTGTTGGTAAAGAAAGAAAACGGGAAATGGAGAACCTGCGTTGACTATTCTGATTTAAACAAAGCATGCCTGAAAGGTAGCTTCCCGCTACCACGAATTGATCAACTGGTCGATTCAACGGCAGGGCACGAGTTATTGTCATTTATGGATGCATATTCTGGATACAACCAAATTCCGATGCACATCCCAGACCAAGAACACACCATCTTTGTCACAATTGTTGGGTTATACTGCTATGTAGTGATGCCCTTCGGACTGAAGAACGCCGGAGCAACTTACCAGTGTCTGGTAAATCGAATATTCAAAGATCAGATTGGGAGAACAATGGAAGTCTATGTGGATGACATGCTTGTGAAGTCACGGCAGTCAAACGACCACATTCGAGACTTGGCGGAAATGTTCGATATACTAAGGCACTATGGGATGAAGATCAATCCTTCAAAGTGTTCATTCGGCGTGGCGTCAGGGAAGTTCTTGGGATTCATTGTGAATGCACGAGGAATTGAAGCTAACCCGAAAAAGATCCAGGCCATCCGAGATATACAGGCACCTAGAACCATAAAACAGGTACAGAGCTTGAACGGAAAAGTAGCTGCGCTCGGTCGATTCATATCCAGAGCCACAGATAAGTGCGTTCCTTTCTTCGATGTCATAAAGAAGGAAAGAGAAACTTCGAATGGACGACTGACTGCGAGGAAGCATTCCGAGCCCTGATAAGACACTTGGAAAGTCCTCAAGTGTTGTCAAAACCAGTAGACCACGAGACGTTGTACGTATATTTGGCTGTGTCTCAACACGCTATCAGTACAGCCCTAGTTCGCGAAGAAGACAAGGTTCAAAGGCCGGTGTACTATGTTAGCAAATGACTGACGGGGGCAGAAAAGAATTATCCCAAGATCGAGAAACTTGCCTATTGCCTGGTGATTGCATCACGCAAGCTTTGTCCCTACTTTCAGGCGCACTCAATCAGTGTTTACACTGACCAACCCTTGCGACAGGTACTCCAACGACCGGAAACTTCCGGTAGGATGCTAAAGTGGAACATCGAGTTAAGCCAGTTTGATATCACCTACCTGCCGCGAAGGACCATCCAAGGGCAAGCATTTGCTGACTTCGTTGCTGAGTTCACCATTCCGGATGAACCAAGTGAAAATCACAGAGTAATCCCTCTTGTCCGATGGAAGATGTTCACTGACGGGGCATCTAACGACCGTTGGTCGAGAGCTGGGATAGTTCTGGTAACTCCCGAAAACCGATCGATTTGCTACGCTTTGAAGCTCGAATTTACAGCGACAAATAACGAAGCCGAATACGAAGCACTGATTGTTGGCTTAAGACTTGCCAATGAACTGAGGGTAAAGTCCATCGAAATCTTCTGCGACTCACAGCTGGTGGTATATTAGGTACGAGGAGACTACCAAGCGAAAGGGCAGAGACTGGCTCCTTACCTTGCTCGAGTCCGGGAGCTACTAGTAAACCTGGAATATTATGACATTTCGCATGTCCCGCGCGAACAGAATAGGGAGGCAGACTCGTTGGCTAAATTCGCGAGTACGGGCGATGCACAACAGATGGGATTGTTCCCTATCGAGACTCTGCTTGCTCCCAGTATAGACATGATGGAGATAGATCTCGTCTTAGAGACCGAACTCGAAAGGGGATCATGGCTGACCCCGATCAAACAATACTTGCTATATGGGGACTTACCTGAGAAAAGAAGCGAAAGACGCCAAGTCCTTCGTAAGGCTTCGCGTTATGTAATGCAAGACGGGATAATGTATCGGAGGGGATTCTCGACCCCCCTACTCCGGTGCGTGGCCCATGATGAGGTAAAACGGGTGTTGGAAGAAGTCCATGAGGGAGAATGTGGTGATCATACCGGGGGGCAAACTCTGGCGAGGAAAATCCTCCGCTATGGATATTATTGGCCGACTGTAAATCGGGATGCTGCAGACTATGCGAGAAGATGCGACAAATGCCAGATATATGCAAAGATACCGAGAGCTCCGCCAACGGAACTCACACAAATGGTTAGTCCCTGGCCATTTTCAATGTGGGGAATCGACCTAATTGGATCTCTGCCTATAGCCAAAGGAGGCGCGAAATATGCAATAGTGGCAGTCGATTATTTCACCAAGTTGGCGGAAGCAGAGCCAATGCCACAATCACCACCAAGAAAGTCATTAATTTCGTTGTACGAAATATCATATGTCGTTTTGGCCTCCCACGGACCATCATAACGGACAACGGAACTCAATTCGAAAACAAGGAATTCAAAGAGTTCTGTCAGAGGTATGGCATTGAGAAAAGGTTCGCAGCAGTTGCTCACCCGAAGGCGAATGGGCAGGTAGAAGCCGTCAATAAAATCATCAAGTCCATATTGAAGAAGCGTTTGGAAAAGGCTAGAGGCAAGTGGGTGGATGAACTCCCAACAGCGCTTTGGGCCTATAGAACTACCCACAAGACCGCGACTGGCCACACACCATTCGCACTGGCGTACGGCACGGAAGCCGTCATACCCGTAGAACTTGAAGTTCCGTCACACCGGGTAACCTATTACGATCCTGCGTCAAAGCAGGATCTCCTATTGGAATCATTAGACTTCATTGATGAGAAACGCGAAGAAGCTGATTTGAGAGCAGCCTCATACAGACACCGAGTCGCTAAATATTATAATGGAAAAGTCCAACCAAGAACCTTTAGTGTGGGAGATCTCGTTTTGAAACGAGTCTTTCCAACCCCTTCGCACATGAATCCCGCATGGGAAGGTCCACACGTCATCGAACGGAGGCTTGGAGAAGGAACTTTCAAGCTAACGACCGTCGATGGTGCGGCACTCCCTCGAGCATGGAACAGCGAGCATTTGCGGCGTTATTACACTTAGTCTATTTCCTTTATGCGGTAGTTGCATTTATTTCCAGTATGCTTTCTTCTTGGCATGTAATAAGATAATCTAGCTTGTTTTCATCAATAAAGGCTTGAAGCCATCTTTTCCATGAATGACCAATGTCTCTTTGTATGATCTTCCTATGACGTGCAATTAAAAATTATGATATCCTGGCTAGCGTACGAACGCTTATAATAAACAATTCAAAATCTCTAAGTCCCCGGAGTGCGGACTGGAGTGCTCAAAGTCCCCGGAGTGCGGACTCGAGTATAAACGATTCAAAATCTCCAAGTCCCCGGAGTGCGGACTGGAGTACTCTAAGTCCCCGGAGTGTGGACTCGAGTATAAACGACAAAAAATCTCCTTGTCCTCGGAGTGCGGACTGGAGTACTCTAAGTCCCCGGAGTGCGGACTCGAGTATAAATGATTCAAAATCTCCAAGTCCCCGGAGTGCGGACTGGAGTACTCAAAGTCCCCGGAGTGCGGACACGAGTATAAACGATTCAAAATCTCCATGTCCCCGGAGTGCGAACTGGAGTACTCTAAGTCCCCGGAGTGCGGACTCGAGTATAAACGATTCAAAATCTCCAAGTCCCCGGAGTGCGGACTGGAGTACTCTAAGTCCCCGGAGTGCGGACTCGAGTATAAACTATTCAAAATCTCCAAGTCCCCGGAGTGCGGACTGGAGTACTCTAAGTCCCCAGAGTGCGGACTCGAGTATAAACGATTCAAAATCTCCAAGTCCCCGGAGTGCGGATTGGAGTACTCTAAGTCCCCGGAGTGTGGACTCGAGTATAAACGACAAAAAATCTCTATGTCCCCGGAGTGCAGACTGGAGTACTCTAAGTCCCCGGAGTGCGGACTCGAGTATAAACGATTCAAAATCTCCAAGTCCCCGGAGTGCGGACTGGAGTACTCTAAGTCCCCGGAGTGTGGACTCGAGTATGAACGACAAAAAATCTCCATGTCCCCGGAGTGCGGACTGGAGTACTCTAAGTCCCCAGAGAGCGGACTCGAGTATAAACGATTAAAAATCTCCAAGTCCCCGGAGTGCGGACTGGAGTACTCAAAGTCCCCGGAGTACGGACTCGAGTATAAACGATTCAAAATCTCCAAGTCCCCGGAGTGCGGACTGGAGTACTCTAAGTCCCCGGAGTGCGGACTCGGGTATAAACGATTCAAAATCTCCAAGTCGTCGGAGTGCGGACTGGAGTACTCTAAGTCCCTGGAGTGCGGACTCGAGTATAAGCGATTCAAAATCTCTAAGTCCCCGGAGTGCGGACTGGAGTACTCTAAGTCCCCGGAGTGTGGACTCGAGTATAAACGACAAAAAATCTCCATGTCCCCGGAGTGCGGACTGGAGTACTCTAAGTCCTCGGAGTGCGGACTCGAGTATAAACGACCAAAAATCTCCAAGTCCCCAGAGTGCGGACTGGAGTACTCTAAGTCCCCGGAGTGCGGACTCGAGTATAAACAATCCGAAATCCCCAAGTCCCCAGAGCGCGGACTCGAATACAAATGACTCGAAATCTCCAAGTCCCCGGAGCACGGACTGGAGTACTCGAAGTCCGGTATATAGACTTAATTACAAGCAGTTCAGACCTCCGAGTTCCTTGAATAGGAGCTACGACGCAAATGACCTGGATATGTCAAGTCCCCAACATACGGGCTATGAAATATTCTAAGTGCTTGAAGCACCAAGTGGAGGTTGATCAAATCCAGGGAAGCTCCCAAGCTATGTAAAGACGAACCAAGAAGTCTAAGTTACCCATAGCAATTCAGATTTCAATCACAACCATAAAAGAAACTGAATAATAAAAGTCTTTTGAGAAGACAAAAGTGAAGATCAAATTTTATTCGCAAGAAGCTTATTTACACAGTCTACAAAAATTAGTACATGACTCGAACTAGTTCTCGTTGAACGGGGACGACGGTCATTTCTTGTGTTTCTTTGACTTCTTCCCGGATGGTTCCTTCCCAGGGCGCTTACTCTTGGAATCCTTCCCTGACTGAGAGGTGACGACCGAAGACGTAGGGGGAACATCCATGGGCTGGGACTTGCTAGGAAGAATGACCTTCAATGGTTTGTTCAGAGGATCGTCCAGGTCCACTCCACGCGGCTTGACCTTGACTGAGGTCGTATCTCTTTTCTCTTTCTCGAGTCGTTCCTTGATGCTCAACTCGAATGTGTGCTCAGAGGCGCATGTGATGTCTATTTCAAAACTCTCTGAGGAAGATTTGGATTTGCCTTCATCAAGCGCCCCGATTACTTAAGCATCTGGACCAGGATCCCCGCCAGCTTGAGTAGCGTCACTCGCCTTTTTCTCCACCTCCTTGGTGGCATCGCTCCTCGGAGTGGGCTCGGGGTCAGAACAGCCTGCGCAGAAATCAGAACAAGTGTTAGAGCACAACAACTTCTGGGGGAACGAGAAAGATCTTTGTGAAGCACAGAGGTTACTCACCAGACGCCGGTGGGTTCTCAGTCATCAGGGGGGTCTCACCCTCCGGGATGGGAGATAAAACATGAACGCCAAGCCCGGGGGCTTCCGGGTCATAACCAACGTGCTGCTCGAAGGGGTCAAGTGTCGACCGACTGGTCGGTTGGGTAGGCACGTGAACTGGGGGCACAACGCCGGAAGGGTCCGTAGCCACCTCTTTCCCTTTCTGGAGGGTGAACCTTTGTTGTAGAGGGCTTTAGCCGCCAATAAATCTGAAGGCTCCTTCCCCCTCAGGAATTCTTTTATCAATGCTTCTTCGTCGACCTCATCGGCGCCGCTCTCAACCTTCCTGATCTGAATCAGGGTCTCCCATGCCTCGGCCAATGACTCAAGGTAGCCGTCGCCCAGAAAAGTTAGATCTCGATGCATGAGAACTCGGGCATTGAACTCAGCAATGAGCGGGTCGAATTCGGTCTTTATCTCCTCCCTGCCTTCTTCCCTGGCCGCCTCGAGGCGAGAGTCGATGTCGACAGTTGCTGCCCTTTTACCTTCCTCACGGGCCTCATTCCTCAGTGCCTCGATTTTGGAGAGATCGTCTTCAAGTTTCCCCTTTAAGAGCCGGGTGGCGACGATCTCATCACAATAGTGCTACGCCTCAACCTGGGCGGCCACTTTCTCTTCCTTCTCCTTATTGAGTTGCTCCTCGAGCTCCTTAACTCGCCTATTAAGCACATCTCGCTCCTTCTGAACGGAGTCTTTCTCCAAAGCTAATGCCCCACACCGTTGAACCGCTTCATCGAGCTCTTTCTTATGAGTAAATTCAAGGCGGGAAACAGCCTCGGCGGTGTCCTTAGCGCTCTGACGAGTAGCTTCAAGCTCAGATTTATAGGTGGCAATTTCTTCATCCTGGGCCTTAATGATATCCCTGTCATGGATGGCCTCGAGTTTCAGATGATCGATTTCGTGCTGGCGCTCCATAGAGACTTCAGAAAGTTTCTCAGCCAGATGGACGAACGCGTCATGTTGCACGTAGACGTCATTGGTACAGGCGATAGCATTTTGTTTGACATCTCCGGGAATAGGGTGAATCACCGGGAGGAACTTTAACCCATCAAAACAAATCTTCGGAAACTTAGCCTTAAGTTCTTTTAATCTCTCTGACACTGTCGGATCTGTTAAGGGAGCGGGAGGAGACGGCTTTGAAAGTTCGCCCTTCCTATGAGAATCTCGGGAGTGCCGGGTAGAAGAAGAGTCAGAGTGTTGGTCCCGGGGAGCATCAGAATGCGACCTCTTATGGACACGTTTGTCTTTGCTTTGCTCCTGATAAGAAGAGGTCTCCTGGCGGTGCTCGGGCTGATAATAAGTTTTCTTCCGGGATGACGAGTCCCGGGCATGATAATCTCGGTCGCTGTCACTGTCTCTGTCTCGGCGCTTCCCGAGGCCCGAGTCCCGACCAGACTGGCGCAAAGTCGACGAACCGCGAAGGCGGTCGTATCCGTGAGAGCGCCCCATGTCACCTGCAATCAAACAATAGCGAATTAGTTAAAGAGCAGAATGATAAAAAAAAGTAGGTGTAAAGTGAAAAGCATGTGTCTATGTGTGTCCTAGTGCCACCCCCCGACGGACCAGTGGCTTTGCTAACGGGAGTCTTTTCCCCTTGGATCGGGGCCGGGACGCCCGCATCGCCCCTGACGAGCGAGCGAAACTTAAACAGCTCCGGGTCGTTGAAATCATAGGTGAACAAGTCGTCGGGAATGGAGAGGTTCGATAAGCCCTTAAGAGAACTTTCAACGCGCTGTGAAGAAGCCTCTTTCTCTGGCTGAATAGGCGTAACTTCGGAAGTCCCACCAACTTTCTCCTTCCTCGACTTGCACGCCAGTTTCTTTTTCCCTTTTGAAGGGGAAGATGACGTTTCAATATCATGAACTTCGGCTGCAGAGCCTAAATCCTCACCTTGCTTTTCAGGTGGCTCGCTTGGAATTTCCCCTTCTTCCGGAGCTTCAAGAGAAGGGCGAACGGATGATTCAGGCAGTTGTTTCCCTCTGACGTGTACGGGCTTGGGAAGCGAGGCGCCCTCTGAAAGACTAACCCGGCGACCAAGGGCTAGCAAACCAAACTTTGATAATGACTCATTGGAAATGAGGGCTCGGATATCTCGCTCTTCAGCAGGAAGAGCTCTAATGGCGTCGACAGCATCGGAGTACCCCCGGCCCTCGGGACGTGGGACGAGATCTGAAAAAATAGAACAATGAGTTAGGAGAAGTTCAACCTCGATCGGGAACGGACATCAACTCAGAGAAGGGACTTACTTCCTTCAACCCACCGTCTCGCAAAGCCTTGGGGGCAGCGCACGTAAAACCACTCCTGTTTGTACAGGGCGAATTTGCTATTCCACGCGCTAGTGAAAAGTTGGCACTTC
This sequence comes from Allium cepa, assembly GCA_030765085.1. Classification (NCBI taxonomy): domain Eukaryota; kingdom Viridiplantae; phylum Streptophyta; class Magnoliopsida; order Asparagales; family Amaryllidaceae; genus Allium; species Allium cepa. The sequence goes on from CM060939.1 coordinate 624,558,340, forward strand.
CGATGTGGCTCAAGAAACATGTAAGAGGGGATTTCTCGCCGTTTCTTGGTCATATAGATGTACCTTATATCGCCGGGAGTTGGAGGCCTGGAGAAGACGGCCATGAAAAGCATGTACGTGCCATAAATGAAAGCGTGACCATTTGGATGAAGTTGAGACGGGGCGACGTCCAGATACTGCAGCACGTCGCGAAGGAATAGATTAAAAGGTGGCACGCTACCGACCCAGCACATGAACTTGCTACACGCCGTATATCCCGCTGGGGGCAGATGTGGGCGGTCATGCCCCGACGGAACGAGCACATCAGCAAATGGAATGCCATGAATAGAGCATATCCGCTTAAGAGCGGCCTCAGTGACTCTCGAAGCCTGTGAGTCAACTAGGTCATCCAGTAAAATCGACGATTCCAAAGTATCGGGAGCCCAGTCATGAGCGGGAGAGACTGACGGATCAGTTGTGTCGGGGGCCGTTCGCTTAGAAGACGGCCCGGGTTTGTCGGAAAGTGTAGCAGAACTGGATCTTTTGGACATCTTGAATAAATAGAAGACCCAACCAAGCACCTGTGTGAACTATACTCGAAAAATAATCGACGTTAGAATTAACAACGCAGATAACCCCCCGTGTGGTGTGTGAACTAGTGCAATCAATCGTGCATAAGCATTTAATATAACGTCAAGCCTAAAAACATCGCTTCCGAAAACCGTCATCGCTGACCGTCTTCGAAAGCCTTCTGGATAACGACTGCAATAAGACACTAGAGGCAATTGTCTGATTATAACAAGTAAAGACCAGTTATGAAATTGGGCAAGGAGAGTATATTCGGCATCTATGTTTGGTCCGACATCTATGTTTGTCCGGCCTAAGCTACGTTCGGCAGTTATTTTTGGTTCGACATCTATGTATGTCCGGCCTAAGTTATGTTCGGCAGTTATGTTTGGTTCGGCATGGTCAGTTTGGCATCTATGTTTGTCCGGCCTAAGTTATGTTCGGCAGTTATGTTTGGTTCGGCATGGTCAGTTTGGCATCTATGTTTGTTCGGCTTAAGTCATGTTCGGCCAGTAGAGTATGTTCGGCACTTATGTATTGTTCGGCTAATATCGCTCGGCACGATTGGTTCAACATTTATGGTTGTCCGGCATTGCCATGGTTCGGTACTGTCCGTTCGACCGAACTGACGTTCGGCAAAGCAATCGTTCGGCCAAACTCCCATACGGCCGAAACAACATTCAACATCCTCCAACGCTCGGCACTCCTCCCATATTCCTTCTTCCACCTGGTTCGGCACAGGAAAATTATGCCGAACTACAACGTCTCTCCCAAGCAACACAAACCCTATGTGGTGATCAACCCTCACCACTCCTCCCTGCCTCAAGTTGCTCGGCCATGGGAATATCCAAATCAAGGTTTGGATCGTCCACCCGCATAACCCGTACAACCTCCATTCTAGCCTAAGCCAATTGTTCGAAACTTAGGGAAAGAAGTTAGATGAAGGGATTTTACCTAATTCGTGGATCGAACGTTAGAAAGGGCTGAGAAGAACGAAGAGTCAAATGGCAGGGGTATTTCGAAATTGCAGTGGTGGAAGCAAAGTAAAGAAAAGAGGAGGAAGAAGAAGGAGACGGGTTTTATAGGGGGAAGAGGAAGTCGAAGAGGTTCTGACCGGCTCTACCGGTCAAAACAATATCGACCGTCCACCTCAGTTCGTGCGGCTTGGGCTAACTTGGATCTTCCAGCACTTGTCTCGATCGGCTCGATTGGTCTGCATACAAAGTCACACAGGGTAATGTATATCGTTCGGCTTTTTCCTACTACGCCCGGCCTTCCCTACTGCGTTCGGCCAAGAGAGCTTTAAAACAAGGATGATGACCAAGGTTTGATCAAAGCATATCACGTTCGGTCACGAAACACACTTTGGGGGGCAAGTATTTCCCAAGGGATTGACCGGGCAACTTAGTACTCGGCTTGACCACTGCTCAGCCTCCCAGGAAGGTTCGGCATCCAAAGGGTGCTCGGCTACCCAAGAACGTTCGGCCAAAGTGAACGTTCGACCTCTAAGGAGTACTCGGTGTAAAGTGTGTTCAGCATTCATAGGAACACCCGGCATCATAGGAACGCTCGGCATCAGAAGAGCGCTCGGCGAACCTAGATTGTTCGACATCCCAAATCAGTTCGAACAAAGATATCGTTCGGCAACCAGAACGCGTTCGGCATCTAGGAGCGTCTGGCATCAAGAGATCGTTCGGCACTGAGTGCAGTTCGGCCAAAGAAAGTTGTTCGGCATTGGACGCCGTTCGGCCAAAGAAGATCGTTCGGCCATCAAAGTTTGTTCGGCCTCCCACGTACGTTCGGCATAGGAACGTTCGGCATCCCCGAACGTTCGGCATCCCCGAACGTTCGGCATCCCCGAACGTTCGGCCAACAAGTTGTTCGGCATCCCAGCTTCATTCAACCTGCATCCCTCGCTCAACAGCATACCTCGTTCGGCGCAAAGAGGAACGCTCGGCATGCCTCGTTCGGCCTCTCTGGTTCGGTGCATAGTACTTACGCTACTTGGACCGAGCTATTCAGCCACCTGGCCCACCAGGGAAGTCCAACCCACTTCGTCTATAAATAGGGAGGCAGGGGCACAGAAAAAGGGATCAGATTTCAGAGAACACTGAGGAGACTCTTCCATTTTCAAGACTCATCCAAGGCTTATTTCTTTTACTTTGCAATTGTATTCAAATACTTAGAAACAGATTGTATCTGTTATCAAGTTTAAAGTAAAGAAATAAAGATCAACTTCAAAGTGGACGTAGGCTATAACGCCGAACCACTATCAATCCGGTGTTCTTACTTTCTGCACTTTAATTTATGCACTCTCCTCTGTTTTAATTTGTTTTCTTCATTAATCTCTCTACACAATCTTTCCAAGGGTGTTGGTGACCAATTTTGGCGCCAACAGGATAATACAGCCATGGTTGTTGCTAAGAGAGATCCAAACATTACAGATGTTTTCTTGAGACATTTCTATAGAATTAGATCGATATAAAACATGAAAGCTTCAAGAAGACCTAGTTGAGCGTTTGTGGCATTTGAAGGGAAATCGTTGATGTAATCCATTGCGTTAGCTATGTAATATTATATCGTGTAATGTATTGGATAATGGTTATTGTACTATTTACATTGTGCAACAATATGAAATATTATTTATTGGCATTCAACAATTATATTTTCTTTTATTATAGTGTTCAATGACCTTTATGGACAGTGACTAGTCCATTGTATTGTTTAATCAATTCAACTTATAGCTTTTTTGACATTGTAATGTCTAACCTCTTTTATGGATAGTGATATGTCCTATCAATATATATTTTAGTTGTGCAATCTTTTAGCTACTTAAGTTTTCAATCACCTTTATTTAAAGCGTGTATGAGTATGTTCGCAAACATCTCCCCATGCTGTTTTTCAGAATCCTCTGTATTAATCTGCATTCTGAATGATTGTTATATGCTTCGTTGAAGTTAACCCAAAATTCTTGATCAATTTCTTCTTCTATATGAAGACTTTTGCCTATTTGTATGCTTTTATCAATAATAGATAATCTGTAACGACCCGTAAAATTCAATTATTAAAATTGGTTAATTTAATAAGATTTTGTAATTAAATCTAGAAAGAAATAAAAAAACTTTATAAAATTAATAAAATAGTTTAAATTGTTGCACTTGGGTATAAAATATAAAATAAGTAAATATGTGTAAAGTGCTGTATAACTAAGGGTATTTGTATATAATTAATAGTAATTGAATGAATTCGGCATTATGTATGTAATTATAAAATTTGGTTGAAGTATGATAAACTTAAGTGTAACCTTGGCTTGTAAACAATTATTGTAAGTTACCTGTTTAATTAGTTGCCTGAATTGGAATGGAAAATAAAATTCTAATAAAAATAATTAAAGGCTATATTAATGGGAATGAGAATGTGTTAAGTAAATGCAAGGTAAACAATACTAATCAAGGTTAATAAATTTATGAATTGAAGGGAATACGAATTAATTAAAATAAATCTAAATGTTATGTTTGACTATAGATTGATCAAAAGTGAATGAAATTAGTATTATGTAAATAAATGATAACTTTGATTTGTAAGTAATAAAAGCCGGTTTGTGTGACTAAAGGTTACGGTAATGATTATTGAATGTTACCTATTTATTTAGCTTTTTAATTGAAATTAAATTTTAATAAATGTAAATAAATGTTACATTAATGTGAAATGAAATCCCAATAAAGGAAGTAATGCAAATATTATATTTGGAAAAATTTCAATATAAGTGGAAAATATAGTTAATGCACAATGGCAAGATTTTTATTAATTTTATATAGTAAATTGGTAAATAAATTTTAATAAATACAATTAAATATTTTGTTAATGTAAATTATGATATATTTGAAAGTAATGTCAATTCTATCTATAATATGACTATTAGTTGTATTAAAAGAATGGAAGGCAGGATTTATTAATTTATTGGAATTTAATTTATGCTAATAGGATTAATTGCAATTAAATGAAATTAAATATTTAAATATTACATAAATGGAGATTTAGATGAAATTTGAGAATATTAATGCAATAAACCATAAACCAATGTCAATTTTATCTAATTGGGGATAATGGATTTGAATAGCAAGATTTTAAATCAAATTAATGGATTTATTGGAATTTCAATTGATAATTAATGAATTTATTAAAATTGAAGTTGATTACGGTAATGGGTAAATAAATTTAACTTTGAATTGACATCTAAATTTGTTTCAAATTCGTATAAATGATTAAGTAATATAAAAGTGATAAAAATTGTCAATTATAGAGTTGAAATTAAAAATTGGATTTAATTAATAGATTATTAATTTATTTAATTAATGTAAAAATAGCCATTTCGGCCAATAACTCGGATTTCGACGAAACCAGCTTCATCGGAACCGTAATGGTGAATTATTGTAGGATTTCAAGTTTCGTAGCGATCAGACTTGTCGTTTGATCGTACAGACTCGAAACGCCTTGAAATCAATGAAATCGAAATCAATTTGAAATAATTTGATTTTAGCATAACTTCTTCATACGATGGAATTTGGACTTGAAGCCTGTTCTATCACATTTAAAATATTTTAAAACATCTATTTTGATATATGGGTTGACCCAATTTCGTTTCGGAGTCGAAACGGGCTTTTTGGGCCTTTTTATCGTTTAACGCGTATACCAATCGGGTCCACCTATTCTATTTCAGCATTGTCTATAAATACCATGTTATAAACCCTAGCCTACTTCTATTTCTCATTTGTCTATGTGTACAATTCCTCTTCACTTTCTCATTTCAATGGCAGACAATTCCAAATCCAATTGCAATTCAAAAATCAAATTGAAATTTCAAACTCGTCAAAAAAATTCAAAAAAATTATCTATCGAAGCTCTCGATGTACGCATCTCAGATCTGCTGTTCGTTTTTGGATTCGAAGTATCGTTTGATCAGAAAAGGATGAGGAAGCTCGACCGTCCGTTATTTGGGTTTCGGAGTGGACGGTGGATCTTCATCTTGATGACGATCGGAGGTTGCAGCGTGGTAGAGGACGATGTGGGGGGCCGATCCATACGGTGAAGTCATGTCATTGGTTGTTGGATTCGCTGGAAAATGGTGATTACACAGCCGGAGAGGGGTCTCGGCCTGGGGCGTTTGGCGACGGCACGCGCCGTGAGATGGGGTGGGGACACTCGGCTCGGAGAGGCAGTGGCGGCGGCATACTCTGATCTACCTAAAAACGCGTGTGGCGGCGACGAACCATGGTCAAACATTGATGAAGACCGACGGTGCAGTTTCATTCGAAATTGTAGGGTTAGGGTTGCGCGTTATTTTCTGGAACGAGATGGCATAGGTGATGACGTGGCTCTGGTATAGTTTATTTAATTTAATTTAATTTAATTTTTGATTTTTCAACACGTTTTAGTACAATAACTTTTACATACGAACCCCTATTCAGACGCGGTTTTCTCCGCTAGGTTCGTATTGGAATTTCGGTTATTTTGGTATTAGTTTGGACGAATTCTAAGACTGTTCAATTTTTGGGTTTAAATTGGATTTAAATTTAATTTAAATTCAAAAGGTGAGTGTTTTAACCCGCTCACAACTTCTAAAATTTCTTATGTGTGTTAAATTAATTTATAATATGATTAGAATTTTATTTATTGCCGTTTGTTATATTTTATCATCATTCCAGTTAAATTGAATTTATTTGGATAAATTGTTATTTAATTTATTTTTGCATATAAACTGCCAGTCAAATTAATTTATTATGGAATAATAAACTGCCAGTAATGAATTGTTATTTATAAATATTTTGAAATGATTCTATGGTTTTGGATAGAATTATACGGTCAAATAAATATTGATTATTTTTGATGTTATTTAAAAATATTTTATATATAGTTAAATTCATGTATTTAAGTTATGTATAAATTTGTTTAATAACAATATGTTTAATAATGGAGTTTGATTTATTAAAATATGGTTAAGTATTTAAATCATACTTTAATATAAAGGTTATAATGATTTAAATAAATTAAGATTTGGAAGGTAAAATTGGAAATTTATTTGAAATTGAGCTTGTTTAAGAATTTAACTCCATAAATTGATGTAAAATTTATTAACTTGAAATTTTAAAAGGTATGATATTTATAACTGGATTTTTATTTCAAGATGAATTAAATGAATGTTTCTAGTATAAATAAATTGAAGAAAATATTTAGTTATTGGAAATTTGAGTTTTATTTAAATGATTATGGATTTATTATGCAAATATTTCAAAACTAAATAATAGGACATTGAATTGTTGAACAGTAATTTCCAACCTTAGTTTTGAAATTGGTTAATACTCAAAGTTTGAAATATATTGAAATTAAAGTGGTTTATTGAAACTGAAAGTGAGTTGAAAATTTATGAATTTGGATTTAATTTAAAGTGAATAAAATTTTGAAGTCGAGGAAATTATTTTACTTTATAAAATAATTTTAAATTCAAACTATTTTATTTTATATACTATTTAAATATCCAACTATTTAAGTTTTGTAAGTTATGGTTTTGAAGCTATAAAATTCGAAGTATTATGTTTTGAAAGGTTATATTTCAAGCGTTTGGTTTCGAAATATTATAATTTTGGAAGTGCTATGATTCTTTGAAAAGAGTTATATTTGAAGTAAAAATGATATTATATTGATTTGGGTTTTTATAAAAATGATATCATAATGATTTGGGTTTTTGAAATGGAAAGGATATCGTATTTATATGGTTTTGAAATGGATAGTATATTTTGGTTTTGAAGTATAATTATTTTGAAATGACCGCGGTGTTAAAATAACGTTTGGTTGTTGAAGAGACCGAAATCGGAAGTTGTCATACTCTCTGCCAACTCCGAAAACCACTTTAACAACCGTGTATGCGGTGGAGATTGCAGAATGAAGTAGGATGGTGGAGGCGTTTCCTTGGAGGTAAATACATGGACCCGACTCCTGTGAGTTGGCATAAGGTGGCTAAACCAAGAGCGATTGACGGGCTAATGAGGTAGCACCTTTGATAGGGCACTTCCCTTCGATATTTTACTTTGACTTTTGGATTGATTCGGTGGCCAATTTTGACTTTTTTGATTTGGGGATGTGGCTCGAGGTGGGCGGTAACTGCGCGCTACGCGTTACCACCAGCTCGAAAGCGTAATTGGTATATCTACTCTGGCATATCCTAATTATGTCGTGTCACCTACCCTATCGCGCCTTGTACGAGTTTGGTTTTCTCCCGTAGCCCATGTGGTATCCTCTGGTGGCTTTCCGATCAAAAGGGACCATAATATTGGATGGACTACTAGGACTATTACGTGTTAAGATCTGTATGGGTAACCCCTTAATGCTATGAAAAAGGTAAGTTTATTTTACTATAGACATCATTATAATAGAGAAATATTACTACATAGTAAATAGTTTAACGGATCCTTAGGAGATGTGAATCCCGAGCATCTCTTAAGTTACTGCACCCACGTTAGACACTGGATAGGAGATGTCAAACCCCGTAAACATCTCTGACGCTGTTCCACTCATATTATTTACTGTTGATTTAACTTAAATAAGATCTTTTAGTTCTGACTCGAGTGTTTTGTCTTTTCAATTCGCTCGGGTCAGCCTGAGTATTTCAGGATTAAAGACCCTAGTACTGGAGGACGAAGACGAAGATTGTATTATTATTATTTACTATATTATTCCACTACACCATTGTATTACACTGCATTAATAATATTCTCTGGTATGTGTAATTCTGATATGTATTGTATAAGTATAATCAAATGTTTTGTGAAACAACTTCATGAACTGTTTATTTGATTATTATATTTTATCGTTCCGTTGCATGATTCTATTTTGTTTTTTTCTTTCTCTGCTTTTTTCTTATTATCCCATAACAATCCGCCCTTCTATATGGTTTAAGTTTGACGTGTGTGGTATGTCGTCGATTTAAAGTGTGCAAAAAAGTGGGACTTTACATCTGGTAACAGAGATTTGGTTTAGCGATAAACCTTAGCTTTGTGTGGTCTGACTCTTTATTAATAGGGTAGTAATACCCTATGATGAGTCGCTGAGTGTATATATGAGAGAGCGTATTTGTTAGCATTATAAAAAGGTTTTAACATTGTGTTAATTTGTTCCATTTTGTATTTATAAATTCTGGTTGTTACATGGGACGCTATGACATCAATCGGAATTTCTAAACACTTAATAGGACAGAACGACACAATGTTTGTTTTGAATATAAGTGAATGAAATAATTTTGCCTATTATATTTTCTATATATAAAATAATTTTTTTATAAAGGTTATATTTGGTTGTAACATATTGGTTGTTAAGTAGTGTAATCTATAAATATTAGTAAAATAAGATTGAAAATAAAATAAATGAAAGATTGGAAATTTAAAACTTAAGTTCCGGGTTTTTTGAAAATTTCTTTCAAATAATTTGGAATACAATAATATTATTAGAAGTATTTTCTGATATAAATATTTCAATATAATTTGAAAGAGCTTTTTTTGAAGAAACTTTGAAAGGAAATAAGTTGTACTCCCCTCTCTGTCGTTGGAAAATAATTTCGGTGATGAGTGCACGCATCATCGACGTTCATTTTCAAGTTTCAAAGTAGGAAGGCCAATGTAATAGTTTTACTACAGATTTATTTTGATAAATAAAAGTAAATTTCAAATTGTTTTAAATGTAATTGGATATATAAATTGTAAGTATATATTTATCTATTATCTTAAAATGATTTGAAATTAAACCCGGTATTTAATTCTTAAGTTTCCATTAATTAATAGTTCAATTAGTGTAGTGAAATGAAATTCAACTAAGAATTGAAACCTATAAATGGAAATAAGAGATTAAGTGATAGGTTATAAATAAAATTTCAAGAAAGTTGAAATTTGTAACTCATAAAACAAAAGATATAATTATTGAACATTTAATTAATTAAAAGAAATGGGATAAACTTGTATAAATTTCAATTGCATTCTTAAAAAGCATATACATAACTTACCAAGGATTTAAAAGTTTAAATGTCTAATAAGAAAATGTAATAGAAATTATGCGAGTAAATTTATGTAATAAAAGTGTTCAATAAATTGCTTTTATAAATAGGACTTGATGTTATAGTTGTAATAAACTTGAATTATAAACTGGAATGCTACTATAATAAAATATGATAAAGAGTAAGTATTGTAAGTAAGCAACTAGAAACTTAAGTAAATACATGAAATTAAGTAGTAATGAATAAATGAATATGATGCAACAAAGAAGAAACTTACATGACATTGAAATGAAAAATGAATAGTGTAAGTAATAAACGGAAATAAATGAAGTAATCACCGAATGAATGAAAGAAGAAAAAATAAATGAACAACAAATGTTGTGAAAAAGAATTTATAAGAATAAACTTGAATAATGTTAAAATCTGCTGTTGGTTGGAATTGGTTGTTTGGTTTATGGTTGTTTGGGCAAGGAAACTTTAAATTTGTTTGGATGTATGAATAATCTGTTTGGTTTCATCTAAGACTGTTGAGTTAAAGGATGCACTTAATAGTTTACTTTCCATTATGTACAATTTGAAGTTTTGAACCCGAACAACTATTTGTTTTGTTTGATATGAATGGATGATTGATTTATATTGATTCTATGTGATGGTTGTATGCCTTGTTGCAAGGGATTGTTGGTTGTATTGATTGTTTTTTATGGTTGAAACAACTTTAAATATTTCATTTTATATAATTGTTAACCCTTTTGGATTACATAAGTGAAATACAGGTTATGGAAGCAATTTCTACTGCTTTTGGTTCATAATTAAGCGTTAATTGCCCGACAAATAGGTACATTTTCGGATTACGGTTTATAGCGTTATTATATTATTTTTTACAGGTTGGCATATATATTATTTTGGAAAAATATATGTGGTATATTGTTATATTTGATATTATATTTTCTCTTGAGCTTCTCCGTACAAAGGAGACTCTGGCGAAATTTTCCGTAAATTTTAGACTTAGAAAATTTTAAAATGTTTTCCCAACTTTATAGATTTGAATATAAAAAAGATTTAATTGTTTATAAATCTATATATTTTATTAACTGTTTATAAGTTCATTGTTATGAATATAATGTTTTGAATAATATATATTGATTTATAAGTTCCTCTTTTCCCTTCTTTTCCTTTTCGGAGACGAAAAGTTTTTAGTGGGGGAGAGTGTAACGACCTGTAAAACTCAATGATTAAAATTGGTTAATTTAATAAGATTTTGTAAAGAAATCTAGAAAGAAATAAAAAAAACTTTATAAAATTAATAAAATAGTGTAAATTGTTGCACTTGGGTATAAAATATAAAACAAGTAAATTAGTGTAAGTGCTGTATAACTAAGGGTATTTGTATATAATTAATAGTAATTGAATGAATTCGGTATTATGTATGTAATTATAAAATTTGGTTGAAGTATGATAAACTTAAGTGTAACGTTGGCTTGTAAACAATTATTGTAAGTTACCTATTTAATTAGTTGATTGAATTGGAATGGAAAAAAAAATTCTAATAAGAATAATTAAAGGCTACATTAATGGGAATGAGAATGTGTCAAGTAAATTCAAGGTAAACAATACTAATCAAGGTTAATAAATTTATGAATTAAAGGGAATACTAATTAATGAGAATAAATCTAGATGTTATGTTTGACTATACATTGATCATAAGTGAATGAAATTAGTATTATGTAAATAAATGATAACTTTGATTTGTAAGTAATAACAGCCGGTTTATGTGACTAAAGGTTACGGTAATGATTATTGTATGTTACCTATTTATTTAGCTTGTTAATTGAAATTGAAATTAAAATTTAATAAATGTAAATAAATGTTACATTAATGTGAAATGAAATCCCAATAAAAGAAGTAATGCAAATGTTATATTTGGAAATTTTCAATATAAGTGGAAAATATAGATAATGCACAATGACAAGATTTTTATTGATTTTATGTAGTAAATTGGGAAACAAATTTTAATAAATATAATTAAATATTTTGTTAATGTAAATTATGATATATTTAAAAGTAATGTCAATTCCATCTATAATATGACTATTAGTTGAATTAAAAGAATGGAGGGCATGATTTATTAATTTATTGGAATTTAATGTATGATAATAGGATAAATTGCAATTAAATGAAATGAAATAGTTAAATAATACATAAATGGAGATTTAGATGAAATTTGAGAATAATAATGTAATAACCATAAACTAATGTTAATTTTATCTAATTGGGGATAATGGATTTGAATAGCAATATTTTAAATCAAATTAATGGATTTATTGGAATTTCAATTGATAATAGAATTGAAATTAATTACGGTAATGGGTAAATAAATTTAACTTTGAATTGACATCTAAATTTGTTTAAAATTCCTATAAATGTTTAAGAAATATAAAAGTGATAGAAATCGTCAATTATAGAGTTGAAATTAAAAATTGGATTTAATTAATAGATTATTAATTTATTTAATCAATGTAAAAATTAACCATTTTGGCCAATGACTTGGATTTCCATGAAACCAATTTCATCAGATCCGTAATGGTGAATTATTGTAGGATTTCAAGTTCCGTAACGATCGGACTTGTCGTTTGATCTTACGGACTCGAAACGTCTTGAAATCAATGAAATTGAAATCAACTGAAATCAGTTTGAAATAATTTGATTTTAGCATAACTTCTTCATACGATGAAATTTGGACTTGAAACCTATTCCATCGCGTCTAAAATATTTTGAAACATCTATTTTGACATATGGGTTGACCCAATTTCGTTGCGGAGTCGAAACGGGCATTTCGGGCTTTTTTCGTTCAACTCGTATATCAATCAGGTCCATCTATTCTATTTCAGCTTTGTCTATAAATACCCTGTTATAAACCCTAGCCTACCTCTATTTCTCATTTTCTGTGCATACAATTCCTCTTCACCTCCTCATTTCAATGGCAAACAATTCCAAATCCAATTGCAATTCAAAAATCAAATTGAAATTTCAAACTCCTCAAAAAAATTCAGAAAAATTATATATCGAAACTCTCGATGTACGCATCTCAGATCATCTATTCGTTTTTGGATTCGAAGTATCATTTGATCAAAAAAGGACGAGGAAGCTCGGTCGTGCGTTGTTAGGGTTTTGGAGTGGACGGCGGATCTTTATCTCGATGAAGATCGGAGGTTGCAGCGTGGTAGAGGACGATGAGGGGGCCGATCCATACAGCCAAGTCGTGTCATTGGTCGCTGGATTCATCGGAAAATGGTTATTACGTGGCCGGAGAGGGGTCTCGACCGGGAGCGTTAGGCGACGGCGCGCACCACGAGATGCAGTGGGGACGCTCGGCTCGGAGAGGTAGTGACGGCGGCATACTCTGATCTACTTGAAAACGCGTGTGGCAGCGACGAACCGTGGTCAAACATTGATGAAGACCGGCGGTGTAGTTTCATTCGAAACTGTAGGGCTAGGGTTGCGTGTTATTTTTCTGGAACGAGATGGCATAGGTGATGACGTGGCTCTGGTATAGTTTATTTTATTTTATTTTAATTTTGATTTTCAACTCGTTTTAGTACAATAACTTTACATACGAACACCTATTCACGCGCGGTTTTCTCCGCTAGGCACGTATTGGAATTCCGTACATTTTGGCACTGGTATGAATGAATTCTGAGACTGTTCAATTATTGGGTTTAAATTGGATTTAAATTCAATTTAAATTCAAAAGGCGAGTGTTTTAACCCACTCACAACTTCTAAAATTTCTTATGTGTGATAAATTAATTTCTGATATGATTAGAAATTTATTTATTGCCGTTTGGTATATTTTATCATCATTCCAGTTAAATTGAATTTATTTGGATAAATTGTTGTTTAATTTATTTTTGCATATAAACTTCCAGTCAAATTAATTTATTATGGAATAATAAACTGCTAGTAATGAATTGTTATTTATTATCTGCTCTATATTGATGTTACTGTTTGAATTGGATGATGATTGTGATAAATGGTTGATGATTGATATTGGATGAATGGATGTTGTATTTTATATTGTTATAAACTGCAAGTTGTTATGCATTTTATTTCATTCGAGATTGCGGTTTGAAATGACATGTAACTGTATTTTTTTTCTATTTTAAATTACGGATTGAAATGATAAATATTCGTATCACTTGACCATAGGATAGAAAATTTTATACAGACACCGTCGGTCTATATATATAAATATTTTAAAATGATTCTATGGTTTTGGATAGAATTATACGGTTCAATAAATATGGATTCTTTTTGATATTATTTAAAAATATTTTATGTATAGTTAAATTCATGTATTTAAGCTATGTATAAATTTGTTTAATAACAATAAGTTAAGTAATGGAGTTTGATTTATTAAAATAAAATATGGTTAAGTATTTAAATCATACTTTAATATAGAGGTTATAATGATTTAAATAAATTAAGATTTGGAAGATAAATTGGAAATTTATTTGAAATTGAGCTTATTTAAGAATTTAACTCCATAAGTTGATGTAAAATTTATTAACTTGAAATTTTAAAAGGTATGCTATTTATAACTGGATTTTTATTTCAAGATGAATAAAATGAATATTTCTAGTATAAATAAATTGAAGGAAATATTTGGTCATTGGAAATTTGAGTTTTATTTAAATGATTAAGGATTTATTATGCAAATATTTCAAAACTAAATAATAGGACATTGAATTGTTGAATTATAACGATTTAAATAAATTAAGATTTGGATGGTGAATTGAAAATTTATTTGAAATTGAACTTATTTAAGAATTTAACTCCATAAGTTGATGTACAATTTATTAACTTGAAATTTTAAAAGGTATGATATTTATAACTGGATTTTTGTTTCAAGATAAATTAAATGAATATTTCTAGTATAAATATATTGAAGGAAATATTTAGTTATTGGAAATTTGAGTTTTATTTAAATGATTACGGATTTATTATGAAAATATTTCAAAACTAAATAACATGACATTGAATTATTGAATAGTAATTTCCAACCTTAGTTTTGAAATTGGTTAATACTCAAAGTTTGAAATATATTGAAATTGAAGTGTTTTATTGAAACTGAAAGTGAGTTGAAAATTTATGAATTTGGATTTAATTTAAAGTGAATAAAAGTGTAAAGTCGAGGAAATTATTTTACTTTATAAAGTAATTTTAAATTCAAACTATTTTATTTTATATACTGTTTGAATATCCAACTATTTAAGTTTTGGAAGTCATGGTTTTGAAGCTATAAAATTTAAAGTATTATGTTTTGAAAGTTTATATTTCAAGCGTTTGGTTTTGAGATATTATAATTTTGGAAATGCTATGATTCTTTGAAAAGAGTTATATTTGAAATAAAAATGATATTATATTGATTTGGGTTTTTGTAAAAATGATGTCATAATGATTTAGTTTTTTGAAATGGAAAGGATATCGTATTTATATGATTTTGAAGTGGATAGTATATTTTGGTTTTGAAGTATAATTATTTTGAAATGACCGCGGTGTTATAATAACGTTTGGTTGTTGAAGAGACCAGGATCGGAAGTTGTCATACTCTTTTCCAACTCCGAAAACCACTTTAACAACCGTGTGCGCGATGGAGATTTCAGAATGAAGTAGGATGGCGACGACGTTTCCTTTGAGGTAAATACATGGATCCGACTCCCGTGAGTTGGCATAAGGTGGCTAAAACAGGAGCGATTGACGGGCTAATGAGGTAGCACCTTTGATCGGACACATCCCTTCGATATTATACTTTGACTTTTGGATTGATTCGGTGGGCACTTTTGATTTTTTTTAATTTGGAGGTGTGGCTCGAGGTGGGCGGTAGCTGCGCGCTACGCGTTACCACCGGCTCGGAAGAGTAATTGGTATATATACCCTGGCATTGCCTAGTTGTGCCGTATCACCTACCCTATCGCACCTTGTACGAGTTTGGTTTTCTCTCGTAGCCCGTGTGATATCCTCTGGTGACTTCCCTATCAGGAGGGACCATGATATTGGATGGACTACTGGGACTATTACGTGTTATGGGCTATATGGGTAACCCTATAATGCTATGAAAAAAGTAAGTTTATTTTATTGTAGACATTATTATAATAGCGAAATATTACTACATAGTAAATAGTTTAACGGATCCTTAGAAGATGTGAATCCCGAGCATCTCTTAAGTTGCTGCACCAACGTTAAACACTGGATAGGAGATGTCAAACCCTGTAAACATCTCTGACGCCGTTCCACTCATATTATTTACTGTTGATTTAACTTATATAAGATCTTTTAGTTCTGACTTGAGTGTTTTGTCTTTTCAATTCCCTCGGGTCAGCCTGAGCATTTCAGGATTGAAGACCCTAGTACTGGAGGACTAAGATTGTATTACTATTATTTACTATATTATTCCACTACACCATTGTATTCCACTGTATTATTAATATTCTCTGGTATGTGTAACTCTGATATGTATTGTATAAGTATAATCAAATGTTTTGTGAAACAGTTTCATGAACTGTTTATTTGTTTATTATATTTTATCGTTCCGCTGCATGATTCTATTTTGTTTTTCCTTTCTCTGCGTTTTTCTTATTACCCCATAACAATCCGACCTTCTGTATGGTTTAAGTCTGACGTGTGTGGTTTGTCGTTGATTTAAAGCATGCAAAAAGGCGAGACGTTACATAATCCGCTAGAGTCCATACTTCATTTGTCGTATTGAAATTTAATAGCTCCTAATTGCATTTGTATTCATATATGTTAGAAATGATACTAAAGATCTAAAGGAACACCATATTAACAAATTTATGACCAATTTTATATAAAGTTGATAAAAATAGTCAATGCCAAAAAAATGTTGAATGATTTGAAAGCAAATAAACAATTTCTATATAACGCTGATTAGAATAGCCAACATAAAAATTAGTTTAATGATATTAAAGAAAAAACAAACAAACAATTTCTGTATAAAGTTGATAAGACTAGTCAACGGTGTTTAATTTTTTGTCCGCTCAAACAAATTTTATACATAAATTGGTTAGAAATTTTGATAAAACTAGTTAATGCCAAAAAAATTAAAATGATTTTAAAGCAAACAAACAAATTTTATAAAGTTGATAAGAATAGTCAATGCAAAAAATAGTTTAACAATGTTAAAGAGCAAACAAACAATTTCTATATAAAGTTGATAAAATTAGTCAATGCAAAATGTAGATGACTGATTTTAGTATAAACAAATAATTTCTATATAAAGTTGATAAGGCTAGTTGATGTAAAAAAATAGTTGAATGATATTAAAGAGCAACTGCAATATTTCTTAAAATTGATAAGTCTAGACTATGAAAATTAACGAATAAAACTAAACACTTTAAAAATCAACTGATAAGACTGGACATTGCAAAATTAAGTTGATAAGACTAGATATTACTGAAATCAGTTGCATCGAATTCATTATATATATATAACATATTACATATAGTCTTCATACTCAAACAAATCTACATCCACAAAACAAAAGAACAAACTAATGGAAAACTCAAACAATAGCAATGTCCTAGAAATGAACTTGTATGATGGTAGTCTCCAAATGTTACTAATTTACTATTGCGGTCTAAAGCTTCACAGGTTATGCCAACATAATTCCTTACTCCACAACAAAATCAGTTACTTACCCAACCAAACATTTCATAATAGTTTGGTAAGCTTATCAATTAAATCCCTCTAAACCCGAACATGTGAGTTCACAACCAATAATTCCTCCCGCGGAAACAACCGAAGAGACCCTTCAAATGTTGCTACAAACAACAAGGCGGAAGGCAATGTAAAAAGAGCTTACAACAAAAGGAAGCCTAAGGATTCTCAATCCAACGATTCTGTTGATACAAGCATAGATAGTGGTAAGAGATGGAGAGCACATGACTATAATGTGTTGGCCAATGCATGGGTTAACGCATCTGAAGTTACGTCGGGACATTTGAGTGGGAGGTTCTTCTATTTTAGAGTAAATGAGAACCACAACCAGAACTCTGAATGCCAAAAATAGAAATCGTTTGAGAGCGCAAGCACAACATGGTAAACCTTGACCAAATATAAAGGTATAATAGTAGAAAAGAGGTGACAGACTAAGTAGTGGACAATCATTTAGGTGTTTGAAAGAATATTATGATAAAATATATCTTGGTACTTATAACTGTGATTTCAATGCTCATAAAGCATTGAAATTCTCTGTGTGAGGCCATGTTGGGCAACTCTCAATGAAGAAAAGGATGTTGGTAAGGAAGACATCAGAGAAATTAATTTAAGAGGCGTATCTTCAAGACACCCAATGGATTCAAACCTTGGCCATTCACACGAATCTCTTATGTCAGTAGACGTAGAGGCGAACAATAGCAATCCATTGACTCCTACTTCAGAAATGTTATATTGAAGTTGCAAATCGGCTTGAAGGAATAAAATCAAGCAAGAGATCGTTGTTGAGAAACAAGGACGTAAGTGACTTGGCAGTGGCTAGTAACAAGCTAGATGCACTTCTAGGTGATATTTTGATTGCATCTGTCCAAAGAAAGATGACAGTTTGTGTAACGGCTCGTAATTTACGTATCAGAGGATTGTAAACTATTATATTTTAATTCATATAAGGCTGTATAATTCTGTAACTTTAGGTAATACCTATTAGTGACATTTCTGATTATAGAATTTTTTTGGATGATTTTACCACTATAAAATTATAATGGCCATAACTTTTGATATAAGCTGAATGAGCATTTGAGACCACTTCCATTGGAAATATATGTTGGTTTCCCTTTCTGTAAAGTGATTATAATAGCAATTTGGACTTGCTGGCTAGGAGATGTGGCTGTTTAAAGATTGACAGTTTTTGGAGTAGCTTAGTAGGTAATTAGTGTGGTTTGGGGGCAAGCTCATTAACCCATTCCGAGTTTGGAGGCTATAATACAATAAATCGTCATTCCCAAATCATTTTCACCACTTCTTAAATGGATCTAAGCTTCCATGAACCTATTTTACACCCAAAACCTTCTCTTTTCTCCTCTAAATGAAGTCCAAATCATAGATTAACAGTAGATTAGCATGGCGATAACTTAAAGATCTTTACATTTTTTACCTTTTTTGGTAAAGAAAAAATCACATCTTTGTTGTTCAATTTTGAATTTGTATCGATTTGCATGCAAAACTTGGATTTTGGTAGGTTCAATGAGTGATTTATCATCTCCCACCTTATTATATTATACGTATATATTTTAACATGTTTTGGATCCATTCACAAAGTAAAAATTATGTTTTATTACTGTTAATGGAATTTTGGTGTTCTAGACATGTTATTTGGATATATGTTTGCTTTGATATATGTTAGGCTATGTTATAGACATAATTGAATGATGATTATTATGACTGGTCATGTGATTTGTGTGTTTGAATGTTTTTTGGTGCATGGATGGTGTTTGTTTGTTTGCTTGTATGGTTAAAAACGCTCGAACTAGAGGCAGGAACCGTGAACTCGGACTTGGCCGGTTGTCTCGAGATTGTTGAGGGTTGAATCGTCGCATATGGGATATACAAGAGTCGAAGAATGGAGTATAGAAGTGAAATTGGTACAAAATTGGAAACAGGAGATACAATAATATTTTGGTTTAGGGGAAGTCTGTTCGATGCTGGGAATGCTCAGGATTTGGGAAGGATTGGCTCGGGATTGGCTTTGATCCGGCATGGGTTGGTCCAAGGGTTGGCTTCATTTGGCAAGGGAAGACCTGACAAGAAATCCTATATGGTAGCTAGTTGGTTTGGCTATGGAAGACCGAACAGGAAATCCTATTCTGTAGCATTTGGGTTTGGTGAAAGGAGACCAAACAGGAAATCTTGTCTGGTAGCTACTTTGTTCTAGGTGTCGAACATAGAGTTGTGTTCGGTTGTAGGGGGCGTCGAACAAGATTTTCAGTCCAGTGATGGTCATTCGGGAATGTTGCTTACTGGATAAATGTTTGGTCCGGGTGTTGCTTAGGGGTTGGGCAATATGGTTTCGGTTTGGATATAGAGGAGGCTGGGCAAGGCCTGAGGTTTTGGGAGTGCTCTGAGCAGGGAGGAGGAATACACCAGGCATGGTTTGAGTTTTCTTCGGGTGTGTGAGGTGAATGATGAAGCGAGGATATGGCACTTCGATGCAATGACCTAGGACTATAGTTCGATGGCTCTACGACTTACAGTGGATGTCTGGAGGCATTCCGATGATGATGATTTAATGATGGGAATTGTGACGATGATCCGCAAGGGCAAGTTCAACGATGGGGGCTTGCAAATAGAATTTTCAACCGTGTTCTATTATGGAGATAACCGGGATGAAATAACACTTGATTTTCATTGTTGAGAAGCATGCAATGGGATTGTTGATAACTCAATGGTTTCTAGAGTGCTTGTAAAGAGGCGGTATATAGGTAGCTCCTATTTGGATTTGCAATCGTCCAGATCTTGCAATAGTAGATTACCTCTGGCTTTTGCAATTGTGAGTCTAGTTCTTATCCTTACAGAGTGGCATGGATTCGAGCACCAATAAAGCAAGGATTTCGACTGAGTCCCTGGTTTGCGATTGTGTCATATGATTTATCATATATCCTATGCACACGAGTGGTTGAAGGGGTTGTTTTTCATTCTATGTTTTCCATGGTTGTTTGTTACTTTAGATTGTCACCCATGTAGGTATTTTGGCTGTATGCCTAGAAACTGGCTATTGTACTTTGATTGCACTACACTTATATGGAAATGACAGTAGATTAGCGTTCATTGACCATTATGTGCTAACTCTTTGGACGCAGGGATAGGTCAGTATGGTTCTACATACCTTATGTCCATACACACACACACTATATACAATTTTTATATTATTTTGGAGATGATGTATTACTCATACTAGACTGATGCCTGATCCAAGGTTTTAGGCTTTGCTTCTTATTATCTCGAGTACTCTTAAACGGGTAGATTAGGGATTACCATCTGGATAGCACATGGAGCTGTTTGGAGTACAAGCAGAAGACTACACTTTCATATATCCATACTTTGGAGCTCATTATCGCATATATTCCATTATGATGTATTGTGAAGCTATGTCGGTACTTGTGTTTTGGGAGACAATTATAGAGTTTATTATTGAGACTTGGGATGTACAAATTCTTTTATTTCAATTTTGTATGATCCGTGAACTTGATGCACTATGATATTCTTATTTATGGTTCATCTAGTTATATTCATGTCTCCACTAGTTTACATCTATTTGATTATTATATTCTATCTATGTGTTGTGAGATGTTCTACAAAGGTTTTATGCTTGGATTTCTGGTACTTTATACCCTAACTACCATCATACATCGATCGGGTACCTCCATAATGCATTATATATATATATATATATATATATATATATATATATATATTAGGTAATAGAGGAGTAAGGTAGTCATCAGGCTAAAAGAGGAGAAGTTAAAGATGTTGGAATCGCTGATTCAACAAGATGTAGACATAAATTTTATTTTGTGAGACAACTATAGAGTTTATTTTGGAAACTAGGATGTATAAACTCTTTTATTTCGGTTTTTATGCAACCTATAAACCTGATGCACTATGATATTCTTATTTATGGTTCATCTGATTGAACTGCTGCCTATCTATTTTACATCTATTTGATTATTATATCTTATCTATGCATTATGAGATGTTGCATAGGTTCTATGCTTGGATTTTTATTACTTTATACCCTCAGCTATCGTCTTGCATTGGTCGGATACCTCCACAGTGCATTATATAAGTATATTAGGTACCAGAAGCAGAGAGTGGTGTTAAATTTAGTATATAAATTGCATTGCATTCACGCACATTTTTCATTCATTTAAGAGAGGTCGATCATTCTTATTACAACTTATAAGAATGAGCCGGCTAAGGAGGAATGCTATTAGGAACTCCATTTCTAATTGAGAGGGCGAGATCGGAGGCTGCTAACCCTGACTTGTAGAACATGTTTGCTAAGACCGTGTGAAACATGGTTTAGAATGCCTACGTTGCTCTTGTTGCGGCTGTTGGTGGTGGTGCTCTAGTGCAAAGCGCCGATGGTTGATTTTCCAAACTAAGAAAGGATTACTCCACTCTGGGAGGCAAACCATTCCTTAGAATGGAATTAGCCTTCAAAGTACAGGATTGGCTGGACACTTGCAAACGCATCTTCGAGGATACGGAGTTGGAGGATGTGATGTAATGGAAGCATGCCTTTAGGCAGCTTCGGGTACGAGCTATGGGGATATGGAACACCATTAAGATTACTACTCCTGAGGATCGGATTACTTGGGGGCCGTTTAAGGCAAGATTTGAAAAGAAGTATATATCGGCTGCTCTGAAGTTGGTGCTCTTTCGAAAGTTTGCTAACTTGAGACAGAGAGATATGTCTATATCGGAATGTGTGGCTAAGTTTACATACTATCAAAGTACCACCTATCTTTTATCAATATCTTGCTTAAGAAGAATGAGAAGTTTATTATGGGCTTCGACGATTATTTTGGAGAAAAACCCATAAGCCATATCGATGAGATCTTTGAGAGGCGGTGGAGATGGTTCTTCAACCTGAAAGTCTACAGCCTAAGCCTAAGTTGATTGTTGCTCCCAAGGATGAGCTAAAGCCGCAAGCTGGCGGGGGATGCAAAAGGAAGTGGGACAACAACAATAAGAAGAATTTTTAGAAGAGTGGTCAAAAGAAGGGCATATGTGAGCCTACTTATTATAATTGTGTGGGGAAAGACCATCTTGTCAAAAACTGTAAGGTAGAAGACAAGAAGTGCTATATCTATAACAAGCTAGGGAATATCAAGAAGAATAAGCATCATCATACCATTTCTGATAAGCAGGTTGTGTCTGCTTACGCTTTGAATGTTGTTCCAGCTTCATCGAGTGCTTCATCTACAAAGGAGAAGGGGAAGAGCATCATTATATAGGGTATGATTTCCATTTTTTATATAGATGTATGTATTTTATTGATATCAAGGCTTCACATTCCTTTATATCTAATGTTTTGGTAGATAGACTGGAATTGAAACCCAAGACAGTTGATTGAACTTTTGATTATTACGCCCTGTTGAAGGATCGATGAGCCTTCGTGTGGTTTGACGAGACTTAGCCTTATGAAGTCACGGATGTTTGTTTTCCTGTGATTGCTTTGTTTTGGGGTTTGTGGGATTTGGTATTATTTTTGGTATGGATTGACTGTAGAAAAACGGGATAGTAGTGGATTGTGAGATTCCGTTGATGATGATAAGGATGGATGATGGGCATAGATTGAAGATAAATTGCTTCCCTAACGATGAGGTGATGGTTAGCATTTTGTACTCGCTCAAGATCTCACATGACGAGTTGTCATATGTGCTTATAACGAGGAAGTATCCAGACATATTCGACGAAGTGACCAAATTTCCACCACATAGGGAGATAAAGTTCCATATTGATTTGTTGAAGGATGCTAGACTGATTGTTATGCCAATGAGGCATATGGTTTTGAAAGAGAAGAAGGGGCTAGAGGTGCAAGTGAAGTGAACGCCCTATTGCAACAAGGGTTTATTCGATGGAGTATAACTGAAGTGGAAGCACCTATAGTATTCTCCACTAAGGTGAGCAGCTCTTTGGGATTGTATGTAGATTAAGGTGAGCTGAATAAGGCAACGAGGAAGAAAAAGTATGCACTCTCGTGTATTGATGATTTGTTTGATCAATTTCATGGTGCTAGGGTTCTTTCTCAGTTGGCCTTGCGATGGGGTTTCATCAACTGAGAGTAGAGAAGGAGAGTGTGTCGATTATAGCGTTTTATACGTCATCTGGGTTCTATGAGTGGCTGGTTATACCATTCGGGCTAACTAATACACCGCCATACTTTTTTGATCCTATATCATTTTTCAAGGATTGGCTAAATAAATTTGTACTCGTGTTCGTGGACAATATCCTTGTTTATTCGAGGATGAGAGATAAACTTAAGGAGCATTTGTGGATTATGCTCAAGGTGTTGAGTAAGTAGCGATTAAAGGCAAAGTTTTCAAAGGGTTGCTTCTGATGGAGAGAAGGGCAATTTTTGGGTCATGTTGTTTCTAAGCAGGGTATTGTCGTAGATTCTGCGAAGGTGGCAACGGTACAGAACTGGGATCAACCCAAGACCACTATAGACGTGAGAAGTTTCCTTTGATTGGCAGGATATTATAGATGTTTTGTCAAGGACTTCTCTAAGGTAGCAGTGTCGTTAACCAACTTGACAAAGAAGAATCAGACTTTTCTTTGGGATGCAAGGTGTGAGCACAGGTTCGTATGTCTTAAGGAGAGGTTGACTAGCGTACTATTGTTAGTACACAAATGCATGTGGTACCAGATCAGGTGCAACATTGATGCAAAGGGGAAAGGTTTTCGCCTAAGCTAGTCGACATATAAAACTGCATGAGAAGAAGTATCTAACTCACGATTTGGAGTTGACAATGGTGATATTTTCTTTGAAGGTATGGTGGCAATATTTATTGGAAAGTGGTTCAAGTTGTATATGGACCATAAGTTGCCGAAGTATCTATTCTCCCAAAAGGATCTTAACCTTCGTCAATAGCGATGGTTAGAGTTCCTAGCCTTCTATGACTTTGACATTTTCTGTACACCCGAAAAGGTAAATGTAGTCAATGATGCTTAGATTAGGCGACATGCTGGCTTGGGAGAAATGTTCTTAGAGTGGAAGCAGTTGGAGTTTATCGATGGTTATGATTTTAACCTCGATGTGAGCTAGAACACAGAAGTATTGGCTAACTTGAATCATACCTACTATGATTGAGCGGATCGGTACTTGTTAGAGGTGAGATGTTAGATAATGGAGATCATGGAAAAGATGGAGGAAGGAGTATGGTCCAAGGAGATGGAGCAGTAGGAGATCAACCATGATGGTTGGCTCCATAAGGATGGGAGATTTTTTGCTGCTAATGTCGATGGGTTAAGGGATGAGGTGATATGAGAGTGCCATCATTCGAGATTTACTATACATCCCGGTGGGTACCATGATACGAGGAAGACATTTCATTGGAAAGGGATGAAGAAGTACGTTGGGGCATTCTTCTCGAAATGCATGAACCGTTAGTTGGTAACGAAAGAGCAAAAGTAGCTGAGTGGTCTGCTACAACTGCTAGAGATTCCCGAATGGAAATGGGAATAAGTTTCGATGGACTTCATTGATGGATTATCGAGCACCAGAGGAGGAATTATATCATTTAGATCATAGCCTATAAAATGATGAAGAGTGCCCGATTCATACTTGCCAAGTCTAGTAGAATGGCGTCCAAATTAGTCGAGCTGTATGTGAAGTGGGTTGCGCGATTCCATGGTGTGCTGAAGAGCATTGTAAGCAACTGAGAGCCTTTATATTATAATGGATTTTGGAAAAGCTTACAAGAGGCGGTGGGTACTGAGCTGCGTATTAGTATAGCTTATCACTCACAAACTGATGGTTTGACTAAAATTGTGAATCGTATCTTGGAGGATCTCCTTCAAGCTTGCATAGTTTATTTCCATAGCTTGTTGGACGATAATATAAGCTTAATAGTGTTTGCATATAACAACAATTATTATTCCAACACTGTTGTGGCACCATCTAAGGGATTGTATGGCTGAATGCGCAATGCTCCTTCATGTTGGTGGGAAGCGGGTGAGAAACTGGTACTTGGGACATGTATGATTAGAGAGACTACAGAGAAGATCGAGATCATTCAACAATGAATGAAAGCTACTTAGGATAGATAGAAAAGCTACATTAATAGGAGAATATGTGACATAGATTTTTCTATCGGTGATATGATGTTTGTCAATATCTCTCCGCTAAAGAATGTTGTTCGATTCGGTACTAAGGAGAAGTTGGCATTGAGATTCGTTGATCCTTTTCCAATACTTAAGAAGATTGGGAACTTGGCATACAGAGTCGACTTACCTCAGAAGATAGTGGGTGTGCATAACGTGTTCCACGTCTCTCACTTGTGGAGGTTTGTATATGGATCAAGCATGATAGTTGAATCAAATTAGTTTAATGATATCAAGATTGAACAAGAAGCTTTGAGACCTCATAGGCCTTTTCGTTTCGTTGGATGCGATATGAAGCAACTTAGGAAGTTGGTAGAGCTGGTAAAGATTCGGTGAAGTGAGAGTGAAGGGTATAGTACTTGGGAGACCAAGGAGAGCATGAGTACCACTTATCCTGAGCTCACTACATGTCGAGACTTTTATTTATCACATTTACTTTCACTTTCGATATCATATAGGGTGGTTTAGGATTCTACATGCTAGGGTAGGCGTAGAACTCATTACCTGCTTCTGTATGCATGTTTGATGTTTGATATGTTTCCTTGTTGATGTTAGGCATGCAGGGTACCTATGTCTGATTTTAACTTGGTTGTGTTGGGGATTTCGAGTGTGAATCTTCTAAAGGGGCGGGAGTGTAATGATTCATATTTACGTATCGTAGGATCCTATAATATTACTTTTGAATTCATATACGATCGTATGGCTCTATAACCTTGGGAAATGCCTATTAATGACATTTCCTATATTTTAAAAAATTCGAACAATTTTACCCCTAAAATATAAAAAGCTGAATTAGCATCCGAGGTCACTTCCATTGAAAAGATACGATGGTTTCTCTTTTCGGAGGTGGTCATAATAGTGATTTGGACCTGTTGGCTTGGAGATATAGCTATTTGAAGATCGACGGTCTGCGGAGCAGCTTTGTGGGTAGTTAGTGAGGTTTGGTGGCAAGCCGACAAACCCATTTTAGGTTTGAAGGCTATAATAGACCAAGGCCGTCATCCCCAAATCATTTTTTCCACTTTTCAGATAGATCTAAGCACCCGTTAACCAATTTGCATCCAAAACTTTCTCTTTTCTCCTCCAAACCAAGTCTAAACCATAGATTAAGGGTAGATTAGCAAGGGAATTCACTAGTGATCTTCAAATCTACATCTTTGGGAAAGAAAAATCACATTTTCGATGTTCATTTACGAATTTTCCTTACGTGCAAAACTCAAATTTTAGAAGGTTCCGGGCGTGATTTATCATCTCTCACCTTATATGTATGTATAGGTTATAACATGTTTTTGGATATGTTTATGAAGTTAAAATTATGTTTTATTGTTGTTTTAAAACCCTATGCATAGTCAAAACGTGAATAAATGGATTTTTGATATTGTGGACATGTTATTTAGATAGGTGTTTGCCTTGATATATGTTAGGCTATGTTGTAGACACCTTGTATAATGATTATTATGACTGACCATGTGATTGCATGTTTGAACATCGTTCGGTGCATGTATGGTGTTCGTTTGTATGCTTATATAGTTAAAAATGCTCATTGGAAAGAACTAAAGGTAGGAACTATGAAACTGAACTTCGATGGATTGACTCGAGGTTGTTGAGAATTGTATCGTTGCATACGGGGTGCACTAGGGTCGAAGAACGTATTATAGTGGTGCGAAATTGGGAACAAGAGATACTACAATATTTTGATTCGGGAAAAGTCTGTTCGATGTAGAAGTGCTTGGGGTTTGGGAAGGATTGGCTCAGGCTTGGCTTTGGTCTAACATGAGGACGGTCTAGTCTAGTGGTTGGCTTCATTTGGCAAGGGAAGACCAAAAAGGAAATCTTGTTTGGTAGCCAGTTGATTTGCCAATGGAAGAACAAATAGAAAATCATGTCCGATAGCATTCTGGGTTCAGTAATAGACCGAAAAGAAATTCTGTCTAATCGGTACTTTGGTCCAGGTGCCAAATAAGGAGTTTGTTCGGTTATAGGGAGTGCTAGAAAAGATTTTCATTCCGATGATGGTGGTTCGGGAATGATGCTTACCGGGTAAGATGATTGGTCTGGGATATTGCTTAAGGGTTGGGCAGCATGG
Source organism: Allium cepa (assembly GCA_030765085.1). NCBI lineage: Eukaryota > Viridiplantae > Streptophyta > Magnoliopsida > Asparagales > Amaryllidaceae > Allium > Allium cepa. The sequence goes on from CM060939.1 coordinate 624,585,911, forward strand.
TTTTGGTCCGGATGTAGAGGAGGTCAGGCAAGGATTGGGGTTTCGGGAGTGCTTCATGCAGGAAGAAGGAATATACCAGGCGTGGTTTGAGTTTGCTTTAGGTATATAAGGTGAATAATGAAGCGAGGACATGACACTTCGACACGATGACTTCGAGAAAATAAAATGATGGATCTACGATTTACAACGGACGTCTGGAGGCATTCTGGAGATGATGACTTAACAATAAGAGTCGTAACGGTGATCCACAAGGGAAACTTCAGTGATGGGGCTTGCAAGTAGAATTTGCGACTGTGTTCTACTGTGCAGATAGCCGGGTTGGAATAACGATTGAGTTACATTATGAAGATGCATGCAAAGTGATCGTTGATAACTCGAAGATTTCTAGTGTGCTCGTAAAGAGGGGTACGTGGGTAGCACCCACCTTGATTTGCGATCGTGTCCTGATCATGTGATAGTAGATTACCCTGGGATTTTGCGATTATAAGATTAGTTCCTAGCCTTACGGAGTGCCATGGGTTCGAGCACCAATGAACCCGAGATTTCAATTGAGTCCCTGATTTGCGATTGTGCCATACGAGTTATCGTATAGCCAGCGCACACGAGTGATAGTGTGGATTGTTTGATGGATGCTACGTTTGCCATGGTTATTTATTACTTAAGGTATTACCCGATGTGGGTATTTTCAACCGTATACCCAAACACTGAACATTTTACTTCGATTGCAGTACGCTTGTATAGAAATGGAAGTAGATTAGCATATATTGACTGTTATGTGCTAATTCTTTAGAAGTATGGACATGTCAGGTATGGTTCTTCATACCCTATGTCCATATTTAAAATATACAATTTTCATAGTATTTTCGAGATAATGTATCACTCATGGCAGATTGTTGTCTGACCCGAGCTTTTAGGCTTTGCTTCTTAATATCTCAGGTACTCTTAAATGAGAAGATTACGATAACAGGTCGGGATAACACATGGAGTTGTATAGAGTATGAGTACTAGGCTGCATTTTCTTATATTCATACTTTGAGCTCACTATCGCTTATATTCCGTTGTGTACTACTATGGAGCTATGTCCCTACTTGTGTTTTGGGAGATAGTTATAGAGTTTATTTTGGAGACTTGGGATATTTCCATTTTTATGATCCGTGAACCTAATGCATAATAATGTTCTTATCTATGGTTCATCTAATTATATTCCTATCTCAATTAGTTTACATCTATTTGATTATTGTATTCTACCTATGCGTTGTGGGATATTCTATAGGTTTTATGCTTAGATTTTCGTTAATTTATACCATTGTCTACCATACTGCATCGATTGGATACCTCTGCAATTTATTATACCTGTATATTGGGTAATGGAGGAGTAGGGTGCTGGTCGGGCTAAAAGAGCAGAAGTTAAAGATCTTGGAAATGCTGGTTCAAAAAGATGCAAATAGAACTAGGGCTTTAAGAGAAAGAACTGAATTGAAGAAGACCTGTGAAAGATGTTTAAAGGATAAAGAAGAGGAAAATTCTTTAGGAAAAGATGTTTCTCATCTACATCGGGAATTTTTGGAGTATGTTTTGGCCAAAAAACATAGCATTCTAAGGGCGCAACGAAAAATGTATCTAGGTGAAGAGGGAAGTCCTGTAATGTGGATAAATTGCAACAGTGTTTTTATTACTAATTTAGTATTTTCTTATTTCAGTTTCTATGTTTTGTTGTGCATTTGTAGTTTTTCTTGGTTTTCGTTGAATGATCAACTATCCTATTATTATTTTCCTTAATTTGAGTAACGTTAGCCATATATATATATATATATATATATATATATATATATATATATATAATTTTATAAAACAACTAAAACCCTCTTATCAACCTAAAGGGCACATATATATAAATAATGTTATAGAAACAACTAAATGGTTAACGAATATCCTGTTTATGAACCTAAACAACTTTTAAAAATCCTTTTTGTTAAATGGTAAAATGAAAACCATTTATGCGATAAATAGTTTTCTGAAAATCGTTTATAACATAAATGATTTTATTTCATTGTTTATAAATCGCCGCTTTAAAAATGGGGGAAACCCTTGCCTATTTCATTTTCACATGCTCGAATTGTCATCGCTGTAGCGTGGGGAATCGAAAAAAAGCGGCGATTTTCCCCATTTTCATGCTTTCACTGCAGCGGGAGATGATCTGAGTGGTAATTAGAAGTTGTAAGTGGGTTTGGTGAGAAGTATGAGTCGCGACCACGTATGCCTACCAAAACGTCATGTAATTGGATGTATTTTTGACGTGTTAGCTTGCATTTTGAGCATATGGATGTAATATGTACTCTTTACTCTTACAAGGCATTCACTTAGCTTATGAGGTTGTAAGGTTTTAATAAGGCATATTATTGAAGTACATGATTTGTTTAACAATAATAGTATCGATTTTCAATATATATATATATATATATATATATATATATATTTATGTATGTATATATATATATATATATTTGCATATGTATTTTGTGTGTGTATAGTACATAATACGTCCATATGTTAACTGCTTTCCAATTTGTGTTCTTAGAATAAAAAGATAATGTTGATATTTTATTGTTAAACATGTTATCATTGTGTATTATAAGTTGAAATTGACGAAAACTACAACAACTGTGCTTTTTCAAAATTACACAATCAAACAATTGGTTTCCTCATCGTTGTTTGGTTATACGACTTTAGTCTCGAAGAATATGGTTTAGAGCTAAAGAGTAGAATGCAAATTAATTTAGCTATTAATCTCTATATATATTAATTATGATATGTTTCGCTTTTATGTTTTAGTTAACTAAATATTTCAAAAACATCAGTAGAAACCGTAGTCTATGAATCCACTAGCTTACGTATCTTATATTAAAACCTAACTAGTACAACCATATAACTGAGGGAACCGACCAATTGATTATACAATTTATAATTTTTTTTAAATCTAGTGTTGTTTTTCGTTAATTTTAGTTAAACCAAATATGTTGGAAAAAATTTGTAATTGAGAAAATTGAAGTTAATGGAGAGAACAAAGTAAATACCATAGAAGAGATTTAAGGTAACATATTAAAAGACATGGTATTGTTTTTGGGGATTTGATAATTTTGCTCATTAAACGTGAACCGATTACGTTGGAGGTATAAATATTCAGGGTATTGATCTAATATTTCCTACAACTAGAAGAAGTAAAAGCTCCTGCTGATTTATCATTGTATATTTATCTTCCATTTTGTTTTAGTGCCAACTCTTTTAATAAGAAAGGTAGATTTACATGTGTTTACACTTTACGGTTATCACAAGGAATTACTTGTTACTATGTTTACATTTTGCACCAGCACCTAATGTGAATCATGGTTACAAACTAGTTGGTTGGATCCAAAATATCTGTTATCATATGTTTCGTATCGGCCATACAAATGCATAATTTTTCTTGTAACATAGAGACTATCATATGATCGTATACATACATTTACTTGTGACAATATAAGTTTATACCTGGTATGTTCTCTTTGTATGTTTATTTAAGATAAAACTTGATACTTTTGAGTGGGATAATAGGTGATCCACTTGTCCATCTTCCAAGGTTGTAAAATTTGTGTTGGTTTCCATGTGTTCACGGTAATGACCAAATAGCTTATATGTTTTGAAATGGTTACTATTGTTCTATATAAAAAAGAAAAATGGCATATGTTTTAGTTTCCTTAGAATGTCTGCTAAGTTCTCTAAATATTACTTTCGGAGGAAAGTAGTTCGTTACTTGGCATGTAGTATCAGTAGACAGATTGGTCGTAGGCCTAAGGAAAGTAGCTGAAATTAGATATTAGAAGATAACAAAGAATGCTTTAGAGGTCCAACTGGATTCTATAAAAGTTTACAAAAGATTTTATGAAGATATTGGCATATACGACTAGTTTGATCAAGAAGAACTTGATTTATATTTGTATTTGGAGTGTGAAACGGTGTTTATTCGATTAGAGGAATTAATGACGAGTGCTCTAGTTTAGATATTTTTGATGGTACCAAACCTTTCACCATGTATACTGGTGCATGTGATACTAGTCTTGGTGATGTCCTTAGCAAGAAGTGTAGGTAGTGAAATATGCGAGTCGATGGTTAAAGAATCATGAGATGAGTTATCCAATGCATGACTTAGAGTTAGCAGCTATTGTATGCGCACTGAATTCATGAAGGCATTATTTATGCAATGAGGTATTTGAGTTGTTTACGGACCATAAATAAATCTCTTAAGTGCTTATTTTCTAGAGGATTTGAATTTAAGACTGCAGCTATGGATGGAGTTCTTTTCATCATATGATTTTGGAGTTTCTTATACTTCAGGGAAGGAAAATGTAGTCATTGATTCTTTGAGTAGGAGACAAGCTGAGGTGAATGTTATGTTCCTATTGTGGATAAATTTGGAGTTTATATCAGAGTTTTATTTTCGATCCCGTTCAGAGTATGCACCTAGATTATAGGCAACAATGGATGTTAGACACGCATGATGCACCATTTTGGATTAAGTTGATGGCATGACACATTATAGGTTGGTATCATAGAGCAGATAGGACAGGGTTAACAATCAAGCCATTTGGATCTTTACTCCAAAGTCTGAAAGGGTTATTTGAGAAGAGACATGAGGCTATGTATACCACAAGTCAAAGAGTTCATAGAGGAAGTCTTAAGGGAGTGTCATCATTCAAGGATTACTATTCATCCAGGATGATAAGATGTATTAGGATGTGAAGAGGATAATCTATTAGCTAGTGATGAAGAGGCAGGTAGTGGAATATGTGGCTAAATGTATGATTTTCCAAAGGGTGAATGCGGAACAGAAGAAGTGAAGTGGGATATTACTTCCACTAGATATGTCGTAGTGGAAGTGCATATCTATGGATTTAATGGATGGATTACCTCAAAGTAGAAGAGGAAATGATAGCATATAGTTATAGTAAGCATGCACTTTATTACACTAGAGTGCACAAGAATGGTGACGACATTAGTGACATGATATATTAAAGATGTGGTCTGACCGCATGGAGATCAAGCTATTACAGTAAGAGATTGGGATCTACTTTTCACAAGTGAATTTTGGAGGAGTCTCCAAGAGACATTAGGGATGGAGTCAATTTGATATAGCATATTACCTACAGATCAATAAACTAACCAACACAGTAAACAGGGTGTTAGAGGACTTGCTGAGGGCTTACATATTGGATTTTGGGCGATCTGGGAAAGATCATCTACCTCTTGTGGAGTACACATATAATAATAGATACCATGCTAGATAATGGCATCATTCTAAGAATTGTACAGAAGGCCATGTAAGTCATCTTCGTGTTGGTGGGAGCTTACATATAAGATTATTCTGGATCTAGAGATGGTTAGAGATACTACAGAGAAGGTGGAGCTCATATGAAAGAAGATGGAAGCTGCATAAGCCTAGTGGAAGTCATATGCTGATAGAAGGAGGAATTGTTTAGAATTTGACGTTTTTTGTAAAGGTTTCACCATTGAAGAGGGTGGTAAGATTCGAGAGTTCGGGGTAGATAGCATCTAGAATCTATGGTCCGTTTCCAATGCTAGAGAGGATAGGGAATCTGGCATATATAACAGTGCTTCTAGAGAAAAAAGCAGGAGTCCAGAACGTATTACACGTGTCACGTTTGCCGTAATTTATACATGATCTAAATGATTTTGATTGCAACTAGTTGATCGGAGGAGGTATAGTTAGAATCTGAGCCGATTCATCCTATGGTCCGATCCGTATTATAAAACATTGGGTGAAATGAATTAAGGACAAATGGTGAAATTGGTTAGAGTGAAATGGGGGATTAGTTCAATAAAGAGTACATGAGAATCTGAAGGGAGGATGAAGGCTACTCATCCTCAACTCTTTTTCGGTATGCTTCCAAATTTGGTTTGGTTTCTTTAGTTTAGATAATTCTAGGATTAGGATTTGAATGCTTTGAATGATTGATATCTAGATTGTGTATTGTTGGATTTGCATTCATATAGAAATATATGCATATATATGTCCTCATATTAGGGTGTACACATTCATGCCCGATCTGTCATCATATTACATTAATATAAGTTACATTAGCTGCATTTGTGCATCGTAATCATAGAAATTGCAAGTTCATGGCATCATTCATACCTATATGTTGTTTATATCATTCATATCTATATGTGGTTTGCATAAATTGGATGCTATGATTGTATATTTGATTGGCATATGCTTGGCGAATGAATGAGTGTTATTTTACATTTATCGTTCCTTATGAATTTCCGAGATGAAATTCTTTTAAGCGAGGGAGAATGCAATAACTTAAGAAGTTGATCAATGTTATAATTAAATATTAACAAAATAATAATTGAATTTAATGTTTTAATAAAATAAATTAAAAACAAGGAGAGGAAATGGCAATTCTTCCAATTTTAGAATTTAACTACGAAACTGGCGCTGTTATGGGGTCCCCTTTTTTGATTCGCGTAGTATTTTTGTTTGCCTCGTTTAGAGTCTATATGAAGGAATTGTGTAGATACAATGTCGAGTTGATCGAGCGCCAAAATTTAGAATTTTGAATTTAACATGATGGTTACTTTCCATCCTTTCATCCAAAATAGAAATTCACATACTCATATTTCAGTTTTTAGAACTGACTGCTTTTATTTCTCCTTCTTCCTCCTTACAGATAAAACTAAAATCATAACATCTTCCCTATTTCTCAATGAAATTGCATGAAACTGGCGGCATGACAAAGCTAGCAAGGAAGGCTACACATTTATACCAACTTGGAGGTGAAACTTTAAAGCACAGAGGCGTAGCAGATCAGAGAGCGAAGATTCAGGCAGTAAACGGTGCATTCAATGAGTGATTCTTGCTTTACTCTTTGTATAATGCAATTTTGATGCCATAAATTATATATATGTATGTATGTATGTATGTATGCATGCTATATTATTGTAGATAAACTTTAGAAATAAATTAAATTCGGATTAAACAAGGACATGTGAGGGAATTTAGTTGAATCGGTAAATAAAAACTAGGTTTATTCTTAATTCTTGTAATTCAATAATTGTATAGTTAAATTGATGAAATAAACTATAAAACCGAGCTTAAAAATATAGGAATAGGTGCTACGGACATTCTCAGGTGGCTGGAGGTTGAGCGAAAACAGCTGGAGGTAAAATGATGATACACTCCAAATCCGCGCTTCGAAATTCCAGGCTTTTCACGTGCACCGGTCCACCTGTGGCCTATATTTCGGGGCTTATTGAACCTGGACTCGTATGGGTCTATATATTTACCAATCCAAGACTTGTTCCGCTTATTTTCAAAGGGCATTTGGACACCATTGATGAGGTAAGTGATGGCGTTATGAATTCGAGTGAATGTGAGTCATGATTGATCATTGTTTGAAACAGACATGTATGTTGTTGTAATATATAAAGTAATGTGATAATGGATGTGAACGCGAATGAACTTGTGGAACACATAGATGGCCTAAGATATGGGTACGTATATCTTACATATAAGGATACAGACCCGTGACACAAGTGGATAGTCCAAGTATTACGTTGCTCCTCTATAGTGCTCCGGCGGACCGATATGAAGGATGGATGTTAAGCAACCCCGTAGGGCGTGAATGTAGTCTAGGGTGTGAGTCCATATTTTATGTGAAGTCAACAAGAAAACCTGTAGGGAATGATACTTGTCCAAAACGTGTTTCCTATATGTGACTGATGTAATAATGGATAATAGGCAGCACACAAGGTGGGTCCAAGGAAGCGGGCCCACATAGATGTGATATGATATGACTAGACGTATATTATGATTAAGTATGATGTGACCAGCAGGACGTATGATGACCGAGTGTTATACTCATATCCTGCTATAGTATTATTTTTGTAGTATATGTAAGAGTAAAATATGACTCACTCATTAGACTCATGTCCGACCCACTCGTATTTTTTCCTTCTACTTATATATCTAGGTTGATGGAGTTTGGAGACGAGATGACATTGGAGACAAGGATCCATTTTTATGTTGTATATGATGTAAATAACCTGGATTTGACTATGTGTATGGTTTGGGTTTGACTTGTATTATACAAACATATGTATTTGGCAGATAGACATGTTATGGCGATGGATGCTATTATGATTATTTTCATATTATATTTTATTTTCTTCCATCATGAGACTTTGAAAGTTATAAAGTAGAATTATATTTATTTATTTTATCTTATTAATGACTCGTCCTTTTTTCTTGAAGCATTGATGTCGGTCCGGATGTTGAACTTGAAGGTATCGAAAAGGAGGGTTATTAAAAGATATATAACAAAAATTGAATTCATACACACACATACACAGAGATATATGTATGTATGAATGTATGTATGCATATAAATATACAAACAATGGACTGACCTAGGGGAAAAACATCACTAACGATCATATATTGAAAAACTCTCAAATAATATTTGTATCTTTATTTATAAAAAAGACTTTTATAGCAGTCCAAGATACATATAGACTAAGTTAATAGAAGTACTCTTGTTAGTATGAGTCTGTTAAACTTTACATATGATATAGTTAAAGAGGAACAATCATTAAATGAAATAAAGTAGTAATAGTGATACTTTATTCAAGTAGAACGCTCATTTTGATGTCTTAGAACGTTGAACCCATGACATCCACATACTCTATTTGAACCGCCATAACTCTAACACTTGAGCTAGAGATAGTTGACAAATATAGTCCTTATCTTTTGACAAAGCTGTTTTTCTATGACGCTCAAGCTCTTTTCCTAAGCAAAAGGTTGAAATTTATCCTTCTCCTACAATAATCCTATGTAGGAATATGCTATGAGTGTTACAAAATAAATAAGAGTAGATGCCATTAGTGGGAGAAGACATTTTTATTCATTAAAATACATAATAAAAAACAAGTGAGTTCTATTTATAGACTCTATATGGAAAGAAGATTACAATAATATCTTTTAACATTTAGCATACTCACCCTTATTACTTGTATACTACAATAGTCCTCCTAGAATATGCATATGTAAAGAGAATAATAATAACTACCTTATTAAAAACCTATATTATGAAAACCCCGTCGGAAAAAATATAAATAAAAAAGAGTGCAACTTTATTTCATCTTTAGGTAACATGTATAATGTTATTATGAGGGTTGATACTTCTGGATCAAGATAATGCCTTATTAAAACCTTGCTGACAAAAACCCAGTGGGAAAAATATTAGTGATGGAAAAGGAGTACATTACAGCATACTTTTGGATGCTTCCTTATTTATAATGCATTATTCAATTAGTCTGTTGATGCAGCCAATTCATACCAATTTAATGCACCATCTTCTGAAATGTTGATTTTGGAAGTGCCTTTGTGAGTAAATTTGTTGGATTATCTTGGGACTGAATTTGTTTCATCTCTATCTTATTATCCTTTTGTAATTCATGTGTGAAGAAAAATTTAAGAGAAATGTGCTTCGTCCTATCACCCTTGATGTAACATGCTTAGATTTGAGCTACGCAAGCCACATTGTCTTCATAAATAATAATTGATCCTTCTGTAGCTGTGGAGAGTTGACATGTCTTTTGAATATGTTAAATTAATGATCTTAGCCAAATACATTCTCATCTTTCTTCATGTAGTGCTATTATTTCAGAATGACTGGAAGATGTTGCAACCAACATTTTCTTTATAGATCGCCATGAAATTGCTGCATTATTATCACTGAATACATACTTGGTTTGTAATCTCGCTTTATGTGGGTTAGATATATAACATGCATCAGTATAGCTAACTAGATTCGGATTATTTCCTATATTAGAATAGAAAAAACCTAAATTTGTCGTTCTATGAAGATATATCATGATATGTTTTATACCATTCCAGTGTCTTTTCGTTGGTGCAGAATTATATCTTGCTTGGATTTACTGAGAATGCAATATCCGGTCTCGTGCATCATTCTAAATACAATAATGCACCAATGGCACTGAGATATGGTACTTCTGGACAAAGTACATTTTCATCTTCTTTTGGATAGTAAGGGTCCTTTTTAATATCTCAAGACCTGACAACCATAGGCATACTAAGTGGATATGCTTTGTCCTTTTGAAATGCTTTAGGATTTTCTCAATGTAGTTTGACTGACGGATTAGAATGCCATTAGTACTATGCTCGATCTGTAGACCAAGGAAATATTTGATTTTCCAAAGATCTCTTATTTCAAATTCTTACTTTAAATAATTTTGTTTCATCAATCTTTTCTGGAGTCCCAATCAAATTTATATCGCCAACATAAATTGCTAAAATAGAAAATCCCTTTACTGATTTCTTTATAAAAACATATGGACAAATGGGATTGTTATTGTATCCGGATTTTACCAAATATTCATCAAGGCATACCACATTCTTCCGGATTGTTTTATACCATATAAGGATCGTCTCAGTTTTAGCGAGTACGTCTACTTTGATTTTCTTTAGGAAATTTATATCTATCTCGGATTTTCATATAAATATCGGTATCTAATTCGTCGTTAAGATAAGCTATCACAACATCATTTATCCTTGTGTCTAGATTTTTAGAAACTACAAGGCTTATCATATATTGTTATATTATGACATCCATAACAGGAGACTACAATTCCTTAAAATAAAAACCCGGTCTCTACAAGAAACCTTGTGCAACCAATCATGCCTTGTATTTGACGATTTTATTTTTATCATTTATTTTCTAATGAATACCCATTTATAGCCTATTGGTTAATAATTTTCTGGTATTTTATCTACCAGTCCAAATTCACCATGTTTTTCGATTAAATCTAGTTTAACTTGTTAACAACTTTCCATTTTGACCAATCATATCTTGTGACATTCATTTATATTAGTGGGTTTAGTATCATTATTCTCTGTACAGTCACGACTTTCTGTCATTTCAGTAGCTACTGCGAATGATCATCAATTATTATTCTACTTCGATCCCATATTTCTCCATAATTCATATAAAATATTGAGACTCATTATTATTAGGTATCATTTTATTTTTGGAAGCTTCTATTATTTCTTCTAGGATATACTTCCTTCGGCATTTTAAGGAGAATTGGAGTTTTCATTTCAGCGATCTTTTGGATCATTATAATCCCTTTGGGAGGTTTACCGATTGATGATTTTTCATTAGATTTTTTTCTAGGCACCAAGTCTTTTGAACCAGTGGATCCTCCACGCTTTTGTCTTGCTTTAGATTCATTTACTACTGTTAGTCCTTCTGGGACTTTAGTTCTAGCTGAAGCATTTGCTGCTGGAATGTGAGATTTAGTTATTTTTGCAGCATCACTAAATGCATCTGGCATTTGATTTGCAATATCATGAAGAAGCAAATTTTTTTTACCTATTATTGGCATAGTTTGGTACATGGATCCAAATGAGACATAGATGGATTATTTCATGATATTTCACGTCTTTCCATAGATAACGAATTATTCAAGGCAAATCAAATTCAACGTAAATTCCCAACCTACATTGAGGGGCACATTTTAGTGCCAAGTAGGTGACTAATAGGCATGTGCATAGCGTAATCAATTTTTCATAGACGTGAAATATTTGGTTGAGATCCGATTAAAAGCTGTGATGGTGAAAATTGATGGTAAGCTAATAGTCTAATTTTAACCAATTTTAATGCATGCAAAATTGCATGTCCCTTAGCAGAAACGGGCAACTTCGATTGCATAAGCAATGGTCTTGCAATAAGTTGTAGATGCTTAATTAATGATTCTGCTAGACTATTTTGAGTGTGAACATGAGCTATGAATATTCAACTTCAATTCTCAATGATAAGAAATAACCATCAAATGCTTGAGAAGTAAATTCCTTAGCATTATCCAGTTGAATTGATATAATATGATAATCAGGGAAGTGTGTTCTCATTTTGATTATTTGAGCAAGTAATTTGGAAAATGCCATAATTCTTGTGGAAAGAAAACATACATGTGACTAATGACTTGATGCATCAATTAATATCGTAAGTATTCAAATGGTCCGCATTCAAGATGGATTGGACTATATATATCACATTGAATTCTTTATAGAAATGTAGGAGATTTAGAAGTGACTTTACTATATGAAGGTCGAGCGATTAATTTTCCTTGTATGCATGAGGCACATAAGTAATCACTTAGTAGACTCAATTCGTTTGATAAATCTTGTCCAGTTGAGTTTTTATGATTTTATGCATCATAATTGTCCTAGGATGACCCAAGCGGTCATGCCAAAGAATCGGTGTCTTTGTATTTGTGAGCTTCCGGCTTACATTTATAAAGTGGGATTCAACTATGTCAATTTTCAGTGAAATATAATCCAGCTGAAATTATACCAATTTTTCTAAAATAAGGTTGTGGCTTTCAATTATAGAAATAATACAAAGACATTCTTTGTTGTTTAATTTATAGTTTCAATAGCACATTTTTTTTGGAATTGCTTATGTTTAATGCATTTTGATTGAAGATATTTGTATTATATGGGAATATTATATGGGCTCTTTCTTACCCTTGATACATCTATGGTGGAAACTTTAGTTGAAATATTTTCAGATAATTCTGAGAAAATCTTCTGGTTTATTAAAATTGTATGAGTAGCTTCACTATCTAGTAGGCATATATCATCATTCAAATATTGATGGTCCATTCGTTAAGAATTTATTAAAGATAATATAGTTGGTCAATTATTAAAATAAGTTGTGAACATAAAAAAAACTTAATACTTTCTAAAATGATTTCAAGACAAATTACTAATCAAAACCAACATCCATTAGTACACATTATTACAACTAGTTCAATAAAACCTAAAAATATCAAACATCAACTTAATTTATTAATACAAGATAATAAACTAAAATAATATAAAACACGACAAGCTTCAGGCTACTTCTAGTTGGTCAAATCGGTAATATCATTGATCATTGCACTTAAATTTTCATCATTAATGAAATTTCCATCATCATCTTCAAAGAATTCATCTAACTCCAAGTTAGTGTTATCAGACAACCCTTAATCATTATTTGCCTCAATATTCTTTGAACATTGATATTCTTCAATTGTTTTCTTTAAAAATCTACATATACATGACCAGTGACCAAAACAACCACATTTATAACAAATTTCTTCATAATTCCTTTATTTTCTAGAGCCAAATCATTATTCTTTTCAGACTCATTTTTCTTTTGTTCTTTATAAAATTGGTAGTCTTATTACCTCTAAAACCACCATAACCGCCTCAGTTGGAGTTATATCCACGACCACATCTATGACCACCCCTCTACCTCGACCTCGATCTCTTCCGAAGTGGGAATAATAAGCATTAACATCTGGTAATGCAACTGAGCTAATTAGTCTTAAGGAGTGATTTTAATAAGCAACTAATTATTTTTCTCAATAATTAATAGACATTCTTTGAGCTCAGAATGTTTTATAAAATGACGCTCTCGATATTGCTGTTGCAGGAGTATGTTCGAGGCATGAAACGTTGAAAAAGTCTTTTCAAGCATTTTTGCATCATCTATTTTTTTCTCCATATAATTTAAGTTTAAAGGTGATTCTAAACATAGTGCTACTTCATGGAGTTCCATAAGTGAAGAGAGTCTTTTTCAGTTAAATATTTTATTTTAAGATCATCGTGGGTATGATGTCTTCAAAATATCGCTTTTTCCTGCTACGATATATTATTACCATTTCTAGCGACATTTTCTAAGTATTGACATTATAAGTGGATCTCAGTATCTAACATCCATGACAAATAATTGTTTACAGATATGTCCAAAGCTTTAAATTCAAGTTTAACTATGTTTGTCATGTCATGAATTCGGTCTACTTTCAAGAAAATAAAAAATTGTTATAAAGTATACTCATAAATACAAGATAAAATTTAATGAAAAATAAAAATCAGACAGTCTATAACTGAGATGCATTACTGCTATTATTGAAATTTTTGAAAAGCTTAGATTACATATGATTTGAGGGGTATAATTGGAAAGTAGCTGTAAATTTACGTGTTTCCAATGTGCAAATTATTAAACAATAAACATATTGTATTGATAAGAACTTACAGATAATAAAGTGGCCATGAGCCATGTATTTATAAATGTATCTTTGAATATAAAAATAAATCCTGTTCATGTCTATGCAAAAGAAAAAGGAAAATTTTAACTTTTAGCCCTATTTTACAAACTTACTACGCAAATAGCCTTATTTTAAAACTTTTTACAAATATAGCCCTATTTTGGCCAACTCAGCGCTGAGTTCGCTAGAACGTACTGGCGTAATTTGAAATTGTGCCAGTTGATGTGGTTTATTTCTTTTCTGAATTTATAACTAGCACTCTTTGAAATAGCACCAGTAATAATAATGAAAACATATCGGCACAATTTCAAATTGCGCCAATTGATGTGGTTTTTTTTCTCGATTTTATGATTAGCACTATTTGAAATAGCGCTAGTATAATTGAGTAAATAGCAATGAAAACATAAGGGCGACATTTGAGACCGCGCCGGTTGACGCAAATTCAAATGTCGCCTCTGCGTAGACCAAACAGCATCCCTCCCCTCTTCCTCCTCCTTTTCCATCTTGCCCCAAATATCAAAACCAAAACCCACTTTTTCAATTTTTCAAAATCAAAATTCTAACTCTATTTCATCTATAAATAAGTGTTTTTTCAGATCTACTTGAAGAATAACAACATCTTCTTCATTTGGCTCATTAAACGTTGCAAACTTAGTTTTTTTAATTTGTACATTTCACTTAATAATGATAATTCCATTATCAAACTAGAATGACTTCTAATTTTATTACAACTATATGCTATTATGATGGCGAGTTGGTATAATCAAATGTGTGAAAAATATAACGGTGGATTTTACAAACTGGCAAAAGTTCGTAAAGGATCTAACTTCGAGCAAGTAAAAGCATTGGTTTACAAAGCAACCAAGACCAAATCGAAGGAGTTTGATATTGATTTAATTTGCAATTGGACAACTGAATCAGGATCTAAAGCAATTAAAATTGTAGACGACGACGACGTTGAGTTAATGTTCTTCACCATCTCTAAATCCATAGAGTTGTTTGTTTTGAAAAACAGAAAGTTGTCGGTAGAACAACTTGTAGTTGCATCCGTAGCGGCACTTGTAACCATCTATCCTTCGTAACCAATTCCATCTCCTAGTTACAGTAATACTCCTATGAACATACTGTAATATGGACACCGACAAATATTGTTTGGTTATCCTCCTTTTATGAATTTTCAACAAAATCTACAATTCATCCATCCATATCTGACACAGAATAATATTGCACGCATGAGTCAAAGGTAACTCCTACTTGCTATTGCTCCTAAATGACATATTATTCATTGTGTTAAATTTGATAATAAATTTTATTGTCATGTTAGGTATATTCCACATCATCATCCGATACAAAATAGTGTTGGACCATATTCTACTTATAGATCTTGTCTGTTGCAGCCCACTCTCTCCGAATTATACTATATGAGCCAAAAGTAAGTTAATTTTGACAATGATAATGAATTGTGTTGCACATATAACTATATCTAAAATGTCATATTTTCATGTTGTAGCTTTCTAGCACAAGATACAGATGCAAAATCAAACATGAAATCAAACGCATCCGATGTCGATATGGACATAGATGACCATGCAGATGGACAATTAAACGATGTCCTTGCTCTTGATAGCATGACTATTGTATCTATACCGGATAAGGATACAACGTGGATCGACAACATGCAAGTCAAAAATGATCCACTAAACTATGATTTTGGAAGTGAAGACAATGCTAGTGCTAGTAGTGATGAACCTGAACTGGAGATACCGCTGGATGATGACTTGTGTAATGCGAAAATGTTGGCTAGATCCATCATCGCGAACCTGCAATTCAACGAAGAACTCTTCTCATCGTCTTGTGTTCAAAATGGTTTCAAAGTTGGTATGGTATTCGAGACTAAAGTTTCTATAACAACTTAATGAATGGTCAACTTAACATGCAGTAAAAATACACTGCCATTTGCAATGTCGATGCAAACTGTCAGTGGAGAATTCATGCTAAATCTAAAAAGTCGCAATCAGGATAGTGGGTTGTTAAAAAATATTCGATCAATCATACCTGCATTAACCCAATAGTTAACTCCAATCACAAGCAAGTGACATCTAATTTTTTGGTTTCAAAGATCATGCCTGTTGTGAAATCGAATTTGAACATAACAACTGGAACTGTGCAGGTATTAATGAAGGAACAATTATTTATTAAGATTAGTTATATGAAAGCGTGGAGAGCACTAAGCAAGGTAGTAGAATGAATTTATGGTGATTGGGCAATAGAATGAAATTGCTAAGACGAATCCTGGTAGTGTTGGACATGTGACAACTGATGAGTTTGGTGTCTTCGATCGTGCTTTTTGGGCCTTTGGGCCTTGTATCGAGGGATTTTTGCATTATCAACCTTTTCTTTGTATCGATGGAACACATCTATATGGAAAATACAAAGGTACATTACTTGTTGTGACTGCGGTTAATGCGAATGATCAACTTTGTCCTTTGGATTATTCGATTGTTGAGGCCGAATCATGTGATAGTCGGGGTTGGTTTTTGCTTGCATGTGTCTGTTTATTCATAGTGTTAACAATCGATGTATTACTTTCATTTTCAATGGAATGAAAGGAATACTGACCGCACTGGAGAGAAAATGGAGATCACCACATAAGCATAGATTTTGTGCTAGACATTCAAAAGCAATCTTTCAATCTTTCGGCTTTAGGGACAAACGTTTGACCGGTTTATTCTATGCAGCAGCATATGCTTCGGAGGAGGTTGAGTATCTGAAAATCCAAGTGGAAATTAAGACCACCAATATTAGAGCTCACAATTGAATTGAGAGAAGTCTGACGGGGAAGGAGGAGAACTGGGCTTTATGTAAGGATGATGGTGGATGATTTCATGTAATGACAACAAATGCATCTGAAAGCTTTAATGATGTACTCAGAGATACAAGATCACTGTTTGTTAAAGCTTTGGTTGCTCGTAACTTCTTCCAGTCGATGGATTATTTCTATCAATGAAGAGATTTTGTTAAGGCTTCGACATGTCGATTAACTCCAAAGTGGGAAGCAAAGATAGCTGAGAGAGCCAATGAAGCAAGACATTGTAGAATAGTCTGCTTTAGCCAAACCAAATGGCAAGTAATTCACTACTTTGATGATGAGTTCAAAGTTACAGTTGATGGTAACACATGTTATTGTACATGTAACATCCCTTTACTACAACATCTTCCTTGTGCGCATGTTATGGCTGCTTGTTCATCAGTTGCTAATGGTGCAAACATAGCTCATCATGACCTTGCCTCGCTTTAGTACTCGGTTCAGAAGTACTTGGCCGCTTACACATTGGAATTTCATCCCATTCGTGACAAACGTTATTGGAATATACAAGAAGGTCCTTTGCTTCTGCCACCAACTGCTCGTAGAGCACCTGAATGGCCAAGGTCGACATGAATTAGAGGGACCATGGATGAGTTGCAGCCTACATAGGTAAATAGGTTCAGTAGGTGTGGAGTTCTCGGCCGTAAGAGGAGTCGTTGTACATCAGCAACTTAGTTTTTTTTAGTAAATCTTTATTTATTTGTGTTTTGTAAAAGAATTGTTGTACTTCAACATGTGTCATTATTAATATTTTTCATGTGTGTGTTTGTAGTGTAAGGACTCTAAATTACCAATTAGTAATATACATCAACATGAGTTACTCATACAACACAATAACATAACAACGTACGATAACATACAATACAACTTACGATAAAACACAAACTATGATAACATACAATACAACTAATGATACAATGTATAACCAAACACCATACATTACTCGTTAGGATATTTCGAAAGTCTTGACTCTGGGTCTGCATATTTTTCTTTTAGTCGATAAATCTCCTTTTTCAAACGTGAATTTTCTTCCTGCATCTCAAACGCATACCCATGCCCTCTACAACACATTGGAGGATCAATGCACTCGGTATAACCGCAACAGCAAAATGATCTAGGCTGTTATCTACTCAACATATATCAGGCACAAATATAGTACCTATGACCTACGTTGAGTTTATTTTTTTAGACAATCACTTCACATATGCTATTACAGTGACAAAATTTATGTGAGGGGGCCTCTCCAATAGCTAGTGCTTTACTAGGATTTTTTCACCTACCGCCATGTATTGCTACGAAATGGGTTTGCTTCTCACCAGGTACATGATCAGATTGTTTGGAAACCGCTCTCGCTTCGTTGCGAACTGCTTTACTCGGCCTTTGATGATTGACTTCACTACTTGTGACATTTGCATTGGATTCAAATGCATATGCATGTCAATAAAGTCTTGTCATCAACTTTCCATTGATCCATTTATAGAAATGGCTAATAATATTTGGATTAAAGAAATGCAAAGAAAGTGAAAAGCAATAAAAAGCAGTTAAAGTGCAAATTGGTTTAAATGTTGAAGATTCCCTTCGATTATCTAGCAAATCTGCATTAAAATCTCAGTTTTGATAAGAGTGGATGCAGAATTTTCAAAAGGAAGTTAATTTGGGTTTTGGGGTTTTTTGTGTTGAGTTTGGTAAAGTGAGATATGAGAGGAAAGAGAGGGGAGGGTTCCCATTTTGAAACCTGTGATGCAAACTTGGAGTCATATTCGAAATTGCATTAGTTGGCGCAATTTCAAATACCACCCAGATATGAATTACAGGCTTCAAAATAGAAACCTATCAAACCTAATAACCCATGTACCATCCGCCAAAAAAAACCCAAACGGTCAAATTTCGACATTCTAACAATACCACATAAATAATCTAACGATCATATAAACATTACACAAATAACCCAATGTTCGAAATCATACAAAGTCAAAATGATCAACCAGCACCACACATCAAAGTTTCAACCAATACTACAAATCAAACTACAAGCTAAACATCCGACTTACACCATACCACATTAATGCTTTACTGCAACCTCTTTACCTCTAGAGGAGTTTTTTTGACTTCCTTCGTGCTAATGGAACCTTGTCCAGTAAAGACTCCTGGCCTTCTTGGTTAGACCCCTGGGTCTGTGAAGGCCTGTGTTTGAATTGTGTAGGTTGAGAATATGAAGGACCTTTTCCCTTACCTTTTCGGTTTTTGCGTTGGTATACTTTATGAGAAATGCGGATTACAGATCTTAAGGCTAAGTAACACTAGAGGGGGGGGTGAATAGTGTTAATCAAGAATTACTAAATCTTTTTAATTTATGTTAATTCAGACACAAAAGTATGCAATATACAGACACAGATATGATCACAGAAACAATCACAGATGCAGAAATAAAATAAAAGCAGTAAAGGAAAGAACACACTGGATTATATACTGGTTCGGAGTTATCCTACATCCATTCCCGCAACACAAGTACGGATTTCCTTTCAAAAGAAATTGTACAATTACACCCTCGGTTTCAAGGCTACGAGGTACACCCTCCAAAATTTCGATCCTCTGGGTAGAGATACTTGATTTCCGGGCCACAAGTTTACCCAATTGTTTTACCAAGGCTACAATCACACCTTTTCCCTTTTGATTGATTTCCAAGGCTACAATCACACCTTTTTTCGCTTAATGGATTACAAAGAAGTCTATAACTCTGAATAGCACTGAAAATCTTGTAGAGATAGTGATAGAGAATCAAACTAGAAGTAATCGAGTATGATTCAATGTTGATTTCGACAGAGTAATGATAAGAATATGTATTAAGAAATGAGGAAGAAGAAGAGGAGTGAAAACCAGAAAAAAGTGATTGAAAATTCGTTGAAACTGACCCCTATTTACAGAAGAACAACAGCCATGACCATTCATGAAGAGTTATGGCGAATAGACACTTCTTTTGAAATTTGAATTTTTGAACCAAACTGTCACCATGTCGACATGGTACCCATAGGCATGTCGACATCCAAAGCATTTTATGATGTTTTGAATTTCTTTGAAAATAACCTTTATGTTATATAAAAAACTAATTTAAACTTTATAAATATACTTGACTATAGTTGAATTTCATAAGTAAATATGAAGAATAATATATATATATATATAATTTAACCATAATTTTATATTTAAATCTAAGTGTAAATATTTAAAAGTTAAATATATTATTAAAAAAGATAGTTTAAAATCAGGAGTAATTTGACTTTGAAAATAAAGATGTTTTTGAGGCTAAAATTATTTAAAATCAGGATCGAGGGTTTTGAATCTTTTAAAAGGAAAGTTTTGAAATCATTTTGAAAACAAGATAATTTTGTAAAATCATTTGAATTAAAATTAGTGGATACAAAATAATGTCCCACTATATTTTTCGTTGGTTCCGTCCTACTTAGGGTCCCATCCCTTTAACGGGCTCGAAGTGGATTCCATTCCACGAATAAATTGGATTTTAAGATGCCAGTGCTTTTCTACGAGTTTTAAAAAAAATTCATAATAATAATAAAAAATACTTATCCTTGAAATCTTAAACTCTTGATAGTCTTGATACTCATGAGTCTTCTATCTTGATATTTTATCTTGATATCTTGTATCTCTATACTGTACAGTCTCATTCTTTGTAGCTGCATGGTTAAATCCTGCATATACATATATATCTAAACTTATAATGTTAGTATTTATATTTTATAATCTATTCTAAGGTTGTTGTTATCAAAAGCATCATCTCACGGACTAACATACTTGTGTAGTAGGAGGCGGAGGAATCGATTCAAGAGGTGCTTCAATGAGTGCAAGAGGAGGAGGAGGAGGCTGTGAAGGTCTAGCTAGCTTGTTCTTCCCAAGAATAGTTGCAATATACGCTTCACACTAAAGCATTTTCCCTTCGTACTCTTCAGCACCTCTCCCGATAGCTCATAGACCATAATAGCACAGTAAATACCATCCACCTTCCAAATAGTAGTAATTAACATGTATGAAAACTAGATATAACTACTTTCCTCTCAAGTTAAATAGCAGCAATTAACACATACCACATTCCTCTCAAGTGGAGCTCTCGAAGTATACGCGCCTACCTCAGCAGGCTACTCTACCTCAACAAGAGGTTCTACGACACGAAGAATATAGCGTCGGGTGATTTACCAGTATCATGTATAATACTCATCATCTGATAGCTTAAGGTCTTGTTCTTATTGCGTATGACAATGATTCCATGTCTCAATCACCATCTCATTCTCTCCGGCTAAGTTGTCGATCCGGTGGTGAGGAGTTGCTTCTGGCAGATGCTGTCTAAAACCAAATTATTGTATCATTCTATTTGGAAGATGAAACTCTACATCGTCTAAACAAGTAAGTGGCATCCATGCTGTCCATAAATCAATAGAAGCCGTGTATAAGGGCGAAAGCTGTCCAAGTGCATAGCGTATGGGGTCTATGTCATAGCATCACAACCGAGTACATCAAACTCGTTGCAGTAGAACATAACATTACGTTTAGGAGTATTCACCATGCTCTTTGGGCCAATCCATCTACAACAGCAAGGCAATAAGAATGATTAGAGCAAAACATGTATGTGTAATCAAATATGCAGTAAATATACCTAGCACCATATGACAAAGATAAATCAACTTCCGCTCTCTTAATTGTTATTCTCCCGACCTGAA
Organism: Allium cepa; assembly: GCA_030765085.1. Taxonomy (NCBI): domain Eukaryota; kingdom Viridiplantae; phylum Streptophyta; class Magnoliopsida; order Asparagales; family Amaryllidaceae; genus Allium; species Allium cepa. The sequence goes on from CM060939.1 coordinate 624,607,679, forward strand.
GATACAACCAAGACCATAGCTACAAAAATGTAGATGCATAAAAAAATGTATATACATAAAATATATGCATACGAAGGGGAAAAATGTGAATACCTGAATTAGAGTCAAACAGCCTCAAACAGATACGCTCTCCTACAAAGCGAGCCTAGTCAGCTCGGTGTACATATATGCTAGAACCACACTACCCCACAAATACTGGCAGCATACATCAAAGTCCTCTATGAAATGAAGCCACCTAAGCCAGACAAGGGTCTTTGAATGATCATATATCAAACGCGAAGTGATGATATGCAGTATAATAGCTCGATCCTGCTGCTCAAGCTGAATTTGGGAGGCGTCGTTGGAATTTCTCCTTCAAACTGCTGTCGGAACCAAGTGGAAACTATCGTCTCATTACTGCACCATGTCTTGAGGGGAGGAGATAGATCTAAGAATCTCTCGCACATCGACATGTAATCAGTTGGCGCCGAATTGCCCAATGGAGCACCATCTATTGGTAAACCAGGAAACATAACAACATTACCCAAGGTGATGGTCATCTCACCGGCTCTAAGTTAGAATGTAGACGTCTCCGGCCTCCATTTATCCACCAAGGCAGTGATAAGTTGACGATCCAACTGGGTGTAACCCAATCGATGTATAAGCAAGAAGCCAGCTCTATCTAACAACTCTAGCACACCAGGATGAGTGGAAGTAATTTTCCTGAGCATCGATGAGTGAGCAATAGCTGCGTTTTTGTTCTATCAAAAAATTATAACATATAAGCATTACTAATAACAAAATTCAATGTATATCAGTATTACAATAGGAAGTGTATTACCGCCATCATAGCATTGTTGCACGATCGATGACGTGTTTGCAAGTATAAAACGTTATTGTTAATCGGTTCGGGTAACATCTCGATGTAATCTACAACAAATGTTGACAATTTGAACATAGTAAAATTTCGAATTCTGATTACCAATTAACAATTCGAAATTCAACTACACAACGATGTTTAAAAACATATAGTCAAGTAATTTGTGAAATACAAAATGAAACAACTATCACAAAGCTAAATAACTACTACTCCTAACAATTTCAACATCAAAAAACCCTAGAAACCAAATGAAAATTATTTCTAGAACCGATACCTATAGAAGCTCTCTGTGTCGACGAACTAGCCATGGTTCAATTTTTAAAAGAAATAAGCTAAAATAAGTTAGGATTTTGAGTTTGGAAAACTAGGAAAATCACAATGAACTACAAAATGATGTTTAACAACATATGGTTAAGTAATTTGTGAATTACAAGATGAAACAACTATTATAAAGCTAAATAACTACTACTCCTACCAATTTCAACATTAACAAACCCTAGACTGTAAATTAAATGAAGAATGTTTGTAGAATTGATACCTATAGAAGCTTCATGTGTTGACGAACTATCCATGGTTCAATTTTTAAAAGAAATAAGCTAAAATAGAGTTAGGATTTTGATTTTGAAAATTTGAGAAAGTGGATTCCGGTTTTAATATTTGGGGGAAGAGGGAAAAGTGAGAAGGAAGAAAGGAAGATGGAAAACAGGCGCAATTTCAAATGCCTTATGCATGTTTTCATTATTATTACTGGCGCTATTTCAAATAGCGCTAGTTATAAATTTAGCAAAAAAAATCCATCAACTGGCGCAATTAAAATCGCACCAATACGTTCTGGCCAACTCAGTGCTAAGTTAACCAAAACAGGGCTACGTTTGTAAATAGTTTTAAAACAAGGCTATTTGCGTAGTAAGTCTGTAAAATAGGGCTAAAAATTAAAAAATTCCAAAGAAAAAAGTGGATTAGAAGTTAGTGGGTAGAAAATAATGATAAAAGTTGCACTAGTACATATTGTACCCAAAGTAAAAAGAAATAAAAAAGTTCACTTTCAAACCTCAGAACACCATATTGTGACATAACCATGAAAAATATAAATAAAAATTAGTACAGTACGACTACTGGTGAGAGATGATGAACACAAAGTAAAAAATACTATAGTGGAAAATAAGCGCAAGAACAAATTTTGAAAAAAAAATATATGCTAAAGGATAATAAGTTTTATTTTTGGGCTGAAAGACAAACTTTAAAAGAATTAGGCTGAAAGACAATGCTAATTATAACTAACCTTTTGTACAGTGTAAAACCGAATATAATGCTAGTTATAACTAGCATTTGTACAGTATAAAAACTAAATATGATGCTAGTTAAAACCAGCATTTTGTATAGTGTAAAAATTGAATATAATGCTAATTATAACTAGCATTGTCCTTCGGCCTAATTTTTTTTTAAAATTTGTCTTTCAGCCCAAAAATAAAACTTGATGTCGTTCAATCTGATTTTTTTCTAAAGTTTGTCTTTCTCCCTAATTCTCTCTATATTATAATAATTGTGTGTTAAGAAAGGAAATATTCAGTCGCTGTCTTTAATTCACCAATTATCTTAGAATATATATATATATATATATATATAGAATATCAATGCCTACTAAGATAGCAGAAGACTCCATATATGTGAGCTATGGAATAGGTCTTCTTAATATCATTTGACTATTTCAAAAGTTAAAATATCTTATGAAAAATCCTATAATAGCATTCCCAACCAAGCTGCTTGCCAAACGTGAATTCTCATGAAACCAACTAAAAGCCACCCTCAATAGAAAAAACACAAACATCATATTCGTTGGATTGCAATCCACGTGCTCACAGCAAATTAATCTGGAATGTCCCCTTACAAGACTTTTATAAAGTCGGCTAAGGAAACATTAAGAAAAAAAATTGGTTTTACCTGGCTATAATAAAGCCGGCTATACTTAGCCGGCTATATTATAGTTGGCTAAGAAGCAACCTTGGGGATTTCCATAGCAATCCTGAAGTGGCCAACCAACCCCATGTTTACAAGTGAGTTCAATTTATAGGCTCTATATATGAAATGAATATTAAAATAATATGCTTCCACATTTAGCATATTCAGCCTTATTACTTGTTTATATTACAACGAATTTTGTTTAACCGTTTACTGCATTTTCACTAGAATTTTGACTTGACAAAGCAAATTTGTGCATTGATGTTCTTCCTAACCCTTGGATGTCATGGTATTTCTTCAATATTAATAATCCTTTGTCTCGATTATCCTATGATAAAAGCAAAGAACATAGCTATTATACACATGAATTCCTCTGCCTCAATTCCCCGCGTTTTCCGTCCCGGTTAAATTACAATCGCATGTTATAATTATTTGAGGGCAGCTAAAATGGGGATAGAGGAATAGTGATAGCTAGTATATCATCGTAGCATTTATTAATAATAAAAAAATCATGTTTGAATGATCATATGTAGCCATTACTTGGACCGTTATATGGAAATTAAATGAATTAAAGATATAAACGATGTCCCTGTGAATACATGAGATTGTATCCTGACAATTCGTGGAAATGTTATTTTATACTATTCTATTTCTTGCACACCATATGTGCCAACACAGAAAACATGTAGAATCTTAGTTAACGTATTCGAAAGTGCTTTCCCCCTAGCGTGTGACCAACAGGATTTTTTTTTTTTTTTTTTTTTAAAGAAGAAAATGATATAAAAGCTCAACCAAAAGCTGTCAACAAGACTGACAGGCAACCGAACCCCAAAAATAGAAATACAAAAACGAGAAAACTCGTAAGAAGGACACAAAGATAACAAAAAAAAAGAGGAACCAAAAACTCTAACAAGAAGCGAAAGTAAAGGACCTCTGCCAGCAGGCACACCGTACACCCGATAAGCACCAGGGGTCCACCGTCCATCCAACATCGTAATCGAGCTCCTACAAGGCCACCGTCCGAAAACGATGTTGAGTCCAACAGGAATTAAAAATCCACCGACCCACCTATATCCCAAACACCTTAAAAGTGAGTCCAAATTTGTTTGGTCATATCACTATTTTCGAATATTCATTTATTTTGATCTTTGACTAATATATGTGTCCGATGTGCATGCAAATGCATACAAAAATGTATTTTAATAAAAACTTTCAAACAAATAATAAAATTTATGTTTAAGTTTTATCTACATGCGTGTAGGTTGCATGCAAAGAGATGATTCTATGTTTAGTTATAGATTACTATCAAAAAATAGCTTTTCTATGTATAATTTTTTGAACGATGTACTATAAATTACTATAAAAAATATACTATAAATACTTTTTCTTATTTGTAGAAAAATAGCTTATAGATTTAACCCCATTTATCTTTGTACCGATTCTAGACTAAAATTTGACTATAAATTAATAGTAAAAATAACTTATAGATAACGTGTATAATTATAAAATTACTATAAAATAAATAGCTTATAGATAATGTATACGATTAATAAACTGCATTAAGGGATTTTATCTACGTAGGTTGTATGCAAAGAGAAGAGTAATCTTATTTTAGGAACTCCAGTGCGACGAATGAAAATACATGCTATCAAAATCAGGATTATTGCATAATTATTCTAATCGGGTCTAGAATATAATTGAACATTTACCACAGTCCAAACAAGAACCAAAACCAAAGCCTATCGTCTGCTAATGAACGCATTTCTCTTCCCAAAGGTCGTACAACCTTGTACAAAGCAGAAGGCTTAAGAAAAGGTGATATTACTTATGTTGTTGAAGTAATGCGAACAAGCATGACATGAAGAAGCCTAAGTAGCTTTAGGGAAGTTAATAAATGAATTTATTCCCAGTAAGGTGACAAGATAAGATATATTATTTTATTTTATTTTATTTGGGTTATAGGCTTGGTTTTGTAGCCCAAGTATATTTGTATCAGCCAGCACCTTATGTGAATTACTCGTGTTTACATTTTTTTCACCAGCAACTAACGTGAACCATGGGCATGAACTAGTTGGATCTGAAATGTCTGCTAGCTATTGTTGTGTAATTTTTCGGTATCATTACACAATTAGATTAGAAGAGAAAGTAGTGAAAAAAACAAACAAAATTAATTTCCCCAAAAACAAAAACTTTTATTGATTCAACCAAGAAAATACAAATGAAACTTAAAAATTGAGAAGAAATCTCAATCCCAAACACCCAACAAAATAAACTTTTTTCCCACACCTCTTATAAATCCTAGACATGTCTATTTATAATAGACTTGATAAAATATCTTATTTAAGAAGCTATTGAATACCTTCATGAATCTTTCTCATGTAGATAATTTGTTGTCTTCTTTAATGCAATAAAAGAGACAACTAATCTCTCTACCAAATACGTAAAATCTTTAAAAGATGCAATAAATCACCTTTCAAATCTACCAAATTTATAAAATAGGCAATGAATTTGAGTTCCACATAGACTCAAATATCTCCAAGATTACACGCACACACACATATATATATATAATATTGTACCATAAATATCTAAAAATCTCCATCTTGGTACAATATTTCATTAATGTTATCCAAGCTCCACCTAAAACCTCAGACTCTAAACTATGCATTCTCGCCAATCGAACATGCACATTATCAACAGATCAGAATTGCTTGTAATACCACAAAGACCTCCAAGTAGGCTTTGTGGTTTTTCGTTGTTGGCTCCACCTTGATTTAGACAAACTTGTCTCTCTAATGCCACTTGTATAAGAATTTGCAATCTTTAAGGTTTTTCCAAGCAATGAATAAATATTATTGTTTTTCCTCTTCAAGCGCAACACCTCCTTGTTACCCTTCCAAACCCTAGTTACTCCACATGGAGTCGAGAAATTACAACCTTTTCCTTCTAGCTATCCAACAGAGACAAGATTCCTTTTAATTTCTGGGATATGCCTTATTAGGATTTTTTGGTGATACAATATTTCCAAAATTAATAGATTTTGAAGATATTCTCGGTATTTAGTTACCCGTTTTGTGCATGAAGGAAATGGAAAGAGAAATTAAAGAGATTGAGATTTGGAGATATTTTCCATATATATTTGATTGCCATATTTTATAAAAGGAGAAACAAAAGAAATCAAATAGGGAAATAATTGATTGATGGAGAAAATGGAATATTATCAATCAATTATATGGCAAGATAATTAATGGGAATATTATTATTTCATGAACTGATTTATTTACATAAATCAATTGCTTCATCCCTAAGTAACTTTTCTCTATATATAAAAAGAGGCATAGAAAATGTTAAGATATCAGGTGTAAGAGAACAATCTCTTGTTTATTTTTCTTCATTTTCTTTACTCTGAAACCTCTTCAAATAGTAATAAAACTCTTCCCCGTTAAAGTGGACGTACACTATCTCGCGATAGTGGAACCACTATAAATATGTGTGTTCCCTCTTGTCTCTATATTATTATTTTCTGTGATCTATAATTATCTATTTGTTCTATCACGCCAAATTGCAAGATCCTATTTTTCTGCTGAGAGGGATTGATCTCCCTCCCCATTTCAACTGGTATCAGAGCTAGATTCACAAAGAAGGTGTTTTGGTAGAATGGCATGAGCAGATGAAAATAGTACAAATAGTACTTTAGCGCCAGTAGTTGCTCCATACGTCAGAGGCTCCTATGTGGCTTTAGGATCACAGTTGACGATAGAGAAGTGGAATGGTGAAGGAGATTTTTAAAAATGGCAATGGATGATGAAAACAGTTTTGAGGAGAAATCGCGTTCATCGAGTAGTATTTGATACAGAGATACTGCCTGCTGATATTTCATCAGTGGAATTAGAAGAGATGGAAGAATGAGCCTTTACTACTCTCCAGCTTGCTATGGGAAAGAATGTAATTTCTGAAATCAGTCAGGAAACCACAACCAAAGGCATTTGGAAGAAGTTGGAGGACCTCTACATAAAGAAATCCCTAACTAACCGTCTGATCCTATTGAAGACTTTTTTCACTTATAAAATGAACCAAGGCTCTTCAATTAAAACACACCTAAGTGTGTTTGATGACCTGTTGACGAAGATGAAGTCTGTTGAGTTGAAAGTTGATGAAGAACAGAAAGCAATGATTCTGTTGTGTTCGCTTCCAGAACGATACACTGGTTTCGCTAACAGCCTTATCTATGGTAGAGATACATTGACACTAGATGATGTAAAGACATGTTTGCTCAGTGAGGAGTTGAGAGATCAGATGAAAGAGTTTGGTGTTGGTGATAGTAGTGAAGGAAGTAATAGTAGTTCAGGTTTATTTGTTGAGAGAGGTAGAGCAGAGAAGAAAGTGAAGAATTATAGGGGGCGTTCCAATTCTAGGAAGCCTCATTGGCAGAGTAAGTCAAAAGATGGAAGGTGTCATCATTGTAAGAAATCAGGCCATTGGAGAAGAGACTGCCCAGATCTGGAGAAGAAGACTGAAGGTTCTTCATCCCTTGCGATGGAGAAAGATGATAGCGATTTATTGACAGCGGTTGTATCAGATGTTGCAGACCACTGGGTATTAGATTCTGGAGCATCATTTCACATGACTCCTAATAAGGATTATTTTTCTTCCTTTGATGCTAAAGAAGGAAGTTCCATTCTTATGGGAAACGATGCTACATGTAAGTCTATGGGAGTTGGTTCAGTTCGCATTCGCATATATGATGGGATTGTTCGCACACTTTCAGATGTTTGCTATGTTCCTGGTCTTCGGAAGTCATTGATATCATTAGGCCAATTGGCATCATTGGGATGCAAGATAACCATTGTCAAAGATGGTTTGAGAGTTTCTAGAGAGACACTTGTATTGATGAAGGGTGTTATGGTAAGAAATATGTATTTGCTGATGGGTATCACTGTTCATGGGGAATTATGTGTTGGAGTTGATAGTTCTAAAAGTTTAGATGCTACCAAGCTTTGGCATATGAGACTAGGTCATACTTCGGAGAAGAACTCAGAGTTGCTTCGTAAGAAGAAAAAGATCAAGGGAGAAATCTTCAACAAGTTGAAATTTTGCAAGGAGTGTGTATTGGCAAAGCAAACCAGAGTTTCTTTTGGTGACGGTATGCATACTTCTAAGAGTGTACTTGATTATGTACATTCAGATGTTTTGGGACCATACCATACTGCTTCCATTGGTGGAGCCTATTATTTTGTTTCATTCATTGATGACTACTCGCGCAAGGTTTGGGTGTATGTAATGAAAGCTAAGTCGGAAGTATTTCATAATTTTAAGGTTCGGTTAGCTCTTGTTGAAAACCAAACAGGAAAGAAATTGAAGATTCTTAGATCCGATAATGGTGGCGAATATGTCTCCAAAGAGTTCCTCGACTACTGCAGACAACGCGGTATTAGAAGACATTTTACTACACCTGGTGATCCGCAATCCAATGGGGTTGCTGAGAGGATGAATAGGACTCTACTTGAGAAGGCCCGTTGCTTGATATTGACTGCGGGTATGTCTAAGGGTTTTTGGGCTGAACCTGTTTCAACTGCAGCACATATTATTAATCGAATTCCGTGCTCAGCCATTGGTGGGAAGATTCCAGAGGAGTTATGGAGAGGTAAAAGCACTTTATTAAGTTATTTTCATATATTTGGATGTCCAGTTTATGTTCACAATACAGGACAAGATAAGTTGGAGCCTAGGGCCTCCAAGTGTGTTTTTCTTGGTTATACAGATGGAATAAAAGGATACAGAATTTGGAATCCAGTTACGAAGAAAGTTATATACTCCAGACATGTGACTTTTGACGAGTTAGCAATGTTTAAACCTTTGGAAGGTTTATCATACGTTTCAGATTCAGTTGATGAGAAGGCCGAAAAGACCGAGATTCCCAACTTTCAAACCCGAAGTACAGCTATTACTATTGGAAATAGTGATAGAACAGTTGATGATACATCACATGATAGTCCACAGATTTCCTCTAGTAGTGATGGAGATGGTCATGAAGCTAGAGAGGATTCAGCTCAAGATGGAGCTCAAGGTGGAGCTGAAGGAGAGTCAAGTGATATAGTCATTCGGGCTAGTCAGAGACCAAAGAGAGCTCCAATTAGATATGGAGATTGGGATTATGCAAATTTGAGCCTTGATGATCAGTTTGAGTATGCTTTACATGTTGTTCATGATGAACCATTAAGCCTTGAAGAAGCCATGAAGTCGAATGATAATTCGAAGTGGCATTGCGCTATGGAAGAGGAGATACAGTCTTTGCAGAGGAACAAGACTTGGGATTTGATACCACTACCTCAAGGAAGCCGAGCCATAGGTTGCAAGTGGGTGTTCAAGCTGAAAGACGATGGTAGATACAAGGCAAGATTGGTAGCCAAAGGGTTTTCACAAAAAAGGGGTTGGAGTATGATGAAATATTTGCTCCAGTTGTTAGACAAACTTCAATTCGAATCCTACTTGCGATAGTTGCTGCTCACGATTTGGAGTTAGAACAACTTGATGTGAAGACTGCTTTCTTGCATGGTGATTTGGAAGAAACCATTTACATGAAGCAGCCAGAAGGATTTATTGTAGATGGAAAATCAGATTGGGTACGCAGGTTGAAGAAATCTCTTTATGGTCTAAAACAGTCGCCTAGACAATGGTACAAAAGGTTTGATTCTTTTATGCTTTCACATGGTTTTAATCGTAGTACTAAAGATGCATGTGTTTATTTCAAGCATTTAAAGAATAGTAATTGGGTGTATTTGCTTTTGTACGTGGATGATATGTTGATTGCTTCAAAGGATAAAGCTGAAGTTGATGAGTTGAAGTTGAAATTAAAAGCGGAATTCGAAATGAAAGACCTTGGAGAAGCAAAGAAAATTTTGGTGATGGAAATTCAAAGAGATAGAAAGCTTGGACTTTTAAGAATTACTCAAAATGAATATATTCAAAAGGTGCTTGCTCGGTTTAGCATGGATGGAGCAAAGGCTATCAGTACACCCATGCCTTTGCATATACAGCTCTCTAACAAAGGCTCTCCGATCTCAGAAAAGGACAAGGCCTACATGAAAAAGGTGTCTTATGCGAGTGCGGTAGGTAGCTTGATGTATGCTATGGTGTGCACTAGACCTGACATTGCTCAGGCTGTCGGATTAGTTAGTAGATATACAACAAATCCGGGAAAATCGCATTGGGAGGCAGTGAAGTATATTTTTAGATATCTTAGAGGAACATCAGATTATGGTCTTGTCTTTGGCGGCAGAAATAAAGATTTCAACTTGATTGGATTTTGTGATTCAGACTATGCCGGAGATAGAGATAGAAGGAAGTCAACCTCAGGCTATGTGTTCACTCTTGGAGGAACGGCTATTAGTTGGAGAGCGAGGTTGCAGACTATAGTTGATTTGTCTACTACAGAGGTAGAGTTGATAGCTGCAATTGAGGAAGCTAAGGAGGCACTTTATTTGAAGAAGTTGTGTGATTTGGGCTTTGTACAAGATAATTGTTTGGTGAATTGTGATAGTCAGAGTGCAATTCATTTAGCTGAAAATCTGGCTTTCAGCTCTAGAACAAAGCATATAGAGGTAAGAGAGTCTTTCCTTATCTCCATGAATGAAGAGAAGTTTGTTCGCCTTCAGAAGGTTTATACAAATGACAATGCAGCAGATATGTTTACGAAGGCCTTACCTGCTACTAAGCTCGAGCATTGCTCGAACTTGATTCACTTGATGAAGTGCTAGGTGCCACATGGTGGCACTATGGGGAAGAGAGTAACTTGGTTGAAGTTAAGAGAAGATGTGGCTTTCTTCTTGTATGAAGAGATATGAGTTTATTTTTTGGTTGCACAACGTCTGCCTTATTTTTTTTGAGTGTTTCCAACATTTTGTTGGTGGGCGGTGGCCTTGCCGGAGTTCATTAACAAAGTGCAATGAGAGGTGGCTTTTGCAGGAACTCATTGGGAAGCATTCATTTTGGAGTATCTTGGTTTGGAAGAGATATTGTATCAAGGTGGAGATTATTACGATTTTTTGGTGATACAATATTTCCGAAATTAATAGATTTTGGAGATATTCTCGGTATTTAGTTACCTGTTTTGTGCATGAAGGAAATGGAAGAGAAATTAAAGAGATAGGGATTTGGAGATATTTGCCATATATATTTGATTTCCATATTTTATAAAAGGAGAAACAAAAGGAATCAAATAGGGAAATAATTGATTGATGGAGAAAATGGAATATTATCAATCAATTACATGGCAAGGCAATTAATGGGAATATTATTATTCCATGAATTGATTTATTTACATAAACCAATTGCTTCATCCCTAAGTAACTTTTCTCTATATATAAAAAGAGGCATAGAGAATGTTAAGATATCAGGTGTGAGAGAACAATCTCTTATTTATTTTTCTTCATTTTCTTTACTCTGTAACCTCTTCAAATAGTAATAAAGCTCTTCCCCATTAAAATGGACGTACACTATCTCGCGATAGTGTAACCACTATAAATCTGTGTGTTCCCTCTTGTCTCTATATTATTATTTTTTGTGATCTATAATTATCTGTTTGTTCTATCACGCCAAATTGCAAGATCCTATTTTTCTGTTGAGAGGGATTGATCTCCCTCCCCCTTTCATGCGTAACCCCTCTAAGCGTCACCAACCTTCCAGTATCCATCTTCAACATGACAGAACCCGTGCCTTGAACTTGTAGATCTCCACCACTTGCGGACTCCGCCTTGCATGCTTCCTCCTTATAATCAATGAATGCTTCCCTTCGATTGCAAATGTGGAAACATGCACCAGAATCTAGCACCCACTCTCCTTCCATACTCATATTAACACAAAGAACATCATTGTTAATGTCAAAGTTTACCTCCGCATCGCGGTCTACCTCCAACTTATTTTTGCTTCCTTCTTGAGTTTTCGTCCTCTCTTTATGCTCTCTTAGTTTATTGCAAAATTTCAGCCGATGACCTGGTTTTTCACAATAATAGCAAATAAAGTCTTGATTCGTATTTGGTTTGAATGAGCGTCTTTCTTTCTTTGCAAAGTGGACCTCTGCCAATGATTTGTAGTTTCCTTTTCTCCAGTGGTTTTATCCTCCGCATCTTCTCATTAAGAAGCCTGCTAACCACAGTCTCCGTGGAAAAAACGCTACTAGAATATGAATTGTTCAATGCAACTACAAGAGTTTTCCAACTTTCAGGCAATGAGCTCATTAATATTAAAGCTTGAGTTTCGTCATCAACTTTGGAGCTTACCTCCACCAATTGGTTCACAATTGCTTGAAAGCTATTGAGATGCTCACTAATTGATTCGCCTTCCTTTAGTTTTAGATTGACCAACTTTCTCATCAAGAATGCCTTATTCATCGCAGAATTTTCTACATATATTCCTTCCATTTTCATCCATACTCCAAAAGCAGAAGTTTCACAAGCAACGATATGAAACACAGAATTCTCCATAAAACACCGAATTGCTGTAGCTGCCTTCCTATCCAAAATTTCCCACTTTGCCTAAGTTATTCCGTTTGGCTTTTCCCCTTTGTTTTTCAAGGGTTGGTGAAGATCATTAAGATAGAGATAATCTTTCATTTTCGTCTTCCATAAACCCCAGTTCCTTCCATTAAGCTTTTCAACACTTATCTTCTCGAATGCCAAAGACTCTTCCAAAAATTTATGTGGTTGGCTCTAATACCAACTGTTGTGTAATTTTCTGGGATCACTACACAATTAGATTTAGAAGAGAAAATAGTGAAGAAAGCAAACAAAATTAATTTCTCCAAAAACAAAAACTTTTATTGATTCAACCAAGAAAATACAAAAGAGACTTAAAATTGAGAAGAAATCTCAATCTCAAACACCCAACAAAATACACTTTTCCCCACACCTCTTATGAATCCTAGACATGTCTATTTATAATAGACTTGATAAAATATCTTATTTAAGAAGCTGTTGAATACCTTCATGAATCTTTCTCGGATAGATAATTTGTTTCCTTCTTTAATGCAATAAAAGTGGCAACTAATCTCTCTGCCAAATACGCAAAATCTTTAAAAGATGCAATAAATCCCTTCCAAAATCTACCAAATTTATAAAATAGCAATGAATTTGAGTCATAATTCCACGTAGACTCAAATATCTCCATGATTACATATATATGAAATATTGTACCACAAAAATCTAACAGCTATCATATGTTTTGTATCAACCATGCAAAAGCATAAATTTCTTATAGTAACTTAGAGACTATCATATTGTCATTTTGATCGAATATGTTTACTTGAGAAAATATTTGTTTATATCTGGTTTGTTCCATTTCCATAAGACGTAGGTTTGGTCTTTGACCAATATTACTATTAGTATCATTATTGCTATTAGTATTATTATTAGCATTCCTCTTATATATATACACATATATATTTTTATTTTATTTTATTTTACTTAGTTACTATTATTTATTTACTTATTTGACTTTATTTTATTATTGCTATTGTTATTATTATAAATTTTAAATTGATTTTTTCATTTAGTTTTGAATTTCATTTCTACCCGACCTCAACTTGTTTGGGAATAATGACTTAGTTGTTGTTGTACATCTGGTATGTTATCTCTGTGTTTATTTTTGAGTCAAAACTTGTCCATCTGACCAAAGTTGTAAAATTTGAGTTAACTCCCATGTGTTCACACAATAATAACCAAGTCGATTTTATGCTTTGAAATGTTTAATATCGTTCTATATGTGCAATGTAAAGAAGCGAAAAAGAAAATGACATACGTTTTTGTTTCAAAGAACCAGACTAGGTCAGAGCTTCCCTTGGTTCATCGAATTAAAAGAACAAAAAAAAAATCAAGTTCTCACTACAACAAAACATGTTATTAATAACGCCATTCAACAGCACCTTATTCAAAAGCGTTATTGATTACATTTAATTATTTATTTTCCTTACTAGTTTAACACATACTCAGTTCACGTAACGCCCCAAAACAAAATTACCCCTCCTAAAATTTTCATTTCCCTCTCAAAGCACTTAATCGTTCTCGTCTTCCTCCCAAAACCCTAAATTTTCGTCTCCCTCCTCATCGCTCGCCGTCGCTCTTAAGCTGTTTCGATCTTCACTCATCGCTCGCCATCGCCACCTCCGATCTCCGCTCATCGCTCTTCAGCTGTTTCCAAGTTTAAGTGTCCAGAACCCCCAAATTATCTGCTTGGATTTCTAGGTTATGTTTATTAACTGTTTTAATTCGACTTTATCATTTGGTTATGATTATATTTGCGTTCAAATTCGTTAGGAACTGTTTTATTTCTAGGTAAGTTCAAATTTGTCATAAAACAAACAGGGGATTCTGATTTGGATTTCACTCGGTTGAAATATTAATCGTGGTCCAATGCTAAACAACACTAGGTTAATACCCATAAATAGATAAATTTATTTACATCCACAGATTTTTCTTCTGCTGTTTTAGTGTATTTCATGTTTAAAGGTATACCGAAATTACAAAAGTTGGGTTGTCTTTTCAGTTTCATCTTAAAGCATAAGAAGATTCTTAAATGTGCACCGATTTTTGTTTTTTATGCACTAACGTTATAATGTAAGGAAAAAGAAAAGTGAAAAGATAAGAATTTTTTAGCGTGCATTCAAAATAACTGATATAAATATCACAACCTCCACATAAACAACAAATAATTTCAATTTAATTGAACCTCGCTTTATATAGTTAGTGTTTTACCAACTGATGTCGATATCAAACTGCATATTGTTCAATCAGCCAAACCTACTCAATTTTGGCGTAATTTTATCTAGTGATATAGTCAACCACTATTAATAGGGACCTTACTACCCAAAAGCTAATAATCAAGCTGTCAAACGTATCAAACTTAGACATTAGCATCTAATAATGCTCCTCTGACTGGTTATCAGCAGTTCTATAGTTTTAGTATAATGAAAAGTGTACTTTGACCATCAAGATTCTACTTATATTCACAATGTACACATTCAATATTTTGGCATATGAGTATTTTCAAGACATGCTTAGAAAACATTTTTTTTAAAATACATAAAATCATTCCTGCTAAACTACAATTGTGTAAAATAACATCAAGTTCTAGATATTGATATTTAATATTACCTTTAAATTTCTATGCTTTATGTACAGTCAACTGGCATATTTATTCGTTGGTAAGTTTAAAACTAAAAGAGCTAGAAGATATGTAAAACTTCGGCTCCAGCGACATCTTTGAACATATAGATTGTATAGTACCAAGCACGTAGCAGCCTTGATTATTTATATGATGATTTTGTCTTCTCTGTAGTGGGCAGCTATCTTTTAGATTGCCTGAAAACGATTAGACAAAAAAAGAAGAGAATTTGGTAAACTATATAATTCCAAACTGAAACCTGCATTGTGAAAATATTCGCATGTGATCGAATTTGGTTGGAGTAATGACTCTGGCATAGAAATTGGGATTCGCATGTCATAGACTGTGGAGACTGGACCTATGATATGTTTTGTGAATGAATATAGATGTTAACACAGGTGCGTTTACAACAAATAATCTCAATTTGGTAAAATCTGAATTATAAGTTTTAACACAGGTGCGTTTACATCAATCATAGATGTTGTCACTATGGTATAAGGTCTAAATGTTATTGATGAGGCATAGTTGAATAGCATAAAAATTGGGAAGATTCCTAAATTTTATGCTATTTAGCTCTTGCCTTATCAATATCATAGGTAATCTGAAGATTGTTGACTTTGGTTAAGCGCCTTTACTGGGCTGGATGTGTTGCTTCACCCTACGTGTGGGACTCTGGCTCATGCTGTGATGGCGCAAAGGTAACCTAAATTCTCATCACGCAAAGGTAACTAATAATACTATTAACTGTAAGTCTCATCAATAACTGTAAGTCTCATATTTTACAGTTCTGGTATTATCTATGTATAATTTCATTACTTGTATTACTCGCTTACGTACTAATTTAATCTGTTAGCATGTAGTGACTTTACATTGCATTGAAGTGGTGCACACAACATACAAAATCTGCACATAATATCATGCCTGAGTGATTGTCAATGCAAATTGTCATGACGAATAATAAAGTAAGTATAACAAGTGTACTTAATTTGTACATTTATGTTTAGTGCTAGTTACTTTCGGAGGAAGGGGTAAACAAGTAGAATCAGTCCTGTTTTAGATATATTTTAGGCTGTCACAGAGGATTTAAGTACAGTATTTTATTTATTTTTAAGTAGCATAGTCCTAAATCTAGCAATTAATTTGAGTCTTGACAATAGCGACACAAATATGCCTATATATTCACTTGTGCCTCTCCAGAGCACATAGCCCAGTACTGCAAATGTTTTCAAGTATTTGAGAAGTAGGGGTGTAATATGAGACCAAACATTGGACTATCCCTGATTTCCTTTGAGGAAATATATCAATACATTCATTCATAAATTCTGGTAACCTCACTTTGAGGAAAACTCACACACTAGGACTTTACGATTTATTTCCAGCTTTCTGTAGTAATTAGAACAGATATCAAAATTTTAAATTTTAAGTTAGCTATTTATTTGAGGTTGTTTGTCATCATAGATTAACTCTTCACTTATGGCACATACATCAAAGTATGAAAGTATGATGCATTTTATTTTAACTAAAATATATGGCCAGTGACAACAGTGAATAAAGAAATGCACTGGGCACTGTTGAAGTGGTTTGGAGAAGTGGTGAAGAAGTTGTCATAGGATGGAGTATTGGGGGTGTGCACTGTAAAGGAGGAAGTGGAATTGTATGGTAGTATGTATGGTGATATGCAAATGAAATGGTGCAGAGAATAGAGGCAGCAGGGGGTTGATGAATGCAGTGAAAGTTGGAGGAAGTTTGAGAAGTACTTGTTAGCAGAGGAAAAGTGGCTCATTAGTTGATGGATGCAGTGAAAAGGAGGGTGACGATCGGGTAGAAGGAAGCAGGGGAATGTTAGCAGATGGAGAATAAATTTTTGTTGGTGCAGATTGGAGATGAAGAGGCAGTGGAAAATTGCAGAAAGAAGATGCCTTGACAGTTTAATGAAGAGGATGGTATTGAGGTGGTAATATCACCATGTAGTGAAGTTAGGTGATGGTAGATGTGTTGACAGTTTGCAAGACAACAGACAGATGTGAATTGAAATGGAAGTAGATGCAGATGAAGGCGGTATGACAGTGGTAGATGACTGTAGGTGAGAGGAGTGATGCAAATGTATTGACAGAGGAGAATATGGCAGAGAAGTAGTAATGCAACAATGTATTTTTTTTATTGTAAATGTAAATGCAGTGCAAGTTATAAACTTATAAGAAAAATAAAAATGCAAGTTGAAAAAGGGAATAAAATATTGTCATTTTTGTTTGATTTAGTTGAAAAAGAGTATATTTGTTTACTATGATTTAGTTTGATTGCTATTATTAAAATGTAATATATAGGCATAGCTCTTGAAAAGTGTGTCTATGATTTTTATAGCGGCATATATGAGATATTATAGCGGCTATAATGAGCTATTGAATTAACGTACCATAGCGGCGAATTTGCGTTATAAAACTAAGCTCAACCATAGCGGCGTACTTTGTGTTATAAATATTCAACAGTTTTTTATAACATGTCGATATACAGCGCTTATCAAACCGCTATGGTTGAGATTAGTAGCGGCTATATGCCACTATAAAATACACTTTTTGTTGTAGTGTCTATACCGTGCGCTTCCCCATCCTATATAAATTTACCCGGGATATGCAGGCTTGAATCAGTGGACCGCTTTATTATATCCTCCTCGGGAGTTTACTGGCCCGTCGGGTTTACTTGGGTTTTCAATATATATACACACACACATACACAAGTTTCTCTTATTTCTTTTAATTAATTAAATGTTCAATAATTTAATCTTTTGTTTTATATATTATAATTTCAAACTTCCTTTATTTCATTTATAACTTAGCATTAAGTCACTTATTTTAATTAAAAGTTTCAATTATTAATTAAATTCTATTTCACTACACTAACTAAAACTATTAATTAATTGGAAACTTAAGAACTAAATACCGGGTTAAATTTCAAATCATATTAAAATAACAGATAAATATATACTTATAATTTATATCTGATTATAATAAAACAATTTAAAATTTATATTTGGTTTATCAAAACAAATCTGCAGCAAACTACTACAGTGGCCTTCCCACTTCGAAACTCGAAAATGAATGTCGTTGATGTGACCACCATCATCGAAATTATTTTTCAACGACAGAGAGGGAAGTACAGAACTATTTTTTTTTCCAAATTCTTCTTTAAAACAATTCTTCCAAATTATATTGAAATATTTATATCAGAGAATACTTCTTATAATAATATTATTATTATATTTCAAAATCATTCAAAAGAAATTTCAAAACCTCGGAACTTAAATTCTAAATTTTCCAATTTGATTTATTTTATTTTCAATCTTATTTCAACTATTATTTATAAATTTCATTACCTAACAACCAATATAATACAACCAAATATATATATCATTTATAAAAAATTTATTTTATATATATATAAAATATAATAGGAAAAATTATTTCATTCACCTATATTAAAACAAATATTATGTCGGTCTGTCCTATTAAGTGTTTGGAAATCCCTATTGATGTCATAGCGTCCATGCACCAACCAGAATTTATAAATACAAAATGAAACAGATTAACACAATATTAAAACCCTTTTATAACACTAACAATTACGCTCTCTCATGTATACACTCAGCGACTCCCATAGGGTATTACTACCCTATCAATAAAGAGTCAGACCCCATAAAGCTAAGGTTTAAACCAAAGCTCTGATACCAGATGTAACACATTTCACTATTCATTATTATATTAATGAACTCCATTCTAGTTAATATTTTTATTAATATTTCACAAATTCAACATTTCTATTGGTTTCTTATATTAAACTTATAACCAAGTATGCTAATTTACATTATTTCAATTTATCGTAATTTCATTTCAATTGTTAATACTTATCTTTAATTTCAAATGTTTCATTTCATACACACACACACACACGAGTATGGTGGCACGTCCGTTGGACGTGTGCATAAAAGGAAGTGAGAAAATTTTCTCTTTGGTATAATTATGGTATTGTGAGATATTACAGTAAAGTTTTCGGTCGTTGTTGTATATTTTTCTTTAAAATGCTAAATGCTAATGGAATAACACCACTTCCATCACACTGTAAACTTCTGGTAAAAGACTTCCTATTTGTAAGTGAAGCAAGCTTGAAAACCGTTGAAAGACTTCCTATATGTAAGTGAAGCAAGCTTGAAAACTGCTACAAAGGTACAACAATCATACGTAACAAAGAAGCAGTATATGATTATTAATGTATTATATACCACAGCTTATCAGTTGCTACTAAATATACCGAAATCTGAAAACATGCGTCATCTTAACAAATTCTATGAATTGGTCACACATATATTTAAATACTGAACGACTGGATATATTCGTTGGCTCCAACTATTCCTTTTTCTTCTTATATGCGCAAAAGGAACTACAAACTATTGGTTTTCCAATAAAAAAAAGTAAATGAAGTAAAATTTGTGACAAATTGTGTTCTTTCATCACATGTATGGAGTAAGAAAGCAGTACATACAATCTGCTTTTATTTTTGTCAAACCATAATAGATCACATCAAACTGAATTAAAAATGTTACAGAGAGAACAAAACATTAAAAACATCCTCAATTGCCTTGTTAGATGATATACTGTGCGACTTGCAGCAGGATATTCTCTCTTTTGCACACTTCATCCCCAACCATGCTCAGCCTCTGTACAATGCTTCTGATGGATTGCTTCAAGGATGAAGTAAGCCTGGCATGCTTCTCACTCTCGCTGATACAACTGAACACTCATTAACAGAAGCACCTTGTCATGTTGCATCATCACCCATTCTCAGTTCTAGTCACTGATGCATCAGCTGCCCACATTCGCATGCTATTCTATCAGTACTTGTCATGCATGTTGACATAAAAAAATAACCACTTGCTTCACTTAATGCTTAACATCACATGATGAAATTACTTGAAGCTTCATTTGCTGATCCATCTGTGCACGAGATGCAAGGATTTTGGATTATCTACGTTTCATGTTGAACCGAGAACAACTGATGGCAACAAGCAAAGCCTGTACATTCCTACAAATATGGACAGCGAGCGCATTCAACACCTAAAATTGCACATCTCAACTCATTTCTTACTGCCTCAGTTCAACCATGACCACACTCTCTGTGCTGAATGAAAGCAACTCACTGACTCATCACTGATTGCTTTGTTTGTAGCGCCATGTATGGATGATCAAATTAGACGTGTTTGGTCTTAGTGCTCTTGTTACGATAAAAGATATCCATAGTTATGGAAGTGGGATTATAAGATGTTATAATAATGTCAATTGTAAAACTTTGTCCTGGTTGATACAGATGAACAATGCAAAATACACAAACTTGGTGCCTAACTTTTGTGTCAAATTTTCACTATTCAATGTGCAAAATTTATTCTTAACTATTCAGTGTGTCAAACTTTTCTCTCATTCTATTGATAAATTTGTAAAATGATCTAGAAAAAATTTAGTAATAAAAAAGTGTATTAGCAGTAGAAAGAAAAAACAACTTATGCAAGTTTGGGACCCTAAGAAGTGAAAGTTTGTTCAAAAAGCTGGCAGCCCAGTAAACAGTAATAAAAAAAGCTAATACTGATATATTGTTACTATCATTTCTCATTGCCAAAAAGATCGTTCTTTTCGACCAAACTATGATTATTATAATAGATAATATTGGAACGAACAGTGTATGAACAAATAATTTTTTTATATTAATAAACAGTACCTCCATTCCTCCAGTACTTAGTTATAAGAATGAAGCCCTCGTAACTTTGCATCATCATCTGTGTCTTGTTCATCAATTGGTTACTGAAGCTTGACCTGAAACAGAAACATGATGTAATATGAATGCAAGTTGTGAGAATCGATAAACTATGATTATAGTTATCTTATTAGCAATATATATATATATATATATATATATATATAATTATGCTTTTGAACATTCAAGCCTTTGAGGATATTATTTTATCCAATTTTGCAGGATGAAGGAATAGTGAACTTGTGAAGCTTATATATGTTGATACACCATAACCAAATTTACGTAATATTTAGCCATCAAAAATTTGAAATGATACATAAAAAATAATGTTGTAGTACTGTTTAATTTTCATTTGTCAGTTTTAAAATTGAAAATAAATTAGCAGTTAAAATTTCTAGATAATAACGTTATAGTGTTATGAATTTTCAAGTACATGCAATAGAATCCAAAGCTTAAAAATCTTGTAAAGAATAAGGTTGATAGAAGATGATCAATAGTGATGAATATGTGAGTGAAAACTTCAAATCTTTGAATGGTTTTCAAAACAACATAAAGAATAAATGTGTACGTAAAATAAAAAAACTAACATGTTTAATTCTAACATGTTTGAGGCTTGTTATGTAAATTTCACCTTAAGTGGCAATAAGATGTCAAAGCGATAAAATCGTGCATATACCTTCAATAGCCTTCACATGCAACTAACTTGTTCATTGTGGTAATGTAGAATCAACTGGTATGTCGGGAGCAACTCCAACTTCAAAATTATAGGATGTTATGAACATCTATTTAAAATGGCTATTAAATGATAGTTAATTATCTGATCGCTAAGCTTGAGTAATAATAGTGCATGCATATGATTTGACAAACAACTGAAGAGACATAAATAAAAATTGGGAGAAAAAAACATACATACTATTCTATGAGCAGTGTTCCACTTCAAAGAAGAGAAAATCGTTTTGCTGATATTATATGTTACCCTATGATATGAAAATAGTTGCCCCTTTTCTATATTTAACATATCATATAACAGTGTTTGTACACATGTAGTATACTTTCATTTGCAAAATATGTATATATATAAAATTATATGCTATTGGAATTTGGAATATTGAAGTCAGTGCATTAATAGGAAAGCCATGGATCCCAAGAACCGTAGGTACCTAAACAGCCACTATAACTATAGTGATATGTTATGACTTTTCAGAGGTAGACAGATACCCATGTCGGTATAAATTGAAGTATTATAACAAATTAACAGATTGGGCCCTAGTTCCATTAACATTGAATGTTTAATCTCAATTCTATCTTCACTATTTCCTGGAATTGTGTTATGCCATAGGTAGAAAAAAATGCATGCATAAAAGCAAACAAATACCTGACATTGATAACGTTAAAGTGTGTTAGACATTTAAGAGTAAATTAGATACAGAAATTCGGCATCAGACAATACTGGTAGAAGTAAAATTTCTTTAAGTAAAAGAGAAGTAATCCTCATTTGACATTGAATATTTAGTTGCTAGATTTTATTTCGACAGTGAATATTAATGGTAGGTTACAAATTGCAACAACATTTTCATATTTTAGGTTTTTTTTACATATAGAACATGGAAGCACATTATATATGTTGAAAGTGGGCATACATAAAATCACCATGTGAAAATCAACGAATAAACATATGTGTAGTAAGAAACTTGTATAAAACATGAATATCAAAATGGCAATAATCAAATCAAATTAAATAAACATAATTACCTGCTCCAAGCCACAAAATATAAGCTAATGATGAGCTTTTCCCCCTCAGGTGTGAAGCACCCTCTTCTAATGTCCGATCTTAAGTAATTTATCCATCTCAACTGACAACTCTTTCTACATCGTTGTAGTCCTACAATACATATGTTTAGACATTTCAATTTTGTTATGTATAACAGAATTAACTATCATTCAAATGAATCTGAAACGTGATATCATGAAAATAGGGTGATAGAATTACCTTGTAAAGCCAATCAACATAAGATACACCAAGGAATATGGAACGTAGACCTATTTTCAATGGATAAGTTAGTGGGTCAGGGTAGCAATGACAGCCATAAATCTGAACAGCAATCAGAGAAGACCACGCTGTGCTTCACCATCGTTATGCCTTTCTGTATCAAAACTCGCCCAATAAATATTGCTTCGAATCCATATAGGCTACCAAACTAAGTAATTACCAAATCGAAAATCGAAAAAATGATTGAAGAATTTTTACCTAATTCATGAATCAGATTGAAGCACATATGGCACATGATGCTATATAAGAAAACTCGGTTGCGCCACTGATATTACTTGCCAGATCTGTAATCATGAATTAGGCCGAAGCACTTCAAAGACGACATAAGATTTTGTACAGGTAGTTGCTTCGTGAATATTGCATGCAGATCCCCAATATCGAAAAGTGAATCAATGGAAATGAATCGGCATAAGGGATTTGAAAATTGAAATACGATTGCACCGATGCATACCCAAATTCTATGACATAGGATGTAGCAGAACAAAAAAGGGTTTGGATAAGGGAGGTTTTTTTTTGATCTTTTTTATTTACGAAGGCAAAGGCATTAAGAAATTGGGGAAGAAGGTGGATCTGTTTTCTGGCGAACATGGAGATAGTGCGACAGTAAATTGACCGAAATGTCATTTAGCAGAAAGTGGGAAGATAATTTCAGCATGGGCATTCTGGTCAGTTCAAAAAAGGCTTCACTTTGACCAAGGTTTTGCTTTATAGTATACGAGTATGGTGGCACGTCCGTTGGACGTGTGCGTAATAGGAAGAGAGCAAATTTTATGTTTGTTATAGTTGTCGTGTTGTTAGAGAGTATGGTAAAGTGTTTGGTAGTGATGGGGAAAAGCAGGGAATGATATGGCAACCAAGCAGAAATAAAGTTTTAAATTTTAGTCCAACAAAAATATATGTGTGAATGAACTGACGTATCACTATACATTAGAGTATTAGAGTGTGTGTAGGAAGGTGGAGTAATTGTTTCAAGCTCAACCTAATGTAATAGTTGTTTGGTTGTGTTAATTTACCATAGAGAGTTGTATATGCAGTTGATGTGATAAGTATATGGAGTTATGTGTTGCATACCACTTGAGGTGGAAAGAAAGCATCCCAATTTTCGTTCGGCTGACAGGGTGGACACTGTTCGTGCTGGTTATGAATTTGGGGTTGTTTCGCAAATGTAGATGGTTGTTCTACCTTGAAGTTTTGCTGTTTAGTAGTAGGTGTTGTTATGCAATTCTTGAAATGTTGGTGCGCAATATCCGGTGGACATGCACAAAGAAGGAAGTGACGTATTTTGTATTTGTTACAATTATGATATTATGAGATATTGTAGTAATATTTTTGTCAATTGCAGGAATATAGAGGGTGAATTATATATGTACGAAGTTAGAAGTTCCGTCATGGTAGCATAAGTGTAGTAATCCAGTATGCTGGAATGCAGCGGGGTTGAAATTAGTAGGCGATATGTCAGTTGGCTGACGTAGTAGGTGGAGATCAGGTCAGACTATTTTTTGTGTTTGATAATGTTTTATTTAGATGCAGTTGGTGGTGAAGTGTTGCAGGGAAAAAACATTTATTGGTGTACTGACAGAGTACTTGTTGGTGTACGTACTACAGAAAATAAGGAGTCGTACAGTTAGAGAAACGTGTAGATGGAAATTAAATTATGTGCGTAAGTACAGTGCATAAGGTGAAGCAGTTGTAAAAGCTATTTTATTGGCAAAGTACAGATGAAGAAAATATGCAGCATAACATCGAATTGATATTGTAGTTATACGTAGAGTAGTCAGTTCTGCGAACATTCTGCAAGATAGCGCTCGACGGCTCGATCACACTCTTCGATCTGCATGAGAAGGTTAAAGGGGTTGAAAGTTAGACTATAGGTATATGTATGCACAAATATGTAGATGTGTTGAAGTGTAGGTTAGTATGTGTAGCATACCACTTCGGGAGTGAAGAAATCATCCTAATTAACGTCTGTCGACAAAGGTGCAAGGGGATGATGGTCGGTAGGGATTCGTAGTTGATTCGAAAACGCAGATGCTTGTTTAAAGTCCACTTTTTTCTGTGAAATCTTTGATGTTGGTACGCACGGTTGAAGATGTTGTAGTCGTTTTGCATTGGTATCATTGTCTGAATCGTGTTGTTGAGCAGTAGGAGGTGGTAAGGCAGCAGAAGAAGAAGTTATGTTAGTAGGAAGAGTTTGAAGAAACTTTGTTGAACGGGTGCATTTGCGTTTAATCCGTTCTGTGGAAAGGTTTACTGCACTCTCCTGAGTGGATGTTGAACATTTGGTTTGCATTGGAGGAAGTCGTTAGTGAGTGAGAAGGAAACGAAATATGAAAAAAAGTGGTGCAATAACAGTGAAAAGCTGTATTTGAAAAAGGCGGACGGTGTTACCTTTGTCATTGAAGGAGCAGACTGTAATAAGCAGACAGTAAAAGTGTAGGGAGTTAGGAGTTTATAATTTGGTGGGGATGTGAGACGGTAAGTGGAAGAGGTAGTTGCTGCAAGAGTTGAATCAGTATTATTCGACAGTTGGAGTAACTTGGTCTCATTGGGATTGCGGTGAAATGGATGTGAGAAAAAGACGCTGTCTGATAGGGTAAAAATTGCTGTAGAATAAGACGTTATATGTATGAGTGTGTGTGGCAGTACTTGAGTGGAAGGTCCTTTATAAATATTTGCATGGAAAACAGAGCACGTTGCTGGATAAATACTTGCGTGCAGGAAGAGTAAAGTTGTCCATCTTTAGTAATCAATCTGAAGCACAGTGGGGTAGTGCAGTGTATTTTATATGTCAGTGGGAAAAAATCTTTGTAAAATAGTATTTTATTAAGTTTGACTGTGTGTAGAGACTATGCATTGAACCATATGTTGTGAGTGGGTAACACGTACAGTTGAAGGAAAAGGTATTGAAAGCATGTTAAATATTTAACATTGGCAGGATGTCAGAAAATTGCAGAAGTATACAATATGACATTGTGAATGTGAAGTGCAGTATGTTGGTATGGCAAAGCACAAAATGTAGGATCTAGATTAACCCTAGAGGGGGGGTGAATAGGGTTATAGCAAATTTTATCGATTTTATACACAGAAAAAAAAATATGCTGAAAAAGTAAATCACACACAAAATTTACCCAGCTTCGGCAACCCCTGCCTACTGCTGCATTCACAGATTTCTATTAGAATTAAACAGTATCACGCTTACAAACACTCTACTCGACTCGCAGACATTTGCTCCACGCTCACAAACACTCTACTAGACTCGCACACCCTGCTCGCAAACATTTGCTCCACGCTCACAAACACTCTACTAGACTCGCACACCCTGCTCCGCCTATAGAGTTTCGCTTACTCGCAAACTTTGCCTCCCGCCTATAGAGCTTCGCTTACTTGCAAACTCTGCTCCCGCCTACAATAGAATTTTGCAAACTCGCACACCCTGCTCACTGAACTAATTCTAACTAGACAATCTGACACTACCTAAACCCTAGGTGGTGATTTACAAAGTTTTGATTCGAAAAATAAAAACGATAATTAAAAGACAATAAAAATACAACCCTAAACCCTAATTAATATAATAAAGCCCTAAAATTAAAACACTAAACCCTTTTTAATAATAATAAGAAAGGCCGGCCCCTTTATCTTCAGCCCATTTGATTTTGCTCCGTTCCTTTTTGCTGTTGCTTGTGAAATTATGGCCGATCCTCTTTCGTTCCTTTTTGCGAATTAGGGTTTCTGCAAATTGCCTTTACTCCTTGCAATTTAAACTTAGGGTTGTGCAAAATTAAAGGCGCCGACTTCGTTGATCGTTCAGATGGTTGTTGTCGTGATTGCTTTGACGATCATATATTTCTTCGATTTGCTTACGGCTTCTTCAATTTTGGATCGAGTTCGTTCTGTTCTTCGGTATGTACTTTTCTCTTTTTGCTTTGCTGTTCGATGCTTGAACTCGATAAAAAAATGCCGATGATGATTAGGGTTTTAATAGGATTTGATTTCCTATTTTTTCGTTTAACTGATTGCTTCAAAAATTCTTGCTTTGCCGTTCGATTACACTTTGATGCTGAGGATTAATCTGACTTTGTCAATTTCGTATTTCTAGTGGCTTGATTCACACGGCTTTGAATTGATTTCGTGATTTGTGATATTTGACTTTGTCACACATTGAGATTTAGATCACGGCTTTGGCTTGATGCTGAATAATGTTTAACTTCGACTTGATTTTGGGTATGCTTTTTTTCGAAAATTCTGACTTCACTGCTTCGGCCCATCTTGTGTTTGCCCCTGTCTTCATCTCTGGCCATCTTCACTATCACTTGGTACTGCTGCATCCATTCTGTTGCACTTTGATGTTGTATATGTGATGCATTCATTACTGCAATACTTGTTGCACTTTAGTTGTTCACCATGTTGCATTCACTCCATTTTGAATTGCATTTGTAATTGATGCAGTTTTGTCATTTTGTCATGTTGCAGTATTCATTGTTGTTGTGTTCCTCACTGATGCATTGTTGTAACTCCATCTTGACTTAGGCTTTTCACTGTAATAGATGCTACACTTGTTCATGTATATATTTTTGGAGTCTGCAACTACACTGTGTACTGATGGTCTTGAGCATTTGTACATTTGTTCACAACTGCTTCTAGTCATTCTCTTTTTGTTCACTGGCCTGTACATTTGAGTTGCAGTGTTGATGGTTTTGTGGTTATAACTGGACATTTGAGTTTGTTGCATTTACTGGCTTGTACTGTCCACTGCCCTGACCTGTGCATTGCTTCATGTTGCCTATGTATCACTGCAGTTGCACATTGCTTGTACTTGTGTTCTTTATTCATATGTTCTTCAAATCAGTGGTGCACTGTGCCATTTGATCTTGTTTTATTGTGATGCACTTGATTTCTTCTGATTCATTTTTGAGGCAGTTTGCATGTATGGCCATTATTTTTTGTGTGCTGGTTGAAGTTCTGATGCCTTTGGTTGCTGTGGACTTTTGTGCTTTGAGACAGTTTCATTGTTTTAGTATTCCATGTTGCAGTGTTGGTCTTGGCCTGTACTGTGACTCGAATTTTTCACTGTGTTCTGACTTGATGCTGCATACATGCTTGAGTTTCACCTCTGACCTGTTGGTTCATTGTGATGTTTTGGCTTGTAGCACTTATGCAGTCTTCACTGTTGCTGTTTGATGCTGTCTTGATTTTGCGCATTGCCTTACTGTCTCGATTCCTTTCATGTTGTGCTTGCACGCTTGCTATTTTTGGCTGCGCACACGAGTTGGCGAGGCAGTGCACACGTGTATGAATGTACACGTGTGTGTTGCAGCCACTTATGGTTACATGTCCCTGATAAAAATACTGATATGCACAGATATTGCACAGTCAAAAATGATGACGAACAACCCAAATAACTGAGGCAAACCATATTTTCAAAAATCGTATTTTATTTTATATTTCAAAAATATTTCTTTTTCAATTTTACTGCGTTAGTGAATATTTTTGCAGATTACTCAGATGCTGGATTCAAACTGGCATGCAGTTGAAGACAAAATACGAGTGTGAGTGATATGTAGTGAGGTTATCAATGTAAATGTAATGTGATTGTAATCAAAAATGTATATGTATAGTGAGAGCATGAAATTGTACTATTTAAAATTGTAATAAATATTTGTTTGAATAAAATTTCTGTTTGAATTCAAAATCTGTTTAACTTGTTTTGTTTGAATTCAAATTCAAATTCTATGAAATTTAATTTTATTCAACAAATATTTATTTAAACTATGAAAAACAAAATAGTACATTACCAAATACATTTATCTTAAATATATATGTTTATTATCATCAAACAAAAATCATATAGCGCAAAGCGTATATTCAACACAAAACTTGTGGATAAAAATATGGATAATAAACGTATGACATTAGTTTATCAATTTATTAGCAGTAAGATAAAAATTTGAGGAACATGTGCCTTCACGTGAGGAAGAAACAGTACTCGTACTCCATGTAGCGTATGAAATTAAACATATTTGCAGTACAACTAAGTTGTCCACCTATCCATTGATTTGTTCATGTTCATTTTTTTTTCTGTACATTTAGGGAACGTAAGTTTCCAGTTTAAAAGCATGCAGTATTGAAAATCTTAAGATATCAGTGTACAAAGTTAAAATTTCATATTATTATTACAACAAAGCATGTGGTAGGAAGTTACACGCATTAACATGAAAGTCATGTTAGCTGAAAAGAGGAAAAAAATATAGTCTGATAAATAAATTAGCATTAATATACATTGACATGCAAAAATCACAGAGCACATTAACATTAGCGTTAATATACATTGACATACAAAAATCATAGAACACATTACCGTTAATATTAGCATAAAAATAATGACAGTATTTACAAAAATGAAAACGTCTGATGCAGAGCCAGTCTTTTGCATTATTTTTTATTTGCAGCAGTATTGGAATCAGTAGTTGGAGGGAATTCATCCTTTAAGTACATCTCATTTTGATCGCTGAAATGTGTAATACATAATCTGAGGCTTAACTGAAATATGCAATACATTGACAAAATGAAAATACCCAAGCATGTACTACTAATATTCGCATTGCAGATAGGCATTGCCCAGCACCACACAACTTGTCAAGCACACATGCATATTCCCTATAATACAAAGAAGCATGGTTCTAATAAAAACCAATATACAAAATATCAGAACAAAAAATAGTCATTGTAGGCTATATATGTTATATCAACTGACATAAATGACTTAAATGTAAATTCATTTCATGTGTGCATTCCTTACCTCTGACTTCTCAGGCATATATGTCCATGTAAATTAGCACTATTCCAATAAGTCCGAAGTGATATGCATCATTTGCAGTACTTAGTTCTGCAAGTGAAAATAAATAATATGTTATAACAGTAAGTAAACATGAAGTCCAAATTTTCGGAAATTAAACCGTATGCATATATCAATTTAAAATTGCTATTGAAAATCAAAGTAATCATACAATAAACAACATGCTCTTCTATCTCTTTTAACATGACCGAATTACAACTTTCATAAGTGAAGAAATAAGTGGAATAAGTAATATGATACGATGATAAAATGCAAAATGAAGGTGCATTGAGATGTTGTGAGGCTGCATATGCACTTAAACATGATATGAGGAAAACAAAACTTTGGCATTTGGAAACAATCGGGTAAAGAGTAGCTAACATTTTCAGAGTATATATGTGTAACAACCAGGTATTTCCAACCATTCGCATCCATTGTAAGTGTATGGGTAGACACTCATGCCGGAATTGAATTGCTCAAAATACCACGTTGTAAATAAAAATTTGGCAAACCTCAGAATATACAGTAAATAAAAATCACAGATCACAGACACAGAGTATATAAAAATGCAGCGGAAGAAAAAGAGATAGTAGTTCATGAAGCTACTATATAAATATGAGATACATCGGAGTTAAATAAGATACAATGGAAGAGTAACTGGATACATCAGGTACAAATCAGATACATCACTGAACCACTGGATACTGAAACAAAATAGATGGCTGGATCTTCAAGGAAAGCTCCAACGCCGAAGGTGAATCTTGAATGCTAACTCAATCAATCTGACCCGAGCGTAAAGCAAAACACAAAACCCTCGAGTCAGGACATAAATACTTATAAATTGTAAATCAACTCAAGTGAACAGTAACAAAATGCATCAGTAACTTAAAGGATGCTTGGGACCGCCCATCCTCTAAGGATCCGTTAAACTATTTACTATGTAGTAATATACGCTATATACGGTAGTGTCTAATCAGTAAAGCATAATCATATAGAAAATAGCGTTAAGGGGATGGTGAACCTTAACGCGGTCGGATCTTTAAAACCAAAATCGTAGTGGGCTCGATATAAGGATATGACACGGCACGCGAGGCAATGCCAGGGTGGATACACCGTTTGCACTCCTGGACCGGTGGTGACGGCAAGCCAGCAGCTTCCGCCCACCTCGAACAATACCCCCGAATCAAAGTGGCGCCACCGAATCGAATCACAACAGTAATAGAATGGTTTCCGATGGAGCATGCTCGATGAAAGGGTGCGACCCTTTGTGTAGCCCGGTATAGCTCCTGTTTTAGTCATATATGCCAACTCACGGGAGTTGGGTCCACGTAATATATACCTCGAGAACGTCGCCACCATCCTACTTCATTCTGGAATCTCCACCGCGTACACAGTTGTTAAAGTGGTTTTCGGTATTGGCCGGCTATAAGACAATATCCGATCCCGGTTTCTTTAACAACCAATCGTTATTATAACCCGTAGTTATAATTTTTTTTTAAAACAATATTTATACTTCAAAATAAAATATTATTTCAACCCAAATCTTTATCAAAATAAAGATTAAATCATTCCAGAATATCATATCTTTCAGATCTTCTTTTCAAATCATTTTAATATCAAAATATCATATCTTTCAAAACCACATTTCAATCATTTAATATATCAAAATATCATATCTTTTAGAAACCACATTTCAATCATTTAATATATCAAAATATCATATCTTTTCGAAACCACATTCATTTCAAATCATTATTCATTTTGTTCAATTTAAAATATCATTTCAATCCATATTTCAAAACAGTATATATTCCAACAATCATTTTTAATCATTAAAATGAAGTTATTATGTTTAATAATTAAATTATTAAATTTCTAAAATTTTCGACTTCCAAAGTTCATTTATTCACTTAAGTTTATCAAAGCAGTGAAAATTCACTTTTCGTGGCATTTAGAAAATGCTACGGAAAAATACATTCAAACAGTTCAATTTAACAAAAGACAACATTTTAAAATGTTGTAATAGGGTTTACTTAAATTTCGAATAAACTTAGTTAAATTCAATAATTTATAGCACTTACAAAAATTGCTATAATAGCTTTTAATTCAATTTAGCTTTTTAGTTCATTATCATCAACTACAGCATTTTCAAATGCTGTAATATCATTTACATTGTAATTAATAGCATTTCAAAAATACAGTCAATTTACTTCAAATATTCAATATAATTTCTCAACCAATTATATTTTTATTAAAACATTTTTTTAACTTATAAAGTCATACATTTTCACATTTATAACATCATTTAATTTTTCCTCAAGTTCATGATTTTACAAGGTTAAATTTCCATTCAAAAATCAAGATTTAATAATAATCCACTTATTAAAATGCAATGTTCAATTTTAAATCCATTACATTAACTTTCAACTTAACACTTAAGTTCAAATTCTCAAATATAACTTAGTTTTATTTTTTAACTAAAAGTTCACTTTTACGTCAATTTCATAAATTTCCAATTCTAGTTATATTTCAAAGTTTCAACTTAAATATTTATTCATTTCACATTTTAACTTTATTAAAAATCATAAATATGATAAAAATCATTTTAAATTCATTTAAATTCAAATTATCATAAATTTATCAAAATTTCATACTCAATTAAATTTCCAATTATAATTAAATCAAAATTTCCAAAATAACTTACGTTCAAAATTTCTAACTTTTCATTAATTCATTTCACTTAAAATTATTCAGAAAATCAATAATATTTTACAAAAATCTTATTTTTATTAAATTTCAAATCAAAATATTGTAATAATTAAATTTCTAAAATATTTTAAATTTTTTAGAAAAGCATATTTTAACTACGGGCCTGTATAAAATTTTCTACGCTAGGTAAAGTGATACAGGTAATATATCATTTCAACCCATAATTTACAAAGAAAATACGGCTTTTATCATTTCAAACCCGCAATCCCAAGTCAAAATGAAAAATTTAAAACCATTCAGGCCTATCATTTCAGCCCATAACATTTTTTTCTAACAGGGAACTTGCAGTGTGATCATATGCAGAAATAATATAAACAAGGTCATTATCACAATATACAGTCATACATCAGATGTCAGGTGAAATTTAACAGTTTTAACATGGTAATAATATGGTAATAACATGGCATAGCATATCATATGATCATCATTAACTTGCATAAACATTTTTATTACTAAACACTTGTCATCAATTCACTTTTCATAAGTATAAATGTCAGAGTGAGAAAGACTCACCTTTTTCAAAGCTAGAGACCAAAACAACATACAAGCACGACTCCAAAGGCACGACAAGCACAATTGCACGACTTTTGATTTCAGTTGAAAGATAGCCAAGATATGATTTTGTATCAACAAACCAAAACAAAATAAACAAGACAATATATAAACATTCAACATAAAATAACATTGAGACAATTTTGAAATACAAAGCAAAATGAACATGATAGATTGGACCTTGCTTCAACCACTTCAATGCTTGGCCTAAGGGACACTTATGCTTGGCTATGATGATGCTTTGGCTCAGGTATGACATCATATAGGTCAGGTTTAACATCATATAGGCAAGGCAACAAGTGGAGATGAAGGTGTAGTGGTGCAACATAAAGCATATATAGGGTCAAGGTTAAATAAGTTGAGTTTTGTGGAAGTTTTGTGGTGCTAGCTTCAATGGATGGGCACGGCTTGGTCATGGTCTGATTTCCAGAGGGTGGTGGGTGATGTGGCAGAGGGTGGAGGTCAGGTCAGAGGTGGTGGAGGTGGCTATGGTGGTGGTTAAAGTGGTGGTTGAAGGAGATGAGGCAAAGGTGGTCAAACTAGCATTGTTCAAGGGCATTGTTGCATTTTATTGGAGTTTTGGCACCATGGTGGGCTCGGCCTTGGTCAAGACCAGAGGGGTAGCCTGTGATGATGGAAGGGAAGAGGTATAGGAGGTGGTGGCCGTGGCTATGGAGGAGAGGCCAAGCAATACACATGAGAAAACAAGGCAAAATATAAGAAAACAATGGAAAAAGAAGAGCAAAAAGAAGAGAAAAAGAGGAGCCATTACCAAACCTTTCTAGTTGTGAAAAATGAAGTGGAGAGGAATGTTTTCACGTGAAAATGAGGTAAGAAATGCACAGCTACAATAAAGAAAGGAACGGTCAAAGGAAATTAAATCTATTAATTGGAAAAGAAACGGAAGAAGAAACGTTAAAACGGTTTTACGTTTCTTTGCTTTCAAACCTTTTAAACTTCCTATATATATTCATATACATCTTAAATAACTGAAAACACTTATAAATTTCAGTTAGAATTCGAAAATATAACAGATAAATAAAATATTAATAATTAATTATTAATTAGATATGATTAAAATAAGAAAAATGGCACAGAAAATGAAAACTAGACTTAGGAATTAGAAATAACTTCAATACACTTTGGAAAAAAATTCTTAAATTTAAATACATGTAAAATGAATAAAATAAAGTAAAACAAAGCAATAAAAGTGAATGTATAAAATAAATCAATAAATTTTAATTATATATAATTAAATTAAGAAAATGGCTTAAAATTGCAGACTAGGCTTTAAAAATTAGAAATAATTTCAAATGAACTTTAGAAAATCTTCATGGACTTGTAAAAATATTTATAACAAATAAAATAAAATGCATTCACAAAAAAAAAAAAAAATTAAGTAAAATTTATATGAAGAAAATAGCAGAAAATTATAAAACAGCCTTTAAAAATAGGAAATAAATACAGTAAATTTTGGAAAAATTCTATTATCATTTAAAAATATTTAAAAGTCAAAATACACATAATAAAACATATTATTACATATTAAAATAAAATATAACAAAGAAGAAGTAATTTATTCAATTTAAAATAGTCATTGTTAAATAACCCTATATATGCACAATATTGTAAAGGGTATAACTTTCACAATTTACATCTAATTTCAACGAAACGAAAAGTGGTGTTCTTAGAATTTTATGTACTTTCGTAATAAAAGAAAAAAAAATTTCAAACTTTTAAAATTTTAAGTTAAAAGTCACAGTTTGACTGTTTTGACCAGAATCAACATTTCAAGCAAATATTTAA
Organism: Allium cepa; assembly: GCA_030765085.1. Taxonomy (NCBI): domain Eukaryota; kingdom Viridiplantae; phylum Streptophyta; class Magnoliopsida; order Asparagales; family Amaryllidaceae; genus Allium; species Allium cepa. The sequence goes on from CM060939.1 coordinate 624,642,458, forward strand.
CTTACACAGTTTGGAATTATAACTCATATAAAATCAAGATTTTATATTTAAAAAATAAAATTTTATCATTCAAATAAGTAAAAATAAGTTTTTAAACCAAAATTTTACATTAAAATAATTAAAATATACAATAAAATAATTACAAAATATAAGGTTGTTACAATATGTTATAAAAATAAATCGTTGTAGAGTCAATATTTTATGTGTCTAATGTGTGAACTTGTTGTAGAAAGTGTTAGTAAAATAGTTGGTAAATGGATGCATACCGTTTTTCTTCTTCAGTGGGTTGAAAGGCAATTTGTATATGTTTGTGCTGTGTCCTTGTAGAAGAGTAAGTAATTAATGCCTGCAAAAGAAATAAATCGTAGAATATTGCGTTAGAAGAACAGTCTGTATAATGTGAAAAAATTTGCAATCCTACAGTTTGAGCACTTACAGTTTGTGTAATTCAGTTAACTTGAGAACAGTGGTGCAAGTTGTGGTGTAGAAAACAGCGTCGGTGGAGCAGGATAGTTGTGTGAACCATATCCACTTAGTCCAGGTTATATACTGAGTTCAGTAGTTAGGCACCCCGCTCGAGTTGACAGCGTGAACCAAAATCGTCGTTTGCAAGTAAATCGACGGTAGTTTGTTATGCCGGAGAGAGAGAGAAAGAAATTAGGTAGTAGGCGGAGAAGCAGAGAAGTATTACAGTTGGAAAGGCATATGTTAAATGTAAAGTCAAACAGCAGTATTTGTGCATAAAAAAATGGACTCTGGGGTGTGTTGATGAGAAGGAAATGCAGTTTATTTATAATGTTTGATTATTTTATTAATTTGTAATGTAAATGCGTGGTAAAGACATGAGTCTATGCAGTGAAAGAAAAAGGAATTGGAATGTAACTTTGAACAGACTAAGCGTAGGAGGGGGTAGGAAGAGGTGGAGAAGGTGAAGTGAGCAGCGTGTGGACGGTTGGGTTAAAAGCGAGGTCGGTAAGTTGTGTTTATGGGACATTCATAATTTGAGAGCACGCATGCAAAACATCGTGGTAAACAACATTTCGAGTGTGTGTTGCAGTACGGCGATGAAGTTCTCCGTTCACAACCAAATTTTTTGTTGTCCTGCTTGAAATCCCACGGGATAAAGCGACGTAAAGTTGGCCATGACTGAAAACATGGTTGGGAAGGTAAACTCCAACATGTGGAATGGTTTGTCCTTGTGATTTGTTTATTGTAAATGCAAAGGCAAGCCGCACGGGTAATTGTTTACGGATAAGGTTGAATGGTAACTTTATGTTTTCAGAAGGCTTTAATGGTATACGTGGAATGAATACTCTTGTACCCTGGAACTGACCGAAAGAAATTTCAGCGTCTATAAGGTTTCGATGGAAGACACGACAGATTAGTCTCATCCCTTTACATAGCCCAATTCGTGGATCAAGGTTTCGTTGTAACATTATTGGACATCCTTCCTTAAGAGTCAACTTATGAGGTGGCATACCACCTGGGTTAAGCGAGTTCAAGAACTCAGTTTGATATAAGTTTGATGGGTCATCTTCTATTTTATCAAAAGAGTAGTATATGTGTTGGTTGCCGGGAAATTGGTTTATTATCATGTTATTAATTTCATCCGCAGTTTCATTTGTTGGGGATAATATCGCTCTATTTAGCATGTAGTTTGTATTTTTAAAATTATCATGCAATGCGGGGAAGATTTCGTTACTCAAACGATGTAACGAACGTGGACCATCCCATCGTATGACAATATGCGATGGTATTTTGATCATGTCGTCGTGTACGGTGGGTTCGGTTCCATTTCCAACGCGCAAAACAAAGTCAGCGTAAGACTGGTCAGCTCGTGCCCTCATATTTTTTGTTAGCTGAAATACTTTAACATTTGACCACAAATATGACTGAACTATACATGCATAAGATGTTTGAGCTCTAGTACCGCCTGGAACAACAGGTAAAACTTGACGAAAATCACCGCCTAATATAACAATCTTTCCTCCAAATGGAACATCGTCATTGGTCAAGTCTCGTAATGTTCTGTCTAAAGCTTCGAACGCGTGACGGTGAGCCATGGTTGCTTCATCCCATAGTAGAACGGTTGCCGCTGATAGAAGTTTCGCGGTATCAGATTGTTTGGTAATATGACATGTGGACGAAGAGGTTAAGTTAATAGGAATTTTAAATCTTGAGTGTGCTGTTCTACCACCGGGCAACGCAATAGAAGCTATTCCAGAAGTAGCGGTTGCAATCGCGATAAGACCTCGGTTTCGTAGATGAGCTAAAATTGTTTTGTATAGAAAAGTTTTTCCTGTCCCTCCAGGGTCGTCGATGAAACAAATGGAGCTGCTTTTTGAATCTACTGTAAACATGATTGCGTCAAAAGCTTCCTTTTGTTCAGTGGTTAAGTTATTTATTGCTTCTAAATCAGATAATGGTATTTTTATTTACTGTTCTTCCAAAAGAAGCGTTGAATTGTTGTATTCGTCGGTTGAATGTACGCAGTTATGTGGGAAATCATAATCAAATATGGTTCTGTTATACTGTTTAGAAGGTTGTTAAGATCAGAAAGACATCGACCGACTAAATATGTAGCGGATAGTGAGGCAGAAGAAGTGGATAAGTAATCTTCAGTTAGAAAAGGCCAAAATTCATCCCATAGGTCACGGACACCACATGGTTCGCAGTACACTAAAATGGTAACAAATAATCGGCGTAGAGCAAGAGGCATATGGGTGTTTGAAGCATCAGTTAAATAGTCCCTAATACTGTTATCATTTTAGAGCAATCCTCGGTGTTCAGCCGCTTCTTTGAACGTACTGCAAAAAGTTTCGTTGACAGTGCGTAAGTGTGTGAAAGAAAGTGGGCCTGGAATATGATTGAGTAATAATCATAAGTAGTAGCGGTCACCTTCGGTAGGAGGTATGGTGTATAGTCGACCAATTACTTTACGGTGTATTTGTCGACGAACCCATTGTTTTTGTTCATTGTTCCACCAATAGTGTTCAGGGAATTCATGGTAAAGGTACTGGCGTGCGCCCTCGTCTGTTAAATTTTGTGTAAAAAATTCAGTAAGCATAGTTTTTGTTCTGTGTTCGTCACTTACAATAGATTGTAAGCTTTCGTCTGTGTTAAAATGAATATTTTGGTTGTTAGGCAGATGTATTTGTAGTCCTATTACTGACGGAGACATGCTACTAAGTTGGAACTTAAATATTCTCCATAGGGACTCCGGTGCGCAAATCCATCTGGCGTTAACGAATTCAGAAATTTCATCAATGGTGGATGATGAAGAAGACACGCTTACGGATACCCGATCTGATCCTTTATAAACGTACTTGTATAGAAATTTAACAGATTTAATACTGGAACAAATTTTAACGTTTATATGACAGTCATATTTTAGAAGCAAATAAGGGTTATAAGGAACGACCCAATGATTGTCAACTGCACTATTATTTGTTTGACCTTGTACTCCAATGTCACGACGTCTATAGATGGGATACGAATCAGCTCCTTGTAAGGTTGATGGGGCGAAGGGTTTAGAAAATCCCTTCTTACACATTCCATCGCGCATGCATACGGCAGTGGGGTTGAAATTGCCGCATGGATGATGAATCATGTGCTTAATACCTAACGTGTACAAATCTGGCTCTAATTCCATGTTTGGAATTTCTGCCCTAACCATAGTATCGTAATCGTCGGCAGTATTTAGTTTATCAGTGTCTACAAGAATAAGTAAGATATGAGCGTGTAGTAATCCCCTTTTCTGAAACTCTATAACATGAACATGTGCAATGACTTTACCTAGGACATGTTTATCAAATAAATCAACTTTAAGTTGTTCCAATTTTGCACGGAAAACTCGAGTTGTCAAATCAGGACGATCATATGGTTGTTGAAAGGGAAACAGCTCCTGTGTAATCTCAGTCCAATTAGGATTACAGGTTACAGTAATAAATAAGTCAGGTTTTCCATACCTTCGTACGATTGCCATTGCGTCCTGGTACTGTTGGTGCATGTCTCGTGGACTACCAATATGGGAGGATGGAAGCACTTTTCGAACCCCAACATTTTCTACAAACAGCAAAGGTGTGAAAATTTGAAGTATGTAATGTATATTGTAAAAAGGAAGAAATGGAAGGGATGGAAAGTACGAACCGGGAGTTGTCTCCCCACTGGCTAGAGCGTCTTGTAAACCCTGGTATAAGTCAGCTCGAATAGTAGATTGGTGGTCTCGAAGATAGCGGAGTCACATAGTTTCAATTTTGACATAAGTATCAACCACAAACTGTTGGAGTAGGCGGCCTGTAATGTCCCGCTTTTTCGCACGCTTTAAATCGACACACGTGCCAATTCAAACCATACGGAAGGGCGGATTGTTATGGGGTAAATAAGAAAAAACAGAGAAGAAAAGAAGAAAAAAACTAAACAGAATCTCACAGCGGATGGATAAAATATAATAATCAAATATACAGTTTATAAATCTGTTTACAAAACCATTTATATAATACATATCAGAGTTACACATACCAATAACAATGCAGTGGAACAGTGTGTAGTGCACTAGTATAAATAATAATAATATAAATCTTCGTCTTCATCCTCCAGAGCTAAAACTTCAAATCCTGAAACGCTCGGACTGACCCGAGCGAATTGAAAAGACAAAACACTCGAGTCAGACTAAAAGATCTTATGTGAGTTAAATTAACAGAAATAAATATGAGTGCAGTAACTCAAGAGATGCTCGGGATTTACATCTCCTAAGGATCCGTTAAACTATTTACTATGTAGTATATTGCGCTATTATAATAGTGTCTGTTTTTAAAATAAACTTACTTTTAAATAGCGTTAAGAGGTTACCCATATAGCCCTTAACACAAAATATATTCACATAGTCTATACAGTACCGTAATCTCCCCCGTACTGGGCGTCTTCAGAGGGCACTCCATAGGTATGGTACAAAACCAAAATCGTATAAGGCGCGCTAGGGTAGGTGACACGGCACAACTAGGCAATGCCAGGGTAGATATACCAATTGCTATCCGGGCTGATGGAAACGCAAGCCGCAGCTACCGCCCACCTCGAACAAACTCCCCCAAAAATCAAAGTAAAAGTGGCCACTGAAACAATCCAAAGTCAAAGTATAATATCGAAGAGGAGTGTCCGATCAGAGGAATGACCTCATTGGCCCGAGAATCGCTCCTGTTTTAGCCACCTTATGCCAACTCACGGGAGTCGGGTCCACGTATTTACCTTGCAGGAAACGCCGCCACCAACCTACTTCATTCTGGATTCTCCACCGCGTACACGGTTGTTAAAGTGGTTTTCGGAGTTGGCAGAGAGTATGACAACTTCCGATCCCGGTCTCTTCAACAACCAAACGTTATTATAACACCGCGGTCATTTAAAATAATTATACTTTAAAACCAGAACAAAATCCATTTTAAACCCATATAAATACGATATCGTTTATATTTTTAAAACCCCAAATCAATACGATATCATTTAGACCCAAAATCATATAATGTCATTTTATTTTCCAATATATATTCTTTTCCAAAATCATAGGGTTTCCAAAGTGAAATATTTAGAAATCACAACTCTTGTATATAATGATTCCAAATCATACTACCTTGAAAATCATAACTTCGAAACAAATTTCCATCTCTTAAATGGTTAAATATTAAATTACTTTATAAAACACAATAGCTTCTTTAGATGTCATAAATCAATTTCAAATATCGATTTAAACTTCCAAATTCCATTTCAATTCTTATGTTTCAAAGCTTTAAATATTTCACCATTTCAAAACAAACTCATTTGACAATCCCATATATATTAAATTCAATTACTTCTTATTTAGACTTGAAATGTTTACTTAATGAATTCAATATAATTTAAGTAAAACCTTTAACTTCACATAACCGGATAATCTTTCAATTTATTAAACTTGATATATTCATTTAAATCACTCTACACAAAAATCAAGTTATAAAAATCATACCCTTTAAAGATTAATAACCTTTTTATTTAATTCCAAATTTTACTCAATATTCATCTTCCGACCTTATTCTCATTTAAGTCAATAAAACTCCAGAACTTAAATTTTAAATAAATGCTTAACTGTATTTGATCTTAAAAATCAACTTTATTTTATACTTCAAACAATTTATACAAAGCTTAAAACCTGAAATTACTATATATAAAAACCTTTATTAATAACCAAATCAAAAACCCATAAACCATATATATATATAGCTTTGCAAAAACCATAGAAAAACATTTCAAAAATAATTTTATATATTTACCGCGGTGCCTGTATATAATTTTTTATCCTATGGTCAAGTGATACGGATGTTTATCATTTCAATCCGCAATTTAAAATGAAAAAAAAATGCGGTTATATATCATTTCAAACCGCAATCCCGAATGAATGAAATGCATAGCAACTTGCATTTAATAAAATTAATCATCCATTCATCCATCAAATCATACATCCATTTGTCACAGTCATCATCCAATTTCAAACAATCATCAATACATAACAGATGATAAATAATGGTATCAATTATCAGTTTATACTCAAAATAAATTTAATAACTGTTAATTGGCAGTTTATATGCAAAAATAAACGTAAATTTAACTGGCAGTTAATATGAAATAAAAATTTAACATAACTATGACTGGCAGTTAATATGCAATTAAATAAATTCTAACTGTCAAATTTATATGCAATAAAAGAAATTAACAGTTATATTAAATGAATGTGATTTATCAGAGATAATGAATAAAACATGCCAAACAGTCATAAATAAATTTCTACTCATCTAAAATTAATTCAAACAGTCGCATAGTTTCAATTTTGACATAAGTATCAACCACAAACTGTTGGAGTAGGCGGCCACTAAGTAGAAGAAGAGGCAGCTCCGTAGGTCATACCAACGATGCGTACAAAGTGTTAAGAATGGGGGATATATGGGAAAGTTAATGTATGTGAGGTATGCCTACAGAAGGTGTATATTATGTTGAGCGTAGGGGATTACAAACCTGTAACAGATGAGAGCAGTAGGCTCTGTAGCTGATATGGTTATGTCCGGTATTGTGCATGTTCACATCCCATCCTTGTTCACCGCGTGGGAAAAGAAGTGGATATTGTAGTGGATCATAAAATCCTGCTGTATCCGCAACTCGTTTCAGGGTTCCTGATCTTGTTTCAACTATAATTTCTCTGTCGTTTGAATTATTTGAGCAGTCGTCTCCTACAATGATGCCCGCTACTTGTGATGCAGTAGGTAGTTGGTGAAAATGACGGTTAACTATAAGTTCCTTTATTATCAGTCTGCAATCTTGTAAATCAGCGCGCTGCCCCAACTGGCGTAGCACATGTACATATGGGTTGTAAAAATCTAAGATTTGTTGCGACGTTTGTAGGATGTCTGCTCGTAATATTGCACTATCCTGTTGTCGATTGTCAATCTCATGATCAGTATCGTAGATGTACATTTGGAGGTATCTAGGTCTACTTCCCGGTAAAGGCAGAACACTTCCAATGCTGTGGTAGATGGAGCCTTGTGCACGGTAAGAGTATATTCCGCTCCGAGCGGAAGCCAAGCGTTGATCGATGTTAGCGCCCATAGAAGTGAACGCGAAAGCATTGTTGTAAGATCTAATGTTGGTTCGGAATGTAAACCTCTTTCATTGTCTTCAGTGAATAAAGCTAAAAATTCAGGAGGTGGTGGAGGATAGGAAGTGGTAAGTTTACCACTTGAGCAACAATTCCCACTTGTTTCACGGTGAAATAATTTTGCAGCATAGTGTCGTCACTGAGTTGGTTGAGGTATGTGATGACGGAGGAACGGGTGGGAAGCAGTAAAATTTCGACCGCAGTTATGACGGGTTGGAAGGGAAGATTGGTGCAGAAGTTGTTGATGGGGATGAGATGTAGAACTCGGTGCAGTAGAATTAGGATCAGTTGTTATGTGTGAGAAGCGTAAGGTCAGAATGAACATATATGAAATTTTAAAAGGAGTATGTGACGTATATGTAGGAAAAATTGGTTGAAGCAATAAGTTGAGAAGTAGGGAAAAGAAAAGGGGATGAATTAGCTAGAAATAAAAGATTAATTTGTGTGATCTTGAAACAACCTATGTGAAATAATTATATTGTGCCATAGAATGGGTAGGTACACTGAACAGCCTGACCCTTTTCTCGTAGGCATAGGCTATCGTGTCGTCAAATGTAATGGTATTTGTGTAAAAGACAATGTGAAATCAAGATGACCCATTACGGACTGTTTGTAATGAGTTCGAAATTGTTGTGCAAATTGAGCGGCTATAACTGTCGTGTAGTAACAGTATAGGCAAACAAAGGACGAAAAAATGTCACATGGTATGCATGTGTGCATACTGGGGATTAAATTTGAGTATGGGAAAGCAGTAAAAGTTAAGAAATACAATTAGTAAAGAAAGTAAATAACTTTCTTTCACAAAATAATGGCGTTTGTATTGGACATTATAAACAGACACAGTCGGAAACATAATCAAAGGCGCTAATTTTACATATGTAAGCAACAAATTGTAAACTGGTGCAGTGGTGAAAATGTTTGAATATCAGTGTGTAAATGTAAAATTTCATATTGTTATACGATTAAGGAAATGACTGTATGTGTTACACTAACAATGTTAATAGTGGAAATGCTAGTGTGTAAATTGCTACTTTCACCTAATATTAATGAAATCACTGTATGTATCATGTACAACTGTTCAACAACATTAGCATTAATAGTACTACTGTTATCTCTACATTCTTCCATAATATTTCCGTATTATCATTCTTAATATGTATATGTAGTAATTGGTATGGAGTTATAAACCAAGTACTACTTAATTAGGGTATTATATTACAAAGAATTATGTGTATAAAAATGCTTGTTCGAGGATCTGGAACATAATGGTTGAATTGCAAGCACATTATGTCATCATTGTGTATATATGCTAGAAGGGAATGGAACAGTGAGCCACTTGTAAATTACAGTTTTATAAAAGTAAAGGATAAATGTGGGTAATATATTGTCAGTAGAAATAAACTGAAGTAGAAATTGTAGGCATTTTAACACGAACAGTCTAATACCACATCATCTCCTATTATTTTTATTTATTTCTGACAGGTTGTTTGTGTAGCAAAATATGCAAATAGTTGTGACTTCGTAATCAAAATAAGTGACTATTCTTTTGTAATACCACTTAGGATCTTAAAAATAAGTGTAACCATAAAATGCAGGGAGAACAGTCAAACAAAAGCGTATAACATTAATATTTCACATTTTAACAAACTTGTAATTTTAATTCTGAATGCCCAGTGGAAACAGGAATTTAAGAAGGAATAGATGGACGATGCTTGCAGTGAACGATTTAGAAATCTCAACAGTAATTAGTCTGCTTTTACTTTACATGAAACTGCAGGTTTTTTATGTTATTTAGCATATTAAGCGGATGCTGGAAAACACATGAATATCAGAATTTAAAAAAACCAAACAATGAATGTAGGGAGAGTGGAATTTTTTATATTTGAATGATTAAGAAAATTTGGATGGGTAATTGGATAGACGGGTTAAAAATTACAAACTATGAGCTAAAGATCAATCAATTATTTTAACAGGTTAAAAAGCAGTGCTATAACTGATCCTTAGTTCATGTACGCGTACAACTTATAACAGGTTAAATTCGTACATATACGAAAAGTAGTATTTGGATTGAAAATAACCTTGGATGTAGTAAATTAAGAAGATAAAAAGACACAGTACTTGTAGTGAACAGTTGAGAAATCTCAACAGTCCGTAATATGCGTTTACTTTCCATGACAGTGGCAGTTTTTTATCCTACTTAAGGTGCGAATTAAAATTAGTTTGTTTGTTGAGAATTTTGTTATTTAATGTTAAAACTCAGTCCCAGTAATATATTGGTGCATGTATTGGTTCATGCAAAAAATTTAGTTCAGTAAACAGTTCTTGACGGTAAGTTTAAAAATATTTAGTGAGTATCAATTACTACAAAATTAAAAATGGCTGTAACGAAGTGTCGTAAAATAATCTAAAAGTGTAAAAAATGGCACAGCAAAAGTGTAGACATCTGTTAACAGTGTTTTGTAAGGACATTCATACATGCTTCATATATTGGTTCAAACCAAATTTTAAGAATGTTCAGTAATGATTTTTTTGTAAGGTCTTTCATGTATGCTTCATATATTGTTTCAAACCAAATTTTAAGAATGTTCAGTAATGATTTCAGTAATGAGTGGAACATCTAGCTATCAATACATGTGTTAATGCAGTGCTGTATGACATATTTGCAGCGGAAAATAGTTTAAAAAATTATAACCGATTAAAATTAGATTGTGTGAATACAATATTTTTGAACCGAATACGGTTAAGATTGGTGATACGGTGGGTACCCAATATTTTGTTTTTGTTGTTTGAAAACTTAGTCCAAGTAATATTCATCGCTGGCGTATGGCTTAATTTAAAAGTGTGGATACATATAAGAATGTAGTAAAACAGAATGGTTGCCACCTGAAAGCATGGTATGTGTAGGTAAGTCAAGGTAATTGTATTAAAGCGGTTAACACCCTTAATTGCAGAAATGGTGCATATATATGTTTTATATTTCTTTGTAGTCAAGCGTACACGTCAAAATGTTAAACAGTTGAAAGCGGGAAAGGGAGTGGAAAAGTACCTGTCGAAGTTGGCAACTGTTGGTTTGCAGCAACGGATGTCCTTCTACTGGCGACAGCAGACTGTCTAGCTTGTTGACGCCTTGCACGTTGAGTAACACGCCGTCTTTTCCTTTGTTGTCGTTCCATAAAGATGTGGAAAAATGAGTTTTGTGGAAGAAAGGTGTGAAGAGGGTGGGGCAGTTGAAATGATATGGCAAAATAATGATAACGAAATGAAAGAGGAGGAGTACGTAATAGCAAAGGTGAAAAGTGTGGTGAGTGAATAGTGGGAAATGCATACTTATAGGAACATGTCCATTAGATATTTTGCAACTGTCATATTATTATGTGGAAGATGTTGAAGGAGTCAATCGTCTGTAATTATGGCTTAAAAAGTGGGGTTAACGGCTACTGTGTATCAGGTCAAAGGGAGGGTAGCCGTTTTGAGCAACAAATCAGTTGTACCATATTTATATACGGCAGGGGTGAAAATGTTTGTTAATTTTTTTTTTTGCAAAATGAAAGGAATGTAGTTAAAATTGGAAAAATAGGAACAAAATTAAGTATGTGAAGGTATGTTCTAACATTCCTATTTTGCAGTTCATGTTAATCATATGAACTATTACGTAAAAAAAAGCAAATCTTCTGCCGAAAATAAGTACAGGGATAATTATATCGAGTTTTGAGAAGGTGCAGCTTTGCATTTAGTTACAAACTAATGGTACCACCCTAATTTGCATTTTTTTCAATATATATCTTATACTTCATTAGCACGAATCTGAGCTGAAAACCATATGAAGTATTTAAAAAAACATGGCTTATCAACTCTGTTGTTTGGCATTAGTATTTGTTTGAACTAATAGTACAATCTACTATATGTTTGACGGAAGCATTACTGTATAATTGAGTAATTAACATTTCGGACATGATGTAAATACCAACTTCAATAGCATACAGATCACCAAATCAGCTAAAATTAATTGGTAAAGCAATGTTCTAACATTCCTATTTTGCAGTTCATGTTAATAATATAAATTATTACGAACAAATATAAAAACAGAGTAAACAGTCGTTAAGTCAAATGAATATTAACAAAAGGGCATTGTTACCTTTACAGAACATAGTTGCTTATGGAACACGTATTTATATAACAGAACATTATAATGGTGATTAAGAACATAAGCAGCTAATGTTATTGTTTGAAATGAAAAGGTAGAGAGTCACACAATAGTAATCAAAGTCCGACTTTGATGTTGATGAATGCGTATTAAAGTTGCAGCAAAAGATTCAAACCTGAATCAAATGAGAAGCAACAGCCGAGGTAGATGATAAGCAGGTAATCAGGTGATCTTGGTCTTGCTAAGGACCCCTATGATACAAATATGATCTGCAATGAGAAGGTAAATTTTGTTAAATCATAAGAACAAACAGACAAAGCAGTTGCACAAATGGCTTTTAAGCACACACGTAGATGAAGAAAAAACATTGAGCGTAACATGAGCAAAGAAAGGTAAGAAGCGAGCTGCCATTGATTTGCTCATTCTCTTTCTCCTTTTTTAATTATTAGTACTATTGTTTTCATAAGTAAACTGCATAAAAAATCTCTTAAATAAATAACTTGTATGATTTCTGATGCAAAAATCGTCAGCACAATTCAAGACAATCTATATGTTCCTAGCACTTAGCACATGCTTAATTTAACTCAATTCAGTTTATAACGTGGTTGCCTCTTATTGCTCTTGGAAATTCATAACAACGTATGTAGTAGTGAGGAAGAGGTTAAGGAAAAAATATGGAATGTAACAGGAGCGAAAAAATGGTTGTTTTTTTTTTCAAAAACTTGTATTTTGAATAGAGCAAGTTTGGCCATAAGACAGCGATAATGCTGTAAATGCAGCCATAATGCTGTTAGTCAACATAAAAAATCACTTGAAGCGACATCTTAATTCTATGTTGTGGCATTTAAATAAACGAAGGCTTAATAAAAGTTGCACAGTACGATGAACACGAAAACTTATATGCTCTAAGACCTAGCACTGACGCGCACTTTGAATTTAGCACTATAAAAGTTATAATGCAGCTGTAAAGCCCTATGCTTCTGGAAACTAATAGTGAATACAAATTTGGCACAGTAATATGTCTGAAAATGGATTCATATATATATATATATATATATATATATATATATATATAAGAATAATAATTTGGCACATTAATTTGACGGATTAATTTGGCAACCATTCTGCTTTACTTACAAATATGAGAAAGTGGAGTGCATATATAATCACCTTTGATTCAAGCTTTGCTGAGGGATGTAAAGTGGCTTTGCACTTTTTGAATGCAGGTTCATCTGGGAACTCATGATCCATTGCGTACTCAGCTCGTTCTTTAGCCATTCTTCAAACGATTGGACTACAAAAACCAAATGTCAGTATTGCATAACTTAAGGCATGCACAATGAAGCTGAGTAACAGTCATCATCTGAAAACATTTAAAAATATCAAAATGCATAAAAGAACTCACGGCACGCAAACCTTTTCAGAGCTAAAATGTCTATCTGAACGAATCATGGTCTAAGTTCTCCTGTCCATCATGCCATGTTCTGTAGTGGCTGAAATCCTAGTTCCAAACAAAATACCTGAGCATGCGTTTGGTAAACAAAAGTTTTGTTGAGTCAAGCTTACCCGATCATGAAATATTGGATGTTAATAAGTTAACGTTTAATGTATTTTTTGGTCTATTTTATTTCTGCAATCAAACTAATCATTAGAATTATGGCTTGAAGCTCGTGTACAGTAACTCATCTGTAACAATGGTATTTATAGTGAAAAACTCATATATAAACTGCTAAGAATAAAAGAGATTAAATGCTAGAATTCTCTCCATTAACTCAAGCGCAAATATATTTCGAGTAAAGCTTGTTCATAAACTATAATTTACATTTTGGTAAGAGTTATAAATCATAACTACTATCGTCAACTTCTATAAGACTCATGTTAAATGACCTTACATTTTATAAAATCAAAGTATATCCCATATCTGCTGTAAAGTTATATTGAAAATGTTAGTATTTATCTTTTGTATTGGTTTTATTTCTACTTCCTTTCCTCGTAGGTAGGTAAGAAGGGTATCACTAACTCACCATGTGTATTTCACTTATTAAAAATAAAAAGGAGAGATAACTAATTTCTCAATATTTAGTGTAGTGTCGAGGCAAATAATACTAACCGTCTCTTCCTTACCTACAAAAGCATTCTTAGTAGAATACATAAAGTGATATCTATTAGGTGCCCAATCAAAAAAGTTGGATAAATAGATATACCAATAGTGTAAAGCAAATGATGTAGGTAATTTTTCATTTATAGTACAGCGCGCATCAATTGTGCAGTGATTGTAAAATTAGTTGTCAACTTCAAAATCTGTAAGCATGACCGGCGCAGTTATAGCATGGGAAGCAAATGCAGACAAAATTTGTATGTTAAAAGTCGAATAAAGAAATTCTTATGAATGATATTATGGACGTAGATAATGAAGGATACTTTAGTTTTACCAAACAATTCAAGTTTGGTCAGTTTCAATAATAAAGGGTCCTCAGTCTATCCTTTCCTCTTTCTTGGGTTTTAATGCATCCTTTAGAGAATCAAGGTGCATCTGTATATAAGCATGATTAGACTATCAATCTATTACGTTAGAAAAAAAGTACCAACTGTATTAAAAACAGTTTTCCAAAACAAAATTTAAAAACTCTAAATTAGCCTGCTCTTTTTTTGCAATTTTTTGTCCTCAATTTCTGTGGATTACATAGAAACTTTTTGAAGTATACACACCTTTATTATATTATGCTAATTTATAAAGAGTACACATACCCTATTTAAATGTATTGTGCAGAAGCAAATAATGGTTTCAAAAACTTACCAAATAATCTTTAGCCCATATAAAACTTTCAAAAATAGAAGATTAAAATCACCTCCTTCTAGCATTTAGCTAATTCCATCTCAAGACATACTTCTATTTTATCGGTTGGCTAACAAAGCGTCACAAAATCATAAAAGTTTCGGCGTAAAGAGTTGCAAGAAAAACATGGAGAAAAGAAATAAAAAACCATACATGTCATAAACACCGTATGCGTCTAATGCTAGCATAAAATGGTTAAAAACCTATTTCCTAATTTCATCCTAATAAATAAATAAGAAACTAATCGTTGAGTTGGTTAAATGCAATTATGATATCTTCAGTAGGCCACAACAAAAACAGTAATATACGAATTGCTGTTATAGGAATATAACAATATAATTTGTAAAGTTTTTCATAATCATGCAATTTCCAAATTGTAGCAAAAAGGTGAATAGGTGGAAGAAATAAAGGAACCGCATGATTAAAACCTCGAATGATACTACTCGGCTATTGTAATTTATTCCCTTTTTAATAGTCGATCATATTTCCTTCCATTCAGTATTATAATTAAAGTTGTAAACTGTTAGTCATTTCAGCAGATAGTGGATGGAAAAAATCTAAAGGTTACAATAACATCGTGGCCATAAACAGTGATGCATCGCATTCGAAGAACAGTTAAATGCAATAATATGAACAATGAGGCAGCATATCATATCTTTACAGTGAATCTCAACATAAACACCTGCTAAATCCAATCAAATAGTTAATAACATTGCATCATCCAATCTATAGTTAAATGCATACAAATCACTTCAAACAAATGAATAGCCAGTGGAAAAGATATATGAAATGATATAAGTTGAAGATGACATGGGTGGCGTAACAATCACCTCTAATTGATTGCGCACAGTCAAGCTCTGATCTCTTATTGCCATAGTCCTTGCACTTTTGGTTTTACTCTTCAAATGAAACGAAACTTCATCCTAAGCAAATTATAGTAAGCGAAGGTTAATATTTAGTCACATAACATAACTGTTTGACAATTTTCTTATATCAATTAAAACTTAAAGAATAGAACATGGTCTTATTCTGAGTATTTATTCAAAAATTGCTATATTTAAATTAAATAACATTATTTGTTTATCAAATTATTATACGTAATCAAAAATGAGTAATAGAACATGCTTCAATGGGCATTACACAATCATTCCTTTCATGTATTTTTAAACATGTAATATTTTATATAATATAGATTTATTTTACTGTATAAAAACCATGCCACCCTAGTTTAGCAGAATATGGTCGGTTGCACAAAAAACCTGAAGGAAAGAAATAAAAAAACCATACATTTCACAAACAGAAGGATTGTTGAGTAACTTGGGTGGATACTTGAAGTAATCAATACAACTATCCAAAAATCAATGTTTGAATAAGTGCTGCTTTCATATATGCGTAAGTTTATTAAATACAAAGTAAATGAAGATTAAATACATATATTGTTAATGATACATGTAGTCTACACTAAACTTCAATTTATCAAAAGAGTAAAAAGTTTGAAAATTATGCTTCAATATTAACATGCGAAAACCTTTCGTCTTAGTACTTCAACCACAGGCACATACATAAAATTTATGAAAATTATAAGTTTAAAATTGAAAATTTATTGTGGGTATAAATATTTACTCACAATATATATTGCTTCATTCTAAATTTCAAATCTAACCTATATGAAGACAGTGTTGCACCATGCAGTACAAAAACTTGCATGATTACATTAATGCCTATCACTGTTGGGCTACAATGAGAATCGTTCATTACATCTTAGAATATATATGTCATCCAACAATTCTGTGCGAAATTATAAAGGATAATTATGAAAATGAAGTCAATGAAGTGCTAAAATGAAAAGAAAGATAATTAAACCAAGAATATAAACAAAGATTTATATGCATATACATGCATTTTAACTTCATTTTTATGCTTTTATTCGTGACCCACAGATATATGTGTGACCTTGAGAATAGATGATACAAAATTATAATTTCATGAATAGCAAAATGTGTTTCTATTAAACCTGAAAAAGCCATCTTTTGAAATTGATATACATAGTATGTGTTGTAATTGAATTGCGTAAGTAACCCTTTTCTATAAAGTTGAATTTTTTTTGGCAAAAATATGATAGTGCAGTAGTTTGTTAATAGAAGAAGCAGAATTTAGAGGAAAATAATCCAGGTAGTGCGAATAAAATTAGGTTTAGTTAGACATTACTTGAACGGTAACTAAAGCAAGCAATTCGTAAAAGCAAAAGCAATCTAGCTGAAAAGCAAAAACTGTAAATAAACATAAACAGAACACTGTACTATAGTGGTAAACAGTCGTAAATCCGAAGATTATCGTATTCACCCAATTTGGGGTGGAAGAAACGATGTTGCAAACATAAAAGAGAAATTGAAATTGCAGATTTTCAAAGAATGTAGAAAGTTTAGTGTATTACCGTTCGGAAGGACCGTAAGCCTCGCATCAGTGCTCGTATCAGGAGGCGGCTGGGTGACAGCGGTGGAAGAAAAGAATTTGAGAAATTGTGCTCCGGCGGGGTGAAGAAGTGGAAAAGGTAAAAGGGAATTTTTTTTCACGGGGAAGAAAAGTGAGGAGGGGGAATAACAAATGTGGAGAGGAATAAGGAAAGAGAATGGGGAGGAAGTTAGCGAAACGTGGGGTAATGTCGGTGTTGGGACATGGGACATTCGGTGGTCAAAATAGAGATGTGCCCTCGTAGTAGTTTGCAGTTAGACTGGGGAGTATGGGCAAAATGTGGACTGACAAAAAGGCTTCACTTTGACCGGTGGATCAAAGGTTTTGCTTTGTAGTGTGTGTGTGTATATATACACATATATATATATATTATTCTTAACTGCTAAACTCGACCAACAATACTTCAATTTACATTGAAGTTCAATAATAAAACTTAAATATAAAAAATGCCTACAAAAACAGACATGCCGAGACTACAAGATTCAACACTGATGATTAGACCCGAGTCGAAATAGACTTTCCTCATAAAAACTAACATAGTACCATGGTTTACCCTTCGAGATGAAAAGACCCATATTTTCCATATTTAAATTCACTAATTCAGTATTTATCTCCTCACATGATCCATCTGTTATATTATAATACTCCAACCTATTAGTTTTTTGGTCAAGTACACGATACAAAAGGTTTCCTTGATACTCCGCCATAGGCAAAACAAGAGCACGCCCATGCAGTAGAATATTGAAGCAAAATCTAGGTGTCCAGTCAATGTTGTTGCCGTGTTTGCTAGTGAATACATTGAACCTTGTATCATTCATAGTAAGCAGAGAAAGACATAGACTGCTTCCCAAATTCGACAACCTCATACGGTAAACATGTGTATGTTTCAAAGAATATGGCGGGTATAGCAACGAGAACTTTTCACTTTTGAAGTTGAAGCAAAGGAAGGCGTTAGGAGGGTACGTGTCGAGATGGTCAAGTATATAGAAATAACCACGCTTCCCCGTAAACGAAGAACAACTGCTCCATATTGGATAAGGAGGGTCCTCAGCAAGCACCCTCCAAGATACACTGATTCCTAAAGTAAACACTTCAAATCCCACATCGTACCTTCTCCTTTTCAAATCAAAAGACCTGTAAAAAAACTGGGCTACTTTGTAAGCTTGAGTGGACTGAATGAATCCGAAAGCGACTCTTTCGTTGACTTCTTTGTGTTTTTCTTCCTTGGCACGAGGAAAATGTGGGCTGCCTTGAGGTAAAACCATGGCTTCTTTGGTCTTTGGATTGACAACTAAAGTATTGGTTGCATGTGGGAGCACAAACAAACCCTTGCAGTGTAGATGAAGACTCTTGATGTATATTTTTCCTTCGTCGGGGAGTTTTATGTCAAATAGCTGTGTAGCAACGCGGTAAGCCTTTGTTTCGGGTGCATGATGTACATTGCTGAAGAACACAACAGTGGAAGAGCTGTCTATGTATACCATGTATACAACATTAGGTGCTGAATCTTTATTTTTAAATTTGGGTTTGAAGGTTATGCCACTAGTCCTTGGCTTGCATATGATCTTTCTTTTTCTTTGTTTCTTCACACCAGCCTCTGACCTCATTGTTTCCAGCGAATCTTGGATGGTATGGTTCCTGTCATCGTTCAATTTTAGAACACTCATTTGCTTCTGTTTTCACATACACGTCATGTGAAATATTAGACTTGCTAAAAAAATCTACGTAATTTGAAGATTTTCTTAAAAATATTGTATAGGTTTAGTGCGTACAGATAGAATATTGAGATTGTACAGGCTAGTAAGGATATGTACTACAATATTTATGCATGGAGCCATCTTCTTATAAAAGAACACCCTGCACCCCATAGATCACATTTTAATTTAATTATGGGATGGCTGATGTAAATAGATTAAATTGAAAATAAAATAAACTCACGACTGGGCTTGTGGGAGAAAAATCGTCTTTTGATAAATCTTCAACAAAAGATAAGACGGAAGAAGGACGAAAACTGCACCAGCTACAGATTTGAACAGCGCCATCTACACAAAAAAAAAATGAAATGGATATTATAAAAAAATGATAATATGGTTCGTAGCAGTCGTTTAATTATAACAGTTACGAAGATATTAACAAAAATAAAATAAAAAATAAAAAATAAAAAATAAAAAAATTACTGTAAAGGAATCGATCACTCCGTCAGAGATTGCTTTGACGATCAGATTGGTTTGACGACTGGATTGGTTTGACAAAGAAGACGATAAATTATGTTGAAACTTCGTTCTTTTTACTTATTTTATTGATATCTAATCCAGTTTGTTATGGTTTTACATGGTGGATAGAAGAGAAATAATAGGGGAGGAGAAATATCAGGAAGATTTGAAAACATATATATTTGTATATTTGAAAATTGTAGTTGCAGGAACTAATATAATGAACGGGACTTTATTATGTATAGGATTTCAGCAATGGATGAATATGTATAGCTGATGTTATGTATGTCACAATGAATAAGCACATGTACGCATACTATAATGTATCTAAAATGTTATAATATAAGACGACGCAAAATATGTATATCCTAGAATTAACGAATGTAGCCATTTTTTTTTTTTTTTTTTTTAAAGATAGCTTTCATATAAAAACTCAACCAAAAGCTGTCAACATGTCTGACAGGTAACCAAAATAATCCCATAAAGAAATACAACACCGAGAACTCACAACATAGATAAAAATGAAACACCCAAAAGGAATCAATAGACACTATCGAGAAGCAGATGCTAAGGATCTCTGGCCCAGCCACACTACACACCCGATGAGCTCCTGGCTACTACCGTCCATCTGACATCGTAATCGTGCTCCGGCAATGCCACCGCCCGACGACGATGTAGTGGGACCAACAATCATAGAAAAGCAAGTTCATCCGCCGCCCCTCCTAAATAGTAGGAGGAAACGGCCAACATTCCAAAAACTGAAAGGCCGACATCTGGAAGGGGATAATGAATTCCTTGAAGCAATTTCCCAGCAGAAGAGGAACATAGAAATAAGAGCCACTTTTGAAAAGCAAGTGCCTGAAAGCAATAGACACACTGTAAGAAATCAAAAGGGGGGAGGGGGGGAGAGGGGCGAAGACGGACAGGGAGGAGACTAGGAAACCAGAACCACCAGTCTCCGGATCGGCAATCATTCAATTCCCGCTCTATACGAAGACTGAGAGCAGGATAAAGATAATAGGTTTACTAAGCGACCAGAACGAGCACTGACCGACCCTCTGAAAGGTCGACCCCTAAATGCTAAGAAAACATCATCTCTCACCCGCCGAATAACGGATAGGAGATCCATAGGAACCTCGTCAAAAATTGCCTTATTCCGCGCACACCATACATGCCAGCATATCAGACATGGAATCAAGCGAAAGATGATAGAGCGAAGAGATTTCCCAGAGCAATCAAACCACCAAGATGACAGCAAATCATTTGACGAGGTGATGGTGCCACGGACACCCAATAAATTACCGAAATAATTCCAGCAGGATCTGGCACACCAGCCAACGAAAAGCAAATGATTGATCGATTCTGTTTCTCCGTTGCCGCAGCACCTGCATCGGGAAACAAGCGGAATGCCAATCTGTTGGAGGTTCTCATCAACCGATAACCCATAATGGAAGGTTCGCCACATGAGAAGAGAGACTTTTGGAGGAATCCGAACGTCCCAAATGAAAGAAAATAGAGGAAGGACAGGAGAAGGAGTTCGAGAAGAACTCCAGGCCTTAAGAATAGAGAACGGACCACCATCCCATCCAGAGTGGCCGCTATGAGAATCAACAAGCAGTTTGACCGATTGCATATGCTTCCAAGTCTCACTGGCGTAACAAGGAGAACCTGTATATCCAGAGGACGCCAGTCTCCGGTACTTAGCATGGAGGAATTTGGCCCATAAGGAGTCGATAGTACCGAACCTGTACCACAACTTACAAGCGAAAGCCGAACAGATGTCTTTCAGACTCCGCAAACCTAATCCACCCTCAGTCTTAGGACGGCAGATAACATCCCAAGACACCCAGTGGTGTCGGCGATTGTCACCCTTCGAACCCCAGAAGAAAGAGGATGCCAAAGATTGGAACGAGCGAAAAAAAGAGGCAGTAGGGGTCATAGCGGCGAATATATGAGTACCCATAGAGCTCAGAACCGATCGAATGAGCACTAATCTACCAGCTTGAGACAGAAGGGACGCATTCCATCGGATAATCTTACCCCTTACCTTATCCGTAAGAGGATCGAAAATGGCGTTAAGTTTCCTTCCTCGGTAAATAACAATACCCAAATAAGGTAAGGGAAGGGAAGCAGCCTTGAATCCAATAAAGGATTCGACCCAAGAAACTCTCACATGGTCCATGTCCTTCGCGTGCACGAAGGAACTCTTCGAAGAGTTGACCAATTGGCCCGAACACCTCTCGTACAACTTAATGAAACGAATAAGGCGGCTAACAGAGGACCGAGTTCCGTTGGAGAAAATGACAATGTCATCCGCGAATGACAGAGAGGAGACGAGGGGACACTGACTCGGAATACCGAATCGCTGAATTTGACCATAAACCGTCAAAGTGTGGATGCCACGTATGAAGGCCTCGGCCGCGATGACGAAAAGAGAAGGAGATAGAGGATCGCCTTGATGGATACCTCTACCAGCTTTGAAAAAGCCATTGGCCGATCCGTTAATGAGAACAGAGTACCAGCAGTTGGAAATGAGTCTCCAAACCAAATCAATTAGGGTTTCAGGGGAACCGAAAGCGCGAAGAACCTTGATGATGAAAAACCAGGACATACGGTCGTAGGCCTTTTCCATATCAAGTTTGAAAATAATGTTAGAACCCCTGACCTTTCGGTCAATCTGAGAAACAAGTTCTTGGGCTAATAGGACGTTATCAGTGATCAAACGCCCTTTAACAAAACCCGCTTGAGAAGAAGATATAATGCGATCAAGGTAAGGAGCCATACGGGTGGCCAAAACCTTGGATATCACTTTGTTTGCGAAGTTACAAAGGCTGATGGGACGGAACTCCGAACACGTCCGAGGATTATCACACTTTGGAATCAAGACCAAATTCGTGGATGACCAACTAATGGGAAGATCGGCCCCGGAAAAGAAATGCTGAATTGCCAGGCATAAATCAGCTTGGATGATATGCCAAGTAGAACGAAAGAAGGAACCATTAAAACCATCCGAGCCACAGGCACTATCCTTACTAAGAGCAAAGACACAGGCACGAACCTCATCTGTCGAAGGCGGGGAAGCCAAATCTACACTTCCCACATCAGGAACAATCCGAGGAATGAAAGAAAGGATGTCCGAATCCGGATCGGACACTGATGGAGAACCCAGATATGATTGAAAATGAGAGACTAATACCTCTTTGACTTCAGAAGGAGTCGAAGCCACAGATTGGTCCGTTCTCACAATTTCGTGAATAGAAAGCAAGTTAGCTTTCTTGCGAATAGACGAGTGGAAGAATTTGGAATTCGTAACTCCTTCAACCACCCACTTGATCCGCGCCTTTTGATGCAGATAGGAGTTCTCAATACGAAGTTCCGAAGAGAAAGACAACTGAGCGCAAGCCCACAGCTCCTTATTTTCCGCCGAAGGAGTCTCGTCGAACAATGCTTCGGCAAGAATCAGAGACTCTTCTTCCGCTCGCACCCTGTCGAAAATATTCCGGAAAACAAGGGAATTCCACGTCTTAAGACTAGCCTTTAGACGCTTCAGTTTCCCAGAGAAAGCCCCCATGGGAGCAGCCATAATGGGAGTGGACCACGATTCCTCAACCACCTGAAGAAAGCTATGGTGGGAACTCCACATGCTAAGATAACGGAAAGAAGAAGGCCCCGATAAAGATCGCGAAGCGCACCGAAGAACAAGAGGCGCATGATCAGAGCAAGTCCGATGAAGATGAGAGATAGAGAAAGAGTAAGGGAGGTTGAACCAATCAGCAGATCCAAAAATCCTATCCAACCTGGAGAGGATCCGGTTCGGACCTACCTGATTGTTAGACCAAGTAAAAGCGGAACCAACGAACGGAATTTCAGATAACCCAGATCTCGCAACGAAGGAATTGAAATCTGAAACCGAAAGACGATTGACGGCTACCCCTCCCAATTTTTCAGTCTGACTAGCGACAACATTGAAGTCGCCACCTACAACTGAAAGCGAGCAACCGAAATCAGCTAGAGACAAATTATCACCCCAAAGAGATAATCTTTCTAACCAGTCACACTTGGCGTATACCGCCGAAAAAAAGAATGGCTAAGGGGAGAAGGAGGAATAACACAAGATAGTTAAAAGTTGAGACGAGTCAAAAATTGGGCGAACATTGCAATCTTTGGACCAAAGAATCCAGATTTTACCCGAAACATTAGATAAAGCACCACCAAAACCTAACAACAACACGGCCTTTGTGATCTCGCCGGGACCCACAAAAGGTTCTAAAATAGCCACCAAACCAATGGAATGCTTACGGACAACCCGCTTAAGCCTAGCAGAAGAAGCTTCGTTACCAATAACTCTAATATTCCAGAAGAGAAAGTTCGACATAAAGCCAACACCTAAGAGAGAAAAAGAAAACAACAAAAGAAAACACACAGACGGAGATCAGATAAGATACAAGGAGGATAGAGTAGATCTATCAATCTGCTCTGTCGCCGCTATAGAGCGAGTACGAATAGTGCGAGGGATGACCGAAGCCTCACGCGATCTACGTCTAGAGGATCTGCGCAGAGGCTGACGCAATGGACCGGACACTGAAGACTCATCTAATTTCGCCATCGAACCGGGCATAAGAGAAGAGGAGCGGGATGGGAGAGAGTTCTCGGAAAGACGAGAAAGCCGTTCATTAATCAACGCAATATCCTCTACAGAAAGCATCGGAATGACGATCGATAAGGCACAGGGAGACGAAGCGAGAGAACAACGGGATGAGCAGCAAATAGGCGAGGAGACAGGAGGAACCGGGACGGATAGGGGATATCGATAATATGTAGGGGATCGATAAAATCGCATCCCACGATGTTGTAGGAACCTAACCCAAGCCGGACTGCCATAGGAAAGGCAGCCCCGCGAGACAGGAGAGGATCGCAGGGTGGACCTAGCAGAAATATCACCCGATCGGGTCGCAACTGACTGGTAATATTCCAGTCTGACCGCATAGCGGGCCGCACCAGGGTACACCATGCAATCAGGAATGGAACACCGCCTGAGCCAATCGAACCAAACAGGGTAATATCTCCGTAAAGACCGATGAGGACCAAACAGAATAGGTAAACGATAAGCCACAAACGACACAGACCTGGCCTCGCTATGGCTAAGACTATAATACCAACACGGGTAGCCACACTGTTCGCTCCAAACGGAGTTCACAATGCCAAAGTGACCTGACACGTCACCATCCATCAGAGAGGTAACAGTATCAGGGAGCACACGCCGAAGCGCGTCATGGCTCATAACCAAACAGAATAAACCAACAGATACAAGCCGACAAGGAACCAATAACCCATAATTAACGACTAACAGGATATGCACTACCAAAAAACTCACCTGGCCGGACGCCAAAGCACCTACCTGCAGCTGAACGTCGAAGAACACAAGAGAACAGCCCATCAAAGCCTGACTGATCAATAAACCACTTGCCTGCTGTATCAAAGCACATGGTAAAAACTGACAAACACCCGAAGATTGCATACCAGACAATACAAACATCAGATCAGGCCCACAAGAAGGCATAACCCAACCGGAGCCACGCAAAACAACTGCTTGAAAACAATGCAACAGAACAGAACGATCCACAACCACATCAAAGGACCAATGCCGACAACCGCTAACCACCTGTTCTGCCACCGGAAAGCTAACCAACTCAACATGACTTGAAGAGGTGGTGAAATCCCCTTCAGTCAAAGAAACTGCCGAACGAACATCAGTCTTGTGAACAAGACTACACACATCCTCAACGAGCAACCCCCCAAAAGAACCGCATTCCACCATGGCTTTCTCATGACCGAGAGCCACGATAGAAGGACTCGAAGAGGTGGTGAGCTCCTCTTCAGTCGCAAAGTTACCAAAACCTACAGAGCCACAAAGCACCGACCCCACCATCAAAGGCAACTCCCCCCGTGGCTCCACCTCACAAGAAACAGAGAAGAAAAGCTTCGGTTTGAAAAGGGGGATGAAATCTCTTTTCTGAACCACTTCGAAATCTGAAGGAGAGCACGGTTCCACCGATCGACCCACAGCCTCAACAAGGCGATGACGTCGCGGCAATCGAGAATGAAGACCATCACCCCAAACGGGTAAGAGCTCCAAAAAGCAACAATCGACCCATACATAACGAGATCTACAGAGAGCCCCAAAATCAACCAAGCAATAAACCCTAACCTCAATCGATTTTACACCAGTAAAAATCACCGAGAAGGGCCCTGAAACCACAGCCGATAAGGCGGTACCAATAGCTTCGAACGACGGACAATTACGCACAAAGGAACCGGAGAGGATGAACTCTCCCTCGTTCGAGAGTGGCAGCGGTTCCATAAACCAATAGGAGAAAAAATAAAACGAAAAACGCTAGATCCGAATATTAATAGCAGTAATAAAAGCAGGAACAAGAAAAGCGACGGAGCAGAATATAAGAGAAGATCGTAGAAGCTAAGCAGGAGAGGCCATTAGAGCCGTTATGTTTTTTTTTTTGTGTATAGTGCCATTATTCAAATTACAAGAGCACGTTAAATTACAGCTTTTAATTTTTCATGCAACAGACCTAACGATGGAGGAGGGACACGGTTGCATCTGGAGATGCAGAAGTGAGTCTTGTCGAAGGCACAACATCTCTCAACGATAGTGGCGGAGTCGACTTTGGCAGTGACAATGATGGAGGAAGGTGCAACGAGTTTGTCAGTGACTAAAAGAAGAAGACGATGATGGAGATGATGTGAAAATAGAAATGGTGTTGTACGATGAAGATTGGAACATTGATCCCCGTTTGATTGTTGATGGTGATAAGATACGGATGTTTCACAATAGAAGTTTTAGTAAAGTAATTTTTTAACGTGTGCTACCGCATGCGCTTTGCGCGTGATAATGACACGTATTTGCGTAGGTATTATTTTCTTAAAAATTGAAGAGGTTGTTAGGCTTAAGGAAAAAGTTAGAGAAGATTTTAGTTTCAGGAACAAAAGGTTTGTTTTTTAGGCTGTAGGACACTTTTAGTGTAAATCACTGAATGATAGTTGTAACTATCATTTTTAGTTTACACTAAAATATATTATTCGGACTAAAAAACAAGCTTGTTGTCCCTGAAACTAATTTTTTTTACAAATTATTCCTTGTGCCTATTTACCTGTAAATAATTGAATATGTTTAACATATTCAAAATAAATAATTTGCACGAAATTAAACTATATTTTTACACTGAAATCATGTGCAGTTAGTTTGAATTTTTATTTCTTGGTTCCAACATCTAATTTCTTTTGCTAGTTTAAATATTTGTTCTATTAATTTGTAAAGGAAGTGTACTTCTTAGTTTCTAATTAATTTTAAGTTATATTAAGAACCGGTGATATTTGTAGATGAACATTTTGAATTTATATATCAGAATTTTATTTTTAGATTATATATTTAAGTGCCAATCATATTTGATAATATTTGCAAAGGTTTATTTGTTAGATCCTATGTTTAAATAATATTAATATTTGACGATATTTGTAGAGAGAAATTTTGAATTTGTAAAAGAAGTTAGATCCACTTTTTAAGTGATATTAAGATAGAGCGTTATTTTTAGTAGTTCACGTTGATACAAAAAAATGTGACACCAAAACTATTACAGCTATTATTAAAGATGTGATGCTAAAAGCATCATGCTGTCCGCTAAGAACACCGTGGTCGTCAGTTAACACCAAACATTATTTTGTCGGCGATTTTCTGTCAACCACAGTGCTAAAAAAAATTCTGTTCGACCGTTAACGTGGTGCCCCTGGCATATCCTTGCACACATGTGTGTATTTGAAAATGATAATGTCCATTAATTATATCATCTTGTGTCACTTCAATCTTTTTTTTCTTCTGAAAAGCATAATACTTATGTACGTTCATGAACCAAAAAATTTATGTTAAACAAATGTATATACAGTGACTTTTAAAATAGATTATATGAAATTCAATATCGTTCAATATTAATTTCTCAATTCAAAATGTTATTTTTGTAGTAGGATTTATGATTTGCAGTAGCGTTTTTAGACGAAGTTAATGTGTATATTAATTCACAAAGCTATGTTGTAGTATTTATTTTTAACAAAATGATTTTTTATGTTTTACGTTTTAGTAGCATTTTATGATATATTATATATTTTTGATAATGAAACTGTTTAGTATCATTTTATTTCTTTTTGAAGAAAATAATAATTATGTATATTCTTGCTAATAATGTTATTTTGTAGCAACGATACATTACATGTAGTAGTTTTCTATGATTGTAGTAGCATTTGTAGATGAAATATGCATAGTTTATCTCACAATGCAACTTAGCGTTTTATGAATTGCGGTAGCATTTTTAATTATGGTAGCATTTTATGAACTACACAATGGTATAATTAAGTTAAAGTGTGTATGACTTAGCTCACTAAGTTATTTGCATTAGCATTATATGAACTAAAGTAGTAATGGTTGTAGTGGACCAATGGGATGTGATAGTATGGGGTATGGCGATATTGTTGGATTAGGTGCATGAGTTGCGAGGTTAAAAGGTGTGAATTTCAATAAAGATTTATATTAATTCACACAAGATCTTTTATTTATTTTTGTGTAAATAAATATTTACTAATATATACTGAATCAAATTTAGTATTTTGATTAATAAAAGCGGCTTCTATTACTGTAATTCTATTTTTTTAATTAAAATATTTATTTATATTTAATACTCAAATAGTTTTATTTATAATAAAGGGGTTTTTAGGCTCGGAGAAAAAGTTGGAGTGTAACAACCCAGTATTTTATGATTATTTTAATTGTTTATTTAAATTATTTAAATTGAAACTCATGATTTAAAAACTTTATTTTATTTATTAAAATGAATAATATTTGTTATTTTAATGGTATATTTTGATATGCGAATAATAATTTCAAACCCGAATAAATAAAATATTTCCAGAAAATGTGGATTTTGGTCAATCTGGTCAAACTTTGACTTTCAAATTTAAAATTTAAATATTTGAATTTTATCTTTTACTATTTATTTCGTTGAAATCCTATTTATATTATGAAAGTTATGTTTTTTACAATATTGGATGTAAATTGATTTATTTAATAAAATTGTCTATTTTAATTTATATAAATAATATTTTTATTTGATAAATCATGTTCTAAATTGTGTTATATGACATTTTAGGTATGTCTTTTATTTTAAACCATTTTTAAAAGTGATGTTATAATTTTTCCAAAGCTTATTGAATTTATTTTCAAAGTTTAAAGCCTAGTTTCCATTTTTTACTATTTTCTTAATTTAATTATATTTAATTAAAATTTATTATTCATTTTTATGCATTCATTATATTTCTGTGTTTTTATTTTTATTTATATGTATGTTTACATGTATTTAAAAATTGAAAAAGAATTAAGGAAATTTGAAAAGTTTGTGACCTTTTATGTACATTGCCTCTTCATATTCTCCACCTTTTCACCAATCAATGCATCACTTCAATTTGTTGCCTTATATACTTTGTTTAGCTGACTCCACTTCAGTTTCTCAGGTGAAAATTATCTCTCTAACCCTAAAAAAAAATACGGCCATCACAAGAGAAATTTTGGTAAAAACCTTTCACTCTTTTCATTGTTCCATTGATTTGTTTGATTTTTACACTTGCATTCACCTTCATGTAGTTCGGCCCCTCCATCTCCAGCACCTTGGCCGCCTCCACCACCACTACAACCAGCCATCATCCCCTCCTTCCCACTGCCATTGCATAGCCGAGGCCATCCAAGTTGATGATCTACCAAAAAAAATGATGAAAACTCCACTTTATTCATGCTAGCCGAACTCCCCTTTGATCCACCACTCCATCACCACCTTGGCCAACCCATACATCACCACCACTAGCCACTTCCTGGACCTGAGACCTCTGCAATACCTGTAGTTGATCTTCCTGGGCCTGGCCTTGCCTAATCAAGTCTTGGCCGAGGACTTTGATGGCCTTGAAATCCATGTAGTTGTGTGTTCATGCACATATATACCTCTTCTCCTCTATATGTTGTTATGGCCGATTTATATGACCCGAACCTGATCCAAACCTGATCCAAATCCATCACATAACAGTGCTTTTCCAGCCTGTAGCTGAAGCATATGATGTTGAATGCAAGTGCAAAAGCCCTAGCCTTGAGTTATGTATTTATTCCTAGCATAGGTTATAAATATTTTGGTTTGTAATTCATATTGTACATTGTTTTGTTTGCTATTTGACAAGGCAATTAGCTTTGGCTCTCCCACTCTCAAATCGTAGTCGTGTTATCGTGCCTTTGAAGATCTTTGTTTGTGCATTTGGTTGTCATTTCCATCTTATACAAGTGAGTAATTCTCACCAGACAAATTTATATTTATATGATTAGTAAACTGATCGCAATTGAATCTGTAAACCCATATCATTATTTTATATCTGCTATGCTATGATCGTATGATGTTCACCCATGCTTATACACCCATTATATCATATGTTACTGTATACTATACTATTCTATGTATTTATATCAGTTTATCACACTGCAAGTTCCATGTAGATTAGGATCACTATGGGTTGAAATGATACATACCCGAATGGACTTTAGAATAAGGAAAATCGTTATAGGCTGAAATGATAGGCCTGAGCGATTTTTATTTATTTTCATTTACTTGGGATTATGGGTTTGAAATGAAAGAATCCGGATCTTTCCTTTGTAAATTACGGATTGAAATGGTATATTATCCATATCATTGAACTTAGGTTAGAAAATTTTATACAAACTATGGTTAAAATATATTTTTCTAAAATTTTAAAGTGCTTTAGAAATGTAAATATTATAATATTTTGATTTAAACTTAATTAAAAATGATTTTTTATAAAGTATTATTGATTTTCAAAAAAATTTAGAAGTGAAATAAATTAATGGCAAAGTTAGAAATTTGAAATATAAGTTATTCTGGAAATTATGATTTGGTTATGAATGGAATTTAAATTAAGTAGGAAATATTATAAATAGATTTAAAATTTGAATTAAAATGAATTTAAAATGATTTTATAAAGTGTTAATGATTTTTGAATAAGTTAAAAGGTTAAATAACTGAATATTTAAGTTGAATTTTGGAATATAAGTTAAATTGAAAATTTGTGAATTTTGTTTAAAAATGAATTTTAAGTTAAGTAAAAAAAAGAAAAATAAGTTATATTTGTAAATTTAAACTTAAGTGTTAAGCTAAAAATTTAATTATAAAGAATTGAAATTGAATGTTGAATTATAGAAGTAAATTACTATTAATTGATTTTTGAATGAAAATTTAACTTTATAAAATCATGAATATAAGGATATTTAAATGATTGTTTAAAAGTGAAAATATATGATTTTATAAGTTTAAAATGATGTAAATAAAAATTAAATTGTTTGTGAAATTATATTGAATATTTAGAATTTAATTAATAGCATTTTTGAAATGTTATTATTTCTAATGTAAAGGTTATTACAGCATTTGTAAGTGCTGTAGTTGATAGAAATGAACTAAATGGCTAAAATGAATTAAGGGATGTTATAACACTTTATAAGTGTTGTAGTTGCTGAAATCAACTAAGGTTTTATTTGAACTAAATTAAACCTATTACAACATTTTAAATGCTGTCTTTTGTTAAATGAATTATTTTAAAACATAACTTCCGTAGCATCTTCTAAGTGCCGTGAAAGTTGAATTTACACTGTTTTGATAAATTTAAAAGAATAAATGAACTTTGAAAAGGCTAAATTTTTGAGAATTTGATAGTTGATTATAAAATATAATAACTTCACTTTTAAATGATTTAAATGGAATATTTAAATGATTTAAATAGAATATTTAAATGATTTAAATGGAATATTTAAATGGAATATTTAATTGGTTTAATTGGAATATTTAATTGGTTTAAATGGAATATTTAAATGGTTTAAATGGAATATTTTGATTTGAAATATAAACCATTTCAAAATGTGATTTGAAATGGTATTTAAATTTAAAAAAATGAATGTGGTTTTGGAAAGATATGATATTTTGATATTTCGAAATGAATTTGAAATGATATTGAATTTTTAAATGATATTTGATTTAGAAGTATAAAATACCATTTTGAAATTTTAACCACAGGATGTATTTAATTTATAGTTTAACTGATCCTTAAAGGATGGGCGATCCCAATCATCCTTTAAGTTGTTGTACATTACTACTACAGTTCACTTGAGTTGGTTTACATTATATAAGTATATATGTCCTGACTCGAGTGTTTTGTGTTTTACTTTACGCTTGGGTCAGCCTGAGTGTTTACAGCTTAGGTTTGGATTTCTTTTCTGGAGCTAGGAGTCGCTGGAGATTCTGCTTGTCTAGTTATCTGTTCCCTTTCAGTTTTAGTTGTTTTATTTCAGCTCTGGTATCTATAAACTTCTATGTATTTGAGATTTATGTTGTATATGTTTTCAAACTGCTATTATGTAATTGTTTTGAGAGTTTGTTATAGTAGCTTCATGAACTACTATGGTATTTAATTTCCGCTGCGAGTTATTCTGATATTTCTATGTCTGTGATTCTGTGATTGTATTTCATTGGCTCCAAATTTATTTACAATGCGGTATTTTGAGCAATTAAAGTCCGACATGTTTGGATGCGAATGGCTGAAGATGTTGGGTTGTTACAGTTGGTATCAGAGCTTTAGTTTTAGGCAAACCATAGCCTGCGGAGCAAAAACTCATTAGATATAGGGTAGAAATACCCTAGAATGAGTGAAATCAATCTTAGAATCCTTTCTTTGTAAGAGAACATATTTTTGAAGTATAAAATGATTTCCAAATGATTTTAAAGGATTTTCAAAGATTATTTTGTATAAAACTTTCCTTATTTTGAAACCAAGATTTTCTAAACTTCATCTCTTCGGTATCCACCTTGTTAAAAATCTCTTGGTTAGGATTCTTATCGATCAGGATTCCTTGAACTTTGGAATGCTCCCACTTGTTCTGAAATCCAGTCTTGTCTTGCCTATTTTATCCTTTGATTTTTGGGGCATTCCATGACCCCACTTTGGAATGACCTCTCTAAAGATGGGTGATTCCGCCAATCTTTGAATGATTTGTAAAGGGGTGAAACTCCTTTACAATTAGCATTGATTCACCGGAGATTTCGGCATCCTCGGATTTCGAAGCTATTTATCTCCTGCTCTGCCTAGATTCTACCTCTGGCGATCGAATGTCGATTTGCCTTAGATTTCCGAATTGATTATATTCCTGAAGTCACGGTTGACCAGTTAAGGCCGTCCGTGATTTATATAGGCTTATCCATCTTCTATTTGGTAATAAAATTATCTCATCTTTGTTCGAGCTTATCTCCGAACCAGAATTCTATTTGATTAGAGTTTCTCTAAATTCGAATCTCTGTTTGTTTGAAATCTAACCTTGAATCATTCTTTGGAAATTTTTGTTTGATTGTATTTTGAATTTGTGCATACATCGAAATTATTATTTAAGGATGACCCTATTTTGTATATAAAAGTGAAATGTTTTCAATATGGGTTATGTATTTTTCTTTCTTTGAAAATTTGAAGTTTTGAAAGGATTTGAAATTTTGAAAATTTATAAGAAATTTGATTTTTAAAAAAATGATTTATAACTGAAGGGTTTTGAATTTGAATTTCGAGGAATCGAACTCCGGCGTCAGTTTTAAGATTTTGGAATATATATAATAATAATATGATTTAAAGATATTTCCTGAATAAGTAATGTTTCAAATGTATTCGAATGAATTCCAATGATTTCGAAGAGATTTCAAAGAAGTTTCTAGAAAATAAAAGTCCAGAACCCATTTATGTCGCTGGAAAATAATTTCGGTGATGAATGCATACATCATCGACATTGATTTTCGATTTTCTAAGTGTGGGAGAGGCCACTCTAGTAGCTTTGCTATGCGAGTGATTTTGTGAAACCAAATTTTGATTTCAGATTTTGAAGTATGGTTTGATATTCGAAAGATATATGTGTATATATATTTGAAATGATTTAAAGTAAGTCGGTGTTCAGTCCTCGAGATTCAGATTTGTTTTGGTATAACCCTATCTTTTGGAATTGGTTTACTGATTTGTTGGTGATTTCAAACTCTTGGATTGAAAATATGATTTCTTCGACTATTTTTAAGGTTCGAGCACTTCCAAATCAAGGTTAACTCTTCAAAGCTAAGAAATTTTGAAAGGTATAGGGTATTTGATAAAGAATATAAGTTTAGTTTGGTATGATTAATGTATAAAGTAATATGATTTATATAAGTTTGAAACTGTTTGTTGAGTGAAATAAATAAGACTATTTTGAATTATACTGGTATGAAATATAGATTTGAAATGTTTTTAAAGTATATATATAGAATAATAATCTTTCCAATGGTAAATTGGATTTTTCATATAGAAATAAATAGTTTGAAGGTTTTAAAAAGAGATGGTTTTAAATTTTGTAACCATTTTAGATATTTTGATGATTGAAATGGTTTGGAAATGATTTAATCTTTATTTTGATAAAGAATGTGAATTTAAAATGATAATTGATTTTGATAGAATATTGAAGTTTATATTTGTATGAAAGGATATTTGGTTTACTTGTAATTTGAGTTTATTTAAAAATGATGGATTTATGAAATGAATATTTCAAAACTAAGTAATAATGATGTAAAATTTGAGATGTATGAAATTATAAAATTTAGTTTTAGAATATGGTATATTTAAGCTTTGAAATATATTAAAGATTGAATAGTTTATTTTGTGTATCAAATCTTTATTTGAAATTTGATAATATTTGAAATGGTTTTGTTGGAAAACTAAATTGAATTGAAACTGATGGTTTGAATTGAATTAAAATTTGGAAATCTTAGATTTGGATTTAATTTAATAAATTTGTGAGTGTAAAGAATTAAAGGAATGTTATATGATTTCAAATGTATGATTTCGAAAGGTTATGATTTTCAAAGTGTAATGATTTCAAGTATTTTGGCTTTGAAAGATTTATAACTTTGAAAGTATTATGATTTTGAAAGTGAATATATATGTTTGAAATGGAAATGAATTTGTTTGAAATAAATTTTGTTGATTTGGAAATTTAGATTATTTTCTAAATCTATTGTTTTAAGAAACTTTGAAACTGAATACATGTAATTAGGAAGAAATGATTTGGCGAAATCATATATGATTTTGAAACTGAATTGATATTGAAATGGTTTGAAATTGAGAACCATTTTTATTTAAATACTTTGATTTGGGAGTTATCGAACTTATATAAAATTGATTTGTATAAGTATGAAGTGATATATGAAAACTATTGATTTGTATAGGTACTCAACTTGTAAATTGAAACCTTATCTAATCGAAGTCTATATAAGTGTGATTCTATATACTATAAATTTTGGGAAGTATTCGATTTGAAAATGAAATCTTATATATAATGGACTTTATATAAATATGATATTTGAAAGTAATTTGAAAGGTACTATATGATACATATTTTAGAAGTAAAGATTTGGAAAGTGTCTTCTGCTTGATATCCGCTTTGTGGCCACACCGTGGATTCATTCTATCGATATTATTCTCTCTGATTAGGGTTTTTCGGATATGATACTCTAGTGTCTATCGAATTCCATGGCGTTCTCCATGATCTTATGTTTGCGACTGCATAGCGTAATTCGCCTAGCTGAGATGGCCTGAGGGTACGGATGTTTCCTGGGGGATCCAGGCGTAACTATTGTGTATCCTGCGATCTGTGTAGGTCGTAATAGTAGCGAAATCCGCTGGCTGAGATCGCTTGAGGGTACGCATGTTTCGTGGGGGATCCAGGCGTAACCATTGTGTTTTTGCGGTCTACTAGTCATCATGGCGTAATTCACAGGCTGAGATAGCTTACATGTATGGATGTTTCCTCGGGGATCCAGGCGTAACCATTGTGTATCTGCGATCCATGGTTAGACAAATGTTTGGTTTGGTTAATTTATTTGGATTATACTTTCCATATCTGTTGTTTTAAAAAGGTTTTCAAGTATTTTCACTGGGTGTTGAAACAAGTCTACTAAGTACCTGGAGAATTCTAGCTATGCGCCTGATCAACGCGTGGCCAGAGTCTGCAGGAACGAAAGTAAACTTGTTAAGACATCGAGTTATAAAAGTATTTTGATAAAGTATTATATAAAGGATATTTTGATCATTTATTTTACTTTTCTAAATAATTTAAAAATGTTTTAAATATCGTTTACTTCGAATTATCAAATTTTAATCAAATGGCTATTTATCATATTATAAAATGTATATTATTAAATGTTTAAAATGTTATAAAAAAATTGAAATTGAAATTTATATGGTTTTAAAAATATGGTTCATCCTTGTCTTCCAACCTATTTTTCCTTCTAGCCATTCCTACCTTCTTCTTCTTTGAGGGTTCTTTCTGTATTGTGGAAAGAGTTGGTTCTTTGGCTTATCGTTTAGATTTGCTCGAGAAAATTTTTAAAGGGCATGATGTATTCCACGTCTCACATCTTTGCTGGTATCTTCATGACTCATTTCTATTTTTTCAGCCTTCGGCTCTTGATAGTTTAGATATTGAGCCC
The DNA here is from genome assembly GCA_030765085.1 of Allium cepa. NCBI lineage: Eukaryota > Viridiplantae > Streptophyta > Magnoliopsida > Asparagales > Amaryllidaceae > Allium > Allium cepa. Next base: position 624,678,447 of record CM060939.1, read on the forward strand.
AATCTGACTGTCGAGAGGAAGCCACTTCGTATTGTCGACAGAGGTACGAAGCAGTTAAGAAGGAATCTGTTAGTCTGATCGAGGTACGATGGGGTACTGATGATCGAGATTGTACCTGGAAGACGGAAGAGAGCATTCGTGCTTCAAATCCGAAATTGTTTTTCCAGTACTATTTGTTGTCTATCTTGCTTTTTCTTATTTTCCTTGTTCGTTCTTTTCGAGGACGAAAAGATTTGAGTGGGGGAGAGTGTAACAACCCAGTATTTTGTGATTATTTTAATTGTTTATTTTAATTATTTAAATTGAAACTCCTGATTTAAAATTTTTATTTTATTTATTAAAATGAATAATATTTGTTATTTTAAAAGTATATTTTGATTTTTTATGTGAATTATAATTTCAAACCTGAATAAATAGAATATTTCCAAAAAATGTGGATTTTGGTCAATCTGGTCAAACTTTGACTTACAAATTTAAAATTTAAAATTTTGAATTTTTGAATTTTATCTTTTATTATGAAAATATATTAAATTTTGAGAATACTGCTTTTCGTTTCGTTGAAATCCGATTTATATTGTGAAAGTCATGCTTTTTGCAATATTGGGTGTAAATTGATTTATTTAATAAAATTGTATATTTTAATTTGTATAAATAATATTTTTATTTGATAAATCATGTTCTAAAATGTGTTATATGACATGTTAGGTATGTATTTTATTTAAACCATTTTTAAAAGTGATTTTATAATTTTTCCCAAAGCTTATTGAATTTATTTTTAAATTTTAAAGTCTAGTTTCCATTTTTTTGCTATTTTCTTAATTTAATTATATTTAATTAAAATTTATTTATTTATTTTTATGCATTCATTATATTTCTGTGTTTTTATTTTTATTTATATGTATTTTTACATGTATTTAAAAATTGAAAAAGAATTAAGGAAATTTGAAAAGTTTGTGACCTTTTATGTACATTGCCTCTTCATATTCTCCACCTTTTCACCAATCAATGCATCACTTCAATTTGCTGACTTATGTACTTTGTTTAGCCGACTCCACTTCAGTTTCTCACATGAAAATTATCTCCCTAACTCTAAAAAAAATACGGCCATCACAAGAGAAATTTCGGTAAAAATCTTTCACTCTTTTCATTTTTCCATTGATTTGTATGATTTTTACACTTGCATTCACCTTCATGTAGTTCGGCTCCTCCATCTCCAGCAACTTGGCCACCTCCACGACCACTACAACCAGACATCATCCCCTCCTTCCCACTGCCATTCCATAGCCAAGGCCATCCAAGTTGATGATCAACAAAAAAAATGAAGAAAACTCCACTTTATTCATACTAGCCAAACTCCCCTTTGATCCATCACTCCACCACCACCACCAGCCACTTCCTGGACCTGAGACCTCTGCAACACCTGTAGTTGATCTTCCCAGGCCTGGCCGTGCCCAATCAAGCCTTGGCCGAGACCTTTGATGGCCTTGAAATCCATGTAGTTGCCTTGTAGTTATGTGTTCATGCACACATATACCTCTTCTCCTTTATATGCTGTTATGGCCGATCTATATGACTTGAACCTGATCCAAATCCATCCTATAACAGTGCTTTTCCAGCCTATAGCTGAAGCATATGATGTTGAATGCAAGTGCAAAAGCCCTAGCCTTGAGTTGTGTATTTATTCCTAGCATTGATTATAAACATTTTGGTTTGTAATTCATATTGTACATTGTTTTGTTTTCTATTTGACAAGGAAATTTACTTTGGCTTTCCCACTCTCAAATCGTAGTCGTATTATCGTGCCTTTGAAGATCTTTATTTGTGCATTTGGTTGTCATTTCCAGCTTATACAGGTGAGTAATTCTCACCAGACAAATTTATACTTATATGATTAGTAAACTGATCGCAATTGAATCTGTAAACCCATATCATTATGTTATATCTACTATGCTATGATCATATGATGTTCACCCATGCTTACACACCTGTTATACCATATGTTACTGTATATTATGTTATTCTGTGTATTTATATCAGTTTATCACACTGTAAGTTCCCTGTAGATTAGAATCACTATGGGTTGAAATGATACATACCAGAATAGACTTTAGAATAGGGAAAAAATCGTTATAGGCTGAAATGATAGGACTGAGCGATTTTTATTTATTTTCATTTACTTGGGATTGCGGGTTTGAAATGATAAAACCTGGATTTTTCCTTTGTAAATTACGGATTGAAATGATATATTATCTGTATCATTGGACTTAGGTTAGAAAATTTTATACAAACTATGGTTAAAATATAATTTTCTAAAATTTTAAAGTATTTTAGAAATGTAAATATTATAATATTTTGATTTAAACTTAATTAAAAATGATTTTTGGTAAAGTATTATTGATTTTCAAAAAATTTATAAGTGAAATAAATTAGTGACAAAGTTAGAAATTTGAAATACAAGTTATTCTAGAAATTATGATTTGGTTATGAATGGAATTTAAATTAAGTAGGAAATATTATAAATAGATTTAAAATTTGAATTAAAATGAATTTAAAATGATTTTATAAAGTGTTAATGATTTTTGAATAAGTTAAAAGGTTAAATAACTGAATATTTAAGTTGAATTTTGGAATATAACTTAAATTGGAAATTTGTGAATTTTGTTTAAAAATGAATTTTTTGTTAAGTAAATAAAATCAAAAATAAGTTATATTTGGAAATTTAAACTTAAGTGTTAAGCTAAAAATTTAATTATAAAGAATTGAAATTGAATGTTGAATTATACAAGTAAATTATTATTACTTGATTTTTGAATGAAAATTTAACTTTATAAAATCATGAATATAAATGTATTTAAATGATTGTTTAAAAGTGAAAATATATGATTTTATAAGTTTAATATGATTTAAATAAAAATTTAATTGTTTGTGAAATTATATTGAATATTTAGAATTTAATTAATAGCATTTTTGAAATGCTATTATTTCTAATGTAAAGGTTATTACAGCATTTGTAAATGCTGTAGTTGATAGAAATGAACTAAATGGCTAAATTGAATTAAGGGCCATTATAGCACTTTGTAAGTGCTGTAGTTGCTGAAATTAACTAAGGTTTTATTTGAACTAAATTAAACCTATTACAGCATTTTAAATCCTGTCTTTTGTTAAATTAATTATTTTAAAACATAACATTCCGTAGCATCTTCTAAGTGCTGCGAAAGTTGAATTTACACTGTTTTGATAAATTTAAATGAATAAATGAACTTTGAAAAGGCTAAATTTTTGAGAATTTGATAGTTGATTATTAAATATAATAACTTCACTTTTAAATGATTTAAATGGAATATTTAAATGATTTAAATAGAATATTTAAATGATTTAAATGGAATATGTAAATGATTTAAATGGAATATTTAATTGGAACATTTAATTGGTTTAAATGGAATATTTAAATGGTTTAAATGGAATATTTTGAGTTGAAATATAAACCATTTAAAAATGTGATTTGAAATGGTATTTAAATTAAAAAAAAATGAATGTGGTTTGGAAAGATATGATATTTCGATATTTCGAAATGAATTTGAAATGATATTGAATTTTTAAATGATATTTGATTTAGAAGTATAAAATACCATTTTGAAATTTTAACCACGGGATGTATTTAATTTATAGTTTAACCGATCCTTAAAGGATGGGCGATCCCAATCATCCTTTAAGTTGTTGTACATTACTACTACAGTTCACTTGAGTTGGTTTACATTATATAAGTATATATGTCCTGACTCGAGTGTTTTATGTTTTACTTTACGCTTGGGTCAGCCTGAGTATTTACAGCTTAGGTTTGGATTTCTTTTCTGGAGCTAGGAGTCGCTGGAGATTCTGCTTGTCTAGTTATCTATTCCCTTTCAGTTTTAGTTGTTTTATTTCAGCTCTGGTATCTATAAACTTCTATGTATTTGAGATTTCTGTTGTATATGTTTTCAAACTACTATTATGTAATTGTTTTGAGAGTTTGTTATAGTAGCTTCATGAACTACTATGGTATTTAATTTCCGCTGCGAGTTATTCTGATATTTCTGTGTCTGTGATTCTGTGATTGTATTTCATTTGCTCCAAATTTATTTACAATGCGGTATTTTGAGCAATTCAAGTCCGACATGTTTGGATGCGAATGGCTGAAGATGTCGGGTTGTTACAGTTGGTATCAGAGCTTTGGTTTTAGGCAAACCATAGCCTGCAGAGCAAAAACTCATTACATATAGGGTAGAAATACCCTAGAATGAGTGAAATCAATCTTAGAATCCTTTCTTTGTAAGAGAACATATTTTTGAAGTATAAAATGATTTCCAAATGATTTTAAAGGATTTTCAAAGATTATTTTGGTATAAAAGTTTCCTTATTTTGAAACCAAGATTTTCTAAACTTCATCTCTTCGGTATCCACCTTGTTAGAAATCTCTTGGTTAGGATTCTTATCGATCAGGATTCCTTGAACTTTGGAATGCTCCCACTTGTTCTGAAATCCAGTCTTGTCTTGCCTATTTTATCCTTTGATTTTTGGGGCATTCCATAACCTCACTTTGGAATGACCTCTCTAAAGATGGGTGATTCCACCAATCTTTGAATGATTTGTAAAGGGGTGAAACTCCTTTACAATTAGCATTGATTCACCGGAGGTTTAGGTATCCTCGGATTTCGATGCTATTTATCTCCTGCTCTGCCTAGATTCTATCTCTGGCAATCAAATGTCTATTTGCCTTATATTTCCAAATTGATTATATTCCTGAAGTCGCGGTTGACCAGTTATGGCCGTCCGCGATTTATATAGGCTTATCCATCTTCTATTTGGTAATAAAATTATCTTATCTTTGTTCGAGCTTATCTCCGAACAAGAATTCTATTTGATTAGAGTTTCTCTAAATTCGAATCTCTGTTTGTTTGAAATCTAACCTTGAATCATTCTTTGGAAAGTTTTGTTTGATTGTATTTTGAATTTGTGCATACATCGAAATTATTATTTTGATAAGGATGATCCTTATTTGTATATAAAAGTGAAATGTTTTCAATATGAGTTATGTATTTTTCTTTCTTTGAAAATTTGAAGTTTTGAAAGGATTTGAAAATTTATAAGAAATTTGATTTTAAAAAAAATGATTTATAATAAGGGTTTTGAATTTGAATTTTGAGGAATCGAACTCCGACGTCAGTTTTAAGATTTTGGAATATATATAATAATAATATGATTTAAAGATATTTCCAGAATAAGAAATGTTTCAAATGTATTTGAATGAATTCCAATGATTTCGAAGAGATTTCAAAGAAGTTTCTAGAAAATGAAAGTCCAGAACCCATTTATGTCGCTGGAAAATAATTTCGGTGATGAATGCATATATCATCGACATTGATTTTCGATTTTCTAAGTGGGGGAGAGGCCACTCTAGTAGCTTTGCTATGCGAGTGATTTTGTGAAACCAAATTTTGATTTCAGATTTTGAAGTATGGTTTGATATTCGAAAGATATATGTGTATATATATTTGAAATGATTTAAAGTAAGCCGGTGTTCAGTCCTCGAGATTCAGATTTGTTTTGGTATAACCCTATCTTTTGGAATTGATTTACCGATTTGTTGGTGATTTCCAACTCTTGGATTGAAAATATGATTTCTTCGACTATTTTTAAGGTTCGAGCACTTCCAAATCAAGGTTAACTCTTCAAAGCTAAGAAATTTTGAAATGTATAGGGTATTTGATAAAGAATATAAGTTTAGTTTGGTATGATTAATGTATGAAGTAATATGATTTATATAAGTTTGGAACTGTTTGTTGAGTGAAATAAATAAGACTATTTTGAATTATACTGGTATGAAATATAGATTTGAAATGTTTTTAAAGTATATATATAGAATAATAATCTTTCCAATGGTAAGTTGGATTTTTCGTATAGAAATAAATAGTTTGAAGGTTTTAAAAAGAGATGGTTTTAAATTTTGTAACCATTTTAGATATTTTGATGATTGAAATGGTTTGGAAATGATTTAGTCTTTATTTTGATAAAGAATGTGAATTTAAAATGATAATTGATTTTGATAGAATATTGAAGTTTATATTTGTATGAAAGGATATTTGAGTGTATAATTAATATATATATATATATATGAGTGTATAATTAAAGTATATATATGTGTGTGTGTGTGTGTGTGTGTATATATATATATATATATATATTTTCAGCTATCAAAAACATTTAACTATAAACATAAGCAATATTACATTCAAAGCAATTTGAATATAACACACGCACATGCGCACGCAGATATATATATATATATATATATATATGTGTGTGTGTGTGTGTGTGTGTATAGTAAAATATCATTTTATTTACTGCAACATTACTAGATCAATATTAGAAATAATATATATATATATATATATATATATATGTATGTATGTATGTATCTACATATTTAATATGTATTAATTTTCAACATTAAATGAATAGACATGAAACTCAAATTTTAAAACCTTTGACTTAGTCAATTTTTTTTTAAATAGCATCGCTGTATAGAAACAAATATTCCTTTTTATTTATTTAAAATATATAGCCCATTATATAATAATTGAATTTGGACTAATTCAACGGATTTTAAATAATGTTGGATTGGTCAGACACATATTGCTGCAGCAAGTAAATATTATAAAAATATAAATAATTATTTTTTTACACACACATACATATCCATAAAACCGAAAACATATGTATGTATGTAAATAAAAAAATGGTTTTTTTTTGTCGACAATAAATATATGCATAAAATATTTATATACAAATTTTTTAAGCAAATGGTAGTGAGTGTGTTTGTGTATATATTAGAAATATATATGTTATTAATCTGTACAATTACATATTTATATGTTAAATATATATAAATATATATATATATATATACTGTTAATATATATGTGTGTTATTCTTAAATGTTAAATAAAATAGATTCAAAAAATGGCCTAAAAATTAACGTGTCATAAAGGAATATTATGGTTATATTAACATATGACATTAGATTAGAAATCACACCCTGCTTCTAATAGATCATTTCGAGAATCGATATGTTATCTATTTTTTGTATCTTGTAGAGTACCAGTGTCTGTTCCTTCCTCATTAATTTGCAAGTTCTGGTGAAAGTAACAAAAAGGTGTTTCATTCATTACAAGGAGAAGAGAAAGAAAAAATATTGTATTAGAATTTTGTGTGAAGACTATACTATCCGTAGCTATCTCAATACATAAGTATTTCCTAATATTTCTCTAAATTTGAAGATCAAATTTTGGTACCTTCTTTCCATGATATGACCAGCCCTATGGGGAATGTTTTTCCATATTCAAACACTTCTTTGACCACTAATTGCCCATTCTAATTATTTAGTTCTAGTTTTTTTTAATCAAATGAACCAATGTATAACTTTTTGTATCAATTTTATTTACATACCATTACAATTATAAATTAATTTTATCCACGGTAGAATTCAGTAAAACAGACAATGCAATTGTATTAACTCTCTAGTATGAACTCAACCCGTTAATATCTAAAAAATTAAAATAGTGAAGCAAGTACATATTTTATTGATGTGCATATAGGATCAAGTTCAACGCTTATGGATCACTTGGCATAAATTATATTTCTGATCTAATATAAGCTCTCCTAGTAACGACAATTTATACACATATTCTATCCTTGTATCACTTATCTAGAGTTTGGTATAGTCAAAAAATCTATTAATATCCTTATTAATTACTCATGTCAACTTTAAAGTTCATGGACTATATGATTTATCGATTAATCATTTTCTCTGGTCAAATATTTTGACTTTAATTTGACTTACCAATTACGATGATGCCGACATTCCATAACAAAGGAGACGAACCCGCTCCCAAGCAGTGTTTCACTTTGACTATTTCAACGTGTACCCAACTATGGATGTAACATAATCACTATGCCACGTTGTTTCCTACAGTTAAAGTATAGCTTACATACTCAATTTCGACGGTACTTTCAAGTCAAAAGACTATTATACATCGTTACTTTGAGATCTTCTATTCTGACTAAGCTATATAACCTATAGGATACTCTCGTTGAGTCGTTCTTTGAATGTTCCAAACAATCATAAGTAAAATGCCCACAATTTCCATGAATAAATCACCGCCACTGTATGGAGAGTGTTTGTAACGACCCACTATTTTGGACCATTCAAATCGAAAATAAATCCACACAAGTCTGACTTGAATACTTCAAAATAGTAGATTGTAATAAAATTTGGGTCAAATAAAACCAATAACAGAATCACAGACACAGATAAAATCAGAATAACTCGCAGCAGAAATAAAAATAACCATAGTGGTTCATGAAGCCACTACAACTCAATCTCACAACAAGTACCAAAATACATAGTCTGAAAATCAAATACAGTTCGAAAACAAATATAGTAGAAAATCTGTGACGACCCGCCCTTCTAACCACAGAAAGACGTATCATCAATAAGAAAAGAAAGGGATATAAATAGAAAAGATAGAAAGAAAGAATAACAACATCAGAATCTCACAGTGGAATGGAACAAAATATAATATATCACATAACTATTACATAGTTTTACATATATTATAGTTATACAATATCATACAACAGGACAGTCATATACATATCTGCCTCTACATACATCCAAAATACAACATACATCAACTACACAGCGGAACTAGATAGATAGATACATACGCCTGGTCTTCTGCTCCAAGCTCCTCCAGAAACCAATAATCCCAAAAACCTATCACTTGACTACTCATAAAAATTTGAGTACCCAAGAGTTTATGAAAAAGAAAATATAAACTCCGGGTCAGATATGGGTCTGGTGTGAGTAAACGGGTTAAAATTGTTTAACTTTGAAAATCATTTGAAAATAAAGGTATCACCTAAGACTCTCCACACATAAACACGGGTAATTTTTTACCTTACGCTAACCAAAATATTTTATAGGAAATCCAGTGATATTATAATAATGTTTAGGGTTTTCAAGTAAATAAAAAATAGCCGAAATTATTACATGATTAAATTCCAGCTACTAGCCACAAAAGTGGGTAATACAAATCAAAACCGCAGCGTCTCGTAGGGAAAATGGGTTTCCCTCAATGGCAGGGCTACTGGGGTACCGCCCGTCACAGTACGGGGCCTAGATCATCGTACCGAGGATCACTCCTGACCCCCTACAACACAAGGCCGGAACCATTCCTTAATGAACAGTCCCGAACAAGATAACCCTGCAGTTGTGGCCAACAACTGCCCACAGAGCCGAAATAAAAAGGGACATCTAGACAGGGGTATATCTCGTCCTGCTTGGGTACGACCCACCTAACCTTGCTGCATCTCCCCTGTTTTAGCCATTCCCGGTTGATGAGGCTTGAGGCTGCGAATACCTTTAGAGAACATATCTCTTAGAATGCTTATCGTCCGCTTGACAATGTGCTAAAAGCGTTCAATCCATACAAGTTCGTTCCAGGTTCGAACGAAACCGAAGGCATTATCTCGTTACACTCATTTTGGAATCACCCTCAGAGTTAACGACGATAACCCTTGCATTCAGAAACACCATCTCAATCTTTACTTGAGATGTCACGACCTATCGTTTAATTGGATCGATGTGGTTTTCGGAATATCGAATTGATACCCGATCCCAGTCTCATCGAAATCCAAACGCCATTTTAAGAGCCAAGTTGTTTAAAAAGTTTGAACAGTTTAAATTCAATACTTGGAATTCACATAACAGCTATCACAGATAAATCATACACAGTCACCCCAGATATATCCAGAATGTGTCACAAAATATCACCCAATAGATATCAGAGTCAATCAAACAAGAATCATTAATTCATATCAAAATAGTTTGATTTACTTAGCTTAATTAATTACTTAAGGATAAACCATTTTATTCTGCTTGATTAATCACTAATTAATCAACTTATTACATTTATTAATTATTACTTAATAATTAATACTTAATTATAAATTAATAATCTTAATTATTACTTAATAGAACTCAATTACCCATTAATTACCAATTAGTTACTTAATTAATCATTAATTACCAATTGATTAATCATTTAATCCTTAATTAATTACTTAATTAGTTAATTGTTATTTATTTATTAATTAACTTTAAGTAGTTAATTAAATTCTTAAGTTCAAAATTGATTAAACACATGACTATAATTATCAATCTTTAATTACACATTTATTAAACCTTAAATTACTTATTTAATTGCAAGTATCAATTAATTTACATTTTTAATTAACTTACACTTTAAATTAATTGATCATCTTACATTTGCAAACCTTTCTTAACAAATTTTAAATCAAATCTTAGCTTAACACTTGTCAACATTATTTATTTATTTAATACTAAACTTAGTATAACAAAATACTTAAAAGTGTTTAGGCAAATTCCCAAGAAAATGGAACCCGAGGCAAACACTATGGTTACCCGAGTAAAACTCGTGTTTCCTTACCCTTGCTCGAGCCCCTCTCTTCTCACCTTTCTACTTCTTCTACTTAATCTTTCTTCTTCTTCTTCTTCTTCTTCTTCTTGTTTTTCAGTTTTAAGTTTAAATTAAAACTGCAGTGACACGCGAACACATTCATGCACGCACCCAGGTAACCCGAAGCAAACTCCCCAATTTCTCGAGTATCACTCGAGACGACCCAAACTCGAAAACTGCAGACACCGTATGCCACCGTGCACGTGCACGGTGGTTCGTCGACGTTCGGGCGAACTCCTACGCCTCCGACAAACCACAAAACAACATCACTCGGGAAAAAAAGCTTCAATTCATCGCGAAAAGATCGAAATCAAAATTCACCTATACGCTTGAACCAGCTACTCGAACACCCCCATAAAATTGCCACGTCCTACCAACACCGACCACTGGTGGCGACGCGATTTCGGCCACACCAGGACCATAACTCCCTCTACCATCTGCTCGAAACTCGTACGGTTTGATCATCCCATGGCGACACAATCAACGAGTTACAGAACACAGAAAAACTCGAACCAAAACCCTATATTTGATTCGACCCAAAAATCCTTGCATTAAATAATTTTTTTAGCATTTTTCCTGGATTCATGCATTATCAAACTAGCTATACAACAAATTCCAACAGCTAATATTTGTTAATCTAACATAAATTGATGAAAAAGCATTTTTGATTCATTTTCGAACTGCACCTTGTATATTGATCTAAAAATCATCGTTTTGATATTAAAAATCCAACCTTTGTATATAGATTCAAGCTATATAGCTGAATCAGTAATCTAGAATACTTAAATTTAACATAAAATTTATGATTGCCCTGTAAATCACTTTCCAATGGACATACTCTATTGGCAGGTTGGAAACAAGTTTTAAAAACTTGATTTATATTCAAACAACTTGCTTTGTTTTAAAAACGTAAGCCTATAAATGATTGAATGAAAATATTTTGTATTTTGATTGTTTGCTTAACTCTGTAACTACACAAAAAAATTGTATATTCAAATTTTACAGAGAACACACATATGAATACAGAATTAAAAACAGATGCATATGCCATCATATTATTATCAATATATCATACACACAATTGAACTTAAGTCTTAAAGGTTTTGTTTACTCACTTGAATCACTTTGAACAGAGAATGATTCTGGTTGAAAACTGCAGTTTGAATCCCTGTAAATCTGTTTTGCCTTGATATTGAATGAGGTTTGAGTTTGTAATTAAAGATGATGTTTATTTTCCTTTTTTTCTTCCTCAGGTTTACTAAGTTTTGAACGAACAAGTTAAAATAAGATGATATATATATATATATATATATATAGGAAATAGGTTTGAACAGTATAGGTTTAACTGGTTCAGCTTTACTTGTTTTGACCATATTAGATTTTGTGTGTTTTAATTACTGTAAATTGAAGTGATCTTGTATATCTCGGCTGATCATACTTTGTACTGAGATGATTTCTTTGTAAATCTGAAATGACAAAATGTTGTGCTAATTAAATGCATATGTCTTCATATATGTTTACACATAATTAATATTGGCTGATATTTGTGTTTGTGTACAAAGATATTTTGTATTATGTGGATAATTTATCTTCTTTTGCATTGGTTATACAATACATATGTGTTAATATATATTTTTTCTTTGTTTCTTTTGTCCTGTTTATGTACAGCCAACATTATATGTTTGGTCAAAGATTTTATTTTGCCTTTGCACTTACATATATTACACAGCAACACTTGATCACATTTGTTAGCATAGCTTCTAAATTTTATTTCTATTTGTATTTTTAACTTTCAAACCTTTTATTTATAACATATGTTTGTATTTATATATTTTATATTTCTATTTGTATCTTATATTTTATAATTATGTTTTATACTCATGTTTTAATATTTATGTTTAATATTGATAGGATTGCTTATTTTAAACATTATTATTAAAGACCACATTTATATTCATATATGCATTATCAGATGTTAATAATATAGAATCTTTATTTTGCATTGAACAGGACGGATTTTAGTATAAATATTTTGAAAGAATTTATTTTAGATTTTAAATCAATATTTCCTTCACAAAACATATATATACATATATAACTGATAAATGTCCAAAGATTTTATCAGTTTATAAACTGAAAAGCTTGTATTTTATTTGAATTAGATTAAATTCTTATTAAAATAATATGACCAAAATCCTGGGTCGTTACATTCCTCCCCCCTAAAAGAATTTCGTCCCCGAAATTTAAAACAACAGTTAATTCAAAAGCTTTTATATTAACAATCCAAACATACATATCATCCATACAATAGCAAACAATCAATAGTCTACCCTAACAAACATCACTAGTTATTCGGACACAAATCCGGATAAGCTTTCCTAAAACTATCCAGAGTTTCCCAGGTACAATCTCTGGGATCCTCGCTCCACTGCACTTTGACGAGCTTCACTACTTTGCTCCTGAGTTGCTTCTCGTCTTGATCTACAATCCGAACTGGATTCCTGACCACAGTCAAGTTTGGTTCTACTTCCAAATCTTCCTAGATTACTGGTTCTACAACCAGTGATGGGTCATGATCAAATTTCCTCGGATGCGATACATGAAATACATTATGAATTCCAAACATCCGTTCTGGCAATTCCATTCTGTAAGCTACAGCTCCAATTCTTTCCAATACTCGGAATGGTCCTATATATCTTGGGGCAAGTTTTTCCGTCTTTCCAAATCTTATAGCACCTTTGATCGGGGAAACTTTGATAAGGACTAAATCTCCAATCTCGAATTCCAATGGTCTTCGCCTTTTATCTGCATATTTCTTCTGACGATCCTGAGCAGCTTTCATCCTTTTCTTGATAAGCTCAACTTTCACAGAAGCTTCTCAAATTAGATCGGGTCCGAGCACAAGACGATCTTTCGATTCTATCCAACAGGATGGGGATTTACACGGTCTTCCATATAAAGCTTCATAAGGAGCCATCTTAATACTTGCCTGATAATTATTATTATAAGAGAATTCCACTAAATGAAGATGGTCTTCCCATGATCCTCCAAAATCCAAAACACAAGCTCGCAACATATCCTCTAGAATACGATTCAGCCTCTCCGTCTGTCCGTCTGTCTGAGGATGATAGGCTATACTCAGTCTCAAACTCGTTCCTATTGCTGATTGCAGAGCCTCCCAGAATTTTCTGGTGAAAATAGGATCACGGTCACTTACTATACTGACAGGAGCACCATGCAATCTGACTATCTCTCTCAAGAAAATCTCTGCCAGAGAAGCTGCAGTACGAGTTGCCTTAACCGGTATAAAATGGGCGCTCTTAGTTAAACGATCCACAACAACCCAAATTCCTTTATTTCCTTTCTTGGTTCTAGGAAAACTTGCGATGAAATCCATCGAAATAGTCTCCCATTTCCAATCTGGAACTTCCAAAGGCTGCAATAATCTGGCTGACTTCTGCTGATCACCTTTAACTTGTTGGCAGATGGCACAACTATTCACGAACCTAGCAATATCTTTCTTCATACCCGGCCACCAGAAAATTCTTCTCATATCTTTAGACATCTTCGAGATTCCGGGATGGATATTCAATTTGGAGCAATGACTCTCAGATAAGACCTCCTGCTTCAATTCCTTGAAATTCGAAACACAGATCCTCCCGTTAATCCTCAATGTTCCTTGGCCATCAATTTCAAAACTAGGACACTGACCCTTCCTAACTCTTTTAATGATTCTTATTAATCTATTATCAGATTCTTGCTTGCTTGAAATCCATTCAATAAGAGATGGAACAACCTCCAAAAGAGACAGAACTGCATTTGTGCTAAGAGCATCAACTACAACATTCGCCTTTCCCGGGGTATACAGAATATCCAAATCATAGGATGCCAGAAATTCAACCCATCGCAGCTGCCTCAGATTAAGATCTTTTTGAGAGAAAAGATATTTCAACGGTTTGTGATCCGTGAATAATTCGAATTTCTCTCCCAAAAGATGATGTCTCCAAATCTTCAAAGCAAAAATAAAAGCTAACAACTCAAGATCGTGCGTAGCGTAGTTCTTCTCATGTGGCTTCAATTGCCGACTCGCATACGCAATTTCCCTTCCATTCTGCATTAGAACTGCTCCAAGACCAGCTATACAAGCATCAGTATAAACTTCGAATTTGCTCTTCCCATCCGAAATAGCAAGTACTGGTGCACTGGTTAGCCTCATCTTCAATTCCTGGAAAGCTTCTTCACAATGGGATGTCCACTTGAATTTAGCTCCCTTCCTTGTCAGCTTAGTCAGATGCGAAGAAATCTTGGAATAATCCTTGATAAACTTTCTATAGTAGCCAACCAATCCCAGAAAACCACGAACTTCAGTCAGTGTCTCCGGCTGCTTCCACTCCAGAATAGTCTCAACCTTCGCTGGATCTACAGAGATACCATCACCAGAAACAATGTGCCCTAAAAATTTGACTTTCGATTTCCAGAAGTGGCACTTGGAAAACTTTGCCTTCAACACATGCTTCCTCAGAGTCTCCAATACAATTCTCAATGTTGTCTGTACTCTTCTTCAGACTTAGAGTGGACCAAGATATCATCAATGAATACCAAAACAAACTTATTCAATACATCCCTAAAGACTCGGTTCATCTGGTCAACAAAGTAGGCAGGAGCATTGGTTAACCCGAAAGGCATAACCAACCACTCATAGAAACAATTTGGTCCCCTAAATGCAGTCAAGGGAATACTGTCCTCAGCTACCCTCAACTGATGGAAACCTGAAGCTAAATCCAGTTGAGAAAAGATACAAGCTCCATGCAACTGGTCAAAGAGATCGTCGATACGAGGAAGAGCATATTTATTACGGATAGTCACTTTGTTCAATTCTCTAAAATCAACACAGAACCTTAGCGATCCATCCGATTTGGTGACAAACACCGCAGCAGGGCCCCAACAAGAAAAACTGGGCCTAATCAACCCCTTCTCCAAAAGATCCTGAGTCTGCTTAACTAACTCTTCCCTCTCCCTAGGAGCCATTCTCCTACTGGGTTGAATCACCGGCACTGCTCCTGGAATCAAATCAATGCGAAACTCTATTTCTCGATGTAGAGGCAGACACTTCACTTCCTCAAATACATCAGGAAAATCTTGGACCACATCGATATCTTCTATATTCTCTTCAGAAGTCTCAATTCCATGCAAGAGCTACTCAAGTGAATTACATAATTATCACACGTCACTCTGGCAATTCTACCCAAATCAGCTTCCAGCGAAACTGTTCTCTCATCACAATTCAGGACCGCTCTATACTTATCAAGCCAATCCATCCCCAATATAAGATCAAATCCCTTAAAATTCAAAACATAAGGGTCACAAGAAAAACTATGGGATAGATAAGAAATCTTCAAGTCCTTACAGATCGTATCTAATTTGGTTACCCCTCCTATAGGATTAGATACCAAGATGGGACAATCTACAGTACTAGGGGTAAGAAAGAACTTCTCTACAGATTCCAGAGAAATAAAACTCAAAGAAGCACCCGAATCAAACAAAACTTTAATATACTTGCCATCTAAAAGTAATGTACCTTCCAATACTCCCTTACCTTTAGATGAGGTAGATGGCGCATCTTCCAAAGCAAATACCTTATTCTGCTGAGCTTTATGAAGTAACGGGCAATCCTTGATCATATGACCTGGTTGGTGACAATTGAAGCATAAAGATCTCTGAACCAAAGCTGAACCCGGTCCACTATGATGCGGTTGCTGCTGCTGCTGTTGAAATCCTTTCCTGGGACACTAATTTGCCAAGTGACCTTCTTGTTGACATATATAGCATTTGCGATGTCCGTTGTTACTTCCAGGCTTCTTCTTGTTCGGCTTCCTCCAATTGGGATTGAACTTCCTCTTATTCGGATTAGCAAAATTCCCACCCGATGCTGCTACTGGTGCCACTGATTTCTTATTCATCAAATTCTCATATCTCAAAGCCATATCAATTAAATCGACAAAAGATCCTTTCAAAAGCACCGTCACCTTTTCATGAAATTCTGGCCTCAATCCTTGCACAACATTTCATTCTTTTTAAGGGGAGTATCAATGAGTCCTGGTCCATAGCAAGAAAGTTCATTGAATTTGGTCTCATACTCCGCTATAGACATGCTTCCCTACTTCAAATTCAAAATATCCTGATACAGACGAGTTGTCCCTGTTGTTGGCATAAATTTCTCCTCACACAACTCCTTAAATCTGTCCCATGAAATGTCTTCCTCAGAAATGTTTGCTACTGTTGCATCCCACCAGGCTACTGCGCCTCCCTGCAATTGCAACGATGCCATTTCCCTTTTCCGTTCATCAGACAACTTCATACTCTTAAAGATGCGCTCACAAGAGCGTACCCAAGCTTGAACTTCAATTATTGATTCTGACCCTTTGAATGGTTGGCCTCCAAGGTTGATGAAGTCTTTGCATAAAGCGGCAAAACTTACTTGAGGCGTTACTGGATTTATAGCCTCACTAGTAGTTTGACTTCGTCCATTATCAGTAGAGGTACTGATCCTACCTCTGCCTTTCCTTCCAGAACTCATGTTGGCCACCTAAACAGGTAACTCAACAAATTTAGATAGATATATAATTATATGAAAATACAAATACGCACTCTCAAGATAAATATTACTCCAGAGCCTAGGTATTCGCTCAACCTAGCGCTCTGATACCAACTGTGACGACCCGCCTTTCTAACCACAGAAAGACGTATCATCAATAAGAAAAGAAAGGGATAGAAATAGAAAAGATAGAAAGAAAGAATAACAACATCAGAATCTCACAGCTGAATGGAACAAAATATAATATATCACATAACTATTACATAGTTTTTCATATATTAGAGTTATACAATATCATACAACAGGATAGTCATATACATATCTGACTCTACATACATCCAAAATACAACATACATCAACTACATAGCGGAACTAGATAGATAGATACATACGTCTGGTCTTCTGCTCCAAGCTCCTCGAGAAACTAATAATCCCAAAAACCTATCACTTTGCTACTCATAAAAATTTGAGTACCCAAGAGTTTATGAAAAACAAAATATAAACTCCGGGTCAGACATGAGTCTGGTGTGAGTAAACGGGTTAAAATTGTTTAACTTTGAAAATCATTTGAAAATAAAGGTATCACGTAAGACTCTCCACACATAAACACGGGTAATTTTTTACCTTACGCTAACCAAAACATTTTATAGAAAATCCAGTGATATTATAATAATGTCTAGGGTTTTCAAGTAAATAGAAAATAGCCGAAATTATTACATGATTAAATTCTAGCTACTAGCCACAAAAGTGGGTAATACAAATCAAAACCATAGGGTCTCGTATGGAAAATGGGTTTCCCTCAATGGCAGGGCTACTGGGGTACCGCCCGTCACAGTACGGGGCCTAGATCACCGTACCGAGGATCACTCCCGACCCCCTACAACACAAGGCCGGAACCATTCCTTACTGAACAGTCTCGACCAAGATAACCCTGCAGTTGTGGCCAACAACTGCCCATAGAGCCGAAATAAAAAGGGACATCTAGACAGGGGTATATCTCGTCCTGCTTGGGTACGACCCACCTAACCTTGCTGCATCTTCTCTGTTTTAGCCATTCCCGGTTGATGAGGCTTGAGGCTGCGATTACCTTTAGAGAACATATCTCTTAGAATGCTCATCGTCCGCCTGACAATGTGCTGAAAGTATTCAATCCATACAAGTTCGTTCCAGGTTCGAACAAAACCGAAGGCATTATCTCTTTACACTCATTTTGGAATCACCCTCAGAGTTAACGACGATAACCCTTGCATTCAGAAACACCATCTCAATCTTCACTTGCGATGTCACGACCTATCGTTTAATTGGATCGATGTGGTTTTCGAAATATCGAATTGATACCCGATCCCAGTCTCATCGAAATCCAAACGCCATTTTAAGGGCCAAGTTGTTTAAAAAGTTTAAACAGTTTAAATTCAATACTTGGAATTCACATAACAGCTATCACAGATAAATCATACACAGTCACCCTAGATATATCCAGAATATATCACAGAATATCACCCAATAGAAATTAGAGTCAATCAAATAAGAATCATCAATTCATATCAAAATAGTTTGATTTACTTAGATTAATTAATTACTTAAGGATAAACCATTTTATTCTGCTTGGTTAACCACTAATTAATCAACTTATTACATTTATTAATTATTACTTAATTACTCACTTAATTAATTAATTATTAATTATTAATTAATAATCTTAATTATTACTTAATAGAACTCAATTACCCATTAATTACCAATTAATTACTTAATTAATCATTAATTACCAATTGATTAATCATTTAATCCTTAATTAATTACTTGATTAGTTAACTGTTATTTATTTTTTAATTAACTTTAAGTAGTTAATTAAATTCTTAAGTTCAAAATTGATTGAACACAAGATTATAATTATCAATCTTTAATTAATCATTTATTAAATCTTAAATTACTTATTTAATTGCAAGTATAAATTAATTTACATTTTTAATTAACTTACACTTTAAATTAATTGATCATCTTACATTTGCAAACCTTGGTTAACAAATTTTAAATCAAATCTTAGCTTAACACTTGTCAACATTATTTATTTATTTAACACTAAACTTAGTATAACAAAATACTTAAAAGTATTTAGGCAAATTCCCAAGAAAATGGAACCCGAGGCAAACACCATGGTTACCCGAGTAAAACTCGTGTTTCCTTACCCTTTTCTCGAGCCCCTCTCTTCTCACCTTTCTTCTTCTTCTACTTCATCTTTCTTCTTGTTGTTGTTTTTTTAGTTTTAAGTTTAAATTAAAACTGCAGTGACATGCGAACACATTCATGCATGCACCCAGGTAACCCGAAGTAAACTCCCTAATTTCTCGAGTATCACTCGAGATGACCCAAACTCGATAACTGCAGACACCGTACGCCACCGTGCACGTGAACGGTGGTTCGCCAACGTACTGGCGAACCCCTACGCCTCCGGCAAACCACAAAACAACATCACTCGCGAAAACAAGCTTCAATTCACCGTGAAAAGATCGAAATCAAAATTCACCTATACGCTCGAACCACCTACTCGAACACCCCCCCAGAAAATTGCCCCGTCCTACCAACACCACCACTGGTGGCGACGCGATTTCGACTACACCACGACCATAACTCCCTCTACCATCTCCTCGAAACTCGTATGGCTCAATCATCCCATAGCGACACAATCAACGAGTTACAGACACAGTAAAACTCGGACCAAAACCCTATATTTGATTTTACCCAAAAATCCTTGCTTTAAATAATTTTTTTAACATTTTTTCTGGATTCGTGCATTATCAAACTAGATATACAACAAATTCCAACAACTAATATTTGTTAATCTAACAGTAATTGATAAAAATGCATTTTTGATTCATTTTCGAACTGCACCTTGTATATTGATCTAAAAATCAGCATTTTTATGTTAAAAATCCTACCTTTGTTTATAGATTCAAGCTATATAGTTGAATCAGCAATCTAGAATATTTGAATTTAACATAAAATTTATGATTGCCCTGTAAATCACTTTCCAGTGGGCATACTCTACTGGCAGGTTGGAAACAAGTTTTAAGAACTTGATTTATATTCAAACAACTTGCTTTGTTTTAAAAACGTTAGCCTCTAAATGATTGAATGAAAATATTTTGTATTTTGATTGTTTGCTTAACTCTATAACTACAAAAAAACTATATATTCAATTTTACAGAGAACTCACATATGAACACAGAATTAAAAACAGATACATATGCCATCATATTATTATCACTATATCATACACACAATTGAACTTAAATCTTAAAGGTTTTGTTTACTCACTTGAATCACTTTGAACAGAGAATGATTCTGGTTGAAAACTGCAGTTTGAATCCCTGTAAATCTGTTTTGCCTTGATATTGAATGAGGTTTGAGTTTGTAATTAAAGATGATGTTTATTTTCCTTTTTTTTCTTCCTCGGGTTTACTAAGTTTTGAACGAACAAGTTAAAATAAGATGATTTATATATATAGGAAATAGGTTTGAACAGCATAGGTTTAACTGGTTCAGCTTTACTTGTTTTGACCATATTAGATTTTGCATGTTTTAATTACTGTAAATTGAAGTGATCTTGTATATCTCGGCTGATCATACTTTGTACTGAGATGATTTCTTTGTAAATCTGAAATGACAAAATGTTGTGCTAATTAAATGCATATGTCTTTATATATGTTTACACATAATTAATATTGGCTGATATTTGTGTTTGTGTACAAAGATATTTTGTATTATGTGGATAATTTATCTTCTTTTGCATTGGTTATACAGCACATATGTGTTAATATATATATATATATATTCTCTTTGTTTCTTTTGTCCTGTTTATGTACAGCCAACATTATATGTTTGGTCAAAGATTTTATTTTGCCTTTGCACTTACATATATTACACAGCAACACTTGATCACATTTGTTAGCATAGCTTTTAAATTTTATTTCTATTTGTAATTTTAACTTTCAAAACTTTGATTTATAACATATGTTTGTATTTATATATTTTATATTTCTATTTGTATCTTATATTTTATAATTATGTTTTATACTCATGTTTTAATATTTATGTTTAATATTGATAGGATTGCTTATTTTAAACATTATTATTAAAGACTACATTTATATTCATATATGCATTATCAGATGTTAATAATATAGAATCTTTAATTTTTATTGATAAGACGGATTTTAGTATATATATTTTGAAAGAATTTATTTTAGATTTTCAAATCAAAATTTCCTTTACAAAACATATATACACATACATAACTGATAAATGTCCAAAGATTTTATCAGTTTATAAATTGAAAAGCTTGTATTTTATTTGAATTAAATTAAATTCTTATTAAAATAATATGACCAAAATCCCAGGTTGTTACAAAATCCTAAATACGTAAGTCTCTAGTACATAGCTGAAATAAAAAGACTGAACTGAAATAGATAAAGCTAGACAAGTAGATAAGCTCCAGAGATCTCTAGCTTTCAGAAGATAGATCCAATCTATGATACTAAGGCTGACCTGAGCGTAAGAAAATAAACACAAACACTCCAGTCAGGACATACATACTTATACAATGTAAACCAACTCAAGCGAACTGCAATATAAGGTACAAGTAACTTAAAGGATGCTTGGGACCGTCCATCCTCTAAGAATTCGTTAAACTATTTACTATGTAGTAATATCTCGCTATTATAATAATGTCTATAGTAAAATAAACTTACTTTGAAATAGCGTTAAGGGGTTACCCATATAGCCCTTAACACATAATAGTCCCAGTAGTCCATCCAGTATCATAGTCCCTCCTGATCGAGAAGCCACCAAAGGAAACTCCACAGGCTACGGGAGAAAACCAAACTCGTACATGGCGCGCTAGGGCAGATGACACGGCACAAAGAGGCAATGCCAGGGTAGATATACCAATTACTATCCGGCTTGGTGGTGACGCATAGCAGCCACTACCACCCACCTTGAGCCACACTGCCAAAATCAAAGGTGCGCACCAAACAATCACAAAGTCATAGAATGACATACGAAGAAGTGTGTCTGATAAGAGGAGCTACCTCACTGGCCCGAAATCGCTCCTGTTTTAGCCACTTATGCCAACTCACGGGAGTTGGGTCCACGTATATACCTCAACAGAACGTCACCACCATCCTACTTCATTTTGGAATCTTCACCGCATACACGGTTGTTAAAGTGGTTTTCGGTATCGATAGAAAGTATGCCCATATCCAATCCCGATCTCTAACAACCAACGTTATTATTACCCGTGGTTATAAATTTCAAAATGGTTTACATTCCAAATCAAAAAAAATTCATTTAAACCATTTACATATGAAGTAGTTGTCCTTCCAAATCAAATATTCAATTTCCAAAATTTCAAAAATTTCTAAGTTCATTAGTTCAATTTCAACATTTCAAGGCATTGAAACTTTCAAAACTGCAGCACTTATAAAGTGCTACGATAGGTATATTTAGTATATATCAAAGCATAGTTCAAATTCAGAAGCTGCAGCACTTTAGGAGTGATGTTGTAGGTTCACTTAGTAATTTCAACATATAATTCAAATTTTCAGAAATTACAGCACTTCAGAAAAGTTATTATAGGTCTTTTAGTGTATTTCCAACCATAGTTCAAACTTCTAGAATTTACAGCACTTCAGAAATGTTGTTATAGGTTTTTAGTATATTTCCAGCCATAGTTTAAATTTCCAGAATTTACAGTACTTCAGAAATGCTGTCATAGGTCTTTTAGTGTATTTCCAGCCATAGTTCAAATTTCTAGAATTTACAGCACTTCAGAAATGCTGTTATAGGTCTTTTAGTGTATTTCCAGCCATAGTTCAAATTTCCAGAATTTACAGCACTTCAGAAATGTTGTTATAGGTCTTTTAGTGTATTTCAAATCATAGTTCAAATTTCCAGAATTTACAGCACTTCAGAAATGCTGTTATAGGTCTTTTATTGTATTTCCTAGTTCAAATTTCCAGAATTTACAACACTTCAGAAATGCTGTTATAGGTCTTTTAGTGTATTTCCAGCCATAGTTCAAATTTTCAAAATTTACAACACTTCAGAAATGCTGTTATAGGTCTTTTAGTGTATTTTCAGCCATAGTTCAAATTTCCAAAATTTACAGCACTTCAGAAATGCTGTTGTAGGTCTTTTTAGTTTATTCAAGCCATAGTTCATATTTTCCACAGCATTTCTGAACCGCTATAATTTCTTTTTACCTTTTAAAACCATATATCTTCACTTTTTCTCATTTTTTTCTTATCAAACTTATTCCACTTTTCAAAACTTCTTAATTGGATATTACTTAACTTATAAATTTTAATAAAATAATATTTTTATTAATGAATATTCAATTTAAATTTAAATTCATTTGTTAAGCCAATACTTTATAAATTTCTTAACTTTTATTCCCACAAATAACTTAAATTTTACATAATCATCGTATAAATAATTAAATTTCCATTTATTTACTTAGCTCAACGTTTCCATATAAAAATCAAAATTTTAATTTTCCAAACAAGTCATATTTTAAAATACACCTTTTCCGTTTAATTCTATATGCATTTTAACTTGTAGAAAAATCTCTATAAATTCATTTAAATTACTTAGATCCAAATTTAGTTACATATTTTTACTCTTAAAATATTTATAAAATTCTAGAAAATATATAATTAATTAACCACGGGTTTGTATAATATTTTCTAACCTAGGTCAAGTGATATGGGTATGTATCATTTCAATCCGTAATTTAATAGAAAAATCCGGATTCTATCATTTCAAACCCGCAACCCCAAGAAAATAAATACAATAAAAATCACTCGAGCCTATCATTTCAGCCCATAATGATTTTTCCTTATTCTAAAGTCCATTCGGGTATGTATCATTTCAACCATAGTGATAAAGGAACTTGCAGTGTGAGATGCAGAAATAAAATAAACAGTTAAATATAACATCTCATATTAGATGATGCAAAAATAATATAAACAAGATTTAACATCATACAATCTGTAACGACCCTGGATTTTTGGCCCCGTTTATTTTAATATATATTTAATTTAATTAAATAAAAAGTAGTTTGATCATCTTAAAATGAATATGATTTTGGAAATAACTGTCATTTGTTCATATGGATTGGTATTTTAAAAAGGAAACTGAACTCTGGGAATTTAAAATTAAAAATCTCTTGATAATATTTATAATAAAATTTGTCTTATATAATTAAATTAAAATACTTTACTTTATTTACATCTAATAAATGTACATATGAATAATAATGTTTGAAATTTAAAATAAAAACCCCTTTATAATATTTATCTTATACCATTAAATTAAAATACTTTCTTTGTTAACGTTCGATAGAAATATCTATAGATGATAATGTTTAAAATTAAAAATCTAATTCTAGCAATATAAAATATAAATGTAAGATATGGGTCAAACTTATGTATACAATTTAAATAAAATAAAAATGGGATTAAATATAAAAATAAGTATAAATGTAAGTAAATTATATTGTACATATTTAAATATTGTTAGCTAAAGCATAAAATACAAATGAATATGAGTAAGTAAATTTATGAAATATAACTTAAATGTTGGTAGTTAAAATACAAATAAGAAATAAAAATAAAAATGTAACTACAAACAAGAAATAAAGTGAAATATAAAATACAGAATTAAATTCAAGAACAAAATATAGAATAGAATGAAAACTAGGCCAAAGTATAAATAAAATAAGACAAGTATGTATATAGTTATTCAAGCTAGAAAATAATAAAATAAAATAACCTTCTTTCACAAGAACATCTACCTGCAAGATACAAGATAAAATATCTTCATTCACAAGCCATATGCATACCTGCAATGTATGTCTGCATACAAATATTTATCTACATCAAGACATAATTATACTATGTAAGCATATTAAGTAACAAAGAATGTATTTGCTATCAACTCAGCCTACAATTTGGTTCATGCTAATATTTACAAATCTTTACTTCTTTGTAATGAAAGATCTGGTTAATATAAAACAAAATAAAGAAAATGCTTGGCTAGTTGATACCTACCTAAAGCTTCATGTTCTTTTCATATATATATATATATATATATATATATATATATATATATATATATATATATATATATATACAGACACATCTAAACCATTTGGGTTCGTTCAGGAAGGAATAAGGAAAAGAAGAAACGAAAAGAAAATAAGAAGTAAACTCAAAATTTTTGGCAAACTAAAAACAGTTTCTAACTGAATTCAAACCAGAAAATATACAGGGCAGGTTCAAAAACAAATTTTAGGCAGTTTCATATTTCAGGAAATCTTTCAACAGCAGATTCAAAAATAGAAATTGTTTCTGTACAAAGTATGTGCAGGTGAGTAAACTAACTATTTCTAAAGCTTATGTTTGATAATTGTTCATATGTACCTAGTGTTTGCTATCTACTGTAATCTATGATTCTGAGATGCTCCTGTATTTTTGAAATTTCTGAGTAAATGTAACTTATACATCTTCACATGAATATAAAGCTTAGAATTTTTAACTGGGTAGGTTGTTTAAACTTAAATCAAAACTTTAAAATGAATTACAGCTTGACAGTGAAATATAACAACAGAATATACAGGTTTTTAAGAGAAATAAATCAATAGCTAAAATTCGAATGTCTTAATTTGTAAATTTGATCCCATATATTGATTTAGCATACAAAGTTAGGATTTTTGAAATAGAAATGATGATTTTTAGATTAATATTGAAGATACAGATAGGATATGAATAAAAGTTGCACTTTTGTCAATATCCATTGATTCGATTAATTTTAATTGCTGAAATTTTGTATGATACAGGCTTGATGATGTATTTATATAGGAAAAATGCTAATTAATTTTTACAATGCAAGAATTTGTCGAATGAAGCTAAAATAGTGTTTTAGTTCGAGAGTTTTCTGTACTCTGTAAATTATCGTTTTCGTCGTCATAGTGTGATCGAGCTCCACGCGCTTCGAGGAGGTGGTTGTCGAGGGACAGGACGTGGCGCGGGCGAAGGGGTTTTTCTTCCGGTGGTTGGTGTTGGTAGATTTTGGCGATTTTCGGTGGGATGTTCGAGCTTGGGTTCAAGTTACAGGCGAAATTTTGATTTCGGCTTTATCGAATCAATTTGAGTTTTAATTTCTAGGGCTTGGCTGATTTGTGGTTTGTTGGAGGTGGTGGGAGTTGCCGGAAGTGCGGCGAACCATCGTGCACGTGCACGGTGGCGTTTGGAGGTGGGCTGTCGTGTCTGTGACGACATGTGTTGTCGTCTTGAGTCGTACTCGGGTGGATGGGGTGTGTGCTTCGAGTTTCGACCGCGAGCCAATTTTGAAGCCTGATGTTTTGATTCAAAACGTAAAATAAAATAAAAAATTAACTACTGCAAGAAAAGAAAAAAGAAGGGGGAAGAAGAAGATGGCATACAGGAGGACTAGGGTGATTTGGTGGGTATCTCGAAGTTACACTCGGGTTTTTAATAGGGAGGTCTCGGGTTTCCTTCAACCAGTATAAAAAAAGGGAGGTTATGTGAATTTGGTTTTTAACAGTTTTAAATACTGTAAACCTGATGAGTGTTTAACAGTTTAAGTACAAGTTTTAAATTATTAGGTTAATACTTAACAATGTATTTAACACTTAATTATTATTTTAATTTAGTAATTAAGTTAAGTATGAAATTGATTAACATTTAAGTTTGTGGTTAATATCATTTTCAAAATTTAAAAGATGGCTTTTAAATGTTTAATTAAGTTGAACAAGTAATATCAATAATTATTTTAGAAAGTAATTAAGAATAATTACTTTATAATTGTAATTAGTGATTAATTAATGATTAAGTGATAAAATAATTAATAATTAACTACTTAAAGCTAATTAATGAACGATTAATAGTTAACTAATCAAATAATTTAATTATGAATTAATAGTTAATTATTTAAGTAATTTAATTAAGAATGAAGGATTTATAATTGATTAATTAAGTAATTAGTAGTTAAATAATTAAGTTTCATTAATTAATAATTAAGGTTATTAATTAATGAATAATGAATAGTGATTAAAGTTAAACAACTTGATTATAAAGTAACAAATTAAATAAATGAAATAAATAAATAATTGAATAATTAAGATTCAATAGTTGATTAAGAAATCATTAATTAGATAATTTGAAATGAAATAGGTAATTAATTGTTAATTAATGATTAATTAAACAGAGTTAAGTGGTTAACTCTCAGGTAATTAATTCTAAATTGAATTAATTACAAATAAGACATAAAGATGACTGCTTACGGATTGTTATGTTGAATATTTGATTGTGATATTTATTTGATGATATTCTGTGATGCTCTGTGATATGTTATGTTATATCTGTATATGTTTATCTGGGATAAATGCTATGTTAATTCAATAACTTGAATTAAACTGTTTAAGTTAATTAGACAACTTGGCCTTTAAAATGGCGTTTGGATTTCGACGAGACCGGGATCGGGTATCAAATTTGATATTCTGAAAAACTACATCGATCCAAATTAAACGATAGGTCATGAATTCTGTAATGAAGATCGAGATGGTGTTTTCAGAATACAAGGGTTATCGTCGTTGACTTTGAGGGTGATTCCAAATTGAGTGTGATGAGATAATGCCTTCAGTTTCGTTCGAACCCGGAATGAACTTGTATGGACTGAATGCTTTCAGCACATCGTCAGGCGGACGACGAGCATTCTAAGAGATATATCTTGTAAAGGTAATCGCAGCCTCAAGCCTCATCAACCGGGAATGGCTAAAACAGGGGAGGTGCAGCAAGGCTAGGTGGGTCATGCCCAAGCAGGACAAGATATTCCCCTGTCTAGATGTCTCTTTTTATTTCGGCTGTGTGGCGGTTGCTAGCTACAACTGCGGGGTTATCTTGTTCGGGACTGTTCAGTAAGGAATGGTTCCGGCCTTGTGTTTTAGGGAGTCAGGAGTGATCCCCGGTACGGTAATCTAGGCCCCGTACTGTGACGGGCGGTACCCCAGTAGCCCTGCCATGGTTGGAAATCCATTTTACCTACGAGACCCTACGGTTTTGATTTGTATTACCCATTTTTGTGGCTAGTAGCTGGAATTTAATAGATGTAACAATTTCGGCTATTTTCTATTTACTTGAAAACCCTAGACACTATTATAATATCACTGGATTTCCTATGAAATGTTTTGGTTAGCGTAAGGTAAAAACTTACTCGTATTTATTTGTGGGGAGTCTTACGTGATACCTTTATTTTCAAAAGTTTTTTTTCTCAAAGTTAAACAACTTTAAACCGTTTATTCATACCAGACCCATGTCTGACCCGGAGTTTATATTTGTTTTTTCATAAACTCTTGGGTACTCAAAATTTTTACGAGTAGCCAAGTGATAGGTTTTGGACATTCGATTTCTGGAGGAGCTTGGTGCAGGAGTTCCATACGTATATAGATATCTATCTAGTTCCGCTGTGTTAGTAGTTGATGTATACTGTACCTCTGATGTATGTAGTGACATATGTATGTATGACTGTCATGTATATTATGTTGTATAACTCTGATATATGTAAAACTATGTAATAGTTATGAGATATTATATTTTATTCCGTTCCGCTGTGAGATTCTGATGTTGTTGTTCTTTCTTTTCTCTTCTTTTCTATTTCTATCCCTTTCTTTCTTAATGATTATACGTCTTTCTGGTAGTAGTAGGGCGGGTCGTCATAGTTGGTATCAGAGCATAGGTTGGTGATAACCTTGGCCCTGGTAGGAAATACTCATAAAATAGAGTCTGTAATACTCTAAAATGAGTTTGAGTGTATTAATAGATATGAGCGAGTATTTGTTAGTGAATACAAAATTATTTTTATATTGTGTTGACTTAACTGTTGAGTGTTTATGGATTCTGGTAGATGTGTGGGACGCCATTTCATCGATAGGGATTTCTAAACTCTTAAACAAGATAAACCGACACAGTATTATTTTTAAAGTAGGGTAAATGAAATAATTTTACCCAAAATTATATTTTGACATAAAAGAAAATATTTTTTCTAAAAATTATTATATATGTATTTGGATGTTTGGTTGTTAATACTATAATTGAATAAAAATTTAAAATTTGAGTGGCTATAACCAAATAAAATTGTCTAAGCAAGGTTTAAATAAAAAGGAATATAATTAAAATTTGATTAAACTAGAATCTAAGTCCCGAAAATTTGAAAGGTGTTTAAATGAATTGGGAATTTAAGAATCTTCGGAATGTTTGAAATGTTTTTCCAAAGATTTGAAGGCAATAATGGAGTATTGTTTTGGAAAATATTGTTGAATGGAAATTGTTTTGGGACGAAATTGTGGAAGTAAGGAAGCACTGAACTCACTTCAGTCGCTGGAAAATAACCCTAATGATGATGGCCACATCATCAGTATTCATTTTCGAGTTTCCAAAGTGATGGATTACTACCAGGATAGTTGGCCATGATATTGTTCGGGCTTTTTGGGTATACAAGTTGTTTTAGAAATTTCAAAAGGGAAAAAATTGTTTTGGTAAAAACAAGTGTTTGGAATTTGGAAATTTGATTTGATATACCAAGTGGGTATGTGTAGTTATCATTTCAAAATGGTTTTGGAAATGAAACCGGGCAATTGAATTCTAAGAAATTCTATTTAAATAATGTGAAAAGTTTAAATGAATCAACTATTGAGCTTATAAAGTAAAGTTGATATTAATAAGAAGAAATTGGGAATTTTGATCCGAGAATTAAAATTTAACTTAAGTAAATGAAAATGAAGAAAATATATTTGAGTTTAACCTGAGATAAGTTAGATAAAATTGAAGTTGAAATTAAATTGAAATTGAACTAAATTGGAAGGTAAAATGATTGTAATGGTGAAATGAAAATTTATACCTTAAGATAGTAAGTGTTATATATATATAATCTGAAATTGTGGTTATAAGATGAAATGACTCAAATGAGCAATATAAGCTTTTAAGTAAACAAATAAGTTTTGAGCTCATATATTGAGTAATAAAATTTAAAAGAATGGTAAGTAGCTAGATTTAACTGAAGTTGAGTTGGAATAAAACTGAATTTAAATGAATTCAATCAAGTTACAGATAATATTAAATGGAATAAAATTCTTACGTAAACAAATAAGGGTAAACCAAGTAAGTATTGAATTGAATTAAAATAAAATTGGTATGAGTTATAAACAAATCTAACACAAGCATAAATTGAATGACCTTATTATAAATAAATTCAATAATGGATTGTTAATGTAAATTAAAATTTAAAAATGGATAAAAGAATAAACTAATCAAATAAATTAGTAAATAGTTGGGATCTGATTAAAGGAAAATCAAATCAAAGATTTAAATGGAAATTGGTGGAATGGAATAAACTTAAGTTGTTGGGTGGAACAGTTTGAAGAAAATAAATGACTTAAGTAAATTGTGAGATGGCTGTTTAAAATATTGGTTGTCGAGTTTAATAAAATGGTTTGGAATCAAACTTTTTTAAATGAAAGAAAATGCAGTGAAAGAATTGTGAATAAATTAAAATAGGATGGAATCAAGTATAAATTGAGTTGGAATCAATTTAAAATTGTTATAAAGCTTAAGTAATTATTTATTCACAATAGTATTGTCGAATTGCATAAGAAAATGGGTCGTTCGAAGTAAACGAGATTAGATAAAATTCTATGAATTAGTAGAAGCAAAATAGGATGACTTTGAAATCAATTGGAATGAATATGAGTTTGTTTTTCTTAAATGAATTACATATAAGTGAGTAAGTTGTAAATCACTTAAACTAAAGAGAATGGTTTGAGAATTGGTTGGAAGTAATTGTAATAAGTGTCGAAACCTTACATATGTGCTTATAATAATAAAAAATTAGCCACAAAACGATTTCAAATTGGAAATTGAAATAAATTAGTAGATGGAACTAATTTAAAATAATGATAGAAATCAGTTACAAATGGAAGATAGTCAATAAAATTCAATATTCAAAGTTGAAAATAAATTGAATTCACATGAAATTGGAAATTCAGATTTAAAATAAGAGGATATAAAGGCTAAAGTGGTAGAGGAATAATATAAGAGTATATATAATGCTTATATTAAACTTAAGAAATGAGTGGTGAAATTCTTAAGTAAATTTGATATTGAGAAAATTATTCCAAGTGGATAGAAATCAAAATAATGTGAATAAAAGAAAATTGATATAGTTGATAATCAATGGATATAAATTCGTAAGATGAACGTATATTATTTTATCCGCATAGCAATTTGATCCAGATTCGAACACAAAATTTCGAGATAGTTATACCGATCTGAGTTAGGATTTTTCACTCGATTTTCGACGACAAACCATGGATATGGATTTTGATTGATTCTGGAAATTCTCTATCATAGTTGTGACTATGCAAGGAGAATGACAGTTTCTGATCAAGAAACCAGATCTGAGTCCGCACTAGGAAGTCGGGTGGACGATACTAGTTCGGAAGTGAAATTGTGTGATCGAGCGAGCAATCGAATTTGATATTGCGTACGAATGGTATATGTACATCATACGGGCTTGAATGAATAGATATTGAAATTCTGTAAAGAAGTCAATAAAATTGGGAAAGAGTTGGTATTGTAGCTTTCAGAATTGAATTGCCGGTAAGGATGTCTGGAATTCATTGTATATTCCATATATCCCATCTACGGAAATTTGTTCGTGATCCATCATTAGTTGTAAAACCAGTAGTTCAGGAATTTGGAAGTTGAGTCGAATTTGACTGTGGTCAGGAATTCAGTTCGGATTGTTGATCATCGAGAGACAACTCTCGATAATTTTAGGAAATCTTATCCGAACTTGTGTTCAGATAGCTAGTGATGTTTGTTAGGGTAGACAGTTTGGTTGTTTGTTAATATATGAATGATATGTATGTTTGAATGGCTGGTATAACAACTTTTAAATTATCTTTGTTTTAAATTTCGATGACGAAATTCTTTTAAGGGGGGAGGAATGTAACGACCCTGGATTTTTGGCCCCGTTTATTTTAATATATATTTAATTTAATTAAATAAAAAGTAGTTTGATCATCTTAAAATGAATATGATTTTGGAAATAAATGTCATTTGTTCATATGGATTGGTATTTTAAAAAGGAAACTGAACTCTGGGAATTTAAAATTAAAAATCTCTTGATAATATTTATAATAAAATTTGTCTTATATAATTAAATTAAAATAATTTACTTTTTTTACATCTGATAAATGTACATATGAATAATAATGTTTGAAATTTAAAATAAAAATCCCTTTATAATATTTATCTTATACCATTAAATTAAAATACTTTCTTTGTTAACGTTTGACAGAAATATCTATAGATGATAATGTTTAAAATTAAAAATCTAATTCTAGCAATATAAAATATAAATGTAAGATATGAGTCAAACTTATGTATACAATTTAAATAAAATAAAAATGGGAATAAATATAAAAATAAGTATAAATGTAAGTAAATTACATTGTACATATTTAAATATTGTTAGCTAAAGCACAAAATACAAATGAATATGAGTAAGTAAATTTATGAAATATAACTTAAATGTTGGTAGTTAAAATACAAATAAGAAATAAAAATAAAAATGTAACTACAAACAAGAAATAAAGTGAAATATAAAATACAGAATTAAATTCAAGAACAAAATATAGAATAGAATGAAAACTAGGCCAAAGTATAAATAAAATAAGACAAGTATGTATATAGTTATTCAAGCTAGAAAATAATAAAATAAAATAACCTTCTTTCACAAGAACATCTACCTGCAAGATACAAGATAAAATATCTTCATTCACAAGCCATATGCATACCTGCAATGTATGTCTGCATACAAATATTTATCTACAGCAAGACATAATTATACTATGTAAGCATATTAAGTAACAAAGAATGTACTTGCTATCAACTCAGCCTACTATTTGGTTTATGCTAATATTTACAAATCTTTACTTCTCTGTAATGAAAGATCTGGTTAATATAAAACAAAATAAAGAAAATGCTTGGTTAGTTGATACCTACCTAAAGCTTCATGTTCTTTTCATATATATATATATATATATATATACACACACACACACACACGAACACATCTGAACCATTTGGGTTCGTTCAGGAAGGAATAAGGAAAAGAAGAAACGAAAAGAAAATAAGAAGTAAAATCAAAAATTTTGGCAAACTAAAAACAGTTTCTAACTGAATTCAGAAAATATACAGGGCAGGCTCAAAAACAAATTTCAGGCAGTTTCATATTTTAGGAAATCTTTCAACTGGAGATTCAAAAATAGAAATTGTTTCTGTACAAAGCATGTGCAGGTGAGTAAACTAACTATTTCTAAAGCTTAAGTTTGATAATTGTTCATATGTACCTAGTGTTTGCTATCTACTGTAATCTGTGATTCTGAGATGCTCCTGTATTTTTGAAATTTCTGAGTAAATGTAACTTATACATCTTCACATGAATATAAAGCTTAGAATTTTTAACTGGGTAGGTTGTTTAAACTTAAATCATAACTTGAAAATGAATTACAGCTTGACAGTGAAATATAACAACAGAATATACAGGTTTTTAAGAGAAATAAATCAATAGCTAAAATTCGAATGTCTTAATTTGTAAATTTGATCCCATATATTGATTTAGCATACAAAGTTAGGATTTTTGAAATAGAAATGATTATTTTTAGATTAATATTGAAGGTATAGATTGAATATGTATAAAAGTTGCACTTTTGTCAATATCCATTGATTCGATTAATTTTAATTACTGAAATTTTGTATGATACAAGCTTGATGATGTATTTATATAGGAAAAATGCTAATTGATTTTTACAATGCAAGAATTTTTCGAATGATGCTAAAATAGGGTTTTAGTTCGAGAGTTTTCCGTACTCTGTAAATTATCGTTTTCGTCGTCATAGTGTGATCGAGCTCTACGCGCTTCGAGGAGGTGGTCGTCGAGGGACAGGACGTGGCGCGGGCGAAGGGGTTTTGCTTCCGGTGGTTGGTGTTGGTAGATTTTGGCGATTTTCGGTGGGATGTTCGAGCTTAGGTTCAAGTTACAGGCGAAATTTTGATTTCGGCTTTATCGAATCGATTTGAGTTTTAATTTCTAGGGTTTGGCCGATTTGTGGTTTGTTGGAGGTGGTGGGAGTTGCCGGAAGTGCGACGAACCACCGTGCATGTGCACGGTGGCGTTTGGAGGTGGGCTGTCGTGTCTGTGACGACATATGTTGTCGTCTCGAGTCGTACTCGGGTGGAGGGGTGTGTGCTTCGAGTTTCGACCGCGAGCCAATTTTGAAGCCTGATGTTTTGATTCAAAACGTAAAATAAAAATAAATTAACTACTGCAAGAAAAATAAAAAAAGGGAGGGAAGAAGAAGATGGCGTACAGGAGGACTCGGGTGATTTTGTGGGTATCTCGAAGTTACACTCGGGTTTTTAATAGGGAGGTCTCGGGTTTCCTTCAACCAGTATAAAAAAAGGGAGGTTATGTGAATTTGGTTTTTAACAGTTTTAAATACTGTAAACCTGATGAGTGTTTAACAGTTTAAGTACAAGTTTTAAATTATTAGGTTAATACTTAACAATGTATTTAACACTTAATTATTATTTTAATTTAGTAATTAAGTTAAGTATGAAATTGATTAACATTTAAGTTTGTGGTTAATATCATTTTCAAAATTTAAAAGAAGACTTTTAAATGTTTAATTAAGTTGAACAAGTAATATCAATAATTATTTTAGAAAGTAATTAAGAATAATTACTTTATAATTGTAATTAGTGATTAATTAATGATTAAGTGATAAAATAATTAATAATTAGCTACTTAAAGTTAATTAATGAACGATTAATAGTCAACTAATCAAATAATTTAATTATGAATTAATAGTTAATTATTTAAGTAATTTAATTAAGAATTAAGGATTTATAATTGATTAATTAAGTAATTAGTAGTTAAATAATTAAGTTTCATTAATTGATAATTAAGGTTATTAATTAATGAATAAGGAATAGTAATTAAAGTTAAACAACTTGATTATAAAGTAACTAATTAAATAAATGAAATAATTAATTAATTGAATAATTAAGATTTAATAGTTGATTAAGAAATCATTAATTGGATAATTTGAAATGAAATAGGTAATTAATTGTTAATTAATGATTAATTAAACAGAGTTAAGTGGTTAACTCTCAGGTAATTAATTCTAAATTGAATTAATTACAAATAAGACTTAAAGATGACTGCTTACAGATTGTTATGTTGAATATCTGATTGTGATATTTATTTGAGGATATTCTGTGATGCTCTGTGATATGTTATGTTATATCTATGATGCTTGTATATGTTTATCTGGGATAAATGCTATGTTAATTCAATAACTTGAATTAAACTGTTTAAGTTAATTAGACAAATTGGCCTTTAAAATGGCATTTGGATTTCGACGAGACCGGGATCGGGTATCAAATTTGATATTCCGAAAAACCACATCGATCTAAATTAAACGATAGGTCGTGAATTCTGAAATGAAGATCGAGATGGTGTTTTAAGAATGCAAGGGTTATCGTCGTTGACTCTGAGGGTGATTCCAAAATGAGTGTGACGAGATAATGCTTTCAGTTTCGTTCGAACCTGGAACGAACTTGTATGGACTGAATGCTTTCAGTACACCATCAGGCGGACGATGAGCATTCTAAGAGATATATCATGTAAAGGTAATCGCAGCCTCAAGCCTCATCAACCGGGAATGGCTAAAACAGGGGAGGTGCAGCAAGGTTAGGGAGGTCATGCCCAAGCAGGACAAGATATTCCCCTGTCTAGATGTCCCTTTTTATTCGGCTGTGTGGCGGTTGCTAGCTACAACTGCGGGGTTATCTTGTTCGAGACTGTTCAGTAAGGAATGGTTCCGGCCTTGTGTTGTAGGGGGTCGGGAGTGATCCTCGGTACGGTGATCTAGGCCCCGTACTGTGACGGGCGGTACCCCAGTAGCCCTGCCATTGTTGGAAATCCATTTTCCCTACGAGACCCTACGGTTTTGATTTGTATTACCCACTTTTGTGGCTAGTAGCTGGAATTTAATAGATGTAGCAATTTCGACTATTTTCTATTTACTTGAAAACCCTAGACACTATTATAATATCACTGGATTTCCTATGAAATGTTTTGGTTAGCGTAAGGTAAAAACTTACCCGTATTTATTTGTGGGGAGTCTTACGTGATACCTTTATTTTCAAATGTTTTTTTTCAAAGTTAAACAACTTTAAGCCGTTTACTCATACCAGACCCATGTCTGACCCGGAGTTTATATTTGTTTTTCATAAACTCTTGGGTACTCAAAATTTTTACGAGTAGCCAAGTGATAGGTTTTGGACATTCGATTTCTGGAGGAGCTTGGTGCAGGAGTTCCAGACGTATATAGATATCTATCTAGTTCCTCCGTGTCAGTAGTTGATGTATACTGTACCTCTGATGTATGTAGTGACAGATATATGTATGACTGTCATGTATATTATGTTGCATAACTCTGATATATGTAAAATTATGTAATAGTTATGTGATATATTATATTTTATTCCGTTCCGCTGTGAGATTCTGATGTTGTTGTTCTTTCTTTTCTATTTCTATCTGTTTCTTTCTTAATGATGATACGTCTTTCTGGTAGTAGAAGGGCGGGTCGTCACACAATTACATCACATGCATATATGAATAACATATCAATTTATACAAATTTAATTGTCATTATTTCACAATAATATATGTATGTAATGTCTACAGTGAATAACTCACCTTTTCTGAAGCTAGAGCTTAATTAAAACAAAAAGATCCACATACCGCAAAGAACGAGAAGGCACGACAAGATTTGGAAAGAAGTAACAACCAAATTCAGATCTTGTAATTCAAATAAATAAAGAATTATAAATATATGATTTTCCACAAACCAATATGGATTAAATCATGAGAACAAAATTCAATACAAATTTTTTATCAAATCAAAGAGCAATAATGAATTTAAAGTGAAACCAAATGGAATGAATCATCAAGTGGCTTGGCCACAACCCTTATAGGCTCGGCCTCATCACCTATAGGCTCGGCCATGGTGTTTAAATGCAAGTTAGGCTAGGTTATAGGGTCATAGGGTATGGCTATGACATGGAAAGTGGAAGGCAAAGCAATACAAGGCATAAACATGGGTTAAGTGGAGTTTGGCTAGGTCTTATGGTCTAAATGGCTCGGCCTAAGGCTAGACTTGGGTCAAATCAGATCTGAAGCATGGCTAGGAGGGGAGGTAGTCACGGACAAAGCAAGGTGGGGAGGGTAGGCTAGGGTTTCAAGGCAAATAAGAAGGGGTTTTCATCCATAGGCTTGGCTAGGATTTATTACTTGACTTGGTGATGGATATTGGGATATAGGGTTTCATGGCCGTGAGTGGAGGAGTGATGGTAAGTCATTGTGGAGAAGGAGAGAAGATGATGGTCGGAATAGTGGTGGAGGCTGAGCATTCCATGAAGAAAACGCAAGAAAAATAAAAGAAAAATAAAAGGAAGAAACCATGGACTTACAGTATTTCTCTTTGGAGACAAATGAAGATGAGATGTTTTTTTTCCACATGAATTCTAAGGTTGGAGGTAGCTAGAGTTTAGAATACATGGATACAAGTAAGGTACGGCTATGGCGGGAGATCAAAAGGGTGGGAAATATAAAGGCAGGAAATAAAAATGAAACGTATGCCCAAATTTAAAACAACGTATCTTAGTTGATTTGTTCCTATCCATTAAATAAAGATATATACAAAAGAAACATTCAACAAATAAAAATAAAGTTTATACAAATACCATAGGAAATAAATAAGGAGATGGATATAGAAACATATAAAATAAAACGCATAGATTAATTGCCTTTTTAAAACGTTGTATGTTATCTAATTTTCAAAGTATAGATCAGAATTAAATGAAACAAAAAGCAGAACAGATGTTATAAATATATACAGATTTAAATAAAAGATTAGAATAGAAAATTTAAAATTTTAAAAATTTCAAATAAAGTCAAAGTTTGAAAATATACAATTCCAGAAATTTGTTTATTTCATTGAACTTGGAAAATAATTTATAACCAATTCCAACATTATACCGAAAAAATTTCCATAATTCAAATTTTAAATAATTAAACACCAAAGTTTTTAAATAAAATGAATTAAAATATCTATTAAAATTTTTGGGTTGTTACAGTGTTATGTACACCAGTCTCAACAGATTTATCGATATCTTTTTCTATATGCTTCTCAACAAGGAACATTAAAGAAGTAAGTATATATTTATACATATATATACATATGCATCTGGATAGACATATGCATATACATATACATATACACATATGTATACATATACATACACATATATGTATACAGACATACATACATACATACATACGTACATACATATACATATACATACATACATACATATATATATCAATTTGATGCCCAACATTTCGTAAATGCATTCGGTAAAATACTATTTCTTAGGATATTCTACCTATATATATTTGATGTATTTGATTCATTGATCATATCTATATATAAATGACATTTATAAAAGAAAATTTAACTAGATGCATATATCATTTCAGTTAAGTTAGGTAACAATTACATAATTTCTCCTAGGGTACACACTTAACTCTATCAATTTTCCACTTACACTTAGGGCCAATTGTGATGCCTCTTGCGCATACCTTTGATCAGTCTACCTAAACTTAGACTAAGAAGGGGCCTTTCTGAATTTATGACATTATTATTTTATATGTACTTTTTAATTATGATTCCCCGTTATTGGTGAGATCTTTATCATGTATACATTAAGAGAGCTATAGTTATACCCTAGAGGCAACTATGTAATTTGTTACATATGTCTAACTACATAACCAATTTATTTGTGTTAAAAGTATTTGATTTCTATTATGTACTTTGTTGTGTAGTGATATAGTTAATTAAATAATTAATTTAAAGTATATTAAGTTGAATATCCTGAAAGGATATGTTATGTGATAATAACTGAAAGGAGTTGTAATCATGAGAATATTATCTCAGAATAAAATAACATTCTGTTCTAAATATTCCTGGCCAAAATGTTTTAAGAAAGAATATTGATATATTCGTCGAGGCCAGAGCATGTAGTGCTTTCCCAAATTAGGTTATGTATTACTAAAAGCTTCTAGGGGCACCAAGAGTTTACGTACTGATAATTATTCGATAATTATGGAATGAATTTCTATGAATTTCTTATTGATTAAAAACAGCTAGGGTTTAAAAAAACTAGGTCAAACGGGAAATCTCGATTGACAATACTACACGATTCTCTTGACTTGAGAATATTATTAAACTTTATTATGGATACTCCACATTGATTTTAGTTAAATCATGATAAAATGACCATCGAACAGCTATAGTTTGATCTGAGTTGCAGCATTGAAAGTGCAACACTATTCAATAGAGAATCCATCTCCATCGTTGTTTGAGATTAGTATCATTGTTGGTTGCAGTCAACACAAAGTATAAATCTCTGGCCATAGTAGAGTTAATAACAAATTTTTTTATTGAACCAAGGACTTTACTTATGGATTTATAGAGTTGAATATGGATGATGTTGCAATTTTGACTAAAACCAAATTCTATAAATCTGTAATATATTATTGATGAAGAGAATAGGTGTAATTAATCGTTAAAGAATGAAGTTGTTTAAATTTGTAAAATTAGATTTTATTATAAGATTTAAAAACGATGAATTAAGTCATACCATCACACCATTAGCTAAGATAATGTGTGAATATTAAAATTTGAATTGATTGAATATTAATCATGGCTAAATTTACACAAATGTGTCGCACAAGCTTATCTATTTTGTCTCTGAGATGCTGCTTGATTTAGTTGATTTATATTAATTATAATTTAATCAAATTACTAAATATTTATGAAATTTTAATTATTTTTGTATTTATAGTATGGGATGTGTTTAGTAAAATGAAGTTGCCTCTAGAATTGTTTGGGTATTATTAGTAATTTATTATATGTGTATATAAAAGTTATATTGTGCATATCGATATATGATATAAATAAGAATTTAAATTGGATCTAATGATATAATTTATGAATGGGTTTGGAAGGAAATTTGGTACATTTAGGCTCTAGGTACGGCTAGCTAAATAAGGAGGATAGGAAGTCCAAGTTTTAACTTGGTACGGGAGAAATAAGTGCTAGATCTTTTGGACAGTTCTCCCCTATAAAAAGGATCCTAAAGCCACTTATTTTAGTTTGACTTTTTTTGTCTCCTCTCTTTATCTTTTCTAACTAAAAGCTCCCTCCTTCCTTCATCTTTATTTTGAATTCCATTTACCTTCAATCAATAAATCACATGCAAATCTAGAGTTTACGTGCTTCTGGTTTACACCAATAGGTTTAGAACTGACAGATGGAGTAGATAATCTATATCGACGTATGGTTCAACGACCTTATCTCATAAGGTAAAATTCGTTCATTATTTTACTATATAGTTGTTTTTGTTATATCACCTTATATATATATATATATTATTGCATACTCATCTTATTTTAGTTAGATATTTAACATTTGATCTATGTGATTTGTGTTATCATTATAATTTGCAACTAATAAAAATAAACATAGGATATATGTGTAAAAAAAGTTTAGGACAAGATTAAAAAACAATAATTTGATTTAAATTAATTTAAAATATATATACTTATATATATAATATTGTTAATTTAACTTAAAATATTATTTAGTTATTTAAGTGGATTATTTGTAAATTAACTTAAGAAAAAAATATTACCTAACTATTTTACTTTAAAAAATGTTTTGGAAAGTTAAAAAAGGTTTTCGATCGAATTATATATATATATTATAAATAAATAGATTTGATATAACAGTGTACTTTATAAATAATAAAACCTTACTTTCGATTGTAAATTAAAAAATTATTATTACCAAAACGAATATGCACTTATATATATTTTATACATTTAAATATACATATACATACATATACATACATATATAAATTATATATGTGTGTATGTTTATACACCCACACACATAATGAAATCAATTTAGTTGTTTATGTAAATATTTTAATATATATTTATGTTTAAATTTGAGTTTGTTTAATATATATATATTATTTTAAAATATTTCGAAGTAAAATTAACATAGTTTGAAAATTTTGAATTTTAAATTCAGATCTAGCTTTAAATTTGTCTCTTATTTACTAAGTTAAATTTAGATGTTTTGAATTTGAAGTTCGAAATTAAAAATTTGGTAAAAATTTATATTATATCTATTGATAAATATTTTAAAATATATATTTCTATTATAAATTTATATATGTATGTTTATTTTTGTTTCGAAACATCTTATTCGAGCAATTGACATATATGTAAATGCCAAGTATATCCATAGTAGATGTAAATCCCTCATCTACTTATGTATCTACTTAACCATGCACACCATATGCTATGTGGCACATGCACATTATACACATACGAGTATATAATGATATACTTATAAAACATATAAATAAGTATTAATTAAAATCATTAATTAATTAAATTAAATCAAATTAAATAAAATAGGTTTTATTTAAATTAATTAGATTAGATCCAATACAACTTTGACTTCTTAGGCATAATATGATCGAAAATATGATTATTTTTTTAAATCTATTTATTTCACTAACTATAGATCAGCATGGTTCATTCAATGGTATCAGAGCCCTAATGGTCTATGCAGCCCAAATTAGAAACGTTAGGGCTAATAAATAAAACATACCTATCATTTGTGTGTCTAAATAGTAATGTTTAAGCTTGGGATGGGATGATCAAGTATTCTCCCCTTTTTGGCTATCGAGCTAGCTCAATGAGTGGAGTAAGTTAAAAAGGTTGGTCCAATTATGAAGATCCAAATCTATTTGGGCCTTGGGCTAATTTTCTAAATTCAGTTTGAAAATATAAAACGTGATTTGGATTTAAAAGTTAAATATAGCTTATGTATTTTGGAATGGCCATTAGCCATTCTCAAGATCAAATATGAATCTTCAAAAGGATTTTAATCTATTTTATGAACTGGATTTTAATGCGAAGGGCTAAAATACTTTAATTTTTTAGTATTGTTTTGAGGATAGGTAAGATCTTGTTCGATTTATCAATGCAGTAAAGCAAGTAGGACTCTACAATCATCTCTGCGTTGGTCCTTATGTTTGTGCTTGGAATTTTTAGTATAAATCTATTTATTTTTCCTTAAAATTATTTTATTTATTTATTTATTTTGTTTTTCAATGAAATTTTCTCAGTTTTGTCAATAGGGGCTTTCCTAACTGGTCAAAATATGTTCCTAGGACCAGTTTCAATCTTCAAAACCAATAAGGAAGATTTTAAAGTTGGTACTCCTCATAAATTCTTCGTTTCTAAATCCTTTTAGCATTTTAAAATTCTTATGAATATGTTAGAATAGATTGTAATGGCTGAATTCACATCGAAAATTGTTTCGACTATGAAGGAAGAAGGATTACATGAATCTCATGGTTGTCCTATAATCCTCTCTTAGGTATAATCCCACCTTATGTTTTGTTCATAAGATAAATTCAACTAACAAATGGTACCTTATCTGAACAAAAAAATAAGATTCCAAATAAGGGGTTCCAATAACAAATATATGTTAATGACTTATTCGAAATTTTACAATTAAATTTTATCATGGTTTTGACTTATCCCCCTAAACCCTTTTCTTTTCACTACACTCAAAACTACTTAAAAAGTTAATATTGACAATGTATAGTTTATTTAGATATTCAGGATAATAATGGCGAAATATGGGCGATATATGTGTCATTTTCTTGATTCTTATAAATTGAAAATGAATATGGAACATACTATGACGACCTAGCTGGAAAAACATGTGTAGACTTGCAGCAAAAATAGTAGTTGGACTCCGTACCAGTGTACCATGTATTATGTGCAAGCAAGATGATGCTCCTGATCCAACTATATGTTTACTTGCCAACTCAATATTCGTTAATCCACATATTGTTATGGTACCTACCATAAATATTGTTTATGGTATCATTATACAGTTGTTATTTAAGTTCTTTTATAATTCTGCTAAGATACATGTGGAAGCTTTAATTGGACTTCTTGCTTCTTTTATTGAATGAGTATCCTTGACAAACCAAACAAAGTTTGGAGTTTTGATTATCTTTTACTAATATTTACGGGTTAGTTCATGCAATGTTTTTTTATTACATTAACTTCTTGCTGATTAGAAATGTCATGCCTAAGATGTGGACTAATGCTTTCCATGGTCGATAAAGATAGGGGTATGCCCTAGAGGTAATTATGAATTTGTTACACATATCTAACACGAAACCAATCTTGCTCGATATAAAAGGTGTTTTCTTTCTATTATATACTTGATATAATGAGTTATGTTAATTAATTTACTTAAAAGTGTATTTAATAGAAAATCCCATAAATGGTATGTTTTAGGAGAGGGGTTACAAGGTGTTGTAACCATGAGTAATTTATCACAATGAATATAAGCATACTATTTTAAATATTTACAACGGAGATGTATCGAGAGTGAATATTGATACATCCATTGAGACTAGAGTATGCAATGCTATCCAAGTATTGAAAGTGTATAACTCATGCCTATTGGGGACACCAAGGGGTAACATGCTAATAGTTATTGGGCAACTATGGAATAACTCACTCGATAGTTTTTTGTAGGTTAATATAACCA
This sequence comes from Allium cepa, assembly GCA_030765085.1. Taxonomy (NCBI): domain Eukaryota; kingdom Viridiplantae; phylum Streptophyta; class Magnoliopsida; order Asparagales; family Amaryllidaceae; genus Allium; species Allium cepa. Next base: position 624,722,551 of record CM060939.1, read on the forward strand.
AGGTCAAACAGAAAATATCAATGTGACAAAATTACATATTGTTCTTAACTTGAGAATATTGTTTATATTCAATGTTGAAGCTCCGCTTTTATTATAATTAAATCATGGCATGACGTCCATCGAAAGACTGTTGTTAGGTCGAGTGAAAGTATTGGAAGTAAAACACTATTAAGAAGAGGATTCGTCTTGTCGGTTATATGAGGTTGGTATCATGGTTAACTGATGTCGATAGAAAGTCAAAGTCTCTGGCCATTTCATTTTGGTTAATGATAATTATTATTATCAAACCAAAGATTTTGTGTTTAGACTGTAGAGTTGAATATGATGAATTATAATTTTGATCATTACTAAATTTCATATATTTATATAGTCTTGATGAAGAGAATTGGTGTAAATAATAGTCACAGTCGCGTAATGCTTAACAAAGTAAAATTGGATTTTACCAAACCAATTAAGTCATAAATTTGACCAGAATGTTTTACCACATGCTAAGTGACGTGCGAACATTAATATTCGAATAGTTCGATATTCATCACTGACCAAATTTACACTAACGGGTCATGCAACCGAAATTTGAATACTCCTTTGAACAAACGACTTAATTAATCGGTAATTGTTATAAATTATTTAAATTAATTAAAATTTGTGAAATATCAATTATAAAATTTTATTTTGATTTGATGAAAAAATATTATCAAATATAATTATAATAGATATGAATAGATTAACAGATATATAGTATCAATGCGGGTTTAAATTATATTTAAATGCAATATAATTTGTTCGATTTTTAAATAGGTTTGAAGCCCATATAAGGGCTAGTATTTTGGCCATGATAGTGCATGATGGGGTGCACCCATATGATGGCAATAAGGGGGTTTGGTTTAGATGGATGAGAAAGAGAGAATGGGTAAGAAAGAAAAGAGGACATAGATCCTAACTTATCTCTCTATTCTCTCCTCTATATAAACATCATTACCCTCACTCATCCACTAATTTTGAGAGCCTTCATTATCATTTATGTTTGGTCAAAATTAATCCCCTCCATTTCTAAATGTCAAATCAAATAATACAATTGATATTCGATAACTAGTGGTCATCGGTTCAAGAGCTAACACATTGTTAGATTGAAAACTAGTTCAAGGAGTTGATCTCATCGTCTCAAGATGTAGTAACAGGCTTTAGAAATAAGGTAATTCTTAGATTTATATTTATTTAAAAATATTTCGATAATTCACATATCATATATTATTTGTTAGTTAGGTGACATTCTATTATATCGATATGTCATCGCATTCAGAATGGTTTTTTGTTTGTATACTTATGTGTAATATATTTTTATGTATTTTCCCTTTCTAATCATGGCTCAAAATAAAATAAAAAATTGATTTTTTTATGTTTAAATTATTAGTATACCTTATTTAATTATGCTAACTTCATAATTCAAATATTAATTCTTATAGCATAAAAAATATAATTTTAAAATTTTCTATAGATAATTTTACACTTGATGGACTTTCGACATGATTGAAATAATTATATATATATTGAATATTTTTTAAATCGTTTAATTCTATAAATAAATAATATATACACACTATACTATTTGAAAATGTTTTAGATTTTATAAAAATTAAATTTACTTCTAATAACACTTTTAATGAATTAAAATAAATAAGTAAAATAAAAAAATAATTTTTTGTATATAATTTAAATATTTATATCAAGCTGAAATTAATAATTGATTTTAAAATCTATTTTAATTAGAAAACATGTAAATAAATTGTTAAATTATTAAAATATCTTTAAAATTTTACAAAATTAGAAATTTTCTTTCAAAAAAATATTTTTATCAATTTTTACCAATTTCCATATGAATACATACATACATATAAATATTTAAAATTAAAAAAAAGATTTTATGGTGAGCATTATAATAGGAAAATATTTATTTTATATAATTTACGTATATATATATATATATGTATTTCATTAAGCATACTTAAATATATTTATTATTAAGTTATTTATTATATATATATATACACAAACCTTTATTTTTAAAATAAAAAAATTGATTTAATTTCAAATTTATAGTAAAGTAAATAAATACAATTAAATATATTCAAATATATACATATACATATACATATACATACACACACATATTATATTATAAATTTCATATACATATTTTATTTATATTACTGTAAATAATTTTCAAACAATATATATATATATATATATCATATTTTTATTACTTAGATAAAGTATACCAACATACAATTGGGCGATATATTTATATACTAGATGAGCTAACATATCTATTGCGGTGAAAATCCTATCACTTATATAGGCATGTTGAACCTTACACGGATTGTTATGTGACACATGCACACACATATACATATGTATATGATACATATGTGTATATATATGTATATATTATAATATTAGTTATTTAATATAAAACTATATTATAAATATAAATAAAATAAATTTTTTATTCAAAAGTAATTTAGAAATGTTTTAAATAAAATAGATTTTGTAGGCCCAATAAAAATCCAAAAATTGTAAAAATCTTTGAAATTCACCTATTTCTTCCATTGCGGGATGACCCAATTCCAACAAGGGTTTCAGAGCTAATAGCCTATATAGTCTAAATTAGTCATATTAAGGATCACTAATTAAACTTACCACCCTGTTAGTAGGGTCTCAAAGAAAGATAGTGTCTGAGCTGGATTGCTGGGAATCACGTACCTTGTCCTACCTGACTACCTGCTTGGCCCACACATTTATGTGAGCCCAAAGGTTGACATTAGTAGAAAAGAACCAATTTGTCTTGGGCCAATATCAAAATTGTTTTGAAACTACAAATAAAAGTATTAAATTTAAAAGTTAATTTTGAAACAATAAAAATATTATAAATGTTTAATATAGATTTTCAAATTATTTTGAAAATTAAAATAAAAGGTTTAAATTTAAAAGTTAAATTTAAAATAAAAAACATGTTATAACAGTTATAATATAATTTTTTAATTGTTTGAAAATGTTATAAAGGTAATTCTGAAAGTATTATTTATTAATAAGAATAATAAGATAAATAAATTAATTAAATAAGTTAACTAATTAAATATATATACATGTATAATATATATAATGATATATGGTATGGTGTTTTGAATTGTTTAAGACAATATGAGTATACGTGTGTGTATAAAAGAGTTTTTGAAATGAATAAAATTTAATTAAAATTTTTTAATTTAAATTTAATTAATAAATTAAAATTCATACATATAAGATATATGTATTACTATAAAGGTTATAGTACATATATTTAGTATAATACGTTACGACTGAGTAATATAATAATTAACTAGAATGTTAATCAACTAAATGATTAATATAATATTATGCATAATGCTATTATATAATCAAAGTCAAATTATAGAGTTATATAATAAAACTTATATAATATAAATGCATAATAAAAGGTAGAACAACAAGAAACCCAAATTAGACTTAACCGATAAATACATATGTATAGTACGTATACCTTGATTTCTGATGTGTCCAACACTTGAATCATTAATGTATTTCATAAGAAATACATTATTTTATAAGTCGATATCATTTAATTAAATATATTAAAGAATATAAATCTTTAGTATAAAGTCGTCCTCTACCATTTTTGTATAACAATAGATTACTTGCATACTCCTTAGTTGTTGAGCTTTTCTCAAGCTAAGGATGTTATGTATAGTACTATTAATATATAAACCTGACAAGGCAAGATATTTACATATATTTGTTGAACTTTACTCAAGGTATATACTATATACTTAGGCCATCACGAAATGGTGGGTATAAATGAATAATCAATTTTTATTTGTTGAGCTTTCCTTAAGGTAAAGATGAGATTATGTCAAAGTTCGCAAGATTAGGAGTTGTATGTGATACAACCATTAAGGTTTTATTCATCATATATGGGAGTATGCTTTTTTGAACTTTCCTCAAGATCGAAATCCCAAGATATACCAGTCTTATCACCTATTAGTGAAGTCGAAAGACTTTTATATTTTGTCTTAGGGTTTGGAGAAACATAAAACACTAGTGGGAGCCTTATTAGAAAAATGAAATGGTAACATTTAACCTTTCTAATATTATAAGAACATCTTCCATGAATAATTAAAATAATCTACTTCGATAAATTTGTGCAACAAAATATAATTGATAAAACGTTTATCAATAAAAATATACAAAGGAACTGAATTAAATATCGACAAAGAAATATCAAATATATTTACCAATAAAAAATGTCATGCTGATCTATGCAAGTGACTAATTATACAACCACTATATATGTTCATATCTTGGTCACTTACGAGTTTATTTACCGAGACTATATATTGTCTTCAATGAGTTTCAAATTCTAAAAGCAATATAAAAATATGGGTATTTGATCAATATATCATCAAATATAAATGTTATATGGTGAACGATTACAATTCGTAATGTACAAAACCATAATGAAATTAGTTCATTGAAATAAGCAAGTCAACTATTGTGTGAGATGATGTATTCAATACGATTGATTACAATATTGACCTTGTCATGATAAATGTAACACTAGACCAAAGATTACAAGATAGATCTAGGAATTCAATCACTGAAATGTCAATTTGATATGTGTACATAAAGTGCAATTTATTTGAGTCTATTATCATGCCTTTTAATCAGGTCGGGATACTACGAATTCGGTTAAAATGAATGGATTGAAAATCCATTGCAGTTGAAACTATATACGATAGTTGAATGGATCTGGATGGGTAACACTACAAAAAATAGATAATTATGGAATTGGCACTTCACCTAGGAAATGGATCAGATCGAATCCCCAATTTCTGATCTAGTCAAGGTGCGATTAGTATAGAGTGACAAGAAAGGCCACATAAGGCTACATTCTAAATTTCAAGTCGATTAGAGTTCGCATGCTTGAGTTATGGACAAAAGAAGATGGATCGGTGTCGACCGATGGGTGGTAATCTGCTTGGAGTCGGACTCTGTAAAGTTTGCTACTTTTTTGGAGTCGGTGCATGGTTTGCTTGGGCTCATAGAAATTTGAAGTGATGGATCGTGCTTGGAGTCGGATGCATGTTTGCTTGGAGAAAAACGATTCGCACTTATCAATATGGAGAAAAATGATCGGCACCGATTGTTTTTTGTGCTTGGAGTTAGTATGATGTTTGCTTGGAGAAAATTTGGATTTACCTGATTCTACCCCTGGGCCAGAATTTTCAACATCTACTTCAAGTCAGAAAGGTGAATACTTCGAGTCTCGCTTTGGGTCAACCCTGAAGTGGGTTTTTCGACGATTGTTTTGGTGATTTTCGACGATGATCGATCTATAACTCAAAAGCTACAAAGGCAATCGATATGAAATATTTTGGACAATTACACTACACCATAAGGGACCCACACCATCAATTGTTGGGCCCCATGATGAAGTTGGAACGATCGATCATGATCCATATTTATCAATCCATAAATCAATTTAAATCAATGGTGATCGATAATTTTCTCAAGAACGCAAAGTCAGAATGACATGAAACTTTGGGAAAACCAAAATATTATGTAAAGGAACCTACCATATAAATCACACATCGTTTGGAAAAACTTGAATTATTTCCATACATCGTTCTTGAACGATAATATCATTTCAGCAAGAACGATTCTAACTCTATGGAAGACACGATATCACACAGACAGTAAGTTGAAATGGCATGAAATTTGAAGGGCGAATACATAAACTCATGATGGACCCACTAGAATGATCACACCCCAAAAGGAGTAAATATAGAACGATTTTTCCATATTTCATTTTGCAATTCGACTCTACGGAAAATGCGTTATCTCATAAATGGTAAGTCGGAATTGCACGAAATTTGAAGAGCAAGTAGCTGACATCATGGAGGATCCATAAAAAAAATCCCACTCCCATTGGAGCTAACATGAAAGATCAGAAATGATCGTTTTAATGGTGTGAAATCGATTTGAAAATTGGTAGATCGAGTCGTATAACTCTAGAGGTTCTTTTGGTAAAATTTTTGCCCGATCCAAGAACGTCATCACCTATAAATATAGTGGACTTGACTCATTATAGGGGATCTTATTCTTCCATTTAGGTCTTCGTTTTGGCTATTGTTCATTAATTCTTATTGTTAGTCCGTGAGATGATGGTTTTGATGACAACAACCTTTGAATAGATTATAAAATATAAATACTAACAGTATAAGTTTAGATATATATGTACATGCAGGATTTAACCATGCAGGTACCAAGAATGAAGACTATACAGTATAGAGATTCAAGATATCAAGATTGAAGACTCATGAGTCACAAGAATATCAGGATTATCAAGAGTTCAAAATTTCAAGTAATTTACGTTTTAATTAAGAATTTTGTTAAAACTCCTAGAAAAGCAATGGCATCTTAAAATCCAATTTATTCATGGAATGGAATCCACTTCGAGCCTGTTAAAGCGATGGAACCCTAAGTAGGATGGAACCTACGAAAAATCTAGTGGAACATTGTTTTGTATCCACTAACTTTTTATTCAAAATGATTTTTCAAAATTATATCATGTTTTCAAAATGATTTCAAAACCTTCCTTTTAAAAGCATCAAAAATATCTGTCCTGATTTCAAATACTTTTTGCCTCAAAATAATATTGAATTTCAAAATCAAATTATCCTTGGTTTTAAACTATCTTTTAAAAATAAAAGTATATTTAATTTTTTTAATATTTATATATTTAGATTTAAATATAAAATTATAATAAAATTCTATATATATATATATATTATTCTTTATATTTACTTATGTTTTTTAATTATAGTCAAGTATATTTATAAAGTTTAAAATAGTTTTAATATAAAATAAAGGTTATTTTCAAAGAAAATCAAAACACCAAAAATCCCTTTGGGATGTCGACATACTCAAGTACCCCATGTCGACATGGTGTCAGTTGAGTTCAATATTTAAATTTCAAAAGAAGTGTCTATTCGTCATAACTCTTCACGAATGGACATGGCTGTTGTTCTTCTATAAATAAGGGTTAGTTTCAATGAATTTTAATTCAGTCTTTCTGGTTTTTCACTCCTCTTCTTCTTCCATATTTCTATATACATATTCTTACCATTACTCTACCGAAATTAACATTGAATCTAACTAGATTATCTCTGGTTTGATTCTCTATCACTATCTCAACAAGATCCTCAGTGCTATTCAGAGTTATAGGCTTTTTGTAATCAACTTAGCGAAAAAAGGTGTGATTGTGGCGTTGGAAATCAATCAAGCGAGATAAGGTGTGATTGTAGCCTTGAGAAATCAATTGGGTGAACTTGTTGACCGGGAAATCAAATATCTCTACCCAGAGGATTGTGATTCTGGAGGGTGCCCCTCGTTGCCTTGAAATCGAGGGTGTAATTGTAAAGATTGTTTTTGAATGGAAATCCGTACTTGTGTACGGGACTGGATGTAGGGTAACTCCGAACCAGTATAAAATCCGGTGTGTTCTTTCCTTTACTACTTTTACTTTATATTTGCATTTGTGTTTGATTCTGTGATCATATTTGTGTCTGAATATTGCATACATTTATGATAAATTAACAAAAACTCAATATTCACCCCCCTCTAGTGTTTATCCTAGCCTTAAGATCCTTAATCCGCATTTCTCACATTTGGTATTAGAGCAAGGTTTTCAAAGTTTCATAATCTGATTTTTGAAAAAGTTTTCAAAATGGCTACCAACACTGGTATTGTTACTAACACTAGTATCCCTGTCACTAGTTCATTGGTAGAAGGTCAGTCTACTGTCAGACCACCACTTTTTAATGGCAGTAACTATGTATATTGGGCATGTAGGATGAAAATATATTTACAATCTATAGGATTAGACACTTGGAATATCACACAAATTGAATATTCTGAACCCACAATTGATTTTGCACAGTGGACCGCTGAGCAAAAAACTATGGCACAAAATAATTCTAAAGCAATGAATATTCTGTTTTGTTCACTAGATAGAAATGAATTTAATAGAGTGTCAGTTTGTAAGTCTGCATATGAAATCTGGAAAACTTTTCAAGTAACTCACGAAGGAACAAGCAAAGTTAAATAGACCAAAATTTCCATGCTCACAAATTAGTTTCAATTATTTAAAATGAATCCTAATGAGTCTATTTCAGATATGTATAGTAGATTTCAGGATATTGTGCATTCTTTAATACCCTTGGGAAAGGAATTTTCTGAAGAAGATCAAGTCAGAATTTTTTTAAATTCTCTTACTCCAGAATGGGATCAAAAGACACTTGCGATCGAAGAGGCAAATGACATCAGTATCTTAAAGATAGAAGAATTAATTGGAAATCTAATGTTGTTTGAAGGCCAAATGATCGGGAGAAGAGAAAGCAAAGCATATGAAAAGAAATCAATGGCATTCAATGCATTGACCGATGGATCAGACTCAAATGGTGATAATGATGAAGAGATAGCCTTTATCCAGAAATTTTAGAAAATTCCTGAAATACAGAAAGATGAATAATCTCAAAAGAAACAACTATAAGAACTTTGGAAATCAGGATGTAATGCCAAATAATGTCAAATGTTTCAACTGTGATGAGGCCATATCAAAAGAGACCGTCCTTATCCAGATAGGCAAAATCCTCCTATGAACAATGATCCAGCAAAGAAATGGAAGCGTGCATTTACTGCTACTCTAGATGACTTAGATTCGTCCTCAAGTGAAGATGATTAGAAGACAGATAATTCAAATTTGTGTTTCACGGTAGTTTACGACTTCGACGAATTTAGAGAAATGGACTCAGAAAAAGGTACACATTTACAATATAATTGGTTGAAATTGCATGCTGAGAATTAGATGTTTGATTGCTTGATTGATTGATTTTGAATTGGTGTGTTATTTGAGTTTTAAATTTTTTACTATTATTTTATTAATTTTTATTATTATTTTTATTATTATTTTCATAGTATAATAATATATTGAAAAATACTATAATTCTAATAATATTTCAGATATATATACATTAAATATAATAAGTATATATATATATATATATATTAGAGTACTTAGGAAAAATAAATCACAATAATTCATAGGCATATGTCAACATGGTCCCCACCATGATGTCGACGTGGGTACCAGAATTTGAAATTCAAAATTTAAATTCAAATGGTTGAATTTCCCTCCACCTTTTCACTTCATTCAATTCTCTGAAAAGGCATCTTTTGACCAGAGAACATGTCCTTTGAGAATCTATTTATTCACTATCTTTTATCATATCTTTTCACTCTCATTTTTAAATTCAAACTCTCTCTTCAAAACTTCAAGCTCTCTACTCTCTACTTTAATGGCTTCTTCAAGCAACCCCTCCACCATGAAAATTTCCAGAAAAATAAAAGAGCAACTCTTCAATGATCCGGATGCAATAAAAGCATACATCAATTATGCTAATTATGCCAAAGTCCATCTCGGAAAGTTTGCTATTTTTCAAGATCTTTCTTCTTATAAAATTGATTCTCTTTTTGCAAACACTCAAATTCTTAATCTTGTTGATGCTTCTCAAATGATTTTATTTTCTTTCCAAACCTTGTCAAAATTTTCTATGCAAATTTAAACCATGGATTTTATAATGGAAATGAGGATGAAATTTGGAGTAGTGTCAAAGGCACTAGAATTGTTTTGAATTGTGATCTTTTGGGTACCATTCTCAATTGCAAGAGTACGGGAATGGATCTTTCTAATTTTAAAATCGATGAAAATGGTCGTGAGACATTTCATCACATTTTCGAAGGGAATGATAATTTTGAATTAAAAAATCAAAATTTTCGACCAAAAGCAAGAATTGTCAATCTTCTTTTGCAACATACTTTGACCCCAAGATTGGGGAATTTTAACAATCCTACTTCAAAAGTTTGCAAAGCACTTTTTGCTATTTTTGAAAATTATGACATTAATTGGGCGCCACTTATTTTGGATGAACTTCGTCCTAAAAATCTTGAAATAAGTGAGAACACTTTGTATCATGGAATTTATCTCACTCGGATTTTTAACTATTTTGGAGTGGATTTCAAAGGCGAAGAATTTGTTTCAAGAAAAATTTTCAATCATTCCAACATTTTGCTTATGAAAATTCCATTTGTTTTTCAACCTTATGAGACTCTTGCCGAAAAGGAAGAGCGTTTGGCTCATGAGGAAATGGAAGAAGAGGAAGAGGAAGAAGAAGGGGACGAAATGGAAATTAAAGAAAAAGAAGAAGGTGAAACCTCTTTGGAAAGCATCGACTATCCTCCTAATTCATCCAACAAAACCCTTCTAAAAAACCAAAAGACGATTGTTGAGAATCAACAGATTCTTAAATGATCCGTTAATAAGAAGTTGGACAAAATTTCATCCAAGATTAACAAGTTCATTTCCAAAGTCAACAAGAAACTTGGACTTTCTTCATCATCATCATCATCTCTAACTAGTTCTACCTTTTCGTATCTCGTTGTATTTGTTTTAATTTATTTTGATTTGAATGTTCGTGTAGTTCTTTATGATTAATCGTCGTATCGTCTTAGTATGAAATGAAATGGAATTTCCTTTCTATTATCTAGCTTATCTTATCTCCAAAATAAATGTTAGTATATTATATAAATATGTATAGATATACAATTATTCACAAAATCAAAATAAATCATCAAATTTCACTACACCATGTCGACATACCCCTTATGACCATGTCGACATGTACTGGTCAAAAATGACAAATATCTACCATAAGTCTATTCATTTCAAACGAATTTCTACACCTATAAATACCTATTTCTTCCAGAATTCTTCACTGAAAACTATTTCTTATCTACTCTATCTCTAATTCTTTTTACAAATCCAAATATGGCTAATCCAATTCATAATTTATCCGAAAATCTTGAAGAAACTCTTAATTCGTTCAAGAATATTCTCTAGTTCATTCTTCGTAATCAGCGACATTTAGAATTGAGTCAAATGCAGATGATCAAGGAGCAAGAAAGGCATTTCGATGCGATACGATGGATGATTTCCACCCTGCACAAGGATGATAACAAAGCACATCCTCCAGTCTCTCTCACGAATGATAAATAAAATTGGGATGCTATTAAGGCATACCCTATCTTTGGAGAAGAACGATGGGTGGAAGTTCCTCGTAACGTTTGATTTTATTTGGTTGCTTTGTTTGAATTGTTTACTTTGGTTGATTTGATTTCATTTGCTTTGGCTTGGTTTGATATTAATTGATATTTAGTGTGGATTGATGTTTATTGTAAAAAACATATATAATTTTACATTGATATATATATATATATATATATATAATCTTTGATTCATTATTGTGACTATCAATATAATTATCTCTTAATTCCATATTCCATTGTATAAGTTTATTAATGCAGGTATTTTAGTCCAAGAATGAAAGGGAGTTATATAGTTTGGTGTTATATAGTTTAGAGTTAATTTTTGTTGATGACAAAGGGGGAGAAGTATAAAATAGGGTAGTTAGGCATAGATTAAGGGGGAGTTATAAGGATAGAAGTAATATTTTATAAACAAAGGTTGTCATCATCAAAAAGGGGGAGATTGTTAGTCCGTGAGACGATGGTTTTTGATGGCAACAACCTTAGAATAGACTATAAAATATAAATACTAATAGTATAAGTTTAGATATATATGTATATGTAGGATTTAACCATGCATGTACCAAGAATGAAGACTGTATAGTATAGAGATTCAAGATATCAAGATTGAAGACTCATAAGGAACAAGAATAACAAGATTATCAAGAGTTCAAGATTTCAAGTAATTTACTTTTTAATTAGCAATTTTGTTAAAACTCCTAGAAAAGCACTGGCATCTTAAAATCCAATTTGTTCGTGGAATGGAATCCACTTCGAGCATGTTAAAGTGATGGAACCCTAAGTAGAATGGAACCTACGAAAAATCTAGTGGAATATTGTTTTGTATCCACTAACTTTTTATTCAGAATGATTTTTCAAAATTATATCCTATTTTCAAATGATTTAAAAACCTTCCTTTTAAAAGCATCAAAAACATCTATCATGATTTCAAATACTTTTAGCCTCAAAATAATCTTGAATTTCAAAATCAAATTATCCTTGGTTTTTAACTATCTTTTAAAATAAAAGTATATTTAATTTTTTAATATTATATCTTTAGATTTAAATATAAAATTATAGTAAAATTCTATATATATATATATTATTCTTTATATTTACTTATGTATTTTAATTATAGTCAAGTATATTTATAAAGTTTAAAATAGTTTTAATATAAAATAAAGGTTATTTTCAAAGAAAATCAAAACACCAAAAATCCCTTTGGGATGTCGACATACTCAAGTACCCCTTGTCGACATGGTGTCAGTTGAGTTCAAAATTTAAATTTCAAAAGAAATGTCTATTCGTCATAACTCTTCATGAATGGACATGACTATTATTCTTCTATAAATAAGGGTTAGTTTCAACGAATTTTAATTCAGTTTTTCTGGTTTTTTACTCCTCTTCTTCTTCCATATTTCTATATACATATTCTTACCATTACTCTACCGAAATCAACATTGAATCTAACTAGATTATCTCTGGTTTGATTCTCTATCACTATCTCAACAAGATCTTCAGTGCTATACAGAGTCATAGGCTTTTTTTAATCAACTTAGCGAGAAAAGGTGTGATTGTGGCCTTGAAAATCAATCAAGCGAGATAAGGTATGATTGCAGCCTTGGGAAATCAGTTGGGTGAACTTGTTGCCCGAGAAATCAAGTTTCTCTACCTAGAGGATTGTGATTCTGGAGGGTGTACCTCATTGCCTTGAAATCGAGGGTGTAATTGTAAAGATTGTTTTTGAAAGGAAATCCGTACTTGTGTGCGGGTCTGGATGTAGGGTAACTCCGAACCAGTATAAAATCCGGTGTGTTCTTTCCTTTACTGCTTTTACTTTATATTTGCATTTGTGTTTGATTCTGTGATCATATCTGTGTCTGAATATTGCATACATTTGTGTTTAAATTTGTAGGATCTAGATTAACCCTAGAGGGGGGGGTGAATAGGGTTATAGCAAATTTTTCCGAATTAAACACAGAAGCAAACTGCAGAAATAAATATGCTGAAAAATAAATCACACACAAAATTTACCCAGCTTCGGCAACCCCTGCCTACTGCTGCATTCCCAGATTTCTATTAGAATTAAACAGTTTCCCGCTTACAACACTCTAACAGACTTGCAAACCCTGCTACCGCCTATAGAGTTTTGCAAACTCGCAAACCCTGCTAACTGGACTAACTCTAACTAGACAATCTGACAACACCTAAACCCTAGGTGATGATTTACCATGTTTTGTTTTGAAAAGAACAGACAAATAAAAAAAATTATAAGAGCAAGCACTAAATTTAAAAACAATTTAAATTATCTTGCCCTTAAATAAAATAAAATAAAACAAAATACCCTAACCCAAAACAAACGCGGTCACTTCCCTCTTATCTTATTTCACCCGGCCCTTTTTCTTTTGTTTGTGAAAAAAAATGGCGGCCCTCTGTTTATTCGATCTGAATTAGGGCTTCTTTCCCTTGCGATCCAAATTGGGGCTTTGACTGATTTTTGATGCTCGTGTTCGCGCTCGCTCTCTGATGATCGAGTTGTTGATGGTTCGGTATATAATTTCTTTTGTTGCTTGTTTGATTGCTTGCTTTTTAACTCGATTGTTCTGTGTTCTATGATGATTTCTTGGGGTTTATTTATAGGGTTGAAACCCTAATAACCACTGTCAGATTTGATTTCTACACGTCGTTGATTATTTTCCTGAAATTGTTCTGGATTTGGAGTATTCCTTTCTTGATTTAATTTCGAATTATTGCTGTCCATATTTGTTTTCGAATTAATTGATTCGAAACTTTCTTCCTATATTTGTTGTCTCGGCCCCTATTTGAATTAACACTGACCATATATGTAGTCGAGAAAATTGATGCAGAGATTTCTTTCCAAATTAGATTTCTCTGACTTAATTAAAACCCGATGTTTAATTTTAAATTCAACCCCATTTTTTTTTCTTTGACTTTGGACATGTTTGCATAACTGTTGAGCTCACTGTGTCTACTGACCATCTTCTCTGTTGTTCATATAGCTGCATTTGGTCTCGAGTTTCACTGTTGCATTTGTTCATGTAGCTCACTGTGTTGCATTGTACTGCCCTTGTGTTGCTCACCATGTTGCATACATGTTTTTATGCTTTGTGACATTCGGGTTTGTTGTGTACTTGTCTACTGCAGTTTCATTGTGACTTGACTGTGTTGTTTTGTCTCTGCTCAGTTGATGTTCTGTTCATGTGTGTCTGGTCGAGTTCATTCAATTCATTGATCCTTGTACATGCTGTACTGTCTGGTCTTTGTTTGCTTGGTAGCATTTTGTGGTCCTTCATGATGTGTTTGTTGTTGCACTCGGTGTTTGTAGCTTGCCACTGACTTCTTTGTAGTTGCACTGCACTTTGGCTTCATTGTGTTTGTTGTTGCAGTGATTTGTCTGACCTCGTATGCTTCAAGTTGCCTTGAGTTGAGCCTATCTTGGGTTTGACCTTGTTTGTGATTTTTGTGCATTGTGCTCTGTTGTTGTATTTGCATTGAGTCACTGATTTTGGTCGAGACTTTGTTTGTTGCAGTATGTCACTGCATTTGGTCTTAGTCACTTGTATCCATTCTCGAGTTGCACACTTTGATTTACTACTGTTTCACCTTGTTGAGTACCTGTAATTGCTGTTATATCACTTCAAATTGCATTTATTTGCTTGTGCTTGTGTAGCTGCTATGCAGTTGCTATGCATCACTATATATATACTCTCTGTTTTGATTTGCATTGGTGCAGTTTCCATATTTTGTGTATCTTGATGTTGTATACACTTTTTCATGCTGCTGCGATGCAGTTTCCTTCACTGTTATGTCTTCGGGAGTTTGCACTGCTTCATGTTGAATTCATTGAAGTATTGATTGCTTTTGTTGATAACGCACACGAGTTGGCGAGGCAGTGCACACGTGTATAAATGTACACGTGTGTATTGCAGCCACTCACGATTACCTGTAAGAACACTGATATGCACAGATATTACACAATCAAAGATGATGACAATAACCCATGTATCTGAGACACAAACAAATTTCTATTTTTGCAAATTCAAATTTGTTTGTTTTCATATTACTGTTGTAGTTGCTAATTATACAGGTACACAGGAGACAGGACAAGAAGTGGAGATGGATAATGCAGATAGATGCAGATGTGCAGACAGAGTGAAAAACTGAGTGTTGAGTGTTGTAGTGAGAAATGTAAAATGTATGAACTGGTGTATGTATATATAGAGAGAGCTGAAAACTTTGTATTGTTTAAGTGTTGTAATAAAATATTATATTGAATAAAAAATACTGGTTGAATTATATAAATTCTGTGCAATAGTATAATTATTCAATATGAATATTTCTTCCTTTCTGTATATAGTCCAAACTGCAAACACATATATATATATTGATATATATTTTGTTATCATCAAACAAAAAATCACATCAAACAATCTCCCCCTTTTGATGATGACAAACATATATATTAAAGATTTTGAAATGCTAATACATGTGTTTGAGCATGAAATGTTTAGCTCCCCCTATTTGAATGCTCCCCCTACAACCAAGACCACTCCCTATTTAGAAGATAACAAAAATTACTGATGAATAAAAGAACTAAGGAAAATTACCTAACAGCATTAAACAAATATTTTTGAAGTATTCCAAAAAATATTTACTTCCTTATCAAAATCTAGTTCTTTTCTCCCCCTTTTGGCATTATCAAAAGACTGACAAAAAAACAATGGAACAGTAGGAACAAAAAATAATATATCATAACGAGATAACAACTTCCACATTGTAGAGAATGGATCGATGATCGGTTTAAGAAGAGAGATATTTTAACATTAATTTGACATTTAAGCACAAAAAAAAAATAAGCACTTACTAACCACGCATAACCATAAGGACTTTTAAATGGGATTAGCAGTTACTTATTAGTCTAAGCATTCGGACTTTTAAGTGAGACCAGAATACTTAGTTACCATACTCCATCCATGCATAACCAAAAGGACTTTTAAATGAGAATGGAGTAATGATAAAAATAATTCACTCACATGCTCCATCCATGCATAACCATAAGGACGTTTAAATGAGAATGGATGCATGAGAGTTATTATTATTTATTATTATAATTTTTTTTATTTATTTATTTAAAAATAATTCACTCTTCTTATTTTACAAAACCATTATGAACGATAGAAAGATGGTAGGAATAGAAATGATCGTGGAATAAGTTACCAAGTTAATTATATTGTGTAATATCCAGTACTGAATACCATATTCGAATCAATCTTTGGATAATATCCAAAACTGGTTTGAATCCTAGAAATTGAAGTTGAAAGTATATATCCAAGAATATTTCAACAAAGAAAATGAAAAATGGTTAGTCAATTTCTATAATCCCCAAATCCAAACGTAATCTGGAAAATCTTTCTTCTGGGAGGGGTTTTGTGAAAATATCAGCAAGTTGAGTCTCAGTTGAAATATATTCAATGCAAATGTCTTCCTTAGTAATATGATCTCTAAGAAAGTGGTGTCTCACATCAATGTGTTTTGTGCGTGAATGATGAACATGATTATTTGATAAGTCTATTGCACTTTTACTGTCACATTTTAATGGAACTTGTTTATAAACTAAGCCAAAATCAGAAAGAGTTTGCATCATCCATAAAATTTGAGCACAACAACTCCCTAAAGCAATATATTCTGCTTCAGTGGTGGATAATGCAACACAGTTCTGTTTTCGACTTGACCATGAAACTAACGAGTGTCCTAGCATAAAGCATGTTCCACTAGTGCTTTTCCTGTCAACCAATGAACCAGCATAATCAGCATCAGAATAGCCAACTAAATCAAAATTTTCACAAGAAGGATACCATAACCCAAGCTTGTTTGTGTGTGAAAGATATCTCAAAATTCGTTTAGTGGCTTTCAAATGAGATTCTTTAGGATTAGATTGAAAACGGGCACACAGACACATAGAAAACATAATATCAGGTCTAGAAGCAGTAAGATAGAGAAGTGAACCAATTATCCCTCGATATTTCTTCTGATCAACAGCACTTCCTTTCTCGTCTTTGTCCAACTTTGTTGATGGGCTCATAGGAGTTCTCAATGGTTTGGAGTTCTCAACTCCAAATTTCTTCAACAGTTCCAATACATACTTGGATTGTGAAATGAAAATGCCATCACTGCTTTGCTTGATTTGAAATCCAAGAAAATATTTCAATTCTCCAACCAAGCTCATCTCGAATTTAGCCTGCATGACTAGTTCAAATTTCTCGCACAAGAGTTCATTAGTAGCACCATAAATGATATCATCTACATAAATCTGAACAATCAAAAAATCACTTCCTTTATGTAATAGAAACAGTGTCGTGTCAGCACTCCCCTTTTTAAAGCCATTTTCCAAAAGATATGTACAAAGGCAGTCATACCAAGCTCTAGGAGCTTGCTTAAGACCATATAATGCTTTTTCAAGTTTATACACATGATTTGGAAAATCGTGATTTTCAAAACCGGGGGGTTGTTCAACAAAAACCTCTTCTTTCAAATCACCATTTAGAAAAGCACTTTTTACATCCATTTGTTTAAGTTTGAAACCTTTATAACAAGCAAAGCTTAGCAAAATCCTAATGGCTTCTAACCTAGCAACTGGAGCAAATGTTTCATCAAAATCTATGCCTTCTATTTGGTTATATCCTTTTGCGACCAACCTAGCTTTGTTTCTAATTACATTTCCTGATTCATCAAGTTTGTTTTTGAACACCCATTTAGTTCCTACAATTGGATAGTCATTTGGCCTAGGAACTAATTTCCAAACTTTATTTCTCTCAAATTGATTAAGTTCATCTTGCATTGCTAGAATCCAACTTTCATCATTAAGAGCCATTTCAACAGAATCAGGTTCAATTTCAGAAATAAAACCACTATGACAACAAAACGCACACAAATTTTTATCAAATGAAGAGCGAGTGCGTATACCTTCCGTAGGATCTCCAATAACCAATTCAGGAGGATGATTTGATTTGAACTTCAATCTATCAGCATCAACAGTCCTACTTTCATCTTTCTCACTAGATGTCCCTTCTTTAATGCCTTCATGATCTACCCCATCATCAACCGTTTTTTCAGCCGTTCTTTCCAGATCAGATTCATCAAATTTCACATTGGTTGATTCAACAATTGTCTTTGTTCGTTTGTTGTATATCCTGTAAGCCTTGCTCCTGGTTGAATAGCCCATGAAAATTCCCTCATCGGCCTTTGATTCAAATTTTCCAAGTTGATCACCTGTGTTAAGAATGAAACAAGGGCATCCAAAAACACGAAAGTAAGAGATGTTAGGTTTCCTTTCATGCCACACTTCATAAGCCATTTTGCCAAGTATTGGTCTAATCATTACTCTATTCATTACGTAGCACGAAGTATTCACCGCCTCTGCTCAAAAAGTTAGAGGTAGTTTATACTCACTCAACATGGATCTAGCCAATTCTTGCAATGTACGATTTTTCCTTTCAACCACCCCATTTTGTTGAGGAGTTCGTGGAGCAGAAAATTCATGTTTTAAACCATTTTCTTCACAAAAGTTTTCAAATTCCGAATTTTCAAATTCGCCCCCATGATCACTTCTTAAAGTTTTAATTGAAACTCCTTTTTCATTTTGAACAAGTTTAGCAAATTTTGAAAAATAATCAAAAGATTCAGACTTTTTGGCTAAGAAATAAACCCATGTAAATCTAGAATAATCGTCAACCAATACATAACAATAACGTTTTCCATTCAAGCTTGCAATTTCATTTGGTCCAAATAAGTCCATATGAATTAATTCGAGGACCCTTGATGTGCTAACAATGTTTTTAGGGCGAAATGATTATCGACTAAGCTTGCCCAAGGAACATGCTTTACACACTTTGTTATCTTTAAATTTCTGATGTGGTAACCCTCTGACTAATTCTTTTGTTTCAAGATTTTTTTAAGAGACTCATGCTAGCATGTCCAAGTCTCCTATGCCATAAAGATGCCTCTTCGTCAGTGGCTACCAAACATCTGGAAAGATTTAGATTGTCAAACGAAAGCGAGTAAACATTTCCTTTTCTTTTGCCCATAAAAACTATGTTATTAGAAGTTTTATCAATGATCTTGCAAGTATCACTATCAAAAACCACATTCATACCTTTGTCACAAAGTTGGCTAATAGAAATGAGATTGTGATGCAAATTATCAACGTATAAAACATTAGTCAATGAAAAAGTACCGTTACTTACTTCACCTTTCCCAATAATCTTACACTTGCTATTGTCTCCCATGATCACATTTCCACCTCTAAAATTCTCTAGGCTAAGGAACTTAGATTTATCACCTGTCATATGTCTAGAACAACCTGAATCTAGAAACCATTCTTGTTGCTCCTTAGCCCGCCAACAGACCTACATAAAGAGAGAGGAGGATGACCTAGAGAAACTCTTAGGTCCAATGATATTAGTAACTGAAGCATTGTGAACAAACAATCCCTTTGGAACCCAAACTTGTTTTGTCCTTTCATTTTTGTTCCTTTAGACATGAAATTTGTTTGTAGAATTCTTAGGAACCCAAACTTGTATAAATTTTGTGTTCTCGTTCCTATGACTACAATTTTCAACACGATGTCCAATTTCACTTCTAACAAAGACACTCTTACCTTTTGCATAATCATCAACCTGTGTTTTCCCAAAACCTAGTCCTTTTCTGTTATTAGCAAAGAGTTGATTTCCCAATAACATGTTAAATGATTTTTCTCCTCTTGAAAAGTTATTCAGAGATTTCTCAAGATTTTGGACTTTGGTTTTTAGTGTTGTGTTTTCAGTTACAAGTGTGGTGCATCTATTTATAAAATCCTTTTTCCTAGTGTCAATGGTTTCCTTAAGACTCGAGTTTTCTTTTTCAAGATTATCGAAGCTATTCTTAAGTCTTGATATTTCTGATTCTAAAATTTTACATTTTTTACAATCTAGGTTTTGAATATTTTCAAGTTAAGTTTCTAACCTAGTATTCTCGTGAACGAGTTCTCTCCTGTCAGACTTCAATTTTTCAATTTTAGTTTCAAGAGTATCAATTGTATTAGTAAGATCATAACACATCAAAACAAGTTCTTTATAAGAATAGTCACGTACCTCACTAGATTCCTCTGAACTTGTTTCTGAATCTGATTTTGCCATAAGGCACAAGTTAGCCTCTTCTGAGCTATTATCCGAAACTTCTTCTCCTTCTTCATCACCCCAAGTTGCTGCAAAGGCCTTCTTCTTCTTTTTCTTTCCTTTGTTGTTTTTGAGAAGTGGGCATTTTTGTTTGAAGTGGCCAGGCTTTTTGCATTTAAAGCATGTCAATTCATTATCGGAATCGTCAGAATCTTTTGACCTATTACCACTTGTTTTCTTCTTGCGTGGCCTGAATTTTGACCATTTTCTAAGATTATTGACAGCCATCGCAAGCTCTTCAATTGAATCTTCTTCTTCTTCATCGCTTTCTTCTTTGCTCTTTAAGGCAATTGTTTTCTTTTTTGATTCGGAGTTGTTACGTTCCTCCTTTGCCTTTAGCTCAAGCTCATATGTCATCAAGTTTCCGATCAACTCCTCCATGCTTAGTTTACTCAGATCTTTCGATTCTTGTATTGCCGTGACTTTTGCCTCAAAGTTCATTGGTAAGACTCGCAGTATCTTCCGCACAAGCTCTACTTCAGTGAAGACCTTCCCAAGCGCTCTAGCATTGTACACCAAAGTTGAAAAACGTCCAAACATATCCTTTATGCTCTCGCCCTTTTCCATCACAAAGTTTTCGTATTCATTGCTAAATAGAGCTAGACGTGACTCCTTGACTTGAGAAGTTCCTTCGTGTGTCACCTCCAAAGTGTGCCAAATTTCCTGTGCTGTTGTACAATGAGAAATTCTATTAAACTCATTTTTATCAAGAGCACAGATCAAAGCGTTCATTGCTTTGGCATTTGTAGTTTTTAATTTCTTATCGTTAGCATCCCACCTATCCTTAGGTTTAGGAATCTCAGTATCACCAATAACTATAGTGGGAGATTTATAGCCAGTTTCAATAATATCCCAAACATCATAATCGACAGAACTAAGATAAATACTCATCCTAACTTTCCAATAAGCATAATCATTCCCATTAAACATGGGTGGCCTAGCAATAGATTGCCCCTCAGAAAAAGCATTATTTGGTGGATTCATGACTCTAGAGTTAAAGTAAAATACCTTGCTTTGATACCACTTGTAGGATCTAGATTAACCCTAGAGGGGGGGGGGTGAATAGGGTTATAGCAAATTTTTCCGAATTAAACACAGAAGCAAACTGCAGAAATAAATATGCTAAAAAATAAATCACACACAAAATTTACCCAGCTTCGGCAACCCCTGCCTACTGCTGCATTCCCAGATTTCTATTAGAATTAAACAGTTTCCCGCTTACAAACACTCTAACAGACTTGCAAACCCTGCTACCGCCTATAGAGTTTTGCAAACTCGCAAACCCTGCTAACTGGACTAACTCTAACTAGACAATCTGACAACACCTAAACCCTAAGTGATGATTTACCATGTTTTGTTTTGAAAAGAACAGAAAAATAAAAAAAATTATAAGAGCAAGCACTAAATTTAAAAACAATTTAAATTATCTTGCCCTTAAATAAAATAAAAAAAAACAAAACAAAATACCCTAACCCAAAACAAACGCGGTCACTTCCCTCTTATCTTATTTCACTCGGTCCTTTTTCTTTTGTTTGTGAAAAAAAAATGGCGGCCCTCTGTTTATTCGATCTGAATTAGGGCTTCTTTCCCTTGCGATCCAAATTGGGGCTTTGACTGATTTTTGATGCTCGTGTTCGCGCTCGCTCTCTGATGATCGAGTTGTTGATGGTTCGGTATATAATTTCTTTTGTTGCTTGTTTGATTGCTTTCTTTTTAACTCGATTGTTCTGTGTTCTATGATGATTTCTTGGGGTTTATTTATAGGGTTGAAACCCTAATAACCACTGTCAGATTTGATTTCTACACGTCGTTGATTATTTTCCTAAAATTGTTCTGGATTTGGAGTATTCCTTTCTTGATTTAATTTCGAATTATTGCTGTCCATATTTGTTTTCGAATTAACTGATTCGAAACTTTCTTCCTATATTTGTTGTCTCGGCCCCTATTTGAATTAACACTGACCATATATGTAGTCGAGAAAATTGATGCAGAGATTTCTTTCCAAATTAGATTTCTCTGACTTAATTAAAACCCGATGTTTAATTTTAAATTCAACCCCTTTTTTTTTCTTTGACTTTGGACATGTTTGCATAACTGTTGAGCTCACTGTGTCTACTGACCATCTTCTCTGTTGTTCATGTAGCTGCATTTGGTCTCGAGTTTCACTGTTGCATTTGTTCATGTAGCTCACTGTGTTGCATTTGTACTGCCCTTGTGTTGCTCACCATGTTGCATACATGTTTTTATGCTTTGTGACATTCGGGTTTGTTGTGTACTTGTCTACTGCAGTTTCATTGTGACTTGACTGTGTTGTTTTGTCTCTGCTCAGTTGATGTTCTGTTCATGTGTGTCTGGTCGAGTTCATTCAATTCATTGATCCTTGTACATGCTGTACTGTCTGGTCTTTGTTTGCTTGGTAGCATTTTGTGGTCCTTCATGATGTGTTTGTTGTTGCACTCGGTGTTTGTAGCTTGCCACTGACTTCTTTGTGGTTGCACTGCACTTTGGCTTCACTGTGTTTGTTGTTGCAGTGATTTGTCTGACCTCGTATGCTTCAAGTTGCCTTGAGTTGAACCTATCTTGGGTTTGACCTTGTTTGTGATTTTTGTGCATTGTGCTCTGTTGTTGTATTTGCATTGAGTCACTGATTTTGGTCGAGACTTTGTTTGTTGCAGTATGTCACTGCATTTGGTCTTAGTCACTTGTATCCATTCTCGAGTTGCACACTTTGATTTACTACTGTTTCACCTTGTTGAGTACCTGTAATTGCTGTTATATCACTTCAAATTGCATTTATTTGCTTGTGCTTGTGTAGCTGCTATGCAGTTGCTATGCATCACTATATATATACTCTCTGTTTTGATTTGCATTGGTGCAGTTTCCATATTTTGTGTATC
Source organism: Allium cepa (assembly GCA_030765085.1). Lineage (NCBI taxonomy): Eukaryota > Viridiplantae > Streptophyta > Magnoliopsida > Asparagales > Amaryllidaceae > Allium > Allium cepa. Next base: position 624,745,898 of record CM060939.1, read on the forward strand.
TTGATGTTGTATACACTTTTTCATGCTGCTGCGATGCAGTTTCCTTCACTGTTATGTCTTCGGGAGTTTGCACTGCTTCATGTTGAATTCATTGAAGTATTGATTGCTTTTGTTGATAACGTACACGTGTATAAATGTACACGTGTGTATTGCAGCCACTCACGATTACCTGTAAGAACACTGATATGCACAGATATTACACAATCAAAGATGATGACAATAACCCATGTATCTGAGACACAAACAAATTTCTATTTTTGCAAATTCAAATTTGTTTGTTTTCAGATTACTGTTGTAGTTGCTAATTATACAGGTACACAGGAGACAGGACAAGAAGTGGAGATGGATAATGCAGATAGATGCAGATGTGCAGACAGAGTGAAAAACTGAGTGTTGAGTGTTGTAGTGAGAAATGTAAAATGTATGAACTGGTGTATGTATATATAGAGAGAGCTGAAAACTTTGTATTGTTTAAGTGTTGTAATAAAATATTATATTGAATAAAAAATACTGGTTGAATTATATAAATTCTGTGCAGTAGTATAATTATTCAATATGAATATTTCTTCCTTTCTGTATATAGTCCAAACTGCAAACACACATATATATTGATATATATTTTGTTATCATCAAACAAAAAATCACATCAAACAAAATTAACAAAAACTTGAAAAGATTTAACAATTCTCTAAAACACTATTCACCCCCCTTAGTGTTTATCCTAGCCTTAAGATCCTTAATCCGCATTTCTCACACTTATCTCTTCCTCGATTAATTTTCTAATGCAAAAAAATTTGTAATTGTAATCTTACAATATAAATAAAAGGTTATTGGAGTGGACATAGGGCCTGAGTTTGCCGAATCACTATAAAACTTGCGGTTCATTTAGTTTTCTACAATCTATTCTGTGATCTATGAATCTGTACTTTTATGTTTGGACCTAAATATTGGATACCGGTGCTTTCACATACAACTGGGTGTTTGTGCCATTTTTGGCGCAAATATTTTGGTACTTCCATCGAGAGGCTAGACCCTGCGGTTTGGAGTTAAGATTTGGAATCAACTGGAGAACTTGGAATTAGACCATTAACAAGAAAACAGATAGCGGATAGGAGCCATTATGAAGGGAATCTGGAGGCTTTCTCATGAACTAATCATAACCCAGTCCTTATAACCAAAGCTGAGATGGAAACGATGACGGATGCTATGAAGGAAAGAATGCTAAAGAGACAGGAGGAGATGATGCAAAATATACTCCGACAGATTGGACAAGCTGGAGCGCAAAACCAAGGGTATGAAGTAGCTCAAGTTGCTAGAAATATGATTCACAGAGTTAGAGCAACATGTGCTGAGGAAAACCAGAAACATGACTGAGGAAATGAAACTAACAAATAGTTGGATGGAGTAGTATAGCCCGGGGGCTGTCCCCGGACAACACGTAACGATCGGTATCAAATTTTTCACAACATTTGGCATTGATCCACCAGGACTTGGGGACATGCCCTTGGGTCATGCTAGATCGATTCCAGGCGGGGTAACGAATGGTGTTGCACATTTTGGTACGGATCAGACTATGGATGTGTGTTACAAGGAGTATGTTTTGAAATTCTCGCGTGTACTCGGGAAGCAGTTTGCAAAGCCAACAATAGACTACCCATAGATGAAAATGAAAGGACGACTGAGATGATACGATATATAATTGGAGGCAGAATGCCCATTAGGCGCTTAGAAGATGTCAATCGGAGTCCATTCACTCTGACTATCAGGAATGCAAGGAATCCATCGGAATACAAACTACCAATGCTGGAAGTATATGACAGAAAGTTAGACCCAACTATATATATGATGAGGTATATCCAGCATGTGGAGGTATTGAGGCATCAGAAGAAGTCATGGTAAGGTGTTTCCCACTATATTTGACGGATTTGGCTGCGCTTTGATTGAGGCAGCTTGAAAATGGATTAAGTAGAATTTGGGGAGAATTAATAGACAGGTTCATGAGATAGTTCGGGGTTAACATCTCGAGAACCAAAAATGTGGTGACTCTGGCGACACTAAAACAAAGGGTCAGAGAGTCCCTGAGGAGTTTTCTAATACGATTCAATGCCACGACAATATCAGTGGATCGGTCAGATCCATCTATGATTTTGATGGCGGTTGTATCTAGTATCCTTGACAACACAAAATTTAAGGATTTACTAGCATGGTATCCACCGATGGATCTCGGGGATTTTTAACACGAAGTAGAAAGGTTCTTTTGGCAAGAGGACGTAGGGGCTGGCAAGTAAGAAATAAAAACTGTTTGGGATGAAGAACCATTTGGAGAAGGTTATAAGACAGATAAAGGAAAGCGAAAGGCTAAAGATAGCTCTAACTGATTTAAGCAATCAAGGAGGGAACCAAGATTCACCTCTTACACAGAATTGACTGAAATATTGGAACGGATATATTAGGATGCCAAGAGGCGGATTCCTTACTGGTAGCCAATGAGGAGAGAGCCTATAGAAAATGAAAGGAAATCAGGAAGATATTGCGTACTCCATGAGTTGAGCGGGCATGATGCAAATGATTGTAGGCACTTAAAGGATGTGATATAAGAGGACGTCAGGAATGGCAGACTGCTGTAGTACGTGAGGACACAGACAACAGCGGTGGAACAAGAGCAGCCACCATTTGTATCAAATGAAAACATGAATGGCCATAGATCTAGGTCATGGCTCGTCATCAACTGATCATGAGGGCAAGGGCTGAGTTTAGGACTTAGACTCCGGTCGTAATAATTATTTTAAAATTACTTTCCTTATAATAAAACGGCTAAGTCACTTACACATGTATGGGATCATGAACGGTCCCTAAGCATGCTCTGAGATGACGATGGACCGTCGCGCCCAAAGAGGCATACATTACATTTTTTTTTTGTTTTTCCCTTTAGCATTTGAACTCGATTTTATTAGTTGAGTTATTTGATTGCAAAAATCACTCGAACGTGAAATCTGATATTAATAATTCTAAACCTCATTTGGAAAAAATGAGACAGAAAGGCAACAATAGGCCCCCTTGTCGAAAAGTGAGTGGATTGGGCTTGGCTAACGCCTTGAAAAACATACGATCTCAAAAGATCACATTTTTCCTTAAGTGGAACTTGATCTTAAATGATCATATTTCACACTAAATGGCACTCGATCTCAAATGATCATACTTTTCCCTGAACGGCGCTCTATCTTGAACAATCATATTTTTCCCTGAATGACACTCGATCTCAAACAATCATATTTTTCCTCGAATAGCATTTGATCTTGAACGGTCATATATCACCTTGAGTAGCACTTGATCACGTACGACCATCATTCGCCCCGAGCGAAACTCGATCGTGTGCGATCAGCTTCCGTCTTGAACGATAATCAATCACAAACGACCATCATTTGCCATAAATGGCTATTGATCACAAACGACCACTACTCACCTTGAACGGCAACATCATACTTGAATAAATGCCTGCCTCAAATGGCTACCGATCTGATTAATAGTCTCGAATGACCTTAACTAACGATCATAGGAGATCAAGAAATTGGATTGGTAACGGATTGGATTCTAGATTGGAATACTTGTCCAACAATGGATTTTGGATCTATAGCAATTCAAAACATGCCTTCCTACCGTAAGGCATGTTTTGGGGGAGGGGACAAATGTTATCAAGCCTTTTGGTCAGGCTTAGATACCACGGATTCGGCAAAAATGGATGGGTTCGAAATCAATTACAGTTGAAACTATAGACGATAGTTGAATGGATTTAGATGGGCAACAGTCAAAAAAGGCTAAGTATGGATTTGGAACTTTACCTACGCAACGGATCGGATCCCCAATTTCTGACCTAATCAAGAAGCGATTAGTATGAAGTGACAAGGAAGACCACTAAGGCTACATTCCAAATGTCAAGTCGATTGGAGTTCGTATGCTCGAGCTATGTACAAAAGAAGATGGATTGGTATCGACGGATTGGTGGTAATTTGCTTGGAGTTGACCCGGGAATATTTGCTATTTGCTTGAAATCGGCATATAATTCGCTTGGTATTGTGGAAATTTGAAGCGATGGATCGTGCTTGGAGTCAGATGCATGGTTGCTTGGAAAAATACGAACGACACCGACTGTTTTTCATGCTTAGGGTCAGTATCACCTTTGCTTGCAGAACATTGGGATTTTACCCAAGTCTAACCCTAGGCCAAAATTTTCAACACCTGCTTTGAGTTAGAAAGGTGATTGCTTTGAGTCTCGCTTCGGGTCAACCCTGAAGTGGATATTTCGATGATCGTTTTCGCGATTTTCGACAATGATCGATCTATAAGTCAAAATCTACAAAGGAAATCGACATAAAATTTGGAGGACAACTACACTACACCATGAGTGACCAACATCATCAATCGTTGGGCCCCACAATGAAGTTGGAATGATTTTTCATGATCCATATGGATCGATCCATAAGACAACTCAAATCAATGATGATTGATCAATATCTCATAAACGCAACGTTAGGATGACATGAAACTTTAGGGAGGGTAAAATATTATGTAAAGAAACCTACATATCAATTGCACATTATTTGGAGAAATTTGAAAGATCGGTCTACATCATTCTTGAACAATCGCATCATTTCAGCCAGAACGATCCTAACTTCATGGCAAACGTGATATCTCACAAATGGTAAGTCGGGATGGCACAAAATTTGGAGAGCAGGTAGCTAACATCATGATGGACCCATAAAATGATTTCAGCCCAAAAGAAGCAAATATGGAATGATCTTCCATATTTTCATTTTTCAACCCAACTCCACGGAAAACGCGATATCTCACAAATGGTATGTAGGAATTGCATGAAGAGCAAGTAGCTGACATCATGGAGGACCCATAAAAACGATCGCACCCCCACTAGAGCTAATATGAACTATTGATCGTTCTAATGGTGTGTGATCTTCTAGCAAAATTTCATCCCAATCCATGCATGCATTCACCTATAAATACAGTGGACTTGGCTCATTACAAGGGATCTTCTTCTTCTTCCAATTGGATCTTCTTTTGGCTCTCCTTCATCACTTCTTATCTCTTCCTTCATTAATTTTCTAAGGCAAAAACAACTATACTTGTAACCTTACAATATAAATAAGTGATTATTGGAGTGGACGTAAGGCATAGTTTGTCGAACCACTGTAAAATTTGCATGTTCATTTACTTTTCTACAATCTATTATGTGATATATGAACCTATATTTCCCTGTTTGGATCTAAAAATTGGATATTGGTGCTTTTACATACAACTAGGTGTTTGTGCCCATTTTTGGTGCGAATAATGTCCTTAAAAGTTAGGATGACCAAATGCACTTTTTTAAAGAATTCATTGTGACATTGTATTAAGGATTCTCTTTGAATGGTTCGACCATCTAGAAAGAAAATCGAATGTATAAGAGTGGATGTAACCTAAGGCATAGTTGGGATGAAGAGAGTGAATCATCATTTCTACTTAATAAAGAAATTCATAAATGATAATTATAATGTGATAGTCGATACTTAACATTGGATTGAGAAATATGATTTCTATTTCGAAATGTATTTTTCCATTGAAAATTATTTTCTATTAGATTTATTTTTTCAATTTAAGATACCGGATTCGAAAATTATCGACGGTAACCAGTTACAGTAAATGAAATAAATATCCCATATTAAGTGGTTGAATGGTGCTTCTTATTTCATACGTTTTTATTATAGTAATAGCAGAAATATTAAGAGCATGCCACATAACATTTATTGGTTACATCAAGTTATGAAATTTTTTCTCATAGGACATACCAAACATTATTTACGAAATAGTAATTATTTTTCAACATTGACTAAAAAATAAACATGGTTTTATTTCAATATGAATATTATGAATATTCATTATAAAATAAAACTATAACGGTGGTATTTGTGATGCATTGGAAAATAAAAAAGTATATGGAGTTATTAGCAATTATTTTGGAATTACAGACTAAGCCATAGTTCTGAGAAATAATTATTTGATTATATGATTATGAATCATATGATACTATTGTATCTCTGACAATTAAGGGACACACACCCATTCAGTAGGAGAGGCATAAGAGTTGATGAACTCTTAGGTTCAATACATACAGATGTATGAAATTATAAGTCTATCAATACTGAAACAGTTCCACATACTTTGTTATATTCATCCTATGAGTTATCACCAACATGGACATGTGTATTTAATATACATGTACTATGTCTATGATGAGCTCATAGATTACAAAACATAAGTAAATAAAACAATGTGTAGTAAAAACAAAATGATTTGATTTGGTTGAATGGATGAAAGAATTCCAAATGTACATAAAATGAATAGAGATTCAATTTCAAAAGTCACTCATATTTATGATACATGATGATGTATTAATAAGGAGTAATCAAACTTTTTTGGATGAAGTACAATTAATTGTGAGTGAAGTTGAGGTAACTGCTTTTTGTAAGGTCATATACTTAAGAGTAGTATATAAGGATAAAATTAATTTTATCTAAAGAATAGTTTACAAGATTATACAAGATAAGGGTTTATAGGGAATCCCAACATATTCTAGGCCAAAGATTTGGTAGGTTGTGCGAGTCGAAAGACTGCAAGTAATAATTGCACATGAGGAATCTTGTATGAATCACCCCAAAAGAAATTTGCGAATGATAGTCATTGGATGACCAAGTTATGTTAACATAAATATTGTAAACTAAAAGAAAATCAGTTTTATATATAAGGAACTCATAAATTGTTTATGAATACCTACTGCATTACATTGAGAAACAACCATGGTTTCAAGATACTAACTTTGCAGTGAAGTAATTTTTTTGAGAAATTATTGGTATTAAATAGATTTACATGCGATCCAAAGATAAAACTGATTACGTAGGATGAAATGAAATTAACCTAACCTAAATAACATATCACATTAGAGTGTCTAATAAGTATTCTGAAGCATTGAAGAGAAAAAATGATATTCTTATCAATGTCGAGAATAGGTAATCCTCAATTGTCAATTAAGTCATTAAGAGTATTGACTCTACAGTTTGGTATGATGCACAAACCCAAAAAGGATTTTAAGTACGTCATCAAACTATGATTTTGGTAGTTTTACCGAAATGGATATGATCCATCGACAACGAATGAGTCTATAAGAGCAAGACAAATGCAATTGGAATATAATGAGAAATGTTAATAAGAATAACATCGAAAATTTAAATTGTTGAAATTAACCTAATAGATTCATTATTTAATGTGCTCAAGTTAAATTTGGACTGCTCAAAAATTATCGTTTGGAATGACTTTGTATCTGGTACATGTATATTAAAATGGAAAATTATAAACAATGAGTTAGAATGAACCATTTGCATCACTCAGGAATATGCCTTAATTTCGACCTAGAAAAGGCCCATCGAAAATTAGACACATTCTAAAGCAAGCTTTTGATTGGTAACAATAACAAAAAGAGCTTTCTATCTATTTTTTCATAACTCACAACGAAAGAAATAAAATATAATAACAATATTACTTCCCATTTATTTCAAATCATTTCAAATGTCATAAAAAATTATAGAATGTCACTAGTTACAACATTTGTTCAAAAATATATATAATGAGTACTATAGAAAATAACACAAAATGATAGATAATAACTACCACATGCTTCATTCTAGCCATCTTCAAGCATCATCAACTCCTTCTCTAACCTGTGTTGTGTTGAGAAGGGGGTTAGAGCAACAAGTGTCTACTGAATGGAAATCTTGAGCCTTACTATTTCAGTACTTGGAAAGTATAATATAAATAAGAATATGTCCTGCATATATAAAACCATTTAATGCTTCATATAAGGAAACGAGATGAGTCGTCAAATAACCACTTAATACCTTCAATTCCCGAAGCAGGTTTCCTAACCCCATAACCGATAACCAACATCATAAATGACTAATCAATGTAGGAGATAGCACTCAAGCCACTTAATACCTTTTATAGAAAAATAGGTAGATTCTGGCCATTTAAGACCTCAACTGAGGCAGACCCCACCATTTAATACCAATTCTCAAGGCAGACCTCTCAATGGTTACTATCTAGCTAAAATTGCATGGAATCTCTTGAGTCACTTAATACTTCTTTATGGGAAGGCGGACCTTCAATCAGCCACTTAATACTTATCCTGAGGCAGACCTCTATCGAAATACCACCTAACATGCCTAATAACTAGCCCCTTGGCCATTTAATACACCATTTGGAGAAAAGAGGCGGGTCTCCAAACAACCACTTAATACCTCAAGACCCTGAAGCAGACTCTTCATATTATGACCTATACTCATAATGGCGTCTCACGTTAATCAGACTATCCATAGAAACCGACAACCAAATTAGTTGGCAGATTTACCCTACATAATTGGGACAACCTCACATCATTATAAATACTTATCATAGAAAATATCTCACATCAGCCCTAAAGTCCCACTGCTGGTAGCCAGATTAGCTCGGCAGACTTCTGTGTGCCTTTTGACTGACTCCGCATCCCTATGACTTAGCCATAGTTTAAGTACTCTATATACAATATTCATCTCACCGTTCCATAATAAATGCCTTATAAGGAATTTTCCTTATTACGCCTTGAAATATTAGTTACTTTCCTAAGGAGGATTTAATGAAAATTATTACCTAATTAAATATGCAATTATACGTAATAATTAGACGTTTATTACACTATTTAATATATAAATAAATACACACTTATTACTCTATGCCTGTAGAGAATTCACCCTAACTAATGTTAAATGTCAATTCCTTTTTAACCATAATAATACAAGTCTTCCCTTTTTCTTCCATTTTACCAATAATGTCCAAATTCCAATATCCATAATAAGGGATTCTAATATCCATAACAAGGATTCAATACTCACATCTAAAACAACAATACATAGACTTGTATATAGAATCTAAATCCAACTTACCTCATATTAAAACAATGGAATAAACCAAAAGTAGAAACTTACTATTTAATAAATTCTACAATCTATTAAACTTTCTTTACATGAATTTAGAAAAGGGAAATTTTAGTAAATTCCATGGAAATAGACGATGTAAACTACGAATAATGATTCGTCCTTTACACAATTTCTCAATTAAAACCCTTAATCAGATCTGGAGAAGAATAATAAGAAGTGGAAAGAAAGGTAGAATATATAAACCGAAAAATCCGTAAAACTGCTTTATTTTAACATAAAACAATTAAGATTTCAATTCTAAGAATTGAAATTTCACTTTGGGTAAATTTTGGGGATTTTTAATATGTTGTTTTTTTAGTCCAAGACTTCCCAATGCACATATCAAATCCAAACTAATCAGTTCAACTACTAAAACAAAAAACTTAGATTTCCACTCATGGTTGGTGCTTAGCTTTGCTTCTCTTTGAGTTTTCAATGCCCATTATAATCTTCTTTAGATCTCTTCCTTTTGATATATACAACAAGAGATGTGTATATATATTAGGTTTAGAAGGTTGAAGGAGAAGAGGCTTAGAAATTAAATAATAAATAAAGATAAGTATATAGGATTTCTTACCTACAACCCTAATGGTGTTCACTAAATCCAAGAAAAGATGAACCGGCATAGTTTCACTGATGTTTCAAAATATTTGTGAATATAAATGAGGGGTCGAAGGTCTTATTTATAGTGTTTGAAACACACCAAGACTGTTTGGTGAAACTATATCAAAAATTGATAAATGTGAATCGTTTAACATCACAAAACCCCAACCACCATGATGTAATAGCTCATGACCACCTCCTATAGGCTGGTCGACCACTGAGGTTTGACCGGTTGGGTCAAACTGGTCGACAACTTCATTATTTTGAAAGCAATTGTTTATTTTTGTGTCTGGTTATTTTTTCCCCAATTAACTTTAAATTTAACTATTATTTAACCACCAAGTCTAATCACAGTTAATTTATGAAATTCAAACTCTAAATTTACATACTTATTTGAAATTGAATTTGAACTAAATTAATTTAAATCTGAATACTTCAAACGCTTATAACTTCTTCGTTTGAACTCCGTTTTCAGCATACTATATATGTAAACAAATCAGAATTTCACCACGAACGTAGTGGAATAACTTTCATAGTCAAATTCCAACTTTTATAAAATTTCCATTTTTATCCATACCTTAATTAATTAATTTTCTTAATTTACTTATTTAATTAGGGTTGATTTTACGGGGTGTTACATTCTCCCTCCTTGATCTCGTCTCGAAATCTTTCAATTGACAAACAACGTAACCTGAGATAAAATCCATGTTATACAATCAAGTTATCTGCACAACTATCTACTCAACCAAAGTGCAATGTGTTAATGTACTACAGACATACTAAATGAGCTCAATCCTAGCATGAATGTGTGATTGTGCTATGCAAATGTATATGCAAATATGTAAACATGCATAAAACTGTTATATGAATGTAAAGTGATAGTGAAAAACTGTAGCAACCATCTTCTACCATCCCATCTAGCAACCATGATGCAACAAAAATCCTAATTTTGAAGAGAAAATTTTACCTGAGAAAGACCTAGGACGAGAAGTCCTCATGCCTTCCACGTGATTTTCTCCTCATTGTACTCGGACCAATCTAATTTATTATTGCAAGGATACCTAGTCTCGTGCTCCATAACGCATGCAGTGGCACGGGACGCTATTGGCTCCATCTCAAAAATCCCTTAATTGATTAGGCTCTATCACAATTACTATGCTATGAAGGTATTTCTTATAAACCAAAATGTGAAAAACGTCATGGACTCTAGCTAACCGATAAGTTTTCTTATTTTTTCCCATATTAAGAAAGGCCCAATAGTTCTTGGTGCCAACTTTCCAATTATCCAAATCTTATGACCATCACATGCTGCCTAACCAACTTTGACTTTCCAAAGTCTCGCAATCCAAATCTGGTCTGAGTAGAATTCGTTAGCGGTTTCCTACACACAATTTGGAGATGTGTATGGCCTTCCAAAAATTGTTTTAAGGGTGCTATACTAATCATCTTTTGGTAACTACTACTAAACATGAATTGTATTAAGCGTAAGTGTTTCTCCTGATATCCTCCAAAATCTAAGTTGCAAGCTCTCAACAAATCCTCCAAGTTCCCATCCATTCTTCGATTTGTCCGTGGGTCTTCAATTTGTAAGGGATGCTCAACTTCAGTGAAGTTCATAAAGTTTCTTCCTAAAGTTACCATTCAACCTCTCTAAAATTTGCTAGCAAACTACGGGTCCCTATCACTAACGATGTTAACCGTAACTCCATGAAGCTGTGTTAAAGGCTATGTGGTCATATTGCTTTCAATGGAAAATTCTGCCACCTTCTTCCTCATCCTTGATATGTGGGAAAATCATTTCCCAATCCAATACATTTTATCTTTTCCTTGAACGGTGATAGTTTGTGAGCTAAATTTTAGTTTTCCCAAAATTCTAAAGTTTTGGGATTGAAACATTTTTCATTTTAGACAGCTAACCTAATTTTCTCATTAACTTCCAGCCTTACCAATTCTTTATTGCTAGTTAAGTGTCTCCATAAAATTTCCTTATTTACTTTGCTTCTCAATATATATATTTATCAGGTGGTATAAATGCCATTCATAAAGTCGGTATAGGAATAAAACAGGGATATATCTTCTACCACATCATACACTTTTCCAATAACTAAGGAAGGTAACTAACAACTACAACCCAAGAACTCCAAAAGAAAATTTTGTTGGAAATAGTTTATTATCAACTGATATAAATGATGTTGAGACCCTAATATTTCTTACTAAATTAAGATGGGCATTACTGATATGTCATTTCATTGTTACCTATTTTCTTAATTTTTCTTTTTATATTTTTAATAAATATGGTCCATCCATTGCATCATTTAATATCCATAGCCATTGATCATTACTGTCTAAATTGGACCGTTTCCAATTAATCCTTCTTCGGGTTTCCAGGACCCATTCATTCCCCAAATTTATTTCTTTCATATCAAGTTTCCTTAATTAGTCCTCATTTATTTCTCTTTTTCTCTCATTAGTTACAAATTTGTTGCCCGCTAAACATGCAATTAATGTTCATAAATCATAATCTATCAACTAATATGCATATAGTCGTAGCTTATGCTATTTATATATTCTTGTTCCTAGTCGTTAAGTGTAGCTATATGTGTATACTAATTCTAAACTAGAATGCTTATTTCCACATGTTTAATCTATTAGACCTATCTTTAAAAAGGACTATCATTACAATCTCCCACAAATTAACCACAAATGATATTTTTGCTTCGTTTGAATTTATAAAGAATTTTTTATTGAAAGAGACAGTGTAAATAAATGGAAAGGATATGCATATCCTACACATCTCTTTCCCTTTTGGTGCATCCTTCGTTAATTCAAACAATGCGCTTATATATATATTTTTTGGAATATGGTAATTTACATGGAAACCAATCGAGTCAAATTAAAGCATAGAAAATTACATTCTAAGCTATCTAGGGCAACTTAATTTACAACCTAATTTATAGATCTGGAATATCTTTACACTTTACCAACTTCTTCAAATTGAGGTCTGGGACTGATTTCAAATTTCCAGATTATGTTGTAACTTGTACACTCTATTCCTATTTTATTCATATCCTAAAAAACTTAGTATGTCCTACCTAGGTTGTGATCCCTATCTACTCCATAAATATATTCTTTATAAAACCAAAATTTTAGCCATTATACAAAATAGTTTTAAATAGATTATTTTCATATAAATAAACTTATTTCATTAAATTCAAAATCAGCATTTATTACCCCATTTCTTGTGAAACTAAAATTTCACAAATATGATGTACCGAACTCAAAATCTCCATCTCTGAAAATACAAAGTTAGAAACCTTTACAAAGAAATCAAAATTCCTTCGTTCCAAATAGGAATAAAATCATTTTTTTTAATTTTCTTCATCAAAGATTTATCTCTTTAGTATCACTCAAAAACTGATTGGTTTTCAAAAAGGAACTATGGAAAAGTTTCCTATTTAATGACTTACTATCATAAAGACTTGCTCCATTTGAAAATATGACCTTTAACACAAAATATTCAAAACTCAATTATCGTTCTTAGATGATAAATTGAACCTTCTTTAATCCAAAGATTTTTCTAGTTACACGAATTATCATTTCCAAAATAATAGTTATATATGAAGTATAGATAAACATCTATTGCCTTATTACTCAAAAAATATTATTATTCGACAAAATACTTTTCAAAATTTTGTTTAAAAATCTTAAAATCTCTTACAATACTTTTCTTATCAATTCCAATAAGATCAAGTTCTGATTTTGAATTAGGAAAGACACATATATGAAATTCTCATCTTTACATAATTGTTTTCCCAAAATTATCCAACTCTTTTATTAATTACCATCATTTAAATTGCCAAAAGCACCTTATATATAGCTTTAAATGATGGAGAAATGGAGTAAACAAAGATAACTCCTATCTTATTCCTGTTACTCCTCTTCTATATCATTTATTACTGGATTAAAATTCTCAATTCTTTCACTACCAAAATTCAACTATAATTCTACGCATTTCCTTGTACGAGACTATTCCTCATATCTACCTTATCAGACATTCGTATCCTTTTATTTTTTTCTATCCTATGTTATTTAAATGCCTTTTCCATTTGTGCACCCTTTCAAAGTAAGGAAAAGAACCTCTAATCTTAGAAGGTAGGAAAAATCTTGCATTTCTCAAAAGAAAGTTTTCTTATTAAAAATCTTCGGACCAAATTTTTTTTGGCTCAATGAGTCTAAACTATGAACTTTAAAAATGAAAAATCCTTTTAAGTTAGAACTTTCTAGCTCAGCTGTTTATAAATTATAAATCTCAAATTTCCTTCCTCTTTTCAAAATAATAGCTTCCAAATTTATAAATTAGAAGAATTCATTAAAAAATAGAAGAATAAAAAATTTGAAAACTTTTAATTCAACAAATTTTAAATTGAAAATTTAACAGATGAGAATCTTCTCTTTTTTTCAACTTTTCAAATAATTAAAAATTATCCACCATCATGTTTCACTATTTCTTTTTAAGCTTTTTACAAATGGTAGTATATTTCCAAATCTGTCAAAGATCACTTTCTATTAAAAAATTCAACTAATAATACATAAGATTCTCATTTAATAATCTTTTGAAAAGCACTTTCAAAACTTTCAAAAATCTTTTTAGCACTTTTTTTTCAAGAGGAAGAGTTTTAAAAATCGGCTTTAATTGTTCTTCCAATAAAGTCCAATAAAGAAGTATAATTTAACTTTATTTATTTTTCCAACTTATAGTCGCTTCACCCACCCTTTTGGAATATGGTAGCAACTACTTCTATAGTCGGATTTTGTAAAGTCGGGCGTAAATTCAAAATAAGTGTGTATATATACTAGGGTTTTTGAAAAATATTTTTAGAAATAACAAATGCGCCACTCATATGTATACTTTATTCCTTTAGTCAGGCAACCTAAGCTTCGATACCAAATGTAATAACCCGCTCTAGAATAGGCCTAAATGTTGGCCTAGGCCCATCAAAACTTAAGCCCATTATAAATCTGGCTATTGGTTGGTAAAAGTAACATAACAAAGCTATCTATCTATTCTTTCAAAACTCATAGAGAAGAAATAAAATATAGTAACTATAATAGTACCCATCAATTTCAAATCATTTTAAATGTCATAAAACATTACATAATACCGACTGTTACAATATTTGTGGTACAATAAAAAATAACACAAACGAATGGACAGTAACTGCCACAAGCTTCACTCTCACCATCTTCAAGAATCATCGACTCCTTCTCTAACCTGTGTTATAATGTGGAGGGAGTCATAACAATGCGTCTGGTGAATAGAAATTCCAAGTCTTACTATTTCAGTACCTGGGCAGTATAATTTAAATAAGAATACATTTTACATGTATAAAACCATTTAATACTTTCTTATAAAGAAAGGAGACGGGTCCTCAAACAACCACTTAATATCTTTCATTATTGAAGCAGGTTTCCTAATTCCATAACCCATGTTTAACGTCATAAATGTCTTGTCAATGCAAGATATGGTGCCCAATCCAGTTAATACATTTTATTGGAAAATCGGTAGATTATGTCCATGTAAGACCACAATGGAGCCAGAACCCATCATTTAATTCCTACTCTTAGGCAGGCTGCTCAGTGGTGACTATCTTAACATCACATAGAATCTCTTAATCCATTAACACTTCTTTGTGGAACGGCATGCTCTCAATCAGCCACTTAATACCTTATCCCAATGCAGACCCTTATCCAGATATCACCTAACGTTCCTAATCACTAGCCCCTTAGCCATTTAATACTCTATTTGGGGAAAAGAGGCAGGCAATCAAACAACCACTTAATACCTCAAGACCCCGAAGCAGGCCATTTATATTATGATGCATACTCATAATGACGTCTCACATTAGTCCGACTATGCGTAGGAACTGTAGCCAGTTTAGCTAAGAAAATTTACCCTAGATAATTTGGGACCAACTTCGCGTAATTATAAATACCTATCATATGAGATGTCTCACATCAGCCCCAAAGTTATACTACTAGTAGCCAGATTAGCTAGGAAAACTTTTGTGTGCCTTTTGATTGACCTTACATCCCTATAACTTAGCCAAAATTTAAATAGTCTCTAAATAATATAATACCGTTCTCATCATTCCATAATTAAGTCCTCATAAGTAATCTTCCTTATTATGCCTTAACATATCAATTACTTTCCTAGATTAAATGAAAATTATTACCTAACTAACTACATAAGTATACGCTATAATTATGCATTTGTTACACTTATTGATATACAAATAAGCTCACATTTATTATCCTATGCGTGCAGAGATTATGCCCTAACTAACATCATATGTCAATTCCTTTATAACCACAGTAATACAAATTTTTCCTTTTTCTTCCATTTTACCAATAATGTCCAAATTTCAGTATTCATAACAAGGGATTCTAATATCCATAACAAGGATTATATATACTCATATCCAAAATTTCTATAAATAGACTTGTATATTGAATCTAAATCCAACTTATCTCATATTAAAATAATGGAATAAACCAAAAATGAAACTTAAAATTTAATCAATTCGACACTCTATTCAACTTCGTTTACATGAATAGATAAGGGAAATTCAATCAAATTTTGTAGAAATGGGCAATGTAAACTATGAATGAAGATTCATCCTTTACATACCATTTCTCAATTAAATTCCATAATCGGGTTTAAATAAGAAGAATAAGAAGTGGAATATAAGGTAGAATACATAAACTAAAAAATCTACAAAACTCCATTATTTTAACACAAAACAATTAAGATTCCAATCCTACGAATTGATATTTCACTTTGGGGAGGGGATTTTTAATATGACGTTTTTGTAATCCAAAACTCCTCAAGGAATATATCAAACCAAAAAAATACTATTCAACTACTAAAATAGGAAAACTATGATTTTCACTCACAATTGGTCCTTATCTTTGCTTCTCGTAGGATTTGCAACACCCACTATAATCTCTTTCAGATTTCTTCTTTTTGATATATACAACAGGGGATTTGTATATATACTAGATTCAGAATGGTTGGAAGAGAAGAGGTTTAGAAATAAATAATAACCAAAGATAGGTATATTGGATTTCTTACTTGAAACTCTTATAGAGTTTTCTGAATCAAAGAAGAGATGAACAGACAGAGCTTCGCTAATGTTCTCAAAATACTTATGGATAAAAATGAGGAGTATATGGTTCTATTTATAGTGGTTGAAACACACCAGAACCGTAGGATAAAACTATGTCAAAATGGATAAATTTGGAGTGTTTAACATCACAAAACCTTAGCCGCCATAGTATAGTAGCAGTCGACTGACCCATATAGACCAATCAACTGCTAGGAGTCGATCGGTTGGGTCGATCTAGCCGACCACTCTATTATTTTGGAAGCATTTATTTATTTTTGTTGTTTGATTATTTTATTCCTAATTAACCTTTAACATTAACTATTTAACTTAACATTTACTTAAACTCCAAATCTAATCACAGTTAATCTATGAAACTCAAATTCTATATTCAAATACTCAGTTAAATTTGAATTCAAACCAAATTAATTCAAATATAAAAACTTTAAAGATTCATGACTTCTCAATTTGAGCTCCGTTTTCACCATATTATATATGCAAACAGATCGGAATTTCACCACAAATGCAATGGAATAACTTTCATGGTCAAATTCCAAATTTTAAATTTTTTATTTTTATCCCTACCCTAATTAATTGAATGTCTCTTATATTACTTATTTAATTAATGTTTCTTTTATAGGGTGTTGCAACAACCAAAGTATCCCTAAGTAAATAGAATCGATATTGAGTTTGTGTGTTTTAGGATATCTAAGAAATGATATGTAAATAGAATTTTATAAGCATCCGAATTGAATAAGTATTTTGATAGAAATATTAAATAGTTTGATAGGGAAAATCCTTAAAAGTTAGGTTGACCAAATGCACTTTTAGAATATCCAAGAAATGCAAAGGAAGTAGGTGTCCATAAGTAAGAACTAATAAAAGGTACGTATATATTTTTAGATTATAAGTAAACAACTTACTATTGATTGTTAATGATTTACTTGTGTTAAAATCAGTAATACTTTGGTTGTTTAATATTCGATATTGGATTTGTAAACGATCTTTTATATTAAGTACAAAGGACATTGGGAATGTTATTCAAAGATACCTTATTAAAATGTTTAATAAGGAACATGCAAGATGGATTCTGTATGCTTTAGCAATAGGAATTATCATATATGTTGTGTTGTATACAATATCATAATTTGCTTATGCATTTGATACATGAAGCAAATTTCAAATCAAAATTAAGATCACTTAATGGTAGTTTAGAGTATTCTTGAGTACTTACGAAACACTGAAGAATTGTTTATAAAAATAACAAACTCCTTGTGAAGGAGTGTATAAACTCGAATCCATAAGTGCTATCTTGTATAATATGTCGATATCAAATTCTTGTTCAAACCCTAATTAAGAAGTTTTAAGTTGGAAATGGTCCAAACGAAAGTTTGTGGCCGATTCAATGAAAAGACTAAGTACAGTTCCTTGAATAACGCCATAATAAAAGTGATACACACAAACACAAATGCACAATTTGTATATGACCTAATAGTGATTCCAAGTGTTAAGAATACTAATCATTATTATATGATAATAGTGTAATAATAAGAGCTCACCAGAAATTGAGAAACATATTCAGAATAGCTCTACATGATAAAAGTAGTTTATCAGCATCGGAGAGAGTTAACTAATAGAGTAATTAAACCAACATAGTAGACCCGTTCACGGAAGTTCTAACTGAATCAGTTCTCATCAAATTAATTGAAGCGCTGGGATAGAGATTCCACAATTGAACCTAAGTGCATATGGGAGAGTGATAGAGTTTAAGGCATGCCCTTGGGGGGGGCACTTATATAATTTGTTACATATATCTATCTTGATAACCAATATTTTTCAAAATAAAAGGTGTTTGTTCTATTATATACTTGATATAACGAGTTCTATTAATTAATTAATTTCGTTAAAAGTATATTTAATCGAAAATCCATGAATGGTTGTTTTGTGATAGTAGTTATCGCTATAAATTTTAATTTACTATTTTAAATATTCTAGTTGAGATGTATTAAGACTGGATACTGGTATATCCATTGAGACTAGAATATATAATGCTCTCCAAATGTTGGGAAGTGTATTACTCACAACTGCTGAGGGCACCGAAGGTTTATGTGCTGATAGTTATTTGATAATAATGGAATGAATCACTCGATAGTTTCTATAAGTTTGTATAATTAAGGTCAACCAGAAAATATCGGTGTGATAAAATTACACAGTTTTTTGACTTGAGAATATTGTTGATATCCAATGTGCAAGCTCTACTTTGATAATAACTAAATTATAGCATGGTGTCTATTAAATGACTATAGTTAGATTAAGTGGAAGTATTGGAAGTGAAACACTATTCAAGAGAAGATTCGTCTGCTCATTATATGAGGTTAGTATCACAGTCAACTGAAGTCAACTCAAAGCCAAAGTCTCTGGCTAGAGCATTCCGGCTAGTAGTAACTATTAATATCGAATCAAGGCTTAGTGTTTGGACTGTAGAGTTAAATACGGATGATATTGGAATTTTTGTCATTACAAATTCCGTAAGTACAAAGTGATATCGTTTTAACATAAAGAATTTATTTAAATAATAGTCACAAAAAAAGTAAAATTGGATTATCCTTAAACCAAGTAAATGAAAAATTTAGCCAAAATATCATACCACCTGTTAAGTGACATGTGAACGTTAGTATTCGAATACTTCGGCATTAATCGTCAATCAAATTTACACCTAACGGGTCACACAACCGAAATGTTGAATACTCATTTTACAAAACGACTTATTTTATTTGTAATAATTATGAGTTAATTAAATTAATTAATATTTATGATATATGTAACGACGTGGAATTTTCAATCCAGAAAATTCCAGATAGTTAGGTAAAAGAAGAAAGAGATAGAAGAAAATAAGAACAGAAACACCAACATCTCACATTCGCAGCGGATAAAATATAATAACAAATAACAACAGTTATACAAAGGAAAACTGTACTTTTCAAATTACACTTTAATACATCAGAGTTACAACATATATACAAACAATGGACAGACACGATCAATATGTCTCGGATATACAATAATATATCACAGCGGAAACACTCCATACGTTCCTGCCATCCATCTCATCTTCTGAGCTCCTAAACGTCCTTACCTGAAAATCTGTAATACTCGGTCTGACCCGAGCATTACATCAAAGTAACACCCGGGTCAGGCTGGAAACCAACGTGAGTAAACCCATCTAACATGGAATACAATAGCATAAAACTTACATAAAACCCAGGGTAACTTGTGTCAATTTACAACTTCGCTAGTTGTTATAGATATTACTTACATCACACATCAATTTCTAAGTACCAAACTTAGACTTAAATCTTTCCATTTCAGCCTATTGATTCCACATTTCAATTTATAAAGAATCGAAGTGGTTTCGGGTATTAACTAATACCCGACTCCGGTCTCTTCGAATCCAATGTCATCTTATCCCAAGTTATTCAAGTGATTAAATTTTAAATACTGGATGTCACTTTTACACAGCAAATCATCATAGATAACCACATTACTCTGTTCAACCCAACATATCATATTACAAAAAACATTTCATTTCACAAAGCATCACAATCACATATCAAGGATAACAAATAATCCAAGGTATTCAAATATCATTCAATCATTCATAAGCAAGACAAATTAGTCATACCATTTCTAATTCATTTAATTAACTACCAATGAATCAAATTAATTACTTTATTACTTAAACCTTGCTTATTTAACATTAACTAATTATATTCAATTAATTAATCATCCTTAATTATTCATCTTGATTAATCATCCTTGATTAATCATTCTCTAATTACATTATGTAATTATCCTTAATTAATTACACAAATTAATTAAAACCCAAAAGTACTACCATTCCTCAATTAATTACATCCAGTAATTACCCACTAATTACTTCACTAAGTAATTATACTTTATAAAATACTCTAAGTAATTTTACTTAACCCATCATTCCAATGATTATTTAAATTAATTAAACTAATTAATTAACTTAACTAATCACATAAATTTAATTAATTACCTTGAGTAATTAATTCCTCTAATTACTTTCATTAAGTAATTATACTTAATCAATTTCCATAAATTATTATCTCTAATTAATTAATATAATTAATTATTAAAATTAATCACATTAATTAATTATCTAATAATCCCAACTTAATGATCTCCATTAACTATTAACAATTCTTTAATTACTTCTCTTAGTTAAGTGATTATTTAAATTAACCCGACAACTAACTAATCATTAATTAAATAATTAGTTAACTTTTTATATTTAAAAATCCTTAATTAATTAATAAAATCATTTGTCTTAATTAAACTTTTTACTTAGTAACACATCACTTACATTAATTAACTATTGTTAAATCAGTAACAATAATTAATTAACCTTTATATTTATTACAAATTAATTATCTCAATTAATCAAAAATTTAATAACTTAAAGACAACTCTTTATTTTTAATTGATTTACATAATTATATCATTAATCCCTATTTAGAGATAAAACATTTAAAAATCAATTATAATTTAAAAGTAATTTAAACATCTTAATTTTAACCTTTAAAATCCTTGAACCCTTTTCAAACATATTTAATTTAAATTTAACAAATATTTATCTTTGGAAACTTGATTATCAAATCCTTTGAACTTATCCATTTAAATAAAATTTGAAACTTAGTTTAAAACTCTAATTTATAATTACTTCGAATGAACTTTATAACTTGAAAAATTCTTATTCAAACTTGTTTGAGTTTTCTTTAAAAAATAGATCTAATAATTTTAATTGAAAATACTTTTTGAATTACAATTCAAAAATAATTTAGCTAATTACTTTTAAAACCAACTATTTTAAACATTTCAAAACTTGAAATATATTAAATTAAAACACTTTCAAAATTCTTGATTGCCATTTATTTGGAAGAACCTGCTTTTGAAATTTAAATTCGATTTCCCTTTTAAAAAAATTTGCCTTACGGAAACCAAACTAACAAACCAGAACAAACCCAAGCCAATCACCCAAATCAACTGCTTCGAGTCATTCCTTCACTCGCACGAGAACCCACCCGAGCTACACAACCCCAGACACGACGTGCATGAGGTGCATGTACACCAGCACCTCCATCCACTACAGGTCATCGCGGCGATGCTCGACAACCACCCGAACCCATGCGACCACACATTCAAAACCAGATCGAACGAAAACCAAGCGAATCGAAATAAGGTTCTCGACCAAATTGGAAAACCATCATGGCCAGAAATCCTCGTCTTCCCAATGCCTCCGACCACGAGATCACTGGCACACTTCACCCAAGCTACATCACACCTTCCAGCAACCATTCCCACAATCGCGATCCCCTCCGTCATCTCCACGGCAATGCAAAACTCACGAACCCACCGACTAACAAAACTGACCCAAAACCCTACTCCATCGTCGTCCGGCCACCCCTCGCTTGAGAATTACTCCGAGCATTTTTGCCAAGACCACCGTTTCCCAAGCTTGCTTCAGCAATGATCCCAACCACCCTAACCTCGCCGTTCATCAGAAAACGACCGAAACCCAAATTGCGTTCAACTCACAATTCCTCTTGATTTACATCCTTAAAAATCATTATTTCAATTTGAAAAATCATAGTTTTTTAAAGAAAATCATATTTTATTCACGAATCCTTTAATTATTGAAATCGAATTTTTAGTATAATTTAGTTTTTTCTGTAATTTGCCTTCCAGAGGAAAACTACCTACAACTATTTTTAAATCAAAAATCCTGTTATTTCAAACATACTTTATTCATACATCATGACTTATAGATGATTAGGAGGAAAGGAATTAAATTTTGATCTTATTTGAAGTCTGTAAATGAAGAACAGAGAAAAAGTGTTGAAACACTGACATACACACCAGTATCAGTACACATATATACATGCAGTCATATTATACAAACATGCAAAACAAATTTCAGAGATATATTTCAAACATCAGATCATCAGACAAATCTTAAGCTTCATTAAGAATTTGTTTACTCACCTGCTTTTATTTGAATAGAGAACCTGGAAGTTTTGCTTTAATCTGGAATTACTTGAGTTTGATCTGGTATTGAATTTTGTTGTTGAGTTGATCTTGTTTGATCTGGACTTGATTAAATAATGAATTGGACATAATTTTGATTTGCACTATGTATTTTTTTTGCTTCAGGTTTTGCTGAGATAAATTGAACTTGATTTTCATCTTTGCGTTTTGTTTTCATTTCATTTCATTTTCATTTTTTTAAAACACTTACCTACCCAATTTAATTTTAAGAAAACAAATATTGCCGTTTGTTTCTTGCATGCTATTTTAACTTACACATGTCAATACATGTTTTTATTACCTTACAAATGTAAAAGAAAACCTTTATTTATATTACTTTTACACTTATATATATAATTTCTATTATACTTATATTTCTTTTTTGCTTAACACCTATATATATATATACACAACTTATATATATTTAAAGAAAGTATGAACCCCTATTAAATCACACTTTGCTCTATTTTATTTTAAATGCCCTTTTTGTAAATTATTAGATTAAATTCAAACAAAGCTTCCTATTCACAATGTACTTATATATTTATAAAAATTAGAAACATTGTCTTAAATCTATTTTATTTTGAGATATTATCTTTTATATTTAAATTTAAATCCAAATTCAAATTCATTTTCAATTTAAAAGTCCAATTTTGAAATCAACTCAAATATATGTATGCATTAAGCAACACAAATTAAATTTGTAGTCAATAATTTTATTTAAAATCTATGTGTGTATATATATATTTAACACAATTACATATATAAATATTTATTTGATCAGATTCATTCGTTCAATCTATAATTTAGTATTCCTATTAATTAACCCAATTATATTATAAATTACAGATGCCCAGAAATCCGGGTTATCACATTCCTCCCCCTTAGAAACTTTTCGTCCTCGAAATGGAACGAGGCCAGAATTTTATTAAAATACCTAATATTAATTAAATCACTTTTGATCATTTTTAAAATACTTTAAAATCTATATAATTTTGCCAAAATAGTTTTATAAAAATACTTTTATAACTCGATGTTTCAACAAGTCCATCTTCGTTCTTACAAAAATTCGGTCATACGTTGATCAGGCGTACGACTGAAAATGTATAAGTACTTAGTAGACCCATTTTCAACACTTAGTGAAAATACTTGAAAAATAATTTAATTAAAAATATAGAAAATATTTTTGAAAATAGAGGAAATATCTTTGGTGAGAATGCTCTGGAAATCATCACCCCCATCCATGGTCGCAGTTACATCCTGGGTTACGTTGCCATCGCAGCAAAAGTCCATGTAACTGTACGCACTCCGCTCCCCTCGATTGCGCCATGGAACCCGCGGCAGATCGCAGTTACATTCCTAGGTTACGTTGCCATCACAGCAAAAGTCCATGTAACTGCAGGCATCAGCGCCCTCGATTTTCGCTGCCAAAATGAAACTTCTCCACTCCCACATAGGTTGCAGTCTATCGATGTAAAACCAAACGCAGACTGCTGGCTCTCAGCGACACACACGACTTTCGCTATGTTACCATAGGTCGCAGTCTACCGATATAAAACCAAACGTAGACTGTTGGCTCTCAACGGCACACACGACTTTCACTATGGTCTGCAGTAGGTCGTAGTGACATCGAGTTAAACTGTCCTCATAGCATAACTCAAATGCCTCTGTAGGCATTAACGCCCTCGACTTTCTCTACACACTACACAAAATCCTCAGGAACTAATTTTGTTCGGACTCCTCACAGGATCAACTTTAGAGCCCCCCTAAAGGTTCAAGGCAGTACCAACCTATGGCACTCCTGAGAAGTTCATTTCAAGGGAGCGTCTTTTTCCCCAGAGCCATTTTCAAATCACTTTATATTATACACATATAGTATCTTCCAAATCATACACCTATTATGAATCTCAAATAATTCTCCTTTCTCAAAATTGATTATCCCAAAATCAATAATTCTCAAATTAGGCTTTTCCAAATTCCAATATTGATTTTACCCAAAAATCAAAAGCCTTTCCAAATCCATAGGTTTCAAAAAACCTTTCCTTCAAGATCATTCTCATAAGATCCTTTATATATACTAATATATATAACCTTGAAAAATCTTTGAATCATTTCAAACTTGTATAAAACCCCTTTTATACATCAAATATTTTCAAAACCCTTTTCTTCTGGATATAAATTCAACAAGGGGAGATTTATCTTATATATATAAAAAAGATACATAACTTTGTTTATTCCAAATCAAATATTAACATTTGATTAATCTTTTTTATAAAGTTGTTTCCATCTTACTTAACATCATAGAAATATCCCACTTTCACTTTTATTCATTGTATATTTCACAAAATATACTTTCATTTCAAAAACCATTTTACAGTTCTTATCCACAAACTTTCAATATCAATTTCATTCCAATCCGTACGATATACACATATCATCTGTACGCAATATCAATCTGATCGCTCACTCGGTCACACAATTTCTCTTCTGAACTAGTATCGTCCACTCAACTTCCTAGTGCGGACTAAAATCTGGTTTCTTGATCAGAAACCGTTATTCTCCTTACATAGCCATAACTATGATAGAGAATATCTAGTACCAATCAACAATCCAAATCCAGGTTCGCCGTCGAAATTCGAGTGAAAAATCCCACCTCGGATCGATAAACTATCTCAAAATTCTGTGCTCGAATCCGGATCAAATCACTATGCGAATAGAATAATATACATACATCCTACGTATTATCTTTATTTATTATTATCCAAATCTACCTTCTTTTCTACACATTCACTTTAATTTCTATTCACCTATTCACAATTGCTTAAATCCTCATTTGGATTATCACCTCAATTCTTATTTCAAAAGGATGTATAAATCATAAACAGTTCGAACTCTGTCCAGTTTAAATTTAAAAAATAGCTTGAATTTTTTAAAATAGATAAGTATTTGAAAAATAATTATTAGTTTGTAAAATATCTGTAAAATAGTTAAATAATTATAGAAATTTTAAATAATTGCAAAATAGTTATAAAATAGTAATCAGTGATAAAATAGTTGAAAGATAGTAATTAGTTTATAAAACAGTTGTAAAATAGTTAAATAGTTCCAAAAGTAGTTGCAAAACAAGTATAATCTAGTTTTAGGTTAAAAAAGAAAAGTGGTATAGTAAATAGATTGGAAAAAAATAGATTTATATTAAAACAATTTATTTTTAAAATAGTCCGGAGTCAAACTGTTCAATTCCCAATCTCCATTCTCATCAATTCAATTTAAATTTCCACATCCATTTAAATTGACTCAATTCCAATTTAAATAACTTCAATTTCCATTTAAATAGATTTATCCCCAATTGTAACAACCCTAGATTTTTGCATATAGTTTAAATTTGACTTTATTTTATTTTGAAATTATTTTAAACCTGTCTTATTTCAACATTTCATTTTTAAATATAAATCTTGATTTTTATATGAATTATAATTCCAAACTTGTGTAAGTTGAATATTTTTCCTGAAATGTTGATTTTGGTCAAACCGGTCAAACTTTGACTTTTAAATTTTAAATTTAAATATTTGAATTCTTAAATTTTATCTATTATTTTGAAAATAGATTTAATATCAGGATTACTACTTTTCGTTTCGTTGAAATTTGATTTAAATTGTAAAAGTTATAATGTTTTCAATATTGTGTGTATATTGAGTTATTTAACAATATTCTTTGTTTTAATTTATATAAATGACATTTTTACTTGATATATCTTATTCCAATTTGTGTATTTATGTTATATTACATATATTTTGACTTTTAAATATTTTAAAGTGATAATAAAAATTTTCCAAAGCTTATTGAATTTATTTTCAATTTTAAAGCGTAGTTTCTATTTTCTTTGCTATTTTCTTCATTTAAATTATATAAAAAAAATTATTTATTTTGTGAAGGCATGATTATTTTGTGTTCTTATTTTATTTTTAAATATTTTCCAATTCCACATTATTTTTCCAAAATTTATTATAATTATATTCAAATTTACTTGACTAGTTTGCATTTTCTGAGCTATTTTCTTATTTTTACTGAAATTATTATTATTCTCAGTAATTTAAACTTATATAAATAAATTAAAGGTAATTTGAAAAGTTTGTGACTCTTGATTTGCTTAAGTCTCTTTGTTTTCCCACCTCTTCATTTTCCAACCTTTTGCATTCAGTTGCTTTGGCCGATTTTCTCATTTCCTTCAGCCGATTTTTTTTTTCATTTCATTCACGTATACAAAAACTTCTCAGGCACAAAAATCACGGCCATCATCATTTTCAAAGAATTTGGTAAAAATTCTTATCTTTTCTATGTTTTCATCTTGATTTACTTAGATTTGCACTTGCCTTCTTCATCTCTATATGATCGGCCAGCCCTCCTCCATCACCTAGGCCGCCTCCACCACCACCACATCTAGTCAACGCCACCTCCAGCCCATCCCCTTGCCATAGCCGTGCACCATGATGAAGTAGATCCATCTAAAAATGAACAAACTCCACCTAAATGCACCTAGCCGAGCCAACCTAGCTTCCACCACCTCAAATTCCTCCTTGCCGCCACAACCACCACCACCACCAGCCAATTCTTGACCTAACACACCCTGCCACATCACCTCCAGCCCACCTGAGCCATGGCCATGCCCTCCTTGGCTTTGGCCGAGCCTATATTGTTGCATAGAAATCATGTGTTGCCTTGTAGTGTTGGATTTATGCGATCATACCTTTGTACCATCATTTCCTATGTTAGGCCGACCCTTACCAACCCAAAACTGGATCAAAACTATGCTTTAGCCATGCCACTTCAGATCTATAGCTGAAGCATAGATGGTAGGAAGCAAGTGCAAACACTTTTACTTTGTTTATGCATCTATTTCTAGCTTTGTTTAGTGGTATTTTGTTGTGTAACTTATGTGGTGTTATACTTTATTTGTTGAATGTATCCAAGGAGATTTATCTTTGGCCCTCCCACTCAAATCATATTCGTGTTTTTGTGCCTTCAAGATTCTGTGTTGTGTGTTTTAGTTGTTATCTACAGCTTGTAGAGGTGAGTATTTCTCACCAGACACTTTGTACTTATATAATTAGTAAATTGACACCATGTGAATCTGCAGAACTATATTATCATGTTATACTTGACTATGTTATGATCATATGATGTTCACCCTATTTGTACACCTTTTATGTCATCTGTTACTATAATATCATGTTATTCTGTTATTTATATCAGTTTATCACACTACAAGTTCCATGTAGATTAGAATCACTATGGGTTGAAATGATACATACCCGAACGGACTTTAGAATAGGGAAAAATCATTGTGGGCTGAAATGATAGGCCTGAACGGTTTTTATTTATTTTATTTTAACCTGGGATTGTGGGTTTGAAATGATAGAACCCGGATTTTCCTTTTTAAACTGCGGATTGAAATGATATATATATATATATATATATCTGTATCACTTGACTAGGTTAGAAAACTATATACATGCCCATGGTTATATTTTATAAAGTATTTTGAATATTTTAAATATTTTTAAAAGTGAAAATTTATGAAATTTGATTTAAATTGGATTTTTAATGTTTAAATAAAGAAATTTTGGATTTTTTCTAGAAGTTAAAATGTAATTCAAATGAATGGTAAAGGTGAATTTTTGAAATATAACTTAAATTTGGAAATTTGGACTTTGGCTTTTGAAATGACATTTAAGTTATATAAATAAAAATTTAAGTGGTTTAAAAGTAAATTTATGATAATTTGATTTAAATAGATTTTAAAGTGTTTTAAATAAAGGATTTATGATTTTTGTATAAGTGGAAAATGTTAAATAAATAGATGGTTAAGTTGAATTAGTGAAATATAACTTAAAGTCTGGAAATTTGGGTTCGGTTTAAAAAGGGAATTTTAAGTTATATAAATAAAATGGAAATTTAATTATATTTGGAAAATGGTAAATATGATTATTCAATTAAATTTGAGTTTAAACGAATTAATAAAGTATTATTGATTTTTCTATGTATTAAAATGGTTAAATGAATAAATGCTTAAAAGTGTAATTTTAAAATGAACTTGACCTGGAAATGTGAATTTGGTTTTAATTAAGGGTTTAAGTAAATTAAATAAATTGGAAATTTAGTTTAATTTGTGAAATGATTATTTGAAAATGTAAATGTTAATAAAGTGTTAAATGTAAAAATGGGAAAGTTTACACTTGAATTTATTAAGTGGATTTGTAAATTTGATTTAATTATAAAATGTTGCTTTATAAAAATCATTAATTAAAACAATACTTTAATGAACATCTTTGAATGTTAAAATATAATTTTTATAATGTTTAAATGGTTTAAATTGAAATGTTTTCAAGTATAACTTTCAGCAGCTTTTTATGAATGCTGTGAAAGGTTAAAATTTTCAATGTTTATGGTTTTAACTTAGTAAATGAACTCATAATGGTTTAAAACTTTGGAAATTGAATACTTGATTTGAAAGTATATAAACTTAAATTTTAAATGGTTTAAATGAATTATTTTGATTAAAATATAAGCTATTTAAAAGGAGATTTGGAATGATAATAAATGAATGATATCTTTGAATTTAAAAGGTATTTAAACTTGAATATTTGGATTTGAACTTATATGATGATTTGAAATTAAAGCTTTGGAAAGATATAATATTTGAAATGAAGTTTTGAAAGATATGATAGTTTGATATTAAAAATGATTTGAAATGTAGTTTTGAAAAGATATGATATTTTGATATATTAAAATGATTTGAAATGTGATTTTGAAAAGATACGATATTTTGATATATTTAAATGATTTGAAATGTTATTTTGAAAGATATGATGTTTTGATATTAAAATGATTTGAAAAGAAGTTCTGAAAGATATGATAATTTGGAAATGAAGCTTTGAAAAGTTATGATATTTTAATATATTAAAATGATTTGGAAGGAAGTTTTGAAAGATATAATAATTTAATATATTGAAATGGTTAGAAATGACTTGACATTTATTTTGATAAATATTTGAATTTGAAAGATATGGTATGTTGATATATTGAAATGGTTTTGGAAATGATTTAATCTTTATTTGATAAAGATTTTGATTGAAATGATATATATATTTTAAGTATAAAATATTATTTTAAAGTTATAACCATGGGTTATAATAACGATTGGTTGGCAAAGAGACCGGGATCGGATATGGGCATACTCTCCGTCGATACCGAAAACCACTTTGACTAACTGTATACGCGATGGAGATTCCAGAATGAAGTAGGATCGTGGCAACGTTCTTGAGGTATATTACGTGGACCTAACTCCCGTGAGTTGGCATAAGGTGGCTAAAACAGGAGCGATCTCTGGCCAAAAGGGGTAGCTCCTCTGGTCGGACGCATTTCTTCGATACCATACTATTACTTGTGATTGTTTGGGCGCCCCACCGATTTTTGGGAATGTGTTCCGAGGTGGGTGTATGTGGCTGTTGCGTTACCACCAGCCCGTGTGCGTAATTAGTATATCTACCCTGGCATTGCCTTGTGTTCCATGTCACCTACCATATCGAGCCTTACCTATGAGTTCCTATTTGTGTCGTACCTATGCAGTATCTTCTCATAGTCTCCCGATCAGGAGATATGCAGGTACTGTATAGACTATCGGTATTATTTGTGTTAAGGGGAATATTGGGTCACTCCTTAACGCTATTTAAAAGTAAGTTTATTTTACTATTAGACATTATTATAATAGCGCAATATACTATATAGTAAATAGTTTAACGGATTCTTAGAGGATGAGCAGTCCCAAGCATCTTCTAAGTTATTTATACCTTCACTACAGTTCACTTGAGTTGGTTTATATTGTATAAGTATGTATGTCCTGACTAAAGTGTTTGTATTTTTATTTACGCTCTGGTCAGCCTGAGTATTCACAGATTTGGATTTCCACTTTCTAGAGATTGGAATCGCTGGAGATTATCTGCTTGTCTTGTTTATCTATTTCACTCCCAGTTATCCTGTTGATTCCAGTATTGTATTCAGCTTGTACTTGGTTACCATACTTAGAATTCTGTTGTACTTTATTTCTTCTTTTGTATCTTATTTAACTCTGATATATTTATATAGTAGCTTCATTGACTACTATTTCTTTTACTTCCCTTGCACTATTATTACTCTGTGTCTGTGATCTGTGATTTTTTTTGCTGTATATTCTGAGATTTGCCAAATTTTATTCACAACGCGGTATTTTGAGCAATTCAAGTCCGACATGTATGCATGCGAATGGTTGAAAATACCCGGTTGTTACATTTGGTATCAGAGCTTTGGCTTTGAGGCAAAACTTAGAATATAAAGTAAATTATTTACAGAATCACTTTCATTCGAGTTTGAATCTTTCCTCTTTGATTCGAATTTCCTTTGAATTTTGAAACATTCCCTACGGTTCCGAAATCCAATCTTGTCCCTCACTATTCATCTTCTTTTGATTCTGGAGTATCCCATTACTCCGCTTAGAATGATCTTTTAGTGAGTCGGCGATCTCGCTAATTTCAAATTGAATTGTAAAAGGGGGAAAACTCCTTTATAATTAGCATCGATTCACCAGAGATTTATATCTATCCTTGGTTTAGATGCTAATATCTTTTGTTATTCCAAACTCTACCTCTTGAGATCGAATGTAGATTTACCCCAGAAAAAATCCACATTGATCTTATTCTTTAAGTCATGGTTGACCCGGTTAAGGTTGCCCGTGATTTACTTAAGCTTACCCATATTCCTACTCTGTTAATTAATCATCTTGTCTTTTGTTTCAATCTATTCTTCCAAACATTTTGAATTGTACTTGTATATCTATGTTTTGTTTTATATATTGTGTTGTTTGAGTTGTTGATGTTGATTTGGGTTTCCGATCGATTCGTCTGATCAACGCTATCGATAGGATTTCTAAAACACTTTGATAGAACAAACTGACACAATATTATTTTAAAATTTGGTTAGTGAAATAAATTTTTATATATAAGTAAATTTATGGAACTAAATAAGTTGATTTAAATTGATTATTTGAAATGATAATACTTGATTTATCATTTACTGTTCTATAAATGAATTTATAACTAGTTGTTTATAAATTGATTTGGGAACTGAAATGAATTTAAAACAAGAAATTTGAGAATTTAATTTCCGATGGTTTCAAACCTTGTGTTGTAAGTTTTAAAAGGTTATATTATCTAAAGTATTTTCGAATAGAAATTTGTTTTCAAAGAATTTTAAAGTTTAAAATTAGTGCTCTTCTCTTTGTTGCTGGAAAATAACTTCGGTATTGACCGCGACATCATCGACGTTTATTTTCGAGTTTTGAAGTGAAGAGACCGTTCTGTAGTCTTGCTACTATTTTGTTTTGGGAAATTTAATTGATTTGAATTTCTAAAATAAAACTGGATTTTTAATATATATAGATATATGATTTAAATATGATTTTACATATTATGTATATATATATATATATATCTCTAAATGGTTGAAGGAATCAGAAATTTCATTCTTAAACTTTATCTAAAAAAATCATTTCAATTATAAAAAGAAAATCAAAATTTTAGATAAATGATTCAAACTTGAGATGAAGGAATTAGAAAGTTTTATTCGTATAATACTCAATTGCATTTGAATATAACTTACCCAAATTATACAGAAATTAACAATGTAATTGGATAATATACAATATAAAAAGATTTTATAAATAAAATTTGAATGGTTAAAATAAAAGTTATACACTTAAATTTTTAGTTATAAAATGATTAACAGGAGTAAATAGAATAAAAGATTAATTGAATAATTTACAATATAAAATGATGATTAATGGAACTAACAATAAACTAAAGCAGTTATAATAAGAGTAAGCATTATGGGCATCGATGATAAAATATATTGAGAGGAATGAATTTAAATTTAAGTAGGAATAAAGATGAATTAAATTTAAGTACATTAAGAGTATAATGAATGATTATTTTTCAAATCCATGATCTTAGAAATTGTTAATTTAAGATGATTAGAAGATAAGATAATAAAATTTGAGATAGTTAAGATATATTTAACTTGCGTAAAAAAATATTTTCTATTTAAGTTGAAATTTCCATGGTTTCCAACTTATTATCTTATTTTGTTTTTCAAACTATCTTGTGGTTGTTCTTATTTTCCTTATCTTTCTACAAACTGTTATAGGCATCTTTCTATAATCTTTCTGTTCGAAATCTTTCTATAATCTTTGGTACTCATTTTGAATCCACCCTTTTTCATGATTTTGTTCCTGATTCTGGAGAATCTTGGGAAGATCACTTCCACCTTGTTAAGCTTACCTATAACAACAGTTATCAGGTATAATCTCAATCCTCTTGTCACCTTGTCTTAATCTTATTTCATTTTTGTTTTCTGTGCTTTCCCTTACCTCATTCCTTTTCGGGGACGAAAAGTTTTGAGTGGGGGAGAGTGTAACAACCCTAGATTTTTGCATATAGTTTAAATTTGACTTTATTTTATTTTGAAATTATTTTAAACTTGTCTTATTTCAACATTTCATTTTTAAATATAAATCTTGATTTTTATATGAATTATAATTCCAAACTTGTGTAAGTTGAATATTTTTTCTGAAATGTTGATTTTGGTCAAACCGGTCAAACTTTGACTTTTAAATTTTAAATTTAAATATTTGAATTCTTAAATTTTAACTATTATTTTGAAAATAGATTTAATATCAGGATTACTACTTTTCGTTTCGTTGAAATTTGATTTAAATTGTAAAAGTTATATTGTTTTCAATATTGTGTGTATATTGAGTTATTTAACAATATTCTTTGTTTTAATTTATATAATGACATTTTTATATGATATATCTTATTCTAATTTGTGTATTTATATATGTTAAATATATTTTGACTTTTAAATATTTTAAAGTGATAATAAAAATTTTCCAAAACTTATTGAATTTGTTTTCAATTTTAAAGCCCAGTTTCTATTTTCTTTGCTATTTTCTTCATTTAAATTATATAATTATTTATTTATTTATTTTGTGTTC
Organism: Allium cepa; assembly: GCA_030765085.1. Lineage (NCBI taxonomy): Eukaryota > Viridiplantae > Streptophyta > Magnoliopsida > Asparagales > Amaryllidaceae > Allium > Allium cepa. Next base: position 624,779,914 of record CM060939.1, read on the forward strand.
TTATCTTTATTTTTAAATATTTTCCAAGTCCATATAATTTTTCCAAAATTTATTCTGATTATATTCAAATTTGCTTGACTAGTTTGCATTTTCTGAGCTATTTTCTTATTTTTACCTTATATAATTATTATTTATTTATTTATATTCTTTATTTTGTTGCATTTTCTAAATTTTTACTGAAATTATTATTATTCTCAGTAATTTAAACTTATATAAATAAATTACAGGTAATTTGAAAAGTTTGTGACTCTTGATTTGCTTAAGTCTCTTTGTTTTCCCACCTCTTTGTTTTCCAACATTTTGCATTCAATTTCTTTGGTCGACTTTCTCATTTCCTTCAGCCGATTTTTTTTTTCATTTCATTCACGTATACAAAAAATTCTCAAGCACAAAAAACAAGGCCATCATCATTTGCAAAGAATTTGGTAAAACTTCTTATCTTTTCTATGTTTTCATCTTGATTTACTTAGATTTGCACTTGCCTTCTTCATCTTATATGATCGACCAGCCCTCGTCCATTACCTAGGACGCCTCCACCACCACCACATCTAGTCAACGCCACCTCCAGCCCATCCCCTTGCCATATCCGTGCACCATGATGAAGCAGATCCACCTAAAAATGAACAAACTCCACCTAAATGCACCTAGCCGAGCCTACCTAGCTTCCACCACCTCAAACTCCTCCTTGCCGCCACAACCACCACCAGCTAATTCTCGACCTGACACTCCCTGCCACATCACCTCTAGCCCACCTGAGCCATGGCCGTGCCCTCCTTGGCTTTGGCCGAGCCTATATTGTTGCATAGAAATCATGTGTTGCCTTGTAGTGTTGGATTTATGTGATCATACCTTTGTACCATCATTTCCTATGTTAGGCCGACCCTTACCAACCCAAAACCAGATCAAAACTATGCTTTAGCCGTGCCACATCAGATCTATAGCTGAAGCATAGACGGTAGGAAGCAAGTGCAAACACTTTGACTTTGTTTATGCATCCATTTCTATCTTTGTTTAGTGGTATTTTGTTGTGTAACTTATGTGGTGTTATACTTGTTTTGTTGAATGTATCCAAGGAGATTTATCTTTGGCCCTCCCACACAAATCATATTCATGTTGTTGTGCCTTCAAGATTCTGTGTTGCGTGTTTTGGTTGTTATCTCCAGCTTGTAGAGGTGAGTATTTCTCACCAGACATTTTATACTTATATAATTAGTAAATTGACACCCTGTTAATATGTAGAATTATATTATCATGTTATACTTGACTATGTTATGATCATATGATGTTCGCCCTATTTGTACACCTGTTATATCTTTTGTTACTATTATATCATGCTATTCTGTTATTTATATCAGTTTATCACACTGCAAGTTCCCTGTAGATTAGAATCACTATGGGTTGAAATGATACATACCCGAACGGACTTTAGAATAGGAAAAAATCGTTATGGGCTGAAATGATAGGCCTGAACGGTTTTTATTTAGTTTATTTTAACCTGGTATTGCGGGTTTGAAATGATAGAACCCGGATTTTCCTTTTTAAACCGAGGATTAAAATGATATATATCCGTATCACTTGACCTAGTTTTGAAAACTATATACAAGCCCGTGGTTATATTTTATAAAGTATTTTAAATATTTTAAATACTTTTAAGAGTGAAAATTTATGAAATTTGATTTAAATTGGATTTTTAATGTTTAAATAAAGAAATTTTGGATTTTTTTTCTAGAAGTTAAAATGTAATTCAAATGAATGGTAAAAGTGAATTTTTGAAATATAACTTAAATTTGGAAATTTGGACTTTGGCTTTTAAAATGACATTTAAGTTGTATAAATAAATTTTTTAGTGGTTTAAATGTAAATTTATGATAATTTGATTTAAATAGATTTTAAAGTGTTTTAAACAAAGGATTTATGATTTTTGTATCAGTGGAAAATGTTAAATAGATAAATGGTTAAGTTGAATTAGTGAAATATAACTTAAAGTCTAGAAATTTGGGTTTTGGTTTAAAAAGGGAATTTTAAGTTATATAAATAAAATGGAAATTTAATTATATTTGGAAAATGGTAAATGTGATTATTTGATTAAATTTGAGTTTAAATGAATTAATAAAGTATTATTGATTTTTCTGTGTATTAAAATGGTTAAATGAATAAATGCTTAAAAGTGTAATTTTAAAATGAACTTGACCTGGAAATATGAATTTGGTTTTAATTAAGGGTTTAAGTAAATTAAATAAATTGGAAATTTAGTTTAATTTGTGAAATGATAATTTGAAAATGTAAATGTTAATAAAGTGTTAAATGTAAAAATGGGAAAGTTTACACTTGAATTTATTAAGTGGATTTGTAAATTCGATTTAATTATAAAATGTTGCTTTATAAAAATCATTAATTAAAAGAGTATTTTAATGAACATCTTTGCATGTTAAAATATAATTTTTATAATGTTTAAATGGTTTAAATTGAAATGTTTTCAAGTATAACTTTCAGCAGCTTTTTATGAATGCTGTGAAAGGTTAAAATTTTCAATGTTTATAGTTTTAACTTAGTAAATGAACTCATAATGGTTTAAAACTTTAGAAATTGAATACTTGATTTGAAAGTATATAAACTTAAATTTTAAATGGTTTAAATGAATTATTTTGATTAAAATATAAGCTATTTAAAAGGTGATTTGGAATGATAATAAATGAACGATATCTTTGAATTTAAAAGGTATTTAAAGTTGAATATTTGGATTTGAACTTTTATGATGATTTGAAATTGAAGCTTTGGAAAGATATGATATTTTGATATATATTAAATATTTTGAAATGAAGTTTTGAAAGATATGATAGTTTGATATTAAAAATGATTTGAAATGTGGTTTTGAAAAATATGATATTTTGATATATTAAAATGATTTGAAATGTGGTTTTGAAAAGATATGATATTTGATATATTAAAATGATTTGAAATGTGATTTTGAAAGATATGATGTTTTGATATTAAAAGGATTTGAAAAGAATTTTTGAAAGATATGATATTTTGGAAATGAAGCTTTGAAAAGTTATGACATTTTAATATATTAAAATGATTAGGAAGAAAGTTTTGAAAGATATAATAATTTAATATATTGAAATGGTTAGAAATGACTTGATATTTATTTTGATAAATATTTGAATTTGAAAGATATGGTATGTTGATATATTGAAATGGTTTTGGAAATGATTTAGTCTTTATTTGATAAAGATTTGGATTGAAATGTTATCTATATTTTAAGTATAAAATATTATTTTAAAATTATAACCACGGGTTATAATAACGATTGGTTGGCAAAGAGACCGGGATCAGATATGGGCATACTCTCTGTCGATACCGAAAATCACTTTGACTAACCGTGTACGCGGTGGAGATTCCAGAATGAAGTAGGATGGTGGCGACGTTCTTGAGGTATATTACGTGGACCCAACTCCCGTAAGTTAGCATAAGGTGGCTAAAACAGGAGCGATCTCGGGCCAAAAGGGGTAGCTCCTCCGGTCGGACGCATTTCTTCGATACCATACTATTACTTGTGATTGTTTGGGCGCCCCTTCGTTTTTTGGGAATGTGTTCCGAGGTGGGCTTATGTGGCTGTTGCGTTACCACCAGCCCATGTGCGTAATAGGTATATCTACCCTGGCATTGCCTTGTGTGCCGTGTCACCTACCATATCGGGCTTTTACAACAAGTTTCTATTTGTGTCTTACCTATGCAGTATCTTCTCATAGTCTCTCGATCAGGAGATATGCACGTACTGTATAGACTATCGACATTATTTGTGTTAAGGGGAATATTGGGTCACTCCTTAACGCTATTTAAAAGTAAGTTTATTTTACTATTAGAGATTATTATAATAGCGCAATATACTATATAGTAAATAGTTTAACGGATCCTTGGAGGATGGGCGGTCCCAAGCATCTTCTAAGTTATTTGTACCTTTACTACAGTTTACTTGAGTTGGTTTACATTGTATAAGTATGTATGTCCTGACTCGAGTGTTTGTATTTTTATTTACGCTCGGGTCAGCCTGAGTATTCACAGATTTGGAATTCCACTTTCTGGAGATTGGAATCGCTGGAGATTATCTGCTTGTCTTGTTTATCTATTTCACTTCCAGTTATCCTGCTGATTCCAGTATTGTATTCAGCTTGTACTTGGTTATCATACGTAGACTTCTGTTGTACTTTATTACTTCTGTTGTATCTTATTTAACTCTGATATATTTATATAGTAGCTTCATGAACTATTTTTCTTTTCTTCCGTTGTACTATTTCTGTGTCTGTGATCTATGATTTTATTTACAGTATATTCTGAGATTTGCCAAATTTTATTCACAATGCGGTATTTTGAGCAATTCAAGTCCGACATGTATGGACGCGAATGGTTGAAAATACCCGGTTGTGACACCAATTCAAGTTAACCATTTTAACTTCCCGAGTTAAATTCTAATTTCATCTTGAAATTTCCTATCAGGTTGTTTATTCAAACTTATTTAACCTCTTCTAAGTTAAATTCAATTTAAATCTCGTTAACCTTACTCAAATATGAATTCCCACTTTAATTTCAAAATTCTTTCCCATTTATAAGTTCAAAATTTATATCACTTTTGGTTTTCTCATCTTATTCCAAGTAAGAATTTAAAACTTAGCACGTAGAGTTTATTTCGAACCATCTTTGATATTACGCATATCCATACATATACATATTTATTTCTTGGCCCATCAAGCCAAAATTTTAAAATTTTAACCACCTTTGGTTTTAATTGAAACAAATTTCATTAAATTTTCAAACAACTCTTGTTTGAAATAGGACCCTTTCATAATATTATTTCTTTATCATTTTGAAACAATTTTCAAATTCTGGACCCAGATTTAAAACTTCACAATTTAGATCATCTTAAGTTCCAATTTATAAGTCATACTTGCCTAAATGTTTTACTTCCCTAAAACATTTCATTTTGCTTACTTATTAATACACATTTTATTATTAAACACAACAATTATTTATGATAATAACCCATATTATCATATCTGGAAACCAATTCATTATTATCTTATTCTGAAACCTTTCCCCAAATTCAAGATTTAAATTTCAGTCTGAATCCATTTCAAACTTATCTTTATTCAATTTCAGTTTGGTGGTATTTCTATTTTTACTTAATTTAATTCCAATAATTTAAAAAAAATTACCTTAATATTTATTAGAAAGAAATATTGCTTTGTATATCAAAATATATTCTTATATAAAATCATTTGAAATCATTATATAAGAAAATAACAAGTACGCTCTCATATATATATATATATATATATATATATATATATATATATATATATATATATATTCACTCAACTCATTCTAGGGTACCATTGACCCTATCCTTAATGAGTAATCTCACCAGAGCCAAGGTTCTCGTTTAACCTTATGCTCTGATACCAAATGTAATGACCTGGGATTTTCGATCTAAAAAATTCCAAATAGTTAGGAAAAAGAAGAAAGATATAGAAGAAAAGAAGAACAGAAACACCAACATCTCACATTCACAACGGATAAAATATAATAACAAATAATAATAGTTATACAAAGGAAAACTATACTTGTCAAATTACACTTTAATACATCAGAGTTACAACATATATACAAACACTGGACAGACACAATCAATATGTCTCAGATATACAACAATATATCAAAGCGGAAACACTCCATGCGTTCCTGCCATCCAGCTCGTCTCTTGAGCTCCAGAACGTCCTTACCTGAAAATCTGTAATACTCGGTCTGACCCGAGCATTACATCAAAGTAACACCCGGGTCAGGCTGGAAACCAGCATGAGTAAACCCATCTAACATGGAATGCAAAAGCATAAAACTTACATAAAACCTGAGGTAACTTGTATCAATTTACAACTTTGCAAGTCGGTATAGACATTACTTACATCACACATCAATTTCTAAGTATCAAACTTAGATTAAATGGTCCAATTCACTTAAATCATTCCATTTCAGCCTATTGATTCCACATATCAATTTGTAAAGAATCGAAGTGGTTTCGAGTATTAACTAATACCCGACTCTTTTCTCTTCGAATCCAATGTCATCTTATCCCAAGTTATTCAAGTGATTAAATTTTAAATATTGGATGTCACATTTACACAGCAAATCATCATAGATAACCACATTATCTCTATTCAACCCAACATATCATATTACAAAAAACATTTCATTTCACAAAGCATCACAATCACCTATCAAGGATAACAAATAATCCAAGGCATTCAAATATCATTCAATCATTCATAAGCAAGATAAATTAGTCATACCATTTCTAATTCATTTAATTAACTACCAATGAATTAAATTAATTACTTTATAACTTAAACCTTGCTTATTTAACATTAATTAATTATATTCAATTAATTAATCATCCCTTAGTTATTTATCTTGATTAATCATCCTTGATTAATCATTCTCTAATTACATTATGTAATTATCCTTAATTAATTACACAAATTAATTAAACCCAAAACTACTACCATTCCTCAATTAATTACATCCAGTAATTACCCACTAATTACTTAACTAAGTAATTATACTTTATAAAATACTCTAAGTAATTTTACTTAACCCATCAATCCAATGATTATTTTAATTAATTAAACTAATTAATTAACTTAACTAATCACATAAATTTAATTAATTATCTTGAGTAATTAATTCCTCTAATTACTTTCATTAAGTAATTATACTTAATCAATTTCCATAAATGATTATCTTTAATTAATTAATATAATTAATTATTAAAATTAATCACATTAATTAATTATCTAATAATCCCAAGTTAATGATATCCATTAACTATTAACAATTCTTTAATTACTTCCTTAATTAAGTGATTATTTAAATTAACCCAACAAATAACTAATCATTAATTAAATAGTTAGTTAACTTCTTATATTTAAAATACTTAATTAATTAAGAAAATCATTTATCTTAATTAAACTTTTTACTTAGTAACACATCACTTACATTAATTAACTATTCTTGAATCGGTAACAATGATTAATTAACCTTTATATTTTTTACAAGTTAATTATCTCAAATTAATCAAAAACTTAATGACTTAAAGACAACTCTTTATTTTTAATTGATTTACATAATTATATCATAATCCCTATTTAGAAATAAAACATTTAGAAATCAATTATAATTTAAAAGCAATTTAAACATCTTAATTTTAACCTTTAAAATCCTCGAACCCTTTTCAAACATATTTAATTTAAATTTAACAAATATTTATCTTTGGAAAATTGATTATCAAATCCTTTGAACTTATCCATTTAAGTAAAATTTGAAACTTAGTTTAAAAACTCTATTTTATAATTACTTCGAATGAACTTTATAACTTGAAATATTCTTATTCAAGCTTGTTTGAGTTTTCTTAAAAAAACTAGATCTAATAATTTTAATTGAAAATACTTTTTGAATTACAATTCAAAATTAATTTAGCTAATTACTTTTAAAATCAACTATTTTAAACATTTCAAAACTTGAAATATATTAAGTTAAAACACTCTCAAAATTCTTTATTGTTATTTATTTGGAAGAACCTGCTTTTGAAATTTAAACTTGGTTTCCCTTTTAAAATAATTTGCCTTACAGAAACCAAACTAACAAACCAGAACAAACCCGAGCCAATCACCCAAATCAATTGCTTCGAGTCATTCCTTCACTCACATGAGAACCCACCCAAGCTACTCAACTCCAGACACGACATGCACGTGGTGCACATACACCAACACCTCCGACCACCATAGGTCATCGCGGCGAAGCTCAACAACCACCCGAACCCACGTGACCACACATTCGAACCCAGATCAAACGAAAACCAAGCGAATCGAAATAAGGCATTCTCGACCAAACTGGAAACCCACCATGGCCAGAAATCCTCGTCTTCCCAACGCCTCCGACCACGACATCACTGGCACACTTAACCCAAGCTACACCACACCTACCAGCAACCATTCCCACAATCGCGATCCCCTCCGCCATCTCCACGGCAACGCAAAAATCACGAACCCACCAACTAACAAAAATGACCCGAAACCCTACTCCATCGTCGTCCGGCCACCCCGTCGCTTGAGAATTACTCCGAGCATTTTTGCCAAGACCACCGTTTCCCAAGATTGCTTCAGCAATGATCCCTACCACCCTAAACTCGCCGTTCATCAGAAAACAACCGAAACCCAAATTGCGTTCAACTCACTATTCCTCTCGATTTACATCCTTAAAAATCATTATTTCAATTTGGAAAATCATAGTTTTTGAAAGAAAATCAAAATTTATTCATGAATCCTTTAATTATTGAAATTGAATTTTTTGTATAATTTAGTTTTTTCTGTAATTTACCTTCCAAAGGAAAACTACCTACAAATCTTTCTTGAAACTATTTTTAAATCAAAAATCTTGTTATTTCAAACATACTTTGTTCATACATCATGACTTATAGATGATTAGGTGGAAAGGAAATAAATTTTGATCTTATTTGAAGTTTGTAAATGAAGAACAGAGCAAAAGTGTTGAAACACTGACATACACGCAAGTATTAGTATACGTATATACATGCAGTCATATTATACAAACATGCAAAACAAATTTCAAAGATATATTTCAAACATCAGATCATCAGACAAATCTTAAGCTTTATTAAGAATTTGTTTACTCACCTGCTTTTATTTGAATAGAGAACCTGGAAGTTTTGCTTTAATCTGGAATTACTTGAGTTTGATCTGGTATTGAATTTTATTGTTGAGTTGATCTTGTTTGATCTGGACTTGATTGTATAATGAATTGGACAGAATTTTGATTTGCACTTTGAATTTTTTTTGCTTCAGGTTTTGCTGAGATAAATTGAACTTGATTTTCATCTTTGCTTTGTGTTTTCATTTCATTTCATTTTCATTTTTTAAAACACTTACTTACACAATTTAATTTTATGAAAACAAATGTTGCCATTTGTTTCTTGCATGCTATTTTAACTTACACATGTCAATACATGTTTTTATTACCTTACAAATGTAAAAGAAAACCTTTATTTATATTACATTTACACTTATATATATAATTTCTATTATGCTTATATTTAACACCTTTATATATATACAACTTATATATATTTAAAGAAAGTATGAACCCCTATTAAATCCTACTTTGCTCCATTTTATTTTAAATACCCTTTCTGAAAATCATTAGATTAAATTCAAACAAAGCTTCCTATTCACAATGTACATATATATCTATAAAAATTAGAAACATTATCTTAAATCCAATTTATTTTGGGATATTATCTTTTACATTTAAATTTAAATCCAAATTCAAATTCATTTTCAATTTAAAGTCCAATTTTGAAATCAACTCAAATATATGTATGTATTAAGCAACACAAATTAAATTTGTAATCAATAATTTTATTTAAAATCTATGTATATATATACATTCAACACAATTATAAATATAAATATTTATTTGATCAGATTCATTCGTTCAATCTATAATCCAGTATTCTTATTAATTAACCAAATTATATTATCAATAATAGATGCCTAGAAATCCGGGTTATCACAACATATTAATTATAAAAATTCTATTTTGATTTGATGAACTGATATTATTGAATATGTTATAATAGTTATGAATATATTAATCGGTATATGATTTCGCTATGCATCTAGATTAGATTTAAATGCGATATAATTTTTTCAGGCTTTAAATGGGTTTTAAGTGCATTTAGGGTTTTATGTTTGGTAATGATAAAGCATGATGGGGTGTGGCTATATGATGGAAATATGGGGGCTTGGTTTGGATGATAAGTGAGAGACAATGGGTAATAACTTATCTCCCTATTCTCTCCTCTATATAAATATCATTACCCTCACTCATTCACTACTTTTAGGAGCCTCCATTATTATTTATTTTTGGTTGAAATTATACTCCATATTCCCCTCTTCTAAATCTCAAATCGAATAAAATACTTGTCATTCGATAGCCGGTAGTCATCAATTCAAGAGCTTGCATGTGACGATTCGGTTACGCGAACTGGTCAGAATTGTCAAAAAGCCCGTTCGTTCTAAAATTACGAATGAAAACTACCAACTTAATACACAATATTTGATAAATATTCTACACTACTAAATGCACAGGATAAAATTTCAATTTTACAACTTATTATAGTAATTAATTAATTTATTCTACAAGGTGTGCATACCGAACTCAAACGCAATAAATCTACCGTTGCACACTCCGATGAGAGAGACAACAATATCCTTACCTACGAACTCCATAAACAATGTACATGTGGAATAAAATAGTAAGAAGAAAATATATAATAATACAAGACGAACAACAACCAACAATAGAAAAACATTATGTTATTATTGGGGCTGCATCACTACAACTTGTGACTGCCTACGTACCCCTATCAAATTGGGTATCTAATTAGATACAGGATCAAGCCAACGTACTTCTCCTACATCAAATAGGACTCATGGAGCCTACGATGCAACAAATAATATGCAATTCCCAAAACTACCCACTTAGGCTAAATATTCAATTTTAGATTTTCAAAATCTAGGCGACTTTACGGAAATTATCTTTTTCAATTTTATTCCTTAATTCTTATTTCAAAACTTTTGATATATATATATATATATCTTTTATATTCAAACTAGTCCTTTACTTTGGGATTTGAAAACAAATCACCTTTTGAAATGATACCTATATACAAGAAAATTGATTTTAAACTATATTCCTTTAATAAATTATCATAGTAATTAAAATAAGTAAATAAGTTAATATAACTCTTATCCACCAAATCCACTAATTTAAAACAACAAACAAATTAAAATATGTAGGTGTATTGTTTTATTTTGAAATTTTATATAGTTATAAGAAATAATCTATATAGATAAAAATTAATCTCTATATAATTTCATATATTTTCCAAAGTCCTACATATATATAAAATTTCTATTTTACAATACAGATTAAAATATGGGTGTACTTATATATTTATTAAATTTTAAAATATAATTGTTTTAAATCTTACTGTAAATAAAAATCTTATCCAATATATTTATATCTATATTTATCCTTATTCTCTGATCATATACATATATATTAGATTGAAGAGAAAAAAAAATCTACAGTAAATGGCAATTAAGTTTTTTTCCAGAATCAATTGTTAAAATTTTAAAATAAAGGAAAAAACGAGATGCTGCTCACCTCACTACAGGCGACGCCACAGCCAACCCTGATCCGACTGCTCCTCCTCAACTTGATTCCGCGTACATCACTTCGACAAACCGAAGCCCTACATCAACTCGTGACCAGTCGAGATGAGCGCGATAGTCGCACGCCCCACACCTAAATCGCATGCCACCAAAACTAGCACCAAGTTGCGCCTCACCCCGAGAACTCCGCCCTTTGCTGATTCGTCAAGTTTGTAGACATCACGAGATCCGACCCAAAATACACGCGCACTTGGTGCTTGACGAATCGAGCGAATTCGATTTATATTTTAAGGCACGGATTTGATTAAATCCAAATCAGAAGGGAAGAGCAGTTCAAATGGAAGGAGGAGGCGCAATTTAATTTGTTGTTGGGAAGAAGTGAACGTGGCCATTTTGACCTTGACTTCGATTTTGATTTTCTTGTATGAAATTTAGGGAGAGGGGAAGGATTTTATTTTCAATGAAATAGAAGATGGTATAGCTATTTCTTACGGCCATTTTATTATTATTTTTAAAAAAGAAGACACGTGTTAATAAGATGAACATGTGTCTTAGAATATTCTTTAGTGTTGCACTAGCTACTGTGGTTTAAATGCAATTATATTATATTATATTTAAATTCAAATTCAAATCGTCACAATTACGCAACTCACAATCTCGAATTCCTATTGAGGCGTGCCGCTAGGCGTTTATAATGTAGTACACCTATTCTGAACGCAATGGAAAAGGTTTCGAGTCCTAATTTGATCGTATGAAGAAGATAGCTTTTTGGACCCAGTTATTTATATTAGATTTCGACAAAGATTTTAGCGCTTTATTTACCGTACAATCACACGAGAACTCCAAACGCTACAAAAATTGAAATCCAATAATAAAACACTGTTACAGATCCAATGGAACTGGTTTCGTCGAATTCTGAGATTGTGCCCCGAAAGGCTATTTATGAATATCGATTTAAACAATATATTATCAAACTGAGCAAAACAGTTTTAAATTAAATTCTAAAAGTCCTATTATCTCTAGTATTATCAATATAAATTTTATAAGCCTTCAACTTATCTTTAACAAGCTCAGAACTGAAGATTCAATATTTTACCCAATTTCAAATTATTAAATTCAATAATTTAATTATCAATAAAAAGCGATTTTTGAAATTCAAGTTGAAACTTAACTTTTACACATTTAAGATCAATTAAATATTCCAATTTCAAATATTCAAAAATTCTGGGTCGTCACAGGACTACACCGAGGCTACAGAACGTTTGCACATCCTTTGCCCATGCGTTTCGTAGATTATGGGTTACCTTAATCTTTGGTAACATAACAAATCAATTTATATCCCGAAGTGTCAAAATCATTTGCACTAATAATTACAAATACTTCTAATCCATAATAATTTCCGTTTCCATATCCTTTCAAAAATCATCTCAAAACCATCGGGTTTAGTCCTCGAAATTCTTTAAATTTTATAAAACATTTTTATAAAACCATTCTTTATATAAACTACATCTATATGAAATCACTTCAAAATATCTATTCTCAAATATCTCTTTTTTTCTCTTTTTAAAGGAAAACATTTCATAACTTTTCTACTTGAAAACCAATTTTCAATAAAATTAATTAAATTGAAGTGAACCAAATATTATCGCTAAACACCTTATAGTCAAATCGTGAAATAAATCATAAGGTGTTAGCCTACAATTGTTTTCTATCCAGCCTATGCATATGGATAATTAATTGCTCATAAACTGGTCGAGCAAAGTCAACAATCAACCAATGAAATAAACACAACAATAAATTATAACCAACACTTCATTCTTATCAAATATTTATAACACTTTATTTTATCTTGGGTTAAAATAGTTTGATAATTATTTTGAAGCATCCGGGCATTCCCTTCGACATGTTCGGTCCCTCACTCAAGTTTCCTTGGATCTCACAGACGAAACACGTGTACTAGTCGTTTTCGCATACCCTATTAAGTATTTAACTTCTAAATTTTAAAATACCTAATTAACAATCTAAATAGTCAAATAAGAAAATAAAACCATTGTTTTAGCAAACAAGCAAACTAGCATTCAACAAGGGTTTTCAAGCAACACTTAACACTTAAAGTTCCTTCAACTTGGCAATGATTTTAACGAACTTAAAGGAAGAAATAACCCACTTTGGATTCCACTCCATCAAACTTTGAGGCAAGGAACTCCAGATCTAAACAACACTTCCTACTAATTTTGCTAAATTTGTCACTATGAATTTGACTTTAGCTTCGCTACTATTTTATGAAACTTCTTGAAATCCGGCTATTGCTCCGCTATCCTAGAAGTTTAGATGAAAAGAGATAGAAATGGCTACCAGGTGGGCACAACCTTGGGTGGATGGTTGGAACTTACTAGCTTGAAATTGACTTAAGTGGTATATATTTTTTGTCGATTATTTTTGTCACAACATTATTACAGTTTTGGAATTTTTTTTAAAAGAGGCATGGAAGCCACTAAAGCTCTAAGGAAGAACAAGGAGAAGCTTGGAAAAGGAAGAAGAATGGAAAGTGTATGTAATTTGTGAATGAAGTGGTAGGTATTAATAGAAAAAAGTTTGAAATAAAATAATATTTAGTAAAAAGACCAAAATACCCTTTGCTTATACTTTAAGCAAACTAATTTTTTCAACACTTAACATCATATTTCAAATCGGTACTTTATATCATTTTCACTTAAGTATTAAGTAAAGAATATAATAATTATATTTTTTTAATTTAATGTTTACTTTTTGACTTTTATAACACTTTTTGTCTTTTTATGCTTACTTTTGTTAATCACATTCTCGAATTTTCTAAGTGTGTTTAATAAACGTAAACTTGATTAGTGAAATAATTAATATTTGTACTATTTGAATGTATGTTCATATATAATAAAATAAAGGTGCAACAACGTTGTGACAACTTTGAATCGACCAAACGTTGATTTTCGACAAAATGTTTTACGGTCACATTTTGAAGTTTTAGTTAAACTATTTATTTATGTAAACCAAATTTAAAAATAAATTTGTATAATGTTATTTAAAAATATAAACACTCGTAAATTAATTAAAATAATTTATTTAACCATTGAAACTTACTTTTCTGAAATTAGGATTTTGTCACTTTTGTCAATATAAGCAATTATTCCTATTTTTGTGTATATTTCTCTTTGCAAATCCTATCTAATATTATTTAAATCATAAAATGTTATATATTTTATATTTAAAATCACTTTATATTTTTTAAAGTGGTCAAATTCTGGATCGTTATATTGCACGTTGCTGGATTGGAAAATAGTTCAACATGTTGATCTCATCGTTTCAAGGTGTACTAATAGGCTTTGGAGATAAGGTAATTCTTTGATATACAATTATATAATAATATATATGAAATTCATATATTATATATTATTTGTTAGTCAGGTGACGATCCTATTATATATATGGTTACATTCAACATGGTTGTTTGTTTATATACTTGTATGTAATTTTTTTTATGTATATGCCTTTTCCAGTCACGGCTCAAAATTAAGAAAAGAAATAAAAATTGGTTTTTTTATTTAAATTAATTAATATACATTAGTTAATTATATTAGCTTCATAACTCAAATATTAATCCTTATAATATACAAAATATAGTTTTAAAAATTTCTACAAATAATTTTATACTAAATGGACTTTTAGCATAACTAAAATAATTTTATAAATGTACATTTACTTAAATTATTAATTAAATCTTTTAATGCTATAAATATAATATATGCATGTGTGTGTATATATATGTATGTATATTATAAAATATGTTTTAAATTTTATAAAATTATATTTACATCTAATAACACTTTTGATAAATAAAAATAAAAAATAAAAATAAAATTTTAAATTTTATATATAATTAAATATTTAAGTCGTAATAATTAATTGATTTTAAAACCATTTTCAGTTATAAAAATATTATAATATCTTCAAAATTTTGCTGGAATATTTAAATTTGTAATTTACCTTCTATTACTTATATTGATTCCCATACGAAAATTAGTATATGTATTTAAAATAAAAAACTTTTGCCTTGATTATAAAATAGGCATATATTTATTTTACATACTTTACTTATATATATATATATATCATTAAGTATGTGCACTATTAAGTTATTTATAAGATATATATATATATATGTTTATTTTAAAAATAAATTGATTTTCAAATTTAATTTATAGTAAAGTAAATGAATATATTTTAATATGATTTAAAATAGTTTCATATATATACATATACATAAACATACATGCATGCATACATAAATTGTAGATTTCACATACATATATTTATTTATATAATTATAAATAATTTCAAAATAATATATATATGCAATATTTTGAATGCATAAATAAAGTATATAAACATATATTTGGATGTCATATTTATGCACTAGATGAGATAACATGTCCGTTGTAGTGTAAGTCTTAACACTTGCGTACGGGTATGTTAAACCTTGCATGGATTATTACACAACACATACACACATATATACATGTGTATATGATACATGTGTACATATATTACAATAATAATTATTTGATATAGAACCATACTATAGATATAAAAAAATAATTAACTTATTTAAAAGTAATTTAGTAATTTTCTAAATAATTATACTTCATTGGCCCAATAAAGATCCAAAATAGTAAAAAATGAAATTCATGCATTTCTTCCGTTCCAAGCTGACCCAGTTCTAGCATGGCAAGTGTTAAAAGTTATTTATTGTACACATATCTATATTTTCATGCTCACTCGTTATCCAACTCTAAAAACATTTTTAATTTCAAATTTACTAGATTATGTGAAGAGATCCCTTATAGACCTACCTAAAATATGGCCTTTACTGCTGCCAAGTTTAAATGAAAAAGCGATTCTTTCATACATTCATTTATTACTGATTAACTTATGAAGTAAGGTTCTATTTTTTATGTACTTAATATCCTCACCGCCTTTTTTGTATTCATCCATTTTTTATTTTCTGTTTTAACATGGTTGAAATTTTTTTAATTTCATATTCAATATTTGACTTATACAACACAATAGAAATATAAGCCTATGGTTAGTTGTTGTGAAAAAAATAAGAAGTTTACCCACACAAAATTAAACATTTTACTTAACCATTCACTTTAAAGTAAACTTTCTACTTCTAACCTCATGCACATGCTTTACATTGTCTTTCATACTCAACAATTCCTTTATCAAGGTTTCAAAAGTCCACTAAAGATATGATCCCATAATGAATACAACTAATATGTTATACTATATCGATTAATGAGAAACACATGTGATATTAAATTAGCTAAGAAATTTTTGGAGATTAAGAAGGTAATATATATGTTATGTTATCTTCTTCCCTCCCATTTACCCTTTGTTGTAATGATATGATTTTCAACTCCCATCTTCACGTTCATACCATTTGAAATACACACTGAAACAACAAAACACAAAACTCATTTTGAGGTCAAACACGCCCTAATATTTATATGGTTCTTAGTGAGTTGTGTCACCAAGTAGTGTCCAGATAACCCCGATGCACCGGTGAATATTGTTTCTCCCTTTTGAAGTAGTTCTGCTTCTAGCATTGAATTCACTTCGGATGTGTGATTTAGCATCATCTGTTTACTTATTGGATAACGTTTCTTGATCATATGGCATTTGTATGTAGCATTGTAATCAATATGCTAAACTAGCAAAACGAGATAGGTATGATTCAAATTTTCATATACATTGTGTTAATCATCCGAATTAGTGCATATATTGAATTGATGACAAACTGGCCAATAAGCAATACTTGTTAAAAGACATGTCTCTTACTACATATACTTCAATAACAGTCCGCTAATTAAGCAACTAACGATATGAAATATCATTTGTAGGATGAATGATCCAATTGCACCGAAACTTGTAGATAAAGCTGGTGAAATTCCAATCTTAGCCCCATTAGAGGAAAAAAGTAAAACTCTATGCATCATTGGCCTCAACAGCCATATAATCGAACAAGGCTGTAACACCCCGTAAAAATTAAAAATTAATTAATTAATAATAAGGCTAAACATGGAAATTTTGTATATTTTGGAATTTGGCCATGAATTTTACACCATTTCATTCATCGTGGTTTTCTGATCAACGTTTGTATATAAAGTTTTGTAATCAGTGCTCAAAAAGAAAAGTTATTGATATTTGAAGTTTTCGAATTTAAGACAATTCAAAGTGAATTTAAATTTAATAAATGTTCACTTTAATATTAAAATGGAAAGTAATTAATTAAAAATGACAGCAATTATATTCATTCCAAATATATAGGATCGGTCGACCACGTAGGGAGGAGCGGTCGACTAGTGTAGTGAAGGTGACTAGGGGTTTGTTGGGTGTGAATGGTCCAGATTTTATTATTTTAAACCGAATTAAATCCAACGGTCTGGACACCTTCTTACATTATAAATAGGAGACTAGCCCACTTACTTTTATTCACAACAATATTTGGAACTCTAATGTAGCTCTTTATTTCTTCTTCCTCGACTAGATTCAAGAATTCAAATTCTAGGAAAAAGGCAATAGGATTATACATTCGCTCTTTAACTTTTATTCTTCCCTAATCCTTGAACTCTAAATTTAAATTATATGTAATCTTATTATTGCATAGTTCAAAATGAAGAAGTTTGAAGGAGAAATTATAAGCAAGTGTTAGTCGAACCTAATGGAAGGTAGGAAAATTATTTATGGGTGGAAATCTTAGTTTCCCCCTTTTTAGCATTTTTATATTAGAAGCTTGTATTTATTTTATACCTTGGGGAATTTTATTCATAAAACCCTAAAAATAAAAACCTCAAAATTCCTCCAAAATGAAATGGTAATTCTTATATTTATTCGAATCTCGATTATTTTATGTTAAAATAGTAGAATTTTTTTTGTTATTGCAGTTTAAGTATTTTATATTCTATTCCACTAACTTTTCTTTATTGTTGCATTAAAGGGTTTTTAAAAGAAATTGAGTTTGGAAATTGTTTGTAAATGATGAATTGTCTTAAATTTGTAGTCTACGCTGTCTATTTCCATAATTTAATACGAATCCGTTTTTCATTGTATATGTAAAAGATGGATAGAATATAAAGAGTTTAAATTGTAAGTTTTATTCCTTGTAATAGAGATGCTAATTCTACTATATTAATATAAAAAAAAATTAATATCCGATTCTATATTTTTATGGAAGTCTATTTTTTGGCTAAGGATATTAACTAATTTGTAAGTTATTGTAAGGAGTTAGATTTGTATGAACTGGAAGTTTTAACATTTAAAACGATTAGAGTAGGACGCAAAAATTTTCGCATGCTTAGGAGTATTAATTTTGCCTAAACTACAGACGTGTAAATATATTAGTGTATAAATATAGCTTTAACGTATAATTAATTACATATTAATTATTTAGTATAAATAAGTTATTAATTAACGTTAAACCCAATAGATAGGAAGTAAGGACAATTATGGAAATTAATGCATAATATGGCCTTAATGCAAAAAAGCAGTGAGGTATATATATGGTAGTATGTTAGGAAAGTAGGAATTATGACTAAGTTATAGGGATGCAAGGTTTGTCAAAAGTAGACAAAATTTTGCCCAGCTAATCTGGCTACCAGCAGTGTGACTTTGAGACTGATATGGGACATCGTCTATAATAAGTACCCACAGTGGACTCAAGGTTAGTTCCAATTCTATAAGGTAAGTCTGCCAAGTTAATCTAGCTACCAACATCTACGACGAGTCAACTAATATGAGACATCACAGTTTGGGCTATGAGTCATAATACGTAGGGCGCTTCTAGGTTGGGGGTATTAAATGGCTGATGTATGGTCCACCTCTACCCAATTTATGAAGTATTAAATGGTTGAGGTTAACATTTTGGTGTGGTAGTAGGGAATTTCGGGAGGAGTGCACTTTGGGGTTGAGGTATTAAGTGGCTATTGTAAAGACCGCCTCTTCCCATAAATAAGTGTTAAGCAACCTAATGAGATCTCATCCGTTGTCAGTTACGAATTACCAGAGAGAGGTTCGTCTTGGGTTAGGTATTAAATGATAAGGATCTTCCTAGGATATAGGTATTAAATGGTCGAAGTCCGCCAAATCCCTTTAAAGGGGTATTAAGTGGCTAAGGTACTTTCTCTCACATTGTTAGGACATGATTGACGGTAGTTGCATGGAACTAGAAAGGGCTTTTAGCTTATAGCTAAAGGTACATTATGGAGTTGGACTGGAAGAGCCTTTGGGCTTATAGTTAGAGGTATATTTGGTATGATATAGTATAGAATGCATAAGATATACTACTTATCTAAATCATACTGCCCAAATACTATTATGGTAAGACTTAATATTTTCATTCACTAGATATTGTTGTTCCGACTCCTCATTACAACACATAGGCTAGGGAAAACGATGTGGATTAAGAAGATGAAGGCGGAAGAGAAGACTTGTGGCAGTTTATCTATCTCATTATGTTTTTGATGTATTTTGATGTATCCAGTTTCAGACATGTTATTGTTGTTTTTAGGATATTATATTTGAGATTATATGTTGTATTTCTAAGATTGGGATTTTTATGAAATGGTACTTATTTCTCATACTATATTTTATCCTTTCCATTGTGAGATTTGGATATCGTAGATGGATAGCTCCCTATATATTGTTCACTTTATCAGTTTTACTAACCAATGGCCAGCTTAAGAATGGACCTAAGATTTAATGGGCTTTTATTGGATTAAATATTAGGCCCATGTCGAGGTGGTTTTAACATTTGGTATCAGAGCTTAGGTTACACGATCAACGGAAACAAGTATACATAAGAGTGCATATTTGTCAATTTGAAAGAATTTTCAAAACCTTACTGTACATATACAGTTTTATGAACATACGCAAACACACTAGGAAAATTTTTGTTTCACCAAATATTACTATCTTAGAAAGTTGTAACAAATTAAACATGTAGATAGTTGATTATGGATGAAAACCATTCCTCTGATGTTGGGAATCTCTCCACCAAGAAATACCCTTAATTAGGGGGATGCCTAAATGGTTCAATCAATATCCAAGGCATGTAGGGAAAGTTCCATTCCTCAATAAGCTGCACTAGTGGCACCCACTGCTCCACCTATTAAAGCAGTACTTTGCCCACTAGACTTCCCCGATATGTGTAAAGACTTACAAAATATGAGAGGATGGATGTATACAGGAGTTGAAGCTTTTATGGAAATGAAGGCATAGATTAATGACTATGAACTTATATTTCGGGAGCTTGAATGGGAAGATTAGATCAAGAGGAGGATGACTGCATGACAACTATAAAAGGTGAAGTGCTAGATTGGTGGAGTATAGTAATCAAGGAGAATGCTGAGGAAGGAATCACTTGAGTTGACAAGAAGGGTAAGGGGAAAATCAAGATGGAAAGTATAAATACCGTAGATGTCAGAAGAAGGTACATGTTGCTAAGGACTATAAGGTGAGCTTGATGAGGGAGGAGTTCGAAGGAAGATGCTACCACTTCCAAGTGGAGGGATACTACAAGATTCGTTGTTTGGAGCTAGCTAAGGAGAGACAAAGCGGGAAAGCTTATGATATTAAGGCTCTACCTATCTTGAGTAGACATCCTTCTAGAGATCAAGGAAAAACTACAATGGAAGGTAAAACTATTATTTTAGGGAATACTGTTCGTACCTTACTTGAATCACAAGCATCACATCCATTCACACCTAGAAGTATAACTAACTCCTTAAGTCTAAGAACCCAAGTTGTCACCAACCCAATAGTCATATCAAATCCTATTCGGGGGTTGACACATCTTTCTTTAATTTTTAAAGACCTAGTCATAGAGATATGTAACATCGATTTTAAATGCAGTGCGTATGTTCTTGTTTTTTAGGGGTATGGACTTATCCTAGGGATGGATTGGTTATCTTACTATGGGGCTGTCTTAGATTGTGATAAGAGAATTGCATGGTTAAGGAGTTATAAGGGGCAAGATATAATTATCTTTGTACACTCTAAAACTCAATCGAGTCAAGCTATATATGTTCGTAGAGCCTATTATAAGAATAGCTCTCTTTTTTGCACGTAGTTCGATAATTTCCTAATATCTTTGAAGAAGTCTAGGGTCTTTCGCCTTAAAGGGAGATCGAGTTTTGGAATGTTTTGAAGAATGGATCTAGACTTTTCACTCTACCATTAAGACACATGGCCCCCAAAGAAATGTGAGAGGTAGATAACAAAATTTTAAAGCTATTGCAAAAGAGATTTATTCAGTAGAGTTCTTCCGAATGGGAAGCATATGTTGTCTTCACCTAGGCCTGTCAATGGATGTTTTCGGATGTGGACAGTGTCATATCTCCATCCGCATTTGAAATCATTCTCGGATATCGGACATTTGCATCAGCAAATATGGATGGATATCGAATATTATGCTATTCGATATGATCAATAAATCAAGAAACACAAATAGAATATTTTAGTTTAATATAAATATTTTTTTAAATCTAATTGATTATAAAAGTGTGCAAAATGAACAAATATGAGGATAACAAATAGTTTTGAGCAGTTAATACGCATTTAATGCATATAATATAAACTATTAAATAAAACCAAACGGTTATCTTTCATTATGCTAAAATACACATATAATACAATATAATTTCAACAAAAATCAGACGGAAATTTTTGAATACGGATACCATTGTATCTACATCCATATCCTTTTTTTAGATATCGGATATTTATCCGTCTTTTGGATACATAAGCAGGTAGATTTTGAATTTTTCGAGTATCCATTAAATGCCTTATCTTCACCACTAAGGTGGATAGCTCTTTAAAGTTATGTGTTAACTATATAGAACTCATAAAATTGACCAAGAAGAATATGTATTACTTACCTAGAATAAATGATTTATTTTATCAGCTTGTTGGAGCTAAAATCTTTTTCCAATTACACTTAGCCATAAGATTCCATCGATTGAGGATAATTGAGGATAAGAAGCATAAATCGCCTTTCACACTCCAAACAAACAACACAAATGGAAAGTGATGCCTTTCAGATTGATAAATGCCTCTATGTACTTTGTATATTTAATGAGTAGGGTCTTTAGGGGGAAATTAAACAAGTTCGTTGTAGTGCTCATAGATGATGTTCTAGTATTCTCTAAAAGTGAAGGCGGGCATGAAAAACACTTAAAGGAGGTACTAGGTAACTTAAGAAGGCACCAACTGAAAGCCAAATTCTCAAAGTGTAATTTCTGGAATAAGGAGGTGAGATTTCTCGCTCATATTATTTTTGATAAGAGATTATATGTGGATCTTGCAAAGGTGTAATCCATTCAAGATTGGAAGATTCTTAAACCGCTGTGGAAATTAGAAGTTTTCTTTAGCGAGCATGTTACTATAGGAAATTCATTAAGGACTTTGTAAAGATAGTAGTCCTACTAACTCGTTTAACAAAAAAGAATCTAGTATTTACAAGGGATAAAAAATGACGGAAGCATTCAAAAAGCTGAAGGAGCTGTTGACTAGTGCGCTTATACTTACTATTCTCGATGTGACGAAGCCTTTCACTGTTTATACCAATGCTTATGGTATGAGATTATGAGTTGTTCTTATGCAAGAGGATAGAGTACAAGACAATTATTTAAAGGACCATAAGAAGAGGTACCCAACTCATGGCTTGGAGTTAGTGGCTATCGCTTTTGTTTTGAAGATACAGAGGTACTATTTTTTAAGGGGAATGTTTAAGTTATTCACTGATCACAAATACCTTAAATACCTATTTTCCTAAAGAGCTCATAGCATCATATGACTTAGAGATACTGTATACCCTTGAAAAAGGGAATGTTGTCGTTGACGCCCTTAGTCGGAGGCTTGCTACTCTAGGTGCTATATACGAGTGGGGGCAGTTAGTATTCCTCTCAAATTTCAATTTCCACCCGCAGTAGAACCCGCTCTAGACTATTTGGAAACCATAGAGGTTTTGCCAGCATTGATGGACTACATCAGGCAAAAGCAGGAGAAGGATGTGGCGATAGTAGATATTTTAGGCACAAGCCGAGTAAAGAGATCATTTCCCTCGTGGCGGTAGATATGCAATTGACGAAACAGATGTCTGAGGAGAGATGGACATCTTTCTATTCCTATGGCGGAGGATGTTTTGGAGGAAGTTTTGGCTCAGTGTCACCATTCTCAGTTGATCATTCACCTTGGTGGAGATAAAATGTATAAGAATATGAAGAAGATTTTCTATTGGTCGGGGATAAAGAAAAGGATAACGGAATATGTCTCTAGGTGTTTGACAAGCCAAAAGATAAAGGTGGAGCAACGGAAGCTGGAAGGGTTGTTATTTCCGTTAGAGGTGCCGACTTGGAAGTGGGAGCATATATCAATGGACTATATAGATGTATTGCATATGAGTTAAAGGGATAATGAATCTATTTGGGTTATAGTGGATAGACTCACTAAAAGTGCCCATGTTATTACAGTTAAGAGTAATAGGACTGCAACATCTCTAGCACAAATTTATATCAAGGAAGTTGTACGACTACATGGTGTTCCTGTAAGCATTATTAATGATTGGGACCCTTTATTCACTAGCAAATTTTCAAGAAGTTTACAATCAACTTTAGAAAAGACATCGAAACCTAACACCATTTACCACCCATGGATCAACGATCAGACGGACAATGTTAATAATATTTTAGAGGATTTGTTGTGAGCTTGCATCATGGATTTCAAAAAATATTGGAAGCACCATTTACTGTTAATAGAATTCGCACAAAACAATAATTACCAAGCGATGATTGGCATGGCACTTTTTGAAGAATTATACGAGAGGCCATGCAAATCGCCTAATTATTGGTGGGAAACCACCGATGAAATTTCACTTGGACCATATTATTTCCGCGAGACATTGGAAATGATAGAGATAATTAGATGGCGAATGAAGGCCGCATAAGACTGTTAGAAGTCCGATGCTAACAGGCGCAGAAAGGAATTATAGTTTTCCATAGGAGACATAGTATTTGTTAAGAGTTCCCCTCTTAGGAACGTTATAAGCTTTGTTACATTAGGGAAGTTGGCGTCAAGTATGTTGCACCTTTCTCAATCTTGGAAAGAGTAGGAAAACTTGCATACTGGGTGGAATTGCCATATAAGTTAGCAGGAATTCATAATAGTTTTCATGTTTCGCACTTGACGAACTGCCTACATAGTACCGCCACCATGCATAGCTTGATCAGTTAGTAAACGTTGAGATAGATACAATAGCATCCTATGTTGCCGCGTGCATAGTGAAGCACGGAACAAGCAAGCTCCGCAATAAAGAAATTAGGCTAGTCTGAGTAAAATGAGGAGATAATCCGACGGGAAGGACATGGTAAACTGAACAGAATATAAAGGACTCTCGTCCCGAGCTTTTCTCTAGTAAACTTCCTCTCTTCAAAATTTAGGTTTTTTGGTTGCATCGTGATTGCTAGATTGGATAGTAGGGGATGTAGCCACAATATTATTTTTGCACTCATGTAGAATTTTATACATATTTAGGATACTTGCATACATGTCTATATGTCAGGATCTTGCATTCAAGCTAGAACTGAGCTCATATATAGTATGTTACATACATAATCACATTGCATTTTTGACTGAGTGGATGGTTGTGTAGATGACTTGGTTGCATAACATGAATGTTGAGTGTACGTGGATGTTTAATGCATGTAACATTATCTGTCCCCTAGAGATTTCTGAGACAAAATCCTTTTTAAGGGAGAGAATGTAACATCCCATAAAAATTAATAACAAATTAATTAATTAATAATAAAGCAGAAAATGAAATTTCTGTAAATGTCAGAATTTGGCCATGAAAGTTACACCATTGAGTTCAAGGTGATTTTTGATCAACTTTTAAACATATTGTTTTGTAATCTAAGCTCAAATGGAAAAGTTATCGACGTTTGAAATTTTTGAATTTAAAATAATTCAAAGTGAACTTAATTTAAAATTTTAATTAGTGTTAACATTTGAAATTTGAAACATAAATAAGTATTTTAATGTTGATGAGAATCTTAGGGTTTCATGAAATGTTAAAATAAACGTTAACATTAATATTAAAATAAAGAAATTAATTAAAAACGGTAGCAATTATATTCATTGTAAATATAAGGGATCGGTAGACCGCCTTCAGAGGAGCGGTTGGCTGGTGTAGAGAAAGCGGTTAGGGTTTTGTTTGGCATGAACGACCTAGATATTATTATTTTAAGCGTACTAATATCCAACGGTCCGGACGCCTTCCAACCACTGTAAACAGGAGTCCTGCACCCTCACTTCTATTCATAAAAATATTTGGAGTGCTAGTGAATCTAATTCATATACAGTCCAATTTTGTATAATTCAAAAAGAAGAAGCTAGAAGGAGAAATTAGGAGCGAGCGTGAATCAATTCCAAAGGAAGGCAAGAGAATTATCTGTGAGTGGAAAACTTAGTTTTTCCCATTTTTAGTATTTTCATAGTAGAAGTTTGAATTTATTTTATGCCTTAGGGAGAACTAGAACCCTGAAATTCCCCCAAAATGAAATGTTAGTTCTTACATTTATTGTAATCTCAATTATTTTATATTAAGATAGAAGAATTTTTTGTTATTAAAATTTGAGTATTATATATTATATTATATTTCTAAATTTTCTCTATTATTGTGTTAAAGGGATCTAAAAAGGCAACGAGTTTAGAAATAGAGTATGAAGAACGATTTATCCTATTTGTAGTTTGCACTATGTATATTCCTAGTTTAATACGAATCTCTTTTTCATTATAATATGTAAAAGTTGAATAGAATATAAAAGGTCTAAATTGTAAGTTCTATTCCTTGAAATAGAGATGTTGATTTTACTAGATTAATATAAAATAACTTTAATATTTAATTTTATTTTTTTATGCAAGTGTATTGTTTGGCTAAGAATATTAGCTAATTTGTAATTTCTTATATTGAGTTGGACTTGTATGAATTTGAAGTTTTGATATTTAAAATGATTAATATAGGACAGAAAAATCTTCGCACGCTTAAAAATTTTAAGTTAGCCTAAATTACTTACGTAAAATATATCGTTTAAATATATTGTTAGCCTATAATTAATAATGTATTAATCGCGTAGTATAAATAGGTTAGTAATTAGCATTAAACCCTAGGTAGGAAGCAAGGATAATTATGGAAATTAATCTGTAATTGAAGGCATCATACGAAGTTTTCCTTGTACGACCTTAATGTGAAATGCGGTGAGGTATATAAGTGTGCTATGTTAGGAAAGTAGGAATTATAACTAAGCTATAGGGATGCAAGGTCAGTCAAAAGCACATAGAACTCTGCCCAGCTAGTCTGGCTACCAACAATGTGACTTTGAGACTGATGCGGGACATCGTCTATAATAAGTACCCACAGTGGACACGAGGTTAGTCATAATTTTGTTTGGTAAGTCTGCTCAGTTAATATGGATACCAGCGCCTACAAAGAGTGGGACTAATGTGAGACTTCACAGTTTGGGTTATGGGTCATAATACCTCGAGCCTACTTGTTTATTAGGGGTATTAAGTGGTTGTTTTTAGGTCTGACTCCTTCCCGCTTAAGAAGTATTAAATGGCCGTGATTATCATCTAAGTGCGGTAGTAGGGAATCTCGAGAGGGTCTGCTTCAAGGTTGAGGTATCAAGTGGCTATTGTATGGTCCGCCTCTTCACATAAAGAAGTATTAAGTGGTCAGGTGAGATCTCATGCTATTTTAGTTAGGAAGTGCCAAAGAAGGGTCTGTCTTGAGTTATGTATTAAATGACGGGGATTTACCTAAGATATAGGTATTAAATGGTTGGAGTCTGTCTAATTCTCTTTAAAGAGATATTAAATGGCTCAGGTACTTTTCTCATGTTGTTAAGATATGATTATTATAGTTGTGTGGGACTGGAAAGTAGTTTCAGCCTGTAGTTGAAGGTTTGTTATGTTGTTGGACTGGAAAAGCATTTGGGCTTACAGTTGAAGGTATATTTGGTAGGATATAGTATAGAATGCATAAGACATACAATTTATTTAAACGATACTGCCCAAATACTGTAATGGTAAGACTTAACATTATAATTCACCAGACATTGTTGTTCTGAGTCCCTCCTCATTACAACATACAGGTTAAAGGAAACGACGTGGATTGGGAAGATGAAGGCGGAGGCAAAGAGTTGTGGCTATTTATCTTTCTGTTTGCGCTTTTGATATATTTTGATATACCCGGTTTCAAATATGCTATTATTGTTTTTGAGATATTGTAGTTGGGATGATATATTGTATTTTGAGATTTGGAGTTTTATGAAATGGGATCTTATTTCTGATATTATATTTTATCATTTCCGTTGTGAGATTCTAATAGCATAGATAGATATCTCAGCATATTGTTCATTGCATCAATTTAACCAACCAACAGCCAGCTTTGGAATGTACCTAAGATTTGATGGGCTTTTATTGGATTAGAAACTAGGTCCATTTCTAGATGGGTGGTTACGAAGACCTCCAGGACCAATTCTAGTATAGGGTGAAATCGAATTGATCCACATCATCCAACATGCTCATGCCTTCGTCATGTATATAACTCGCGAAGCAATAGAAAAGGCCACCGAAGAACTTTCAAACAAACTCGTAACCTACAGGCAAGTTTGAGGCTACACTGGATTAGGTCTCAACCTTCGAAACCTAAAGGGGAAAGATCAGTGGATGACAACTTAGAAAGACATGTGTCATATTTATATTGGTTCCTAGAGTTGCTATTTCATATGATCGGTAACAGGCACTGCCAAGTCAGCAGCCATAGTAGTACTATTTTAATATTTCTGCACCAGATACGATGGTTTATCCATCCATACCATTATGGATGGCTATATCGTATTAACCAAGATGTTCGACAATGTCCTTGTCAAGAAGGTTTGTTTGTAGTGTCGCTTGTTATAATTTATTTTTTAGTACATTTCTCAATGTCACTCTAATTATTGTTAAAATCTTTAATTTTTAGCATTGTTGTCACTTTTCAGCTATGTTGAAATATAACTTGGTTTTATATGCATCATTGTTGATATGTAGTAGACACAATCGCTATTTTCTCCCTATATGGGCTTCAGTTGTTATGTATAAATAGCCATTAACTCAAAATGACACTATTAAGAAATTAAATCATGTGTGCATTAACCATATTCTTGTGAAATGACCATGAAATAATATCTTTTATAACTCATTATGTGATTCTACCCAGATCATTTTGTTCAATATAAAATGAAGTATTTTGATTTATATTAAGCAAGGTAAGTGGCATAATATTCATCAGACTACATTAGCTATTTTGCTTTGTCTTATATTATACTTACACTATGATAATGATGTTATTATGTAGTTTTATATTGTTTAACTAGGATATCCATCAGACTGCATTATTTTTATCCTTTGGTATGGCAAACAAATATTGTCTTTATAGTTATGAATGAGAATGCAACTACAAAATGGGAAAACACACATTACATACTAAAGGTAATTATTGTTGCAAAAATATACCGGGGTGATGCAATGAAATAACTCTATAAAGCTGTGAAAGATCTGAAATTAGATTTAGTCTTTTTGGATATCAAACCCATCAGCTAGCTTAAAAGGTATAAAATATATCAATAAATATTTATATGTTAGAAAGATATTCCTTAATTTTGTTTGCAATCTATATATAGAGATTTTTCTATGACTAGTTAATTAAGAAATGTTCCTAAGTTTAGTTTATATATATATATATATATATATATATATTGCTACGAATGATTAATTAATAATAAGGAAATCCATTGAGAAAATACCTTCTTGTCTGGATTTTTTGGTATGGCAAAGTATTAGTAGTGATCTACATTAGGTCTAAATGTTATAAGAGTAGATCATGATATGTACATAAAGTTATGTTAATGTATCAAAATGATTATACTTCGAAGATGTCATTTCTAATCATGTAGTGTAGGATCTTTAAATTTTATCAGTTGTGGTATTATCTGCATTATTTTAAAGTATTTGTGAAGTCCTGTATGCACAGGAGGGGACCAGTTCAGATGGGGTACCATGGTACGGTTATCAACCACAGTATCAACCGCCACATCCTCCACCACATTGGCAAATGCTGCATCCGCCATAGCTAACACAATAATAGCTACTGGAACACCGAGATGTAAGTACACATGGCACATCATAGAAGTTGAGTATAGTGATTTGCTTAAGGTAAAAGGTAATACAATGTTTTGTATATACACTACTAAATTTTATAGAAATTTAACGAAGTTGATATTTCATAAATATCAGCTAAGTTTATAGAAATTAACTAATTTTTATAAAAAGTAACTATGTAGAACAAGTTATATAAAAGTTAAACATATCTATAAAAA
Source organism: Allium cepa (assembly GCA_030765085.1). Lineage (NCBI taxonomy): Eukaryota > Viridiplantae > Streptophyta > Magnoliopsida > Asparagales > Amaryllidaceae > Allium > Allium cepa. Next base: position 624,809,732 of record CM060939.1, read on the forward strand.
TTAAACACATTTATAAAATAAAACATATTTATAAAATTAACTAGGATTTACAAATTTTTAACTAAGATAACTAAGTTTTTAAAGAAATAACTAAATGTATAAAAAAATAATTAACTTTTATAAAATTCAACTAAGTTGACTAAACGTTTATAATTAAATTTAACTAATTTTGCAAAATTTAATTAAGTTAGCCTAGTTTAAAAGAATTAACTAAGTTAACCAAGTTTTACAGCAATTAATTTTTTTCTAAATATCAACTACATTTTATAAAACTTAAACAAGTGTATAGAAATTAACTAAATTGTATAAAATTTAACTAAGTTTAGTCAATTTTTATAAAAATTAAATAATTTTCCAAATATTAACAAAATTTTATAAAAATTAGATAAATTTTTAAAAATTAACCAATTTTTATAGAAATGTAACCAAATTAACTAAATTTTGTAAAATTAAATAAATTCATAAAAATTAACCTAATTTATAAAATTAACTAATTCTTATAAAAGTTAGTCAAGTTTTATAAAAATTAAATAAGTTTATAAAAATAACTAAGTTAATAAAAAAATTTGAAGTATTGAAAAAATAATTAAGTTCATAAAAATAACTAGCCAGGTTTTATAAACATTTGACCAAATTAATTAAGTTTGTAAATTTTAACCATGTTTTATAAATATTAGCTATGTTTATAGAAGTTTAACTTAACTAATTCTAAAGAATTTATCCAGTCTCGTAAATATTTAGCTAAGTAAACCAAGTTTCTCCAAATTAACCAGGTTTTATAAAAATGATATAAAAATTAAATAAGTTCATAAAATAAATAATATTACTAATAATATAAATAATAATAGTAGTTTAAAATTAAATAAGTTCATAAATATTGTATAGGGGTTTTTAGGCATAAGGAAGAAGTTGCAAAAAATTTAGTCTCAGGGACATCAAGTTTGTTTTTTGGTCTGAAGGACACTTTATAGTGTAAATCACAGAATGATAGTTGCAACTATCATTCTGTGATTTACACTATAAAGTGTCCTTCAGACCAAAAAACAAACTTGCTGTCCCTGAGACTAAATTTTTTTGAAACTTTTTCTCCGTGCCTATTTTCCTGTATTGTATATTTTTGTTTAAATGTCTCATATTATCTGCAATATTTTTATGAATCATGCCTGTTTGGACTAATTGCTGAACTTTTCTTTTAAAGGTAACAAGTACATTTGGTGCAATTAAGTTACAATAAGGTGATTCGAAGTAATATACAGTGTCTTATGTAAAATTTCTATGTATCGCTTTGGTTAGAATACTTGTATATATTATTGCTTTTGGTTACTAGTATTTGTAGTTTTCATACCTTGTTACGAAATATCATGGACGTATATTTTGTTTTGGTATAATTTTATTTGATTATGCATAATGATCGTAGTGATATTTTAAATTTGCAATACATATGCATTGAAAATGCCTCAAAGAACCAAAGAAAATCTTATGTTCTAAGATGATAGCATTTTAAAAATGCTATAACTATTAACAACAGCATTTCTAAAACGCGTCATATTGACATCCGATACCCTTTTTAAACCGCTATAGTCAGTGACATTTGACATATTAAACACTATCGTTAGGGACTTTTGATAGTGTTTTTTTCCCACTATTTAATATCCCTTAATTTTAATCACATGTCGTTCTATAACATTTGTAAACGCATTATCAAATTCATTTATAATATTCTCAAAATCATATTAAAAGTTCTCCTTGATAGCATAACTAATTTAGCTATTGTAAGTCTCTGACTATAATAACATGATATAAAGAAACTTAAAAATGGTATTAAAGCCTTCAATAGCGTTTTCTAAATGTTGTTAAAAGCCCTGATTGTTGCAACGAAGTTACTTAAATCGTGTGGCTTTACGAAGAATTCACGAAAACGATTGTGGGCTAAGAAGTTTGAATTCAACAGCAATTAATATTGAATGATTCAAATATTAATGTTCACACATCACTTGTTTGTGCCAAAAGTTGGACAAATGCAATAAGTTTATAAGTAGAGATTAATGAGAAACAAATGAAAAATGAGGTAAATAGCACAAGAGAATTTATTTTGGTTTAGAAAATACTCTGGCCTACACCCGCTTAGTCCTTGTTAATGATTTCTAAGATTCTTTACAACCGTGATTTCACAATTCAATTGCTTACAACTCGGGTAAGGATTCAACTATCTTGGGGTAAAATCAAAAAAATCAGAAGGTAAAGGAAAGATGATGTTTTAGTGCCTCACTCCCTTTATTTATATATGAATATCAATTAATTTGGCTCCAACATCTTCTCCCCACATTCTCTATGTCTGGCAGAAGGCTCTAGAGGAAGATCGTGGACAACTTAGCATAAAACTTCTCAACTCGCTACCGAGTCGGGGATCAGAAGTAGGTATCGACTTAAGATTTGTCTTCCTTTTGTGCTTTTCTTTGTATTTGTACTTTGACTTCTTGAAGTAGGCATGTTGAGCCAGCTTTATGACTCGGTATCAAGTCGTGGTTTACAACTTAGTAACGATTTGACATTTTGACTTGTATTTTGCAAAATTTCCCTCTACCACATGGTTCATCTAGGAAATGAATAGTTGTCTTCAAGTAGCAAGCAAAGTTCTGCACCGATTATGACAACCCCACTTCTAGACCTAAAAATAGATGTCGATGCTACTGCAGTTGCCACTAGAATTATTTTTAAGCGACAAAGTGAGTTTAGCTTTATTTTGCACAACATTAAGTAAACAGAGTAGCTAAATAAATTTTCATTACACAAATTGGTTTTAAAAGATTCATCACATTATTGTTAACCCTTTCCGTTCCTATGCAGGGGTAAATAAAATAAGAAAATAGAGCAATGTCATTTCTGACACATGAAGATGCCAAACGATACATTTCTGGTTATAATTCCTAGTTTTACACAGTGGAATTTTCAAACTAACTTTTATTAGCTAGGTAAGCCTCATGCTTCTTCTTTGGAATCTTTATTCGCCCTCCTAAAAGATACATGTCTAACCATAAATCCAACTTACAAGACTATGAGTTAATGGAAATAATAAAAACAAAGGTCATGCATAAAGTATGGTATTAGTAAAATCTTATCCTATGTAATCATAGTGAGACTACATCGCTGTAGCACGAAATGGGTTTTCCCCTTACTTTCTCATCATAGCAGTTACATCATATGGAGTAATCAACCATTACATCAAGAGCAACCACGTGCATCATGTTCAATCCATACGTGTACCCTGCACTTTTCATTCAACTATGAACCATGTCATATTAATTCTTTTAATTTAGATTAAGTACACCTTATACTTAACATTCAATTATTAATCACCTAATCTCTTGTTTTAGGTGTTCATCTTTAAGTTATCACTAACTTATTTTAGTGCATACCTACCTAGGTCTGTCTATCACTAATTTTATCTTTTCTCAAACACGGTCGCCTAGTGAAATAGCAACTAGTTCCACCAATGGAAGCCACTTTGACTCTCTTAATAAGTTGAATGTAAGCATTATCAATACATTCTGGCGAATGTCCTTACTAGGTGTCAATAGCCCTTCTTAGCCCCTGAACTGATATTGTTCACATTGCCGATTTATTTATTTTATTTGTTTATAACACCACTCTAATGTTTTGGCACCTGCCATGGCACCCTGCCGTAACTCCGCTTTAGGATTTATAAAAATTTTAGGATTGAACCTATCATGGCACCTTGCCATATACCATTGAACTTTAGACTAATTGTCAAGGCACCCTGCCATCCAATAACTCGATAAGCCAATATATCTTTATAGTCATGGTTTAACCCCTTTCTTTCATTCATATATAGTGTACCCTATAATTTTTTTAGACAAAATATCTTTATCCTTGATTAAACTGTGACAATTCGCACCCCAATAGACTCGAATTTTCATTAAATCGAAAACCCAAGCCCAGCAAAGCACGGATCATTGATTTTGGTACCTTGGAAATAGATAAATGCATATTAGAGCTGTGACGACTCGTATTTTTAACTATTCTAAATTATTAAATTTAATCTGACTATTGAATAAAAATGATTAGAATAAAAAATTTAATTTTTTATTTATGTAACTTATTTGATATGAACTTGAATATAATAAAATTTTGAGATAAATAATTCCGAAGATTTTGGTGATAACAAATATTGAAATGAAATTCTATATATTGAACGTGTTATAATCAATAGTTGGGATTGGATAATGAATGCCGAATTACGATAAAATGGTAGTAGTTATTTTATTATTTGGTTTGTTTTAAAATTAAATTTTATAAGTTAAATAACTTATATTTAAAATAGTATAATTTATTGGACAATTAAATTGTTTAAATTTAATATTAGAAATTGTTTAGATAATTGAATCTTGGATTAATGTGAATGAAAAAATATCAAAAATTGATTTAAATTTTATTTAAATATGAATTAAAATTGTTATTTTAAAATTTGAGTTTAACATTGTATAAATAGAAATGAGAAATTTTTATATTTTAACTAACGAGTAAAAATAGCTATTTTGGCCACTGTCTTGGATTTTGACGAAATCAGTTTCATCAGATCTGTAATAGTGAATTATTATAGGATTTCAAGTTTCGTAGCGATCGAATTTGTCGTTTGGCCGTGCGAGCTTGAAACGCATAGAAATTAATTTAAGGAATTCGTTTAAAATAATTGATTTTTGAAGAGCTATCTTCTGCATACGATCGAATTTGGCATCGAGACTAGTTCCATTGCTTTTGGGATAGGGGTAAAACATTAGAAATGTCTGGCTGCACGCTTCGTTTGGAGCTCGAGAATTTCAGACGTTTACGAGCGAGATATTTTCAAACTAATTATATATTTATTTCCTTTCTTGACCTTTCATACGCATCCAGCCCAAACCTTATCTTCCCCCATACTTCATCCCCTCTTTTTCCCTCTCATTCATGAACAGATCGAGAATAAAAAAAGAAAATAGGATCGCGACCTGGAAGAAGGACGAGGCGGACGTACTGTGTAGGAAGATGATTAGGTTAATTTTTATTCTTGATTAATTTTAATTATTTAGTTAAGTTAATTTAATTATCGTTATATTAATTTAATTCGTAACTTTCTCATATGAGGTCCCTTTCGGATGAAACTAGTGGCATTGGGTTCGTATCAACGAAGGCTATAGCATGGAATCTAGGTGGAATTTATTTGAAACTGGAAATATTTCCAATTTCGAATAAAAGGTGAGTGTTTCAACGCTCACGACATACTATAATATTTTTATGTTCATTAAATTGTGATTGTGAAGTTATCTAATTTTATTGATTGTTTTTGAAATATGAAATTGACATAAAAATCAAAATTGACAGTTAAACTTGAAATTAGAATTTAACTTGCAGTAAAATACCCGATATTGATAACTATATAATTGTTGCGAATTATTGGCTAATTCATATGTTGATTGAAATTGAATGCTATTATTTGATATATTGGATGGTTGGATGTTTATTTATTTTATATATATCTTATTATCACCCTGTATATCATTTGGCAGTATATAGTTGTCAATTAAATTATTTCGTATAAATTAAGAAATAGGTTGAAATGATATATACCTTTGGCACTTTGATTGGATTGAAATGATATGTATCCATCCCTGAAATTAAATTGAAATAACTATTAACTTGGCCATAGGATAGAAAATTATAATTGGACACGTGATCGGTTAAATTAAATAATTTTAAAATTCTTGGTTTTGAAATTATTTAAATAATTTTGATTCAAAGAAATAAAAATCGAATTTATGAAGATTGAATTAATTAAGAATTTGAGTTGAAATGTTGAAATTAATTTTGGCTAAAAGAATTGTTTCAAAAAAATTAATTGGAATTTGTAGTCATGATTGAAAATGACTTAAATTATTGAAATTGAATTATATAGAAAGATTTGAACTTTTACTTTAATTTTGAAGTTATTTAAGCAAAGGTAATACTTATTGATATTTCAAATTTTGGGCTCGGAAATGGAATTAATTTTAAGATTTGAACCAAATTTCGAAAATTGAATTTTAATTTGAATTAAGTGATCTAAATCGATATTTTGAAATTGAACTCGAATTTATATAATTTGAAAGGGTTTAAATTGAGAATCAATTTGAATTGGGATTGAAATTGAATTAATTGGAAATAAAGTTGAAATTGAATTAAACTGAAATCGAAATCAATTTGAACTGTGTTTGAAAATAATTTTTTTTGGAATTGAATCGAAGTTTAGTCGATTCGAATTGAAATGAGATTGAAAATGATTTGAAACGGAATAATTGAAATTTAATCAGTTGATTGGAAATTGGACTTAGGTCCAGATTTATTAAAGTGAAAAGTGACGGTTTGATTTGGAAATAAATTGTTTTAATATAAACTGTTTAAAATCTATACTTTTAAATATTCAAATTATTTTTATAATCCATGCTATTTTATTATGTAAACCATTTTCAATAACTAAACTATTTTATATCAAACTATTTCAAATTTTAAACTGTTTAAAATTGTTCAAACTATTTTGTATATATTCAAACTGCTCAAGGCTGGAATGTTTATATTTAAACCATCGATTTAAATATGAATTGGGTTAAATTGAAGTTATAACCCAAATGGAAATTCGAAGCAATTTTGAATTGGAACTGTTATCGAGATATTAAGGCGAAAATGAATTCAATTTGGAATAGTATATTTTGAGTAAATATGATATTTCGAAATGAAATTGATTTTGAAGCGATATGATATTTTGGTATCAAGTAAGAATCATTTTGAGATGTAAAAATACCAACCGGTGTGCAAAATGACGTTTGTTTATTAAAGAGACTGGGGCCTCTTATTGGCATACTCTCTGTCACTATTGGAACCACTTTAACAACTGTGTACGCGGAGGAGACTACAGAACGAAGTGTTTGGATTTAGCATCGTTTGCTTGATTTGAAGAAAGAGAACGATGATGGATAGACCCCGACACTTGTACCAATTCGAAATGACTAAAACAAGACGGCTTAATAGGGCCAAGTGGGCTAATTATCCATAGCAAACATCCGTTCTTCAATTTTCTCGGACTCGGTCCATATTATTACTCTTGTTGATTTCGATCGGTGCCCCTTGAATGTTGGATAGCTTCCTTGACTCGATATGTGATGGATAGACATGGTGCGTGGTCGTGGCTACGATGCGTTACCACCAGCCCTACGATCCGAACTGGTAGTATCCTACCTTGGGCATTGCTTCATATGCCTTACATACTTTTATCCCTATACGAGACCCCTACGATTTTGGTTTAATGTTGTCGTATCACGGCGCATTACTAGCTACGGACGTGCCACTGGTTGTGCTAAATGAAAATTGTACGACAATGCTAAAAAACATGTTAAGGGGGGTTAATGTAAAGCCTTAATGCTAAGAAAAATATTTATTTTACCGATTAGACATTATATATAGCGTATTTTACTATATATAAATATTTTGATGGATCATTGAGAGATGGAAAATCTGGTGGCATATCTTGAGTTATTGCACGCACGCACGTTATACACTGGATAGAGAAGTGAAACTCCATAAACATCTTTGATGCTCTTACACTCATGTTATGTGATATCGATTTGACTCACATAAGAAAATTTTAGACCTGACTCGAGTGTTTTTTCTTTTCATTACGCTTGGGTCAACCTTGAGTTTTTCAACGCATTGAAGATCATTTTCTGGAGGAGGAAGACGAAGATTTGGTATATTATTACTATTATTATTCCTACATCATGTTGACTACTGCATTATTTATTTATCCTTTTTGTATATATAACTCTGATAAATGTTGTATAATATAATCAAATACAGCTTCATGAAATGTTTATTTGATTATTATATTTTGTCATTCCGCTGCGAGATTCTATGTTTGTTTTCTTCTTTTTTCTTATTTTTCCTAATTAACCCCATTGATTATCTATGTTCTGGATTGTTTGGTTTGGACATGTATGGATTATTGTCGATTCAAACCTTCCGAAATGTGGGTCATCACTGTTAGTATCAAAGCACTGGTTTAACGATAGCCTTAGCTTTATGGGGTTTGACTCAGTAGAGATAGGGTAGTAATACCCAAGAATGAGTTGTTTGAGTGTATGTATATGAGTGCGCGTACTTATTAGTGTTAAAAATTGTTTTTTATTGTGTTTACTATCCGTTGAGTTGTTTACAAATTCTGATCAATGCGTGGGACGCCATGTTATTAATAAGGTTTTTTAAACACTTAAACGAGGCAATTCGACATAATATTATTTTAAATAGGGTAAATGAAATAATTTTACCTAAATTATATTTTATACATAAAATAATTACTTTCATTAGCCTAAATGATTATTAATGAAGTTGTTGTTAGGAGATGATAATATTTAATTATCATCGATTATTGGTTGAATTAAAATAAAACGAATACTTTGTGAATTTTACTTTACGAAGCGATCGATAATTTAATTGAATTGAAATCTAATTACAATAAAATTGTTTGAAATAACAAGACGTAAATAAATGAAATATTTTCATAATAAGATAATGAAATTGAATGAGTATATTTATAATATAATTTATAAATAAATTGTATTTAAAAGCTAAGAATTTTTGAATTTAAAACCTATTGCTTTCAAAAATTATTTTCAAAGCCTTCAAAATTAATAATAATACTACTTTGAAAGTGTTTTGACAAGAAATATATTTTGAAAAGATTTTTGAATGAAATAAAAGCATTGAACTTGCTTTGGTCGCTAGGAGATGATTTTGAGAATGACTACAGCATCGCCAGTATTCATTTTCGAGTTTCTGAGTTAGAATTGCTACAAAAAGGAATTTATGTTCAATTAAAAGCAGTTTGGATTGTGAAAAATATATTCTAAATAAGATTTGATAAATATATAAAAATAGTTTTGAACTTATAATTGAAAATAGTATAGACAAAAATAAGTTATAACTTATAGATTTGAACAGGAAAGTAAAAATTAAATTTTAAAACTGATGAATATTTTGGTTTAGCAAACAAAAGAAAATTTGAATTTGAGATATGAAATAAAATAATTAACTTAAGAAATGTTAAATAAATTGAGTTAGCAAAATAAAGAAAACAATATGAGAACTCAAGAAAGCCTAAATAGAAGTGAATGGTACTTGAAATGAATTCAATAAAATAACGAAATGAAATTTTAAGTGAATCAAGTTGTATAACTTATAGATTTCAGTAATATTGAGCTAATATAACGACCCAGTGTTTCGTACTATTCGCATTCACACATGCTGGATTAGAATTGCTCAAAATATCATATTTTTAATTTATATATGACAAAACCCAACATATACAGTAAATAAAATAATCATAGAATCACAGACACAATGTAATATAATAATAAGTAGCGGAAACAGATGAATAGTAGTTCATGAAGCTACTGTATAAAAAACAGAGTATGAAACAAAATAAACTAGAAATCTTGATACATAGGAGTCTCAATACAAAGTCAAATAACAAGAGCTGAATATATCACAGGAGTCAACCGAATAACTGAAAGCTGAATAGATAGATGGATCTCCAAGCAAAGCTCTAAACTCCAAAGGTGAGTCTCAAATGCTGTGCCATTTAGTCTAACCCGAGCATTAACCAAAACATAAAACACTCGAGTCAGGATTAACATTCTTAGATCAATAAATCCAACTCAAGTGAAATATCAACTGAAATACAAGTAACTCAAAGGATGTTTGAGATAACCATCCTCTAAGGATCCGTGGAACTATCTACTATGTAGTAATATACGCTATTATAATAATGTCTATATTAAAGTAAACTATTAAAATAGCGTTAAGGAATTTCCCATATCCCCTTAACACATTTCATAATGCCTTAGTCTATACAGTACTGTAAACTCCACCAAATCAGTGGGATATCGGGGGCACTCCATAGGTATGACACAAAACAAACTCGTAGTGCGCTCGATATGGCAGGTGACATGGCACAACTAGGAAATGCCAGGATAGATATAACAATTACACTTCCGGGCTAGTGGTAATGCATAGTTGCAGCTACCTCCCATCTCTTCCAATAGTCCTAAAAATCCAAGGGTGCACCCAATCAATCACAAAGTAATAGAATAGTATCGAAGAAGTGTGTCCGATCGGAGGAGCTATCACTTGGCTAGTCAATTGCTTCTATTTTAGCCACCTTAAGCTAACTCACGGGAATCAGGTCCACGTATATATCTCATATAGAATCCTCGCCAACCATCATACTTTATTCTGGAATCTCCACCGCGTACACGGTTGTTAAAATAGTTTTCGATATTGGCAGATAGTATGACATTAACCGATCCCGGTCTCTTTAACAACCAAATGTCATTATAACACCATGGTCATTTAATTTCAAATAGTTTATACTTCATATCAAAATATCATATCATTTCAAAACCATATCAATTCGAGATTATTACTCACTTAAAATTATGCACATTTCAAAAATCATAACATTTTCCAAAATTATAATTCTTTCGACATTATAGACCTTTGAAACCATAACACTTTGGAAATCATAACACTTGGAAATCTAACACTTTGAAATCATAATACCTTAAAAATCATAACACTTTCACTTGACAGTTTAGACATAGAAAATAATATATATAATAAAATAGCTATAAGTTAAAGTAGTATATATAATAAATAATTAATATATTAAAATAGTTATAAATTTAAAATAGTTTATATATAAATTAATTAGTATGTCAAAAATAGTTATAAATTAAAAATAGTTTATATTAAAATAATTTATAAAGTAAAGTATTAATATAGTTTTTAATATATTTAAAAATACTTTATATAATAAAAATAGTTCTCCTCAAATTTCAAAAATCGATTTAAATCTACTTGAATTCCAAATATCCAATTTAATTCAAACTTAATTCATCCAGTTCAATCCAAGTTTCAATAAACCATATTCAATTTATATCGATTGCGAATAAAATTTTGAACTACAATTTTAACCATTTCGATTTCAATAGATTTCAAAGTTTAAATATTCAAACCTTTACAATAACTCGATTTGAAAATTTCATTTATATTTCAAATTCAACTTTACCATTATTTAATCAGTCTAATAATCATTTAAATAAATTTTCAAATTACAAATTTAAATAAGACTAATATCCCAATTTACAATTATTTAAATTTGAAAATATTCATCAAATCACCTTTATTCAAAATCAAGTTATAAATCATATCTTTAAAATTTCAAATTCAATAGGTTTCAAATTGATTTTTATTTAAGTATAATCCTTAAACAAATAAAATTTCAAATCAATTTCTATTTATCCACAACCTTAATTTATAAAAATCTATTTTAAAAAAATATAATTTTAAATAAATTCTTAAACATAATATATACAAATTAAATTAAATTTTAATTGATTAAATCTATTTTATATTAAAACTTATTTTATATATTTAAAAAATAGTAAAATTATAAGTAAAATCTTAAAATTTATAATTTCGAAACTAACTTATAAAATTAAATTTCCCAAAACATATAATTTTAAAAATCAAGAATTAAAACATATATAAAATAATATTTACATATATAATATTTAAAATCAATATTTATATAAAACCGTATATATTTCCTTTTTAAAACTTTGGAAATCATTTCAATATATATATATATATATATATATATATATATATAACAGTGTCTGTATATAATTTTCTATCCTATGGTCAAGTAACACGGATATTTATCATTTCACTCTGCAATTTAAATATTTATGGGTATATATCATTTCAACCCGCAATCCTAAAATTCAATTTAATGAAAATCGCTTGGGTTTATCATTTCAACCCATAACGATTTTCTCTTATTCTACAAGTTCGTTCGGGTATGTATCATTTCAACGCATAGGGAATTCTAAATTAACAAGGAACTCGCAGAGTGAGAACAATGATGATAGTTATATAAGATATCAACAATAGGCATATCATTAATAACAGATAAAATATAAATAACAGATCATGGTGACAGATGTCACAGGTGAATAGTTACAGAAAATGGCATATCATATATATCAATAACTAGCAACAACATATTTCAATTGTCGTTTCAAATGAAATAAAATTTTATAAATATAAGAATGTTAATCGTGAGTGATTGCTCACCTTTCGAGGCTAGAGAATGATGAGAATATGAAGTAACTGATACAGATGCACACACGGATAGAGACACGGAGACAAAGCTAGAGTTGCTTCTATTAATCTGGACAACAAGAGACAAGGCAAGGCACGATGAAGTGGATTTTGATGAACATCAATTATATAAACGGACTTATATATATATATAAACTATGCATATATATAAAATGAAAATTTAAATTTAAACACATCTTAAAATAAATGTCTCCATGTTATACATTTTCAAATAGATATCTATTAAACACGTATATATATATATATCAAACTATATATATATCATTATTTAAAAATCAATACCTACAAATCTATACTTAATAAACCCATAGTTTCCAAGTTCTACAATTGAGATCAAAATATCATAATCTTACATAGTTTACATAAAATAGTTTATCAAACATAATAATTCAAATATAAAGTTATAAAATAAAATTTATTGTGACTTTATATATATAATACGTACTAGCAAACCAATACTTATAAAAGCTTAAGTAAATGTAGCAGCAACTGCTATACCAAATTCACCCTTTGTAAGCAAATATAACCTTGTGACAATGGTAAGCTTATAATATAAACATCATATGATGTATAATATATATATATATAAGCTCAATGAGATAATACAAATCTTGTATAAACTAATGTAAGCTTATACATTTCCATAAACAAACAGCTTCTATATATATAAACTAATATAAGGCTTCATATTATAACATATATATAAACTTATATATCAAAAATATATAACTAACATATTAGAAAATCTATTAAACAGCATATTATATACTCAGATCAAATATATGTGTATACAAATATATATATAAAGCTATATATCACACTAATACATATAAACAACAGGTTTTATAAATATAAACTTAAATATACCATGTATAAACTTATATATACCTATGTATATATACAACTAATACATGTGAACCAACATGCATACTATATTTTAAACTTCTCTATGCTCAATAGATTATATACATAAATTTATATAACTTATACAACTTACCTTGTTTAAACATTAGTAGAGAAGAGGAGGCACCAGAAGCAGAGTGTTGGCTACGCTGGCATGGTTGATGGGCTCGGGGAGGGGCTACGTTTGTGTTTTGGCCGAGAGGATGGTGGAACTTTTGGCTCGAAGGGGAGAGGTGGAAGGCCGAAGGGGTGTGGCGGGGTTAGCACAGTTGTGGGGTGAGGTGGAGACGCACGAAGTTGAAGGGAAGGGGAGGCAGAGCAAAGTGGTCGGGCTGAGGTAGGTCGAGGAGGAGAGGGATGGTGATGGAGGAGTATAGGGGGCCAAGAAGAGGAGAAGATGAATGGGCTGAGGCTAGCGGGCCGAGCAGATGCAAAGTGGCGGGTTGAGGAGGGAGGGGATGGTGGAAGAAAGCAATGGCAGGAAAGGTTCGAGGGAGAGAAGGTGAGAAAAGGGAGGGAAGGAAAAACGTGAGCTGGAAAATAATATAAGAATGCAATTTTTTTTCTTTTTCAATTCATAAAGCAATGAACACAAATGAACAAGAGAACCGAACCAGAATATTATATTTGGAACCATATGAATGTTAAAAGTCATGGCTTAAACTTCTAAAGTAATAAAAACAGTGATTGTTTATTTTCAAACGGTAGATAGATGAAAGGGCAGATGGAAACCAAAAGGTTTTTAAATGGGTACCGATATGGCCCAACGTTTTACAGAGTTCGCCATTCCCTGGACATCAAAACACACAAATGAATATACTGTGGAGATCCGCATGACAAGACGATCAAAATAGTATGCAGATATCGACAGGAAAAATCAAATTATAAAACTCGAATTTTCCGCTACAGAAAGTGCTGCTAAAACGCAAAAAATAAGATAAACGGAGCTATAGTAGTTCAAACTTAACGAAACGAAATATGACGTTTTACTGAACATATGATTTACAAATTTATTATATAAAAATATTCAGGTTTGAGAAATATTTTATTATCATCAAATATTAACTGATAAAATTACACAATAAAATAAACTTACATATTATTTGATGAAAATTTACCATTCGCTATGTTTATATAGACGTATCCCAATTATAAATTTTTTATTTCCAAATTCAATTATTTAAAATATCAAAAAAATTCAGTTAACTATGTTATTAAAACCATTAAAATTTATGGGTTGTTACTCTTCCCCACTCAAAACTTTTCGTCCCCGAAAAGAAACGAGGTAGGAGCATAGAAACAACCAGAAAGAAAAAAAGATTTGAAATATAAAATAAAATAATTAATTCAAAACCTTACAAATTTCTTTTTTTTAAATTGGTTTATATACAACTAATTGATTTCAATTCAACGTATTTTCATTCAATTTGACTTGTTTTCAGTTTATTAATGTTTGTTACAAAAAAGGTTTCTTTCAAAACAAAATATTTTTATCTCATTTATTTAATCCATTTGATTTCACTTAAGTTGATTTCACTTATAATTCAATCTTAACTATTCTTAAATTCATATTTATTTATTCATTGTCTTACTATTCAATTTATTCCACTTAACATATTTTATCACATATATTAAGTAAATTAACATCATTTTATATTGTATACTATTCAATTACATATTCAACTTCTGAATAATTTAGGTAAGCTATATATGTTTGAATGGAATTGAGCATTATACAAGTAAAATTTCCTAATTCAATTGTTTCAAATTTTTAAATATTTATTCTAAATTTGGCTTCATTTTATAACTGATATCATCCCTTAACAAAAAGTTAAGAGTTAAATTTCCGATTTCACTTCTAACCATTTTGAGATAAATGTATTCATATATATTCTATATATCAAATCAAATTTATAATCATAAACCTATATATATTATAAACCAAGTCATACTTAAGAAATTTAAATCAAACTCATTTTTCAAGACAAAAGTGTAGCAAAGCTACGAATTGGTCTCTCTATTTTGGAACTCGAAAATGAATGTCGATGATGCTGTAGTTATCACCAAAATTATTTTCCCATGACAAAAGTGGAGAGTGCTAATTTAAAATTTTAAAATTCTTTAGAAATAATTTCTATTCGAAAATATCTTTAAATAATATACCATAGAAATTTTTAAAAAAATTCTAAAATACTAGGAATTGAATTCTCAATTTTAAATTCATTTAAATTCCAAATCAACTTATAAACCATATTTTTTAAATTCATTTATTTATATCATGCGGCAGTAGTAAAAGTTTTACAAAAAAAAATGAAAATTAAATATTCCAACAACTAATTCATTTAACTATTTAATTCAGAAAATTTATACTTATATATATAATATAATCATACAAAATTTATTGTGTCAGTTTGCTCTGTTCAAGTGTTTTGAAA
Organism: Allium cepa; assembly: GCA_030765085.1. Taxonomy (NCBI): domain Eukaryota; kingdom Viridiplantae; phylum Streptophyta; class Magnoliopsida; order Asparagales; family Amaryllidaceae; genus Allium; species Allium cepa. The sequence goes on from CM060939.1 coordinate 624,825,340, forward strand.
TTCCTATCGATAGCGTTGATCAGACGAATCGATCGAAACCCAAAATTCAAACTTAACAACTCAAACAACACATTATAAGATATTTCAATATTAACTACAAATACACTCCCTTACTCGAATATTCCAGAATGGTTTTCAAACAAAGATAGAGATTCAAATTTAGAGGAAATCTAGTCAAATAGAATTCTAACTAGAAGATAAGCTTGAAATGGATAAGATAATTAAATAACAAAAGAGAAGAGATGGACATACTTATTTAAATCGCGGGCGACCTTAATCGGGTCAACCGTGACTTCATGTGACGACCCGTCTTTCTACTCACAGAAAGACGTATCATCAATAAGGAAAGAAAGGGATAGAAATAAGAAAGATAGATAGAAAGAAATAACATAATCAGAATCTCACAGCAGAACGAAACGAAATATAATACATCACATAACTTTTATATAGTTTTACATATATCAGAGTTATACAATATCATACACATGACAGTCATTTATACATCTGTCACTACATACATCCCAAAATACAACATACTCTAACTAACACAGCGGAACCAAATAGATATATAGATACGTCTAGAACTCCTGCTCCAAGCTCCTCCAGAAACCAAAATCCAAAACCCATCACTTGGCTACTCATAAAAATTTGAGTACCCAAGAGTTTATGAAAAACAAAAATATAAACTCCGGGTCAGACATGGGTCTGGTATGAGTAAACAGTTTAAAGTTGTTTAACTTTGAAAATATTTGAAAATAAAGGTATCACGTAAGACTCCCCACACATAAATACAGGTAAGTTTTTACCTTACGCTAACCAAAACATTTTTATAGGAAATCCGGTGATATTATAATAGTGTCTAGGGTTTTCAAATAAACAAAAATTAACCGAAATTGTTACATCTATTAAATTCCAGCTGCTAGCCATAAAAGTGAGTAATACAAAACAAAACCGTAGGGTCTCGTAGGGAAAATGGGTTTCCATCAATGGTAGGGCTACTGGGGTACCGCCCGTCACAGTACGGGGCCTAGATCACCATACCGAGGATCCACCCTAAATCCCCAGCAACACAAGGCCGGAATCATTCCTTACTAAACAGTCCCGAACAAGATAACCCCGCGGTTGTAGCTAGCAACCGCCCACACAGCCGAAATAAAAAGGGACATCTAGACAGGGGTGTGTCTCGTCCTGCTTGGGTGCTACCGACCTAACTTTGCTGCACATCCCCTGTTTTAGCCATTCTCGGTTGATGAGGCTTAAGGCTACGATTACCTTAATAGAACATATCTCTTAGAATGCTCATCGTCCGCCTGACGTTGTTCTGGAAGCACTCAATCCATACAAGTTCGTTACGGGTTCGAACGAAACCAAAGGCCTTATTTCGTTACACTCGTTTTGGAATCACCCTCAGAGTCAACGACAATAACCCTTGCATTCTGAAACACCATCTCGATCTTCACTTGGGAATTCACGACCTAACGTTTAATTTGGATCGATGTGGTTTTCGGATAATCATAACTGACACCTGATCCCGTCTCATCGAAATCCAAACGCCATTTTAAAGGTCAAGTTGTTTTATTAATTCAAACAGTTTAATTCAACAGTTTGAATTCACATAGCATTTATCACAGATAAATCACACACAATCATCATAGATATGTCAAAGCATATCATAGAGCATCATAGGATATTACCATATAAATATCACAAATCAGAGATCCAACTTATATAATATTCATAAGCAATCATCTTTAGTTCTTATTGTAATTAATTCAACTTAAATTAATTACTTGAGAATTAATTGCTTAATCAATCAATTATTTCATTTCACACCATTTAATTAATTACTTATTAATCAACTTATTTAACCTTAATTACTTCATTAATTACCCTTAATCATTAATTAATAACCTTAATTGTTAATTAATAAAACTTAATAACCCATTTATAAGCCACTAATTACTTAATTAATCAATTATTAATTCTTAATTAAATTACTTAATTAGCTAACTACTAATCATACATTAATTAACTTCAAGTAGTTAATTATAAATTTATTTATCACATTATCATTAGTTAACCAATCTTTAATTACAATTATAAAGTAATCATTTTTAATTGCTTTCCAAAAATAATTAATTGAATAATTAATTATTCTTAATTGTTTTCCAAAAATAATTAATTGATATTAATTATTCATCTTAACTAACATTTTAAAAGAAATCTTCTTTAAACTTGAAAATCAATTTATTATTAACTACAAACTTTAAATGTTAATTAATTTAATACTTAACTTAAATACTTAATTAAAATAATCAATTAAGAGTTAAAACATTATTAAGTATTAACTAAATAATTAAAACTTGTATTAAAGTTTAACATAAATTGTTAAACATTTATTAAATCTACAGTGCTTGAACTCATAGAAAACAAGTTGCTTAATTTATTTTTATAACATTGCAGTTTGGAAAGAAAACAACCCGAGAGCCTCTCCTGATTCACTCGAGAAACACACGCGTTTCCCAATAATTCCCCCAAGTCACCTCTCGTACTCCTCCTTCTTCTCTTTCCTTTTTATTTCCAATAAGTTTAAATTTAAAACTTAAGTATAAATTAAGCATCAGGAAAACCTTGGTCACGCACTCGAATACCAACCCAAAACAGGCGACCACAATATTCGTGCAACGACTCAACAACCCACTGACACCATCCCCCACGCCGTACAAGTGCACGGCGACGCCACTTAGCTCCGGCGAACTCCAACACCATCGGCAAGTCCCAAAACCTCCGAATAATCGAAATCCAAACTCAATTTGCCTACAAAAAGTTCAAATCGAATTTTAGTCATTTTGCTCAAACCTGACTCTCAACCAAAACGACATAGCCACCTCGTCACATACAAACCAGATTATCAATAAATCTTAAACTATTTTAAATTAAAATTGAAGCTATCAAATTGATGTTTACTCACTTGGAAATTCTGTGAACAAATAAGAATTTGATGTTTGAAAAAAACTGAAATAGGAAACTGCTTTTGAATCAGTTTTAGTTCTTGTCTGTTTTTGTTTGAATTTGAGTGATGTTTTCAGTTTTGAAGAATGAAGATGTTTATCTCTTATTCTCTGGTTTTGCTAAATTTTTCCTGAATGAACTAAATAGAAGATGCATACATATATAGAAGATAACAGGATGTAATAAGGAAGGTGTTATTTGGGCAAGTTTTCTTCTTTTGGTTTCGATTGATCGGATTTTTGTGTCTGAAATGTAAAGATTTGTAAAATTTGAAATGAAATTTTTTTGGCTTGAGATGATGGCAATTAATGCACTGGTTTCCCTATTTGTTTGCATACTTATTATTATATTTTTGTTGTATATATAGATATTTTGTATGAAGACTTCTAGCTTGAATAATTTATATATACATGTTTGTGTCTGGTTTTACATTACACTTTGTCTTATTTTATTTTATACTTTGTTCTTACAAATTTTAAACTGATGTTGCAAGCATACCTTAACTACTTAATTCTTGTTTTCATTTTTATTTTTATTTTAACTATCAATATTTAAATTATATTCATAAGTTTTACCTACATTTATACTTAAATTTTATATTGATAGAATTTGATTTTATTTCAAACATTATCATCCATATATATATCCACCAAATGTTAACAAGGTAAAGTATTTTAATTCAATTATATAAGATAGATTTTATTTTAAATATTTTTAAGAGATTTTATTTTAAATTTCCAAATTAATTTCCTTTTAAAAATACAAATCTATATAAACAAATGGCAAATTTTTCCAAAAGATTTATTCATTTTAAAATGATGAGTTTACATTTTATTTACTTGGATTAAATATTTATTAAAATATTATTGCTAAAATCTGGGTCGTTACATTCCTACCCCTTAAAAGAATTTCGTCCCCGAAATTTAAAACAAAAGATAATTCAAAAGCTTTTATATCAACCATTCAAACCTGCATATCATTCATTCATTAGCAAACAACCAAACAATCTATCCTAACAAACATCACTAGCTATCTGGACACAAATCCGGATAAGCTTTCCTAAACTATCCAGAGTTTCCCAGATGCAATTTTTGGGATCCTCGCTCCACTGCACTTTAACAAGCTTCATTACATTACTCCTGAGTTGCCTCTCGTCTTGATCAACAATCCGAACTGGATTCTTGACCACAGTCAAATTTGGCTCAACCTCCAAACCTTCCTGGACTACTGGTTCTACAACTAATGATGGATCATGAACAAATTTCCTTAGATGGGATACATGGAATACATTATGAATTCCAGACATCCGTTCTCACAATTCAACTTTGTAAGCTACAACACCAATCCTTTTCAATGCCCGAAATGGTCCTATATATCTCGGGGCAAGTTTTTCCGTCTTTCCGAATCTAAAAACTCCTTTAATCGGGGAAATTTTGACAAAATCTAAATCACCAATCTCGAATTCCAATTGTTTCCTTCTCTTATCAGCGTACTTCTTCTGACGGCCTTGAGAAGCTCTCATCCTTTTCTTGATAAGCTCAACTTTAGAAGATGCTTCACGAATCAAATCTGGCCCAAGCACAAGACGATCTTTCGACTCTATCCAACAGGATGGGGATCTACACGGTCTTCCATACAGTGCTTCATAAGGAGCCATCTCTTATACTTTCTTGGTAACTATTATTATAGGAGAATTCTACCAAATGAATATGGTCTTCCCACGATCCACCAAAATCCAAAACACAAGCTCGTAGCATATCTTCTAGGATTCGGTTCAGCCTCTTCGTTTGTCCATCTGTCTAAGGATGATAGGTTGTACTCAATCTCAAACTTGTTCCCGTAACTGATTGCAGAGCCTCCCAGAATTTGCTGGTGAAAATAGGATCACGATCACTTACTATACTAACAGGAACACCATGCAATCAGACTATCTCTCTCAAGAAAATCTCTGCCAGAGAAACAACAGTACGAGTTGCCTTAACGGGTATAAAATGGACACTCTTACTTAACCGATCCACAATAGCTCATATTCCATCGTTTCCTTTCTTGGTTCTTGGCAAACCATCGATGAAATCCATCGAAATCATCTCCCACGTCCATTCTGGGACTTCCAAAGGCCGCAACAATCCAGCTGACTTCTGTTGATCTCCTTTAACTTGCTGACAGATAGCACAACTATTAGCGAAAGCAGCTACATCCCTCTTCATGCTCGACCACCAGAAAACTCTTCTCATATCTTTATACATCTTAGAAATTCCTGGGTGGATATTCAGTTTGGAGCGATGACACTCAGATAAGACTTCCTGCCTCAATCTATCTATATTAGGTACACACAGACGACCATTAATCCTTAAAACACCTTGATCGTCCATCTTGAAATCTGAATATCGACCATCCTTAGTTCCAAGAATCAATTCCTCAAAAGATATATCCTCCATTTGCTTACTTATGATTCTTTCCTGGAGAGATGGAATAGCTTCCAAAAGAGACAAAACTGCATTCCTGCTAAGAGCATCAGCCACAACATTTGCCTTTCCTGGAGTATACAGAATATCCAAATCATATGATGCCAGAAACTCGACCCGCCGCTGCTGCCTCAAATTAAGATCCTTTTGAGAGAAAAGATATTTCAACGGTTTGTGGTCCGTAAACAACTCAAACTTCTCTCCCAAGAGATAGTGTCTCCAAATCTTCAAAGCAAAAACAATTGCTAACAACTCAAGATCGTGCGTAGCGTAGTTCCTTTCATGTGGCTTTAATTGCCGACTTGCATACGCAATTACTCTTCCAATAGCTAGCACCGGTGCACTAGTTAGCCTCGTCTTCAACTTTCGAAAAGCTTCTTCACACTGGGGTGTCCATTTGAACTTAGCTCCTTTCCTTGTCATCTTAGTCAGATGTGAAGAAATCTTGGAATAGTCTTTGATAAACTTCCTGTAATAGCCAGCTAATCCCAGAAAACTATGAACTGCAGTCGGTGACTTCGGTTGCTTCCATTCCAGAATAGTCTCCACCTTCGCTGGATCTACAAAGATACCTTCACCAGAAACAATGTGCCCTAAAAATTTGACTTCCGATTTCCAAAAATGGAACTTAGAGAACTTCGCCTTCAAAACATGCCTCCTCTGTGTCTCCAACACTATTCTCAAATGCTGCTTGTGCTCTTCTTCAGACTTTGAATAGACCAGGATATCATCGATGAATACCAGAACAAACTTATTCAATACATCCCGAAAGACTTGATTCATCATATTAATGAAGTAAGCAGGAGCGTTGGTTAACCCGAAAGGCATAACCAACCATTCATAAAGACAATTTGGTCCACTAAATGCAGTCCAGGGGATATGTCCTCAGCTATCCTTAACTGATGGAAACATGAAGCTAAATCTAGTTGAGAAAAGATAGAAGCTCCATGCAACTTGTCAAAAAGATCATCAATACGAGGAAGAGGATATTTATTACGGATAGTCGCTTTGTTCAATTCTCGATAATCCACACAGAACCTTAGCGATCCATCTGATTTAGTGACAAACACTGCAGCAGAACCCCAACAAGAAAAAAATGGGCATAATCAACCCCTTCTCCAAAAGATCCTGAGTCTGTTTAACTAACTCTTCTCTCTCTCTAGGAGCCATCTTCCTATTAGGCTGAATCACTGGCACTGCTCCTGGAATCAAATCAATACGAAACTCTATCTCTCGATGTGGAGGCAAACACTTGACTTCCTCGAATACATCAGGAAAATCTTGGACCACATCGATATCTCCAACCTTCTCTTGAGAAGTCTCAACTCCATGCAAAAGACTACTCAAGTGAATTCCAGAATTATCACACGTCACTCTGGCAATTCTACCCAAATCAGTTTCTAAAGAAACTGTTCTCTCATCACAATTCAGAACAGCCTTATATTTATCGAGCCAATCCATCGAAGAAATGGATCCACTTTGCTACTCATGAAATTACCTTCAGCAAAACTGCTAACCAGAAAACCTTCTCGACGGCACACAGAACACTTCGAGCTACACTATTGACCCAGATGCCCAAAGACTTCCTATTCAAAGCTCTTCAAGAATCTCAGACCTTGAACCAAACAAAAACACCCTACTGAACTCAGCCACAACACCGAAGCAGACATACTTCCTTAACTTGTTCCAAAGAAACATCTTCGGAGACATCCATAATCACCGTGTCTCATCACACATCTACAACATCCTGGGGTATCAAGATATCATGACTTGCTTCCGTCCAACCGACAGATCCAAACTCTAGCTCATCCAAACTTACACTTAAAGATGAACTCCGAACCTTAACAGGTTTCCTTCAGAGATCGATGAAATCCTTACACCACCCAAAGTTCACTCGAGACGGTAATAGGTCTACAATCTCGACAGATACACTTCCAACCTCAACCATTCAAACTCCTACCATTGGTAGTCATATTACACACACCACTACCCTATCTACCTTTATAACTTAAATTGGAAAACCAGAACAGGTAATCGAACAAATAGGTAAATATATATATATATATATATATATATATATATCAAAATCATAAATACGCTCTCTCAAGAAAGAAATCATTCAAGTGCCTAGGTATTCGCTCAACCTAGCGCTCTGATACCAACTATGACGACCCGCCTTTCTACTCACAGAAAGACGTATCATCAATAAGAAAAGAAAGGGATAGAAATAGGAAAGATAGAAAGAAAGAAATAACATCATCAGAATCTCACAGCGGAACGGAACAAAATATAATACATCACATAACTATTACATAGTTTTACATATATCAGAGTTATACAATATCATACACATGACAATCATATATACATCTGTCACTACATACATCCCAAAATACAACATACTCTAACTAACACAGCGGAACCAAATAGATATATAGATACGTCTGGAACTCCCGCTCCAAGCTCCTCCAGAAACCAAAATCCAAAACCTATCACTTGGCTATTCATAAAAATTTGAGTACCCAAGAGTTTATGAAAAACAAAAATATAAACTAAGGGTTAGACATGGGTCTGGTATGAGTAAACGGTTTAAAGTTGTTTAACTTTGAAAATAAAGGTAACCACAACTAATGATGGATCATGAACAAATTTCCTTAGATGGGATACATGGAATACATTATGAATTCCAGACATCCGTTCTCACAATTCAACTCTGTAAGCTACAACACCAATCCTTTTCAATGCCCGAAATGGTCCTATATATCTCGGGGCAAGTTTTCCCATCTTTCCGAATCTAAAAACTCCTTTAATCGGGGAAATTTTGACAAAAACTAAATCACCAATCTCGAATAACAATTATTTCCTTCTCTTATCAGCGTACTTCTTCTGACGGCCTTGAGCAGCTCTCATCCTTTTCTTGATAAGCTCAACTTTAGCAGATGCTTCACGAATCAAATCTGGCCCAAGCACAAGACGATCTTTCGACTCTATCCAACAGGATGGGGATCTACAGGGTCTTCCATACAGTGCTTCATAAGGAGCCATCTCTTATACTTGCTTGGTAACTATTATTATAGGAGAATTCTACCAAATGAATATGGTCTTCCCACGATCCACCAAAATCCAAAACACAAGCTCGCAGCATATCTTCTAGGATTCGATTCAGCCTCTCCGTTTGTCCATCTGTCTAAGGATGATAGGTTGTACTCAATCTCAAACTTGTTCCCGTAACTGATTGCAGAGCCTCCCAGAATTTGCTGGTGAAAATAGGATCACGATCACTTACTATACTAACAGGAACACCATGCAATCTGACTATCTCTCTCAAGAAAATCTCTGCCAGAGAAACAACAATACGAGTTGCCTTAATGGGTATAAAATGGACACTCTTAGTTAACCGATCCACAATAGCTCATATTCCATCGTTTCCTTTCTTGGTTCTTGGCAAACCATCGATGAAATCCATCGAAATCATCTCCCACATCCATTCTGGGACTTCCAAAGGCTGCAACAATCCAGCTGACTTCTGTTGATCTCTTTTAACTTGCTGACAGATAGCACAACTATTAGCAAAAGCAGCTACATCCCTCTTCATGCTCGACCACCAGAAAACTCTTCTCATATCTTTATACACCTTAGAAATTCCTGGGTGGATATTCAGTTTGGAGCGATGACACTCAGATAAGACTTCCTGCCTCAATCTATCTATATTAGGTACACACAGACGACCATTAATTCTTAAAACACATTGATCGTCCACCTTGAAATCTGAATATCGACCATCCTTAGTTCCAAGAATCAATTCCTCAAAAGATATATCCTCCATTTGCTTACTTATGATTCTTTCCTGGAGAGATGGAATAGCTTCCAAAAGAGACAAAGCTGCATTCCTGCTAAGAGCATCAGCCACAACATTTGCCTTTCCTGGAGTATACAGAATATCCAAATCATATGATGCCAGAAACTCGACCTGCCGCTGCTGCCTCAAATTAAGATCCTTTTGAGAGAAAAGATATTGCAACGGTTTGTGGTCCGTAAACAACTCAAACTTCTCTCCCAAGAGATAGTGTCTCCAGATCTTCAAAGCAAAAACAATTGCTAACAACTCAAGATCGTGCGTAGCGTAGTTCCTTTCATGTGGCTTTAGTTGCCGACTTGCATACGCAATTACTCTTCCAATAGCTAGCACTGGTGCACTAGTTAGCCTCGTCTTCAACTTTCGAAAAGCTTCTTCACACTGGGGTGTCCATTTGAACTTAGCTCCTTTCCTTGTCATCTTAGTCAGATGTGAAGAAATCTTGGAATAGTCTTTGATAAACTTCCTGTAGTAGCCAGCTAATCCCAGAAAACTATGAACTTCAGGCGGTGACTTCGGTTGCTTCCATTCCAGAATAGTCTCCACCTTCGCTGAATCTACAGAGATACCTTCACCAGAAACAATGTGCCCTAAAAATTTGACTTCCGATTTCCAAAAATGGCACTTAGAGAACTTCGCCTTCAAAACATGTCTCCTCAGTGTCTCCAACACTATTCTCAAATGCTGCTTGTGCTCTTCTTCAGACTTAGAATAGACCAGGATATCATCGATGAATACCAGAACAAACTTATTCAATACATCCCGAAAGACTCGATTCATCAGATCAATGAAGTAAGCAGGAGCGTTGGTTAACCCAAAAGGCATAACCAACCATTCATAAAGACAATTTGGTCCCCTAAATGCAGTCAAGGGGATACTGTCCTCAGCTACCCTTAACTGATGGAAACATGAAGCTAAATCAAGTTGAGAAAAGATAGAAGCTCCATGCAACTGGTCAAAAAGATCATCAATACGAGGAAGAGGATATTTATTACGGATAGTCGCTTTGTTCAATTCTCGATAATCCACACAGAACCTTAGCGATCCATCTGATTTAGTGACAAACACTGCAGCAGAACCCCAACAAGAAAAAAATGGGCATAATCAACCCCTTCTCCAAAAGATCCTAAGTCTGTTTAACTAACTCTTCTCTCTCTCTAGGAGCCATCCTCCTACTAGGCTGAATCACTGGCACTGCTCCGGGAATCAAATCAATACGAAACTCTATCTCTCGATGTGGAGGCAAACACTTGACTTCCTCGAATACATCAGGAAAATCTTGGACCACATCGATATCTTCAACCTTCTCTTGAGAAGTCTCAACTCCATGCAAAAGACTACTCAAGTGAATTCCAGAATTATCACACGTCACTCTGGCAATTCTACCTAAATCAGTTTCTAAAGAAACTGTTCTCTCATCATAATTCAGAACAGCCTTATATTTATCGAGCCAATCCATCGAAGAAATGGATCCACTTTGCTACTCATGAAATTACCTTCAGGAAAACTGCTAACCAGAAAACCTTCTCGATGGCACACAGAACACTTCGAGCTACACTATTGACCCAGATGCCCAAAGACTTCCTATTCAAAGCTCTTCAAGAAACTCGGACCTTGAACCAAACAAAAACACCCTACTGAACTTAGCCACCACACCGAAGCAGACATACTTCCTTAACTTGTTCCAAAGAAACATCTTCGGAGACATCCATAATCACTGTGTCTCATCACACATCTACAACATCCTGGGGTATCAAGATATCATGACTTGCTTCCCTCCAACCGATAGATCCAAACTCTAGCTCATCCAAACTTACACTTAAAGATGAACTCCGAACCTTAACAGGTTTCCTCCAGAGATCGATGAAATCCTTACACCACCCAAAGTTCACTCGAGACGGTAATAGGTCTACAATGTCGACAGATACACTTCCAACCTCAACCATTCAAACTCCAACCATTGGTAGTCGTATTACACACACCACTACTCTATCTACCTTTATAACTTAAATTGGAAAACCATAACAGGTAATCCAACAAATAGGTAAATATATATATATATATATATATATATCAAAATCACAAATACGCTCTCTCAAGAAAGAAATCACTCAAGAGCCTAGGTATTCGCTCAACCTAGCGCTCTGATACCAACTATGACGACCCGCCTTTCTACTCACAGAAAGACGTATCATCAATAAGAAAAGAAAGGGATAGAAATAGGAAAGATAGAAAGAAAGAAATAACATCATTAGAATCTCACAGCGGAACGGAACAAAATATAATACATCACATAACTATTACATAGTTTTACATATATCAGAGTTATACAATATCATACACATGACAGTGATATATACATCTGTCACTACATACATCCCAAAATACAACATACTCTAACTAACACAGCGGAACCAAATAGATATATAGATACGTCTGGAACTCCTGCTCCAAGCTCCTCCAGAAACCAAAATCCAAAACCTATCACTTGGCTACTCATAAAAATTTGAGTACCCAAGAGTTTATGAAAAACAAAAATATAAACTAAGGGTTAGACATGGGTCTGGTATGAGTAAACGGTTTAAAGTTGTTTAATTTTGAAAATAAAGGTATCACGTAAAACTCCTCACACATAAATACGGGTAAGTTTTTACCTTACGCTAACCAAAACATTTTTATAGGAAATCCAGCGATATTATAATAGTGTCTAGGGTTTTCAAGCAAATAGAAATTAGCCGAAATTGTTACATCTATTAAATTCCATTTACTAGCCACAAAAGTAGGTAATACAAATCAAAACCGTAGGGTCTCATAGGGAAAATGGGTTTCAAACAATGGCAGGGCTACTGGGGTACCGCCCGTCACAGTACGGGGCCTAGATCACCATACCGAGGATCCACCCTAAATCCCCTGCAACACAAGGCCGGAACCATTCCTTACTGAACAATCCCGAACAAGATAACCCCACGGTTGTAGCTAGGAACCGCCTACACAGCCGAAATAAAAAGGGACATCTAGACAGGGGTGTATCTCATCTTGCTTGGGTGCTACCCACCTAACTTTGTTGCACATCCCCTGTTTTAGCCATTCCCGGTTGATGAGGCTTGAGGCTACGATTATCTTAATAGAACATATCTCTTAGAATGCTCATCGTCCACCTGATGATGTTCTGAAAGCATTCAATCCATACAAGTTCGTTCCGGGTTCGAACGAAATCGAAGGCATTATTTTGTTACACTTATTTTGGAATCACCCTCAGAGTCAACGACAATAACCCTTGCATTCTGAAACACCATCTCGATCTTCACTTGGGAATTCACGACCTAACGCTTAATTTGGATCGATATGGTTTTCGGATAATCATAACTGGCACCCGATCCCGGTCTCATCGAAATCCAAACGCCATTTTAAAGGTCAAGTTGTTTTATTAATTTAAATAGTTTAATTCAACACTTTGAATTCACATAGCATTTATCACACATAAATCATACACAATCATCATAGATATATCAAAGCATAGCATAGAGCATCACAGAATATTACCAGATAAATATCACAAATCAAAGATCCTACTTATATAATATTCATAAGCAATCATCATTAATTTTTATTGTAATTAATTCAACTTAAATTAATTACTTAAGAATTAATTACATAATTAATTAATTATTTCATTTCACACCATTTAATTAATTACTTCTTAATCAATTTATTTAACCTTAATTACTTCATTAATTACCCTTAATCATTAATTAATAACCTTAATTGTTAATTAATAAAACTTAGTCACCCATTTATTAGCCACTAATTACTTAATTAATCAATTCTTAATTCTTAATTAAATTACTTAATTAGTTAACTACTTATCATACATTAATTAACTTCAAGTATTTAATTACAAATTTATTTATCACATTATCATTAGTTAACCAATCTTTAATTACAATTATAAAGTAATCATTTTTAATTGCATTCCAAAAATAATTAATTGAATAATTAATTATTCTTAGTTGTTTTACAAAAAAAATTAATTGATATTAATTATTCATCTTAACTAACATTTTAAACGAAATCTTCTTTAAACTTGAAAATCAATTTATTATTAACTACAAACTTTAAATGTTAATTAATTTAATACTTAACTTAAATTAATACTTAATTAAAATAATCAGTTAAGAGTTAAAACATTGTTAAGTATTAACTAAATAATTAAAACTTGTATTAAAGTTTAACTTAAATTATTAAACATTTATTAAATCTACGGTGCTTGAACTTGTAGAAAACAAGTTGCTTAACTTATTTTTATAACGTTGCAGTTTGGAAAGAAAACAACCCGAGAGCCTCTCCTGATTCACTCAAGAAACACATGCGTTTCCCAACAATTCCCACGAGTCACCTCTCGTACTCCTTCTTCTTCTCTTTCCTCTTTATTTCCAGTAAGTTTAAATTTAAAACTTAAGTATAAATTAAGCATCAGGTAAGCCATGGTCACGCACTCGAATACCAACCGAAACAAGCGACCACAATACTCAAGCAACGACTTGAGATCGTTCACCAAAAACCCATTGACACCGATCCCCCATGCCGTACACATGACGGGCGACGCCACTTAGCTCCGGCGAACTCCAACACCATCGGCAAGTCACAAAACCTCCGAATACTCAAAATCCAAACTCAATTCGCCTACAAAAATTTCAAATTGAATTTTAGTCATTTGGTCGAACCTGACTCTCAACCAAAACGACATAGCCACCTCGTCACCATCACTCAGGTCACCGGGCACGCTCAGAATCCATCCACACCACGACAACACACCATTCGTCCATCCTCCAGTGCTTCGTGCAACTCGATCATGAATTGGAGACGTACACGCCTCGTTTCTGACATGCCCAAAAACTCGAACGAAAACCCTAATTCAGCCTCGTTTCTTTAATTTATGCAATGAAAAATATTCAACAATTTTCTCAAAATCTATGATGTTTATACGTGCTTCAATCCAAATTTCAACATTTGCAATTGATTTGATCACCAGAAAATGGGGAAAATGCAATTTTTGTTCAACTACAAACTGTGCGTACAATTCCAAACTAAAAATTTCCATTTCTGCTTTAAAAATCCTATTTTGCATTGAAGATTCAAGTTATTAACTTGAATTAATATTTTATAATGATTGAATTTATCAACATAGTTCTTGTTGCCTGTAAAACATGTTTTCCAGAGTATAGTTTACTAATATGTTTTTAAAACAGATTTGAAAATCCTGATTGAAGTTGAAGTATCTTGTTTAATTAAAGCTTAACAATGATTAGAAGAAAATAAATTCGAGTTTGAAAAAAAAAATATTCACCCTGTAATAATTAAACAGAGAAGTATATAGCAACACAAAATTATATTCAAGATCAAAACACATACAAACCAGATTATCAATAAATCTTGAACTGTTTTAAATTAAACTTGAAGCTTTCAAATTGATGTTTACTCACTTGGAAATTCTGTGAACAAAGAACACTACGATGTTTGAAAAAAACCGCAGTAGGAAACTGCCTTTGAATCTGTTTTAGTTCTTGTCTGTTTTTGTTTAAATTTGAGTGATGTTTTTAGTTTTGAAGAATGAAGATGTTTATCTCATATTCTCTAGTTTTTCTAAACTGTTCCTGAACGAACTAAATAAAAGATGCATACATATATAGAAGATAACAGGATGAAGGAAGGTGTTATCTGGTCAAGTTTTCTTCTTTTGGTTTTGATTGATCAGATTTTTGTGTCTGAAATGTAAAGATTTGTGAAATTTGAAATGACAAAATTTTCGCTTGAGATGATGGCAATTAATGCACTGGTTTCCCTATTTGTTTACATACTTATTATTATATTTTTGTTGTATATATAGATATTTTGTATGAAGACTTCTAGCTTGAATAATTTATATATACATGTTTGTGTCTGGTTTTACATTACCCTTTGTCTTATTTTATTTTATACTTTGTTCTTACAAATTTTAAACTAATGTTGCAAGCATACCTTAACTACTTAATTCTTGTATTCATTTTTATTTTTATTTTAACTATCAATATTTAAATTATATTCATAAGTTTTACTTACATTTATACTTAAATTTTATATTGATAGAATTTGATTTTATTTCAAACATTATCATCCATATATATATATATATATATATCCACCAAATGTTAACAAGGTAAAGTATTTTAATTCAATTATATAAGATAGATTTTATTTTAAATATTTTTAAGAGATTTTATTTTAAATTTCCAAATCAATTTCCTTTTAAAAATACAAATCTATATAAACAAATGGAAAATATTTCCAAAAGATTTATTCATTTTAAAATGATGAGTTTACATTTTATTTACTTGGATTAAATATTTATTAAAATATTATTGCTAAACTTTCGGGTCGTTACACTTCAAAAATAAGATTGATGCAAAATAAGATTGATCATAGAAGAATTACCCTGGTCATCTACTAGAGAAACATTCGGGAATAGCAAGAGATATCAACATCTAAACTGAGGATATAGAAATCTTCGTTGAATCAATGCCTGGTTGTAAAGTAGTTTCACACCTTTACAAATCATTCTAAGATTGGCGGGGCCACCGATTCATTATGCGATCTCCAGAATCAAGAAGAATGCGAACAGGAAGAAACAAGAATGGATTTCAGAATGAAGGGGGAGAGTTCAAAGGAAATTCGAAACAAATAGGAAGAAACTCAAGCTCGAACGATGGTGATTCTGTAATCAAATTTACTACATATGCTAAGTTTTCCCTAAAACCAGAGCCTTGATCGTACCATTCGCATCAAACACATGCCTGATTTGAATTGCTCCAAATATCAGATTGTTAATTTATATTTGACAAAACTCACCATATACAGTAAATAAAATAATCACAGAATCATAGACATAGAGTAATATGACAATAAGCAGCGGAAACAGATGAATAGTAATTCATGATGCTACTATATAAACAACAAAGTATGAAACAAAATACAATAGAAATCTTGATACATAGAAGTCTCAATCCATAGTCAAATAACAAGATCTGAATATATCACAAGGGTCAACCGAATAACTGAAAGCTGAATAGATAGTGGATCTCCAAGCGAACCTTCAAATGCCAAAGGTGAGTCTCAAATGCTATGCCACTCAGTCTGACCCGAGCATAAAGCAAAACACAAAACACTCGAGTCAGGATTAACATTCTTATGTCAATATTTCCAACTCAAGTGAAATATCAACTGAAATACAAGTAACTCAAAGGATGTTTGGGATAACCATCCTCTAAGGATCCGTGGAACTATCTACTATGTAGTAATATACGCTATTATAATAATGTCTGTAGTAAAGTAAACTATCAAAATAGCGTTAAGGCATTACCCATATCCACCTTAATACATTTTATAATGCCATAGTCTATACAATACTGTAAACTCCACCAAACTTGTGGGCTATCAGGGAGCACTCCATAAGTACGACACAAAAAGAAACTCTTAGTGGGCTCGATATCGCAGGTAACACAACACAACTAGACAATGCCAGGGTAGATATACCAATTACACTTCCAGACTGGTGGTAACGCATAGCCGTAGCTACCGCCCACCTCGTCGAACACTCCTAAAAATTCGAGGGTGCACCCAATCAATCACAAAGTAATAGAATGGTATCGAAGAAGTGTGTCCGATTGGAGGAACTACCTCACTTGGCTCATCAATTGCTCATGTTTTAGCCACCCTAAGCTAACTCACTGGAGTCGGGTCCACGTATATACCTTATATAGAACCGTCGCCAACCATCCTACTTCATTTTGGAATCTCCACCGCGTACACGGTGGTTAAAGTTGTTTTCAGTATTGGCATAGAGTATGAAAATAACCGATCCCGGTCACTTTAACAACCAAACGTTATTATAACAACATGGTGATTTTATTTCAAATAGTTTATACATCATATCAAAATATCATATCATTTCAAAACCATATCAATTCGAGATTATTACTCACTTTAAAATAATATACATTTCAAAAATCATAACATTTTCTGAATTTATAATTCTTTCGAAATTATAAACCTTTGAAACCATAACACTTTGGAAATCATAACACTTGAAAATCATAACACTTTGAAATCATAATACTTTAAAAATCATAACGCTTTCACTTAACAGTTTAAATATAGAAAATAGTATATATAATAAAATAGTTATATGTTAAAGTAGTATATATAATAAATAATTAGTATATTAATATAGTTATAAATTTAAAATAGTTTATATATTAAATTAATTAGTACATTAAAAATAGTTATAAATTAAAAATAATTTATATTAAAATAATTGATAAAGTAAAGTATTAATATAGTTTTTAATATATTTAAAATTACTTTGTATAATAAAAATAGTTATTTGGGCTAGAAGAAAGTATGAGACTTCAATGGGACATGGGGATACTCTACGATGGCCCTCTGGGGTATGCCTAACGAAGCTGCACCCCCGGAGGCAGGTCTGTAGGTGTTCCATCAAAAGAGTATGCCTTGACTGCTTTTGCATTCAAGGCCTAACGAAGTAGACCTTTGTAGGCAGTCAAAAGGTTGATGATGAAGTAGGATATTCGTATAACACCGTACTCTAGTTTGCAAGTAGGTTATGGTGGGCAGGACCCAATAAGGGGCACAACCAATTGGATGTTTAGATTGTTTGTAATAGGGCACAACCACTTAGCTCTTGAAAGTTCTTTCGATTAGTTAGGGGGCTGTGTGGGGCCATTTCCATGATGAGAAAAGAGACAGACTAAGTAGAATATTTGTATTGTAGGCCTAACGAAGCTAATCTTTGCAAATAAAAAATCCCTGACTGAGTTTTTTAAAAGGTAGACCTTGTTTGCGAAATTCAGGGAGTAGACGGAACGATTACGTGTAGTCCCCAAGGTATGTACTGGGTGGTACATTGTGGATGTCTGAGCACTAGTATAAGCTAGTGCGGATGCAGTTTCACGTTTTCATAGTAGACGACCGAAATATTGTAGGCCTCACGAAGCTGTCCTTTACAGATGTTGTTATAGTACGCTCTAGTAGCGAGACGATGGAGTCCTTTTCGAGGAGGATACAGAAGGTACTATGGATAGTACCTAGGACTAATGCAGTCTTTGGGCATGTAGCTACTTATATATTGTTTATTAGGTCTTAATCTACTAAGGAGTAGATGGGTACGATTCACGCACAAAGGTGAGAGTATTATAAACCCAATAAATATAATATAACAGAAAATGGAAATAGAATTGTATATCTAGAATTATCCTTATAAATGTATAATTTATCCATTCACCAGAACATTAGTTCTGACCCCCTCCTTATATCATCCCACAAGTTAGATGGATGGCAGATATTTTCCAACTTTGTGACACTTGTTTAGAAAGTGTTATACCTTGGTGAGTATTTACTTACTATTATATTTTAGTCAGTTCCTCTGTGAGATATTTATTTGAGCTCTGATATATTTATCTTTGCCCATTTGCAGGATACCAAGCACCCAACTCGAGATTCATTGGATTTGGGTTTTAGTATTTTTGCAAAAAATCCAAATCCACTGGAACTTGGGTTGTTGCATAGATGCTACCAGCAATTATGTATATGTACTACTGATGTGGTACATCTCCGACTATAGGACCTTTAGGGGGATATACATTTGTGTAAAGGTTCGGGGGAAAATATACCAAAGGTTTCACCTTGAATTTGAAGTATTAACTGGCTTAGTACCTTTAGGGAGGTCAAGGAGTCTACTTTGGAGATTAGGTTATTAAATGGCTGCTGGTTTTTCCTCATCCCTATTCAAGAAGTCTTAAATAACCTGCAATAATGATAATTAGAAAATGGGGTATACTTCATTTCTAAACAAGATGTATTAGGTAATTGGAGTGGATATTTTCCTTGGCTTATATTAGTTAAGTAAAAAATGGTTTTTTGGTTGTGGGGGTCAGTAGGCTATGTCGGTGCTGGTATTTAGGAGTAAGTCTGACATATAGGCTTTGAATATCGGTGGTCCCGAGCGGTCATTAGCAAAGATTGGGTGTCGCCCTGACGGATTTCACTTCTTACTAGTGCAGAATCCGTATGGGATACGTAAAAGCCCCAACGTTTAACTAATTGTTGTTTTTCAAAGGTGGGCTAGTTAACCTTTAGAAAAATCTTTGTGATGCATTAGTAATACAACCGACTAATTATTAAGTTGTATTTAGGGTTCTTCGGCCTCCTTAATTAGGCCAATTGACTATCGATTACGTAAAGGAAGGCCCGCTTCAAGGATGAGTTATTAAATGGTGATGGGTCTGCCTTCCTCTATTTAAGAAGTATTAATTGGTCAGGGTTTCCTTTGGGGTAGTACAATACTTATATACAAGCATATACATAGTTATACCTCGGAGGATATTGGATACATCGTATGTGCAAGTGGAATTATATGAATAATCCCATGAATAGTCTCCATAACACTTAAATAGAAATTAATCGTCATAAACTAATGTTATGGATAAAGGATGTAATTTACCAATCATTGGAACATTATTCTGACCCCCTCTTTAATACAACCCACAAGATAGATTAGAAGTACATGAAGCGGGTGCAAGATAGGAAAGGTAGGTGGAGGTGTCTTCTCATTTATACTCGGACTAGATATTAAAGGAATAATATTGATTTCAAGGTAGTAGCCTTAGTCGATATATATATTTTATTATACTCCACTATTCCACTGCGTGTTCGCTCTTTTATATACTTGTTTATTACAAGCAAGCAACACCCATGGTCCATGCCCTAATGGACTTGGATTTTCGATTTAATAGAAAATCAGTCCCATTAAGGTGCAATTTGTTACACATGCTTTTGCTTGGACCTCCCTGTGATCCATTTCCCTTCCGTAGCCTAGTCCTTAACCATCATCCCATTCAAAGAATTCGGAAATGCTGCTTCTACCAATCCATCGTACGTCGCTCCATACAGTATATAATTCAATGCTAATTCTATTAGAGGTGAACTAAAAACCTTTGCAAACTTTAATGCCATCTTTGTCGAAGTAATTACTAATTCGAGTCCAACTCCGGCCAATTCATTATACTAACTAACATACCCCCAACTGTCGTTTCTCCCTGCTTTAAATAAATAAAATTTTCCATCAGTAATGTCTTCTCGACACCAAAAAGGAACTTCATGTTGAATCTCGACTTTAACATCCTCCAAGTAATGGTATTGTCATCCATTTCAGCTATTAATGCTTCACGCCAACATGCTGCTTTACCCTTCAAATTCCAAGTAGCTAACTACCTCTTAGTCGCACCAAGTCCCAATAGGTTGAAAGACTTTTAACAATTATTAAGCCAAACCTGAATCACCGAGTATAGTTCCGCTTTAAGAAATTTCTTCCCGCTAAGGCTAGAGCTATTCTTACACAGCTTAGGAAAGACAATAATTAGTGGTTTTGGGACTAAAATCAATCCTTGATTAGCAGTGGTGGTTCAAGTTCTGTGGGTTGGTAGTAGCTTGGCTCATTGCCTGGACATAGCATCACGACCATAATTTCGGCAATATCCAGTACATCCACTTTGTTGCTAGTCCCTAGTCGGGTCTCTACCCACCAGCATTGCCTACATTGGTCCCTGTTTTAGTTTCAACTAAATTACTCATTTCGGCTATCTATAGAAAATGGGATTTTTTCGCAACTTCCCAATAGATAGTAAAAAGCTAGAACAGTAAATGGATGTGTACATATGTACTTCGATTCTAATATTATACAAACGTGCACACACCCCTAATAGAAAATACAAATATGCTCCCTTAGCACGTTACTAATTCCTATCCTAGTTCCTAACCTAAGCTCTGATATCAAACGTAACAACTACCACTTTCGACCCCAGGTCCGATCCCCATACCGATGCTAACATCCGAGAACCAAAAGGATGATTTGTTAGAGTAAGATAAAAAAATATAAAAAATCACCAATGGATATCGGATGTAATTCTAACTTACATTATATAGTCTCAGAGTCTCACAGTGGACGGAATTAAATATGATACATTAATATCACCATAACATATTTGAAATGTCAAATACATATGTCCGAATAAATACAGATACAATCCAAACCCCACATATAAAGTCAAATCCAGGTCCAACCCTATATACATCATAAATACAATACATAAATAAATCTTCATCTTCGATACCATCTTATCACTAGACTCCATCAACCTGGATATATTAAAAAATATAATAAAGTGGGTTAGACATATGTTGTTGAGTGAACTATACACTATTCAATTTGTACTACAAAAATAATACTATAACATGATATAAGTCTATCATCTGGCTATTATATGTTACATCACCCATTCCATATCTAACCATTATATACATCTAGTCATATCACATTACATCTATATGGACTCACTTCTCTGGACTCGCCTTGTGTGGTACAGGACCACCTATTGTCCGCCGCAACATCAATATCATATAGAACTCATGACTTGGATTAGCACATGCTCTACAGGTTCGCCTATTGTCCTTGTGCTACCTAATTGGATTCACGCTGTAGACTAGCCTCATGCCCTACAGGGTCGCTTACATCAACTCCTCCACATAGTCCACAGATGCACTACAATGGAGCAATGTCATGCCTGGATCATCCAAGCGTGTCACAGGACCACATTTGTATTTGTGAACGTACTTTGGACCGTCTACTTATGCCCCAGACTCGCACTCGTCCACGTTCATCATCACATTACAATTTTATATCACAACATATATACATATCCTCCTTAAATAACAACAAAATCATTCCATATATCCATTCATTTCATTGCACTGTCACTTACTTTTTCACATCTTAGATCACCTTTCAAATCACAAGAGAAAATAAAAGTTCAATCATATGTTATTTATTTATACGGGCCAGTTCAGGCCTCAGCCCGACATTTAATGTGCATCGGTGGACCGACGGTAATGGACTGGTGCACCGGTGTGCCTTTTTGCTGTAGGCTTCAAATTTCGATTATATGGTGTTTTTGCCATCGTTCTTGCCTTCAATCTCCATTGCTCTTAGATCATCGAGGAACGTGCCTATACTCTAACTTTAGGTTCCTAAGTGAAGATTTTTCATTTACTTTACAGCGTAAAACTTTTATATTTCCAGATTATTCAAAACCTAGTTTTTAAGTACCGATTTCATCCAAATCCATCCAAATCCATCCCAAGTCCCCATAATTTCGAATTTAAGTTGTTTATACATGACTAACTACATTACTATATCCTACAAATCATCTTGTAGCATCAAGATTTTAATTTTGAATTTAAGTTGTTTATACATGGCTAACTGCACTACTATATCCTACAAATCACCTTATAGCATCAAGATTGCATTATAGGAGCGGAAAGCATGGATCACTAACAAAAGTTAGACTTTCTTCCTGAAACTCCTTTGTCTAGTTTTTTAAGTCTTTGTGCTTCAGATCTTCATCTCCAAATTGCTTCTAGAATGTAGCCTAGTTTGCTAGCTTCATGACTTGTTTGGTTTTGTTCAAATCAATGGAGAATTGAGTAAGATAAATAGTTTTATCTTAGATTTTTTGAGAGGAAGAAGAAATAAAAAGAAAAGGAGTCAGTGTTAGTTTCTGAAATGAAGTATTTGATTTCGATTTTAAGTCAAAGGAGGGAAAAAGATAACTCTTCCCCTAATTCAAAATTAAAATTCAATCCACTTGGCGCCCACTCGACTGGATAAGTTTTCAACCATATCTCCTCTATACAGACTACAAATAAGGCAAACAAAAACACTACACAACTCACAAAAAAGAGATGAATACAAAGGCGCTAATTTGATCGTCAAATTCTAATGTCTTAAAAATAACCATTTTTTCCCTCCTTATATTCTCTTTATTTAATTATTTCATTAATTCCAATTATTTTCGTATCATCACATTATTAATATTTATTAAAATATTCCTCAAAATTTCAGGGTATTATGATATCCATTTAGGTTATATAGCATAACAGATGAAGCTGTTAACCTTTAGCTTATCCATCTCCTCTTTCAACGTAACCGATCGCTTCGGACCCAGGATGCACCTCTTTTGCTTCATAGGAGAGTATATGCCATCTTCGACTACATTCCACATATATCGAAATGCGTCCACATAAACACATCCAAGTTTTCCTGGAGAAACCTTGCCAACTCCTTCTTTATCTTCACGCTAAACTGAGATTCGACCTTTAGACCGATTGGGGTCATTCTATTTGATAGGGATGTTAATCATCAGCTCGGCTGGGGCCACCCTCACATTCTCTAGCTTTCCTCAAATCCTTAGATTTGTTAAATTACTATGCCATTCGAGCTAGCACTACTACAAAACAGGCCATTTGCATCGGTTGTTTACCCCCCTTTTGCATCAGTTCAACAACCGATGCATATGCAACCGATGCAACAGGCTTAACACTTTTGCATCAGTTCTGAAACCGATGCAAAAAGGTCCTTTTTGCATCGGTTGTTACTAACAACTGATGAAAGATATCATGGTTGGTTGCTTGGACATAACCCCCATGTTGCATCGGTTGTAATGAAAACCGATGCAACAAAGGAACTTGTTGCATAGGTTGTTGTTGAAAACCGATGCAAACTAATCCCTTTATTGCATCGGTTTTTTATAACAACCGATGCAAACTAATCCCTCTATTGCATCAGCTATTTATACCTGATGCAAAGAAGCCACTCTCAGAAATCATTATTATAGAATATATATATATATATATATATATATATTATTGATTATAACAAATAATTATTGCATGCCATATTACAATCATTCAATAGATTTCATTATAAAACATATCCAAACAACCAAACTGATCAATAACAGAAGTTGAATTTGCTTTACAACCGGTCTAAAACATGTATTTAACAGCATAACCATACCACAACCAAAATATAGTTTAAGACAAAAAATATTTAACAGCATAACCATACCACAACCAAAATATAGTTTAAGACAAAAAATATTTAACAGCATAACCATACTACTACCATCACTTCTATTATTCCTTCACAGCACCACATTTGCCAAAACTCCACTGTTCCAATCGACTGAACTGTGCATCTACATATTATGGTGATATATACTATCAAAGAAAATTCGATACTAATCTAATGAACTTTCAAGATACATGATCAAACAATATAACAAAATGAAATGAGTTAACCATCACTCACCTAATAAAGCCTTGCCGAGTTCATTCAGCCCTGGAATAGCCCTCAAAAGTAGCGTGTTCTGTACAATGAAGCATGATGAAAATGAAAAATCAATGCATATGCCAAATTAATTGAAAAAAATTCAGAAAAAAAAGTAAAGAATTTAAGTACCTGTTTGTCAAGAGGGTGCCTAAAGTCATCAGCATCAATATTGTATAGCTCGCTAAAGCAAGTCATTCGAACTGGCTTCAACAGAAAATCATCAGCGCCTTCTTCCAAGCATCTAACATTTCAAAAATTAAGCTAGACTGCAATACTACTCAAATAATTGTACAACTTATATCATCTATATTTATCACGTTGTTACCTGTTGATATTAACAGAAATATTCTCGGACGACATAATCACGACAGGAATTTCCTTGAGCCGCAAAGAACCCTGCTTAACAAAGAATATGAGTTAAACTATGTTAAACTATATCCATTATTATAATCATAAAAATAATTGAAAAAAAGTAAAAATAAAAATATACCTTGATCTCCTTTAGCAATTCATAACCGGTCATTTCAGGCATGGAATAGTCAGTGATTATCATATTCACATTTGGTTCCTGCATCATCACACACTTGTAAACAATAAACCGAAATTAAATAGTTATCCAGAAGTTTAAAATAACTGAAAAAGGAACTGCAAACCATGTTCAGCATTTCCAGTGCTCGTCTCCCGCTGTCGACTGTAGTCACTGCAATCCCCGAACGGAATGAGATGATATTTGCAAAATCAACCCTCAAAATATACACTGAATCTTTTTGTTTAGATAAACTAAACAGTATAATAATATTTCGATATGCATCATACCTAAAAGAAGTCTCCATTGTAATATTAGTTTTAGATTATCTTATCGATTGCTTGCTATTTGAGTTTTACCATTTTCCTATGATACATACTACTACGCTCTAACTTGCATAATCTTCTTGAAACTCCTATCCTTTCAAATTTTCACATTGGCAATTCATTCTATAATCGCAAGCAATATTTTTTCACAAGGTTTTGCTAATATGTACATGGATCGTTGTTTCGATTGTCATTTTAATTGCCTGTTAATATAAAATATTGTTATAAGAAAATACAAAATGCTGGTGATTTCCTGCTTTATCGACTTCATACACCTAATTTAAGTACACAGATACCAAATTCAATGCAATAAAATCTTACTCTCTTATTATGTTTTTTACAGCAACTCTCTACTAGTTTGGGTTAGTTACTATATGGTCATTTAAACTCACTTTTTTCGTCTGACGTTGTTCTCCCTTACGGTTAGACGCGCAATAACTTTTATCTCTAAGATCACAAATTCAAATCATGCATACGCTTGTATTATGTTATTCAATCTTACTTAACATTTTGTAGTACAAATATCCAACCAAAAAACTAAGTACATCAATTTGCATTTAATTAGCAACTACAAACATCAAGGGCTAGTTGAATGTTGTTTTTGTTTGTTTTGTGAATGTTGTGTTTGGTTTCAACTGGAATTACTTTGAAAAATTCTTTGTCAAGCTACTTCATCAGCTAGTTGAATGACATGAAGGTGTTACTGTGAATCAGTTGTGTTGTTCAAACATGTGAGAAAGTAAACATAGCATGAATGTTTGGTTTCAGCTAGTTGAATGGTATTAGGTATTGCTGTAAATCAGTTGCGTTTCCCAAATAAGCGAGGAAGAAAACGTGGAAAATTAATGACATGAAGGTATTACTGTGAATGACATGAAGTTGGTTGGTCCTTGAAGCTTAATTAAATAAATTTGTCCTGTGTACAAATATTTACTATGTTAAAAAAGGAAAATACAGAACTATGTATATATATAAGGTGAATTTCATTAGAGATAGAATACATTTCTTCAGTGTTTTCATGTTAATTCTAATGCAAAACAATTCATATGATTTGGTTAGTTTCATAAGATTCGGCGAACCAATCATGTACTAAGGTTAATGAGATTTAGTAAAAGACGTGAATCGAGCACCTGAAACCTCTTCTGCAGAATGCCTAATTGCAGGAAAATCAATGTAGGCACCAAGATCGGCTGACCCGGGATTATCCAGTATATTTACAAATTTATGCTTCCGAATAGCCTGCACAACCATATGCTTTGATGTTGGTCACATGTATTTATCTAAGACATTCACTCAAATTTATTAACTGATAACATAATGATTGTAAATATGCCAACAATTCCTACTATTCAAAAATCTACACAATCTGCACACTTTTAACAGGTCATATTTTGAACCAACATCGAGTCGTGTAAAATGCAAAATGTTTACACACTAGTGTTATGTTCATCCTGATATATATCAGATAAGTGTAATAATGTAAAAATCCTGTATCAAAAATTAATTCGGCCACTATAACTTTTATATGACCAGGTATAACCATGATAACATAAGAACCTACAAGGATATAATGAGCACACAAACCTGTAGACTATCTGAGATGATCTCATTTTTTACATAGTCGATTATTAGGGCACCTCCACCATCTGAACTGATTCTTTTTGCAATTTGATTTGTCAAATACATTTCTTTTGGGCATGCTTTCATATGTTCAAGCTTTGCTATTTCTTCCTTACTAGCCCATCTGCATATTTTCATCAAATACAATAATGTTGCTGGAGTGGACTATGGGGATAACACAAAGAGAAACCTATTATATGGTTTGTTTCTTTAATATTAATATTAATTAAAAAAACAAACAAAAAAACCAGCATTGGATGTATTAAGAACACTCACGATGAATCATCTGAAACATCAATCATCTTTTCACACCAACCACGCGGTGTTTTCTGCAATTAAATAGTGGAACATCTTCATTATTTGAAAACCATAACATTCAAAGCGTAGTATGTGACCGAGATGCATTGACTCTTCTGTATACAGAACAATAAATCAGGAGTGCAGTGACATATACCATAATTTTTGGCACATATATGAACTTACTTTATACAGTAGGTTACAATCTTGGAAATTTTATCAAAATGGGGCACCTTTAAAAACTGGTTTCAATTCAAGACTAATTTGAAAGCTATGCAGTGCAGGGGCTTAATTTCTTTTATAGCAACTATTTGGAGTGGTGGACAGAGCATATGCAGTGCAGGGGCTTAATTTCTTTTATTATTTCCACTGCTGAATCATTAAAAGTATTACAACCTTTATTTTTTTCTCTATTTATTATTATTATTTATCACCCTTTTATAGTAACTACACAAACGTATAAAATACTCATATATATATATATATATATATATTGAATACTTCATTATTACATTAATGTAATGGATCATTTTACTAATACATTATATATCTAGTTGTCAAAGGCCTAATTGATGACCATGCTTGTTTTGTGGTAAATGGGGATAAACATCATATCTGATACAGGCTCAATGTTGAACGATTTTTATTTTTAATAATGCATGTGCATGTGTATAATTTAACAGTACTAACCATGGCCATAAAATTTGAATAGGAAGGAAAATTGTGTCTAATAAGATCTTCAACTTTGATAGCGGTAGGAGAAATGTGTACAACTAACAGATCATATATAAAGTGATTCTTATAATAGCTTTAGATGCAAAAAAGTTTACAAGGCTTCTACTAGATTACAAACCTTTCCCTCCAAAGCTTCAACTGCACTGAGTGCCTTGACAGATAATGCACCACGCAAGCCCTTCGCCTTTGTAATGCAAAAATGGATTAATTGAGAGAGGAAAACAAATATACTTATGTGAACATTTATGGTGATAACAATACACAGAGAGATAGAGAGAACAAATTTTCCATACTAAAGATATCCTATTAGCATAATTTAGTGATTCTGTGTCCAGGCTTTCGCTCTCACTAACTTCATCCCCACTGTTCAGTTTATTATCCTCTACCTAGGAAGAAAGAATTATTAAGAAACACATATCCTTTGATTTAGCTAGAAAAGGTAAAGACAATAGGTCTGCAGAGCTGCACATAAGCAAATTCAAAAGTTGATACGATAAGTGGGCATTTTTCTGATTACGTGCAGATTCTTTGCAAGTAATCATTATTCACCAAAAGGAACATAACAAAGTGAATGCACCATCAAATTTTCATGTTTGTTCCATTCATGCGAAAGTATAAGTTTGAAACAACGCCAATCAATATAAAAAATAATTTATCTTTACCAAAGCCAAAAGTTACTTGTCGAAAATTGGAGTAGCCATGGTCTTGAGCAGATGCCTGTGTAAAAGAGCCTGTACAAATAAAACAGATTCATGTACCAAAATTGGCGCAAATGTTGACAATTCTTAAGCAAAAGAAAGGGATAATTTACTTACGAATGTTGAACAATCATCTTCAAATAGAATGAGATATTTTTCATAAAGCTACAACTCCAAGAGAGCCTGAAAAGTGTAAACAGTACTGAAATTAGTCTTAGTGCGGAAAACACAGACATCACAAATGATGATTTGGAAGCATTGTGGAGAAAACAAAAAATGATAGAATGATGTTAGTGAGAGCACACGAAATGGCATTAGGGACAATCTAGAATGAACTGTTCCTATTTGACTCTAAATAAATAAAATAAAATATTTCATATTTGATAATGCTGACCTTGTTGCTTGGTATCATTTCCAAATTGGAGTTGTTGGTTCGACAATCCAAAGTTACTAGAAGAATTCTTTAGGAGAGTCAACTCTTCCATTTCAGTTCCTGTATTAAGAAAATGTTTAAACCGCATGATTAATGCATAACAACAATTTATATAACTGTTACCAACTACAAATGAGTATATGCAAAACATGCTACATTATTCTTTGGTTTTGTTATTAAGACAACAATAATAAACGAATTTGTCAATAACTGCTCCATTGCACAACTTGTACGTTGAGCATTAGTTCGGTGATTGGCTTAACAAATCTTTTGTTTACTTCAAAATCATTTTCTTTGACATATTCAATTTCAAGTGATATAAGCATTGTACATTTAATACTATAATCTTGATAGGAATCGATATACTATGTTTTAGTTGTATATTAAACTTAACTACATGGTGTTCATATATTTGCTCAGATTTAAATTACATTTACTCTAATTTCGGATGGCTGTGTTTGAAAAAAAATAAAAATTATATTTATTTTTATCCAGCACCCCAAAGTTAAGCAGATTTTTGAATGTTATATTCTAATAAACTAGAATATGCAATAACAAACTTATACCGTGGCACAAAAAATCACCTAAAAATAATTTCATAGCTCAAAGGAAGCAATCGCATTAAGACATATTGGTAACAAGGAAAACAACAAAAAGATGACTTACTCTAAAAATCAATCGAAACTAATTTTCATGTATCATGTATCAAAAATTGAATAATTATACTGAAAACATAAGTTTTTGAGGGTTTTTAAGATGTTTTCATCAGTACCTGAACAATGAGACTTATTGGAAACTTTCACAGCTTTTATTGCCTGAATTGGGTTAATCATCCTGAAACTCACTGCTGTTTCAAGATTTCCATCAATGTCTTTAGATTTCCATTGTTGTTTCAAGTTTTCCATCGATTTGCAATAGTAGTGCCTGCACTTGAGTTAAATAGCTCATTTTAGATGTATATAGCAAATGTTAGTTTTATACACACTAAAAAATGCAACAGATAAGTATGTCATGAATTGAAATTTTGTTGTAAATTAAATCTGCTTGAACTTGATTGTGCATGCTATCAGGCTGCATGGGAAGTGGCCTTTTCCACTGAGGTGGCATCTACCGACTAAGACGAATGGCCAATTGACTCAGTTTCACTAAGGCTACCAGGATACCGGGAAATATGGACTAAGGTATGGACTCGGTTTCACTAAGGCTATCAGTTCACTGATGCATTCAATTTAAGACTCAACCTCATAATAGGTCGCTTTAATGGAACATAAGTAACGTAATGTTGGAACAATGGGATGGGTCTCTTTTGGTATGCATCACTATTTGATTAAGTTACATGATGAAAGGTAGTACACTATTTATAAACAATGTATCTAGCTAAAACGGTTATTTTCGAGAAACATTTTTTATGTCCAATAAAAAGATATATTAATACGAAAAGTAGGTTAAATAAAATGAGTAAGTAAACAAATGTTGTATAAATGTTAAATAAAATCCAATAAGTTCACATCACTTTTTAATGAAGAATCACGTAAACAAATGTTGTATAAATGTGCCATATATAAACTTGAATGCCAGATTTTTATTATTTAGTATTAATATGAGATTATAGAGAACTAAACCTTAAGTGGGCATGACAATATTTAAATTAATTAACTAACCTCTGCATTGAGTACCGCAATTAATTATATATAATAAAATAAAATAGCAGTTATGATGCCCGAGAACCATAATTTGTTATATTAGATATACAATCCTTAATGCTACGATATATTGTGATGAAACAAACGTAGCAAGAAGCTTAAAATATATAACGGTATGATTTTTTTACACAGTCACCGGTTTAGTGCATGTTAATCTTAGTATATATAGTTAAAGTCAGAATACTTGCTATAGTTATGAACATCTACCTTTGTATATTGAATCATGGTAGGTTTTAACTTGACAATTTTGGGCCACTCGCATTTGAAACCGCTTGCAGCTCTTCTCTAGATACCCAGTTAGTTTCATTCAATTATATAGCTAGCCTATAGTAATTTTAACATTCATATAACGTAACAGGGTGCTATGTACCACCCATACTCTACTTATATACCATGCAAAACTTAAATAAAATCTCAACCCACTCACTTAGTTTCCCAAGTAAAATGCACAAAACTACTTTCTAAAAGGGAAAAAGAAGAGTACTAATTTCAAGTGGTTAAAAAGCCGTGTTAGGTATAGATTGTGATGTAGAAACATCTTAAATTTATCCTTGCCGATTTCAGATGTAAACTGTTTTATACCTATTTCACTCGAAGTATAATCAACATCTTATTACAAAATTTAGTTTCTACGTAAATGACAACTCCAACCAAATACAGTATTCTTTTCAACTTCAAATAAGTGATTGTTATGTATAACTTTCTTGATATATATTATACTATAATTTCTAGATGCATGTGTATTTGATAGAGTATTCTTATTAACTGATAATGATAGCAAAAATTAATTGAAAGAAAATTATTTTTTTAATAAACCACTTATCCCCAAACCTATAATCTATTCATCAGCATTGAGTGTTCTAGAAACCACTAATTACATATAGCAATATATGATAAGCTTTCAATCGCATGGAAGGTTGAAAAATTATACGAAATTTGGACATGAAAATCAATCATTTAACATCAACTCACATTAACTATCCACCTACTTTCATTGCCTTGTACCCACTTTGCCTTCAATACAACTCCATTTGCCCCACTGCCTTGCCTCTGCAATACAACACTCCCACGAACACTACTGCCACCATTCACATTTACCGAGCACTTCTAGACCTGCCACCTCCTCTCCTTTACCCAGTACCAATAATACCCATCAACCTCCAATACACGTGAACCACCCTGAACCTCCACCACAAACTCGCTAATCTTAGAAATTCGCGCTTCAATCTAAACCGCAACTCCAAATCACTTCAATCGCCTCCTTCAAACATCCACTGCCTAGCGTTCATCGACCAAATCCCCTCAACCAACTCAGCAACATCCACCACCGAGATTTCCTACTGCCATCAATCGCGACCGAAATTTCCCCCCTTTTGAAAATCGAATCGCCTGCTAAAGTCGGGAAATTGAGTCGAATTTTGGCTGCGGATTGATTGTTAATTTGAGATTGTAAGACGTACAAATTGATTATTGAGGACTATTGTGTTTAGTATAAGACAATTGTAGATTGAAGTAGTTTTTTTATTAGAAATAAAATGGAACGTAGTCAAACCGAATGACTAAAATACCCTCTGTATTTGTCCAAACTAAACTTTGGAGCCAATTTTTCATTATTTTCCACCTAAATTTCATATTGCCATCAACATGTAGTTGCATCGGTTGACTTTAAAACCGATGCGACTAAAACTATTTGCATCGGTTGTTGGTGAGAACTAATGCAAATTTGATTTTTTTTGTTACCTATTGCTTTCCACGTACCAATTGCATCGGTTATTAAGATGGAACTGATGCAAATAGTTCTATTTGCATCAGTTTTTACTTCAACCGATGCAAATGAGGCGAAGCAATATGCACTTTTTGTACTAGTGTAGGCTTTGGTGATGGTTGCTATACATAAACCGAATTAATGTAGGGAATCCTCTCTGCACATTTCCTTTCTTCCATCACTTCGCGTCTCTTAGCTTAGCAACATAAAATTCATGTCCTGTGTTCTGATCTCCTTGAATGGCTCCTACCCTGTTCTCAATTAGGAACTTCACCATCAAGTGCTATAGGGCTAGAATAACTCTGAAACTGGCAATGGCTAGTCTGTCCGAGAAAGTGTTATAAGTAGAGTATGTATCTTCACAACGAAGGTGTGCATCCACATCCTTTTGTGATTACCTTCTCCAAGCTCCATCACTAAGTCAACACTTCCAACGGGCCCTTTAATCTCTTCAGTAAATCATTGGATGTGTGATTTACATGTCTTCGGATTGTATAACATCCATCCTCGTTTGGTCATAAGTATTCTTGAACAAAATATTGACTGAGCTCCCACAATCAATGAGAACTCATTTCACAGCCATCGGCCTGATCATGGATGTAATCACGAAGAGGTCAAGCGTCAGTGCCACTAACCCATCTGCATTATGATTTCTGAACAATATCATTAGTCATCAACTTCATTTGTTTTTTAGGAGCTCCATCTTCTATAGCAAAGAAACTCTCTTTAATAACATGCTTTAATGAACTGCCATATCTCTCCTACTAATTCCAACTTCTCTCAGTCGAATGAGGCCCCCCAATAATCGTATTAATCATAAGTCTTCTTTTTGGCTGCTTAGATTCCTCTACACTAGACCTATCCTAACCCTATTGAGCCATTTACTTTTGAAATTAATTGTTCACTTGCCTGCCATCTTGTGGGTCCTTCACATACTCTTAAAGTTTCTCCTTTCTGATCAGATCTTTGTTTATGTCCTACAAATGTATACACTCATTTGTGTTAGGCCCATGGATTTCGTAGAAGTGGCAATAATTTCTAGATGTCTTCTCTCTTGCAGTCAGGTCCCTTCAAGCCAGTTTTTTGCAATTTTTAGTGTCTTGAGTGGTAAGGTAAATATTCTCCATGGTTTCTTTCAGTTGGGTATAATCTCTATGCTTTGGATACCCAAGATGCTTCTTGAAATCTGGCTTTCTATCTCAAGTGCCTTGGTTTCCTCTTTACTAATTATTACTCTTGTTCCCAATATTTATCACAATGTTATCGATGCTCCTACCGGTTTGCTTTACAATACGTTACTCTACACAACTTCATCAAATTGTTTTCCACCAGCTTTTCCAAGGCCATATCTGCCTCTTCGAAGCATATATATTAGGATGTTTTTTGATAAAATTCTTCCATGGTTGATGGCAATTTCATCTTCATCGACTTAGCAAAATCAGTATCTGGATGAATTCCTCTAGTCAATGTCATCAGCATAATATCTTCCCTAGCATTGCTCACTTTAATCATAGCAGTGTTATATTTACTTAAATTGTCCGTCAAAGACCCTCTGGACTGTGAAAAATATTTAATAAGGATATCATTCTTTTGGATGAGCGGCATGAAGTTGGAACTGCTCTAAATATATCCTAGCTAGTTAACGAAACAAAGATATTGATCTTAACACGAGCTGGGTGAACAACATCTTAGTCGCTCCCTTAAGAAATATAGGGAAACATCTACATTTTACAGCATTAGTTGCTTTGGCACCATCCATGTGCCACTTTTTCTACACTTCAAAAGATGCTATCTCGGATCATTGATTCCATTATACAACGACATTGTAGGCATCAAAAATCACCTATGATAATCCTTTTGCAAAACGTTTCAATGAATGAGTGCCTACTAGGCAAAGAACCCCAATCATTATTTGTCATATGTTGGTTCTCATTCACCACCCTCATTATCATATCAGCAATATACTTCAGATCAGTCGCATCGACTGGATAGCAACTTTCAAGGTTAGCCACGAGTGCTTGGCTCCGCAAATGCTCTTGATGAGTTCCATGATGAATGAGTTCCTTGTTTTGGCAGAATTGTTCATTTTTTCATTTTTTGTCTATGATATCTTTGTGATGGTTCAGTAGCGTCTATTTCAATGCCACCACTCTGACTATCAGCTACTAACTCAACATCAACTACACCCTAAAATTTACTATCTTGATTACTAATTATCACTCGTGGTCAGACTTTATAACGACCCTAATTTTGAGTAACATTATTAAGGATATTTAATTATCTAAATTAAGTAAAATAATGTAATGGTTAGGGGATGAAATTTTTGATTAATAGAAGGGTAGCCATTCCATGATAACAAATGAAGTAAAGTGAAATAAGATGAAGATAAGAAAGGGTAATAGGATAAGGATAAAGTAGGAATAAGACTTAACTTTATGCCCTAAACTCTTAAGCCATATTTATCCTATACGTTCATTTGCGTAAATTAGACATAAGAGGATAGTCACCATTAAGGAAGAACAAGAAGAAAATATGAGGAAGAAGCTTAAGAAATTAAATCCAAGATCAAATCTCAACTTCTTAATCACAAAGCTAAGGAGAAAATAACTACATCTCATGTTTACAATTGTTTTCGTTTTTAGGTTGAATCCGAATTATTTTGCAAATGTTTTGCCATGTTTTTTATTGTTAAAATGGATATATATGCTTGTTGATGATTTATGCTATTTCATATAGATTTTATGATGAGTTTTAATATGAAAACCCTATCAAATGACATCTAAATGCCTTATGATTTTAGTATAAGATCAGAAATGATATTTTAGAGACAAGTTTCAATTTTCATAATTTTTTGAACAAATATGGATTTATTATTAATTTTCCAGAGATTAAATTAGTTATTTTCATAATGATTCTATAAAATTATTTAAGGTATGAGACTTAAATATTTTATATATTTATAAAAAGGAGAAGGGGTATTTTATAAATAATTTAGTTTGTTTATTTCTAAAATTTTGGCAGTACTTTTAGAAAATAAATTAGCAACCAATCATATTTTGACAAACATGGCAGCTTAGTTACAAAGTAATCACCTGTTAAGTCAAAAATTAGTTTTTACATGTTTCGCCACTTTTGGCACCTAATCTTCGACACCTTACTTTGGCCTCCATCTTCATCGAAACCAATGCACATGGTATCAAAGACTTAGTACGTTGTGAATTGGACATTGACGAAAGGTACTGGGTCAAAACAAAAGGTTCTAATGGGGTCGAAGCCTTACTTTGTTTTTAAATGAAATGCGTCTACTTTGCTTTCGAAAGGAATGCTTTCGACTCGGCTAGCCTTTGATAGAGTCAAATTATTTTAAAAGAATGGTTTCGAAAGAGGTTGAACCTTTTTTTTAAGTAAATGCTTTTAGAGGGGTCGAAACCACTTGCTGTCGCTTCCTACCTTTCGAAGCAAATGGTTTCGAAAGGGTTAATTTATTTTTAAAACTTAACCACCTCTCCAATGCTTTCAAAGGGTTGGTTTCGACACCATCGCTTCTTTAGTTAAGGAATAGCATTTGAAAGAGTGCTTTCGACTTAGTTGTTTTACAGCTCTTTGTTTTATTGAAAGTTGAACCCAAAAGGTTTTGAAAGGAAAGGTTTTAAATGGTTTCGAAAGGTTATTCCACATGTTTTACTTAAACCCTAAATGCTTTCAAAAGGTTTGATTTATTAAAGGATACAATGCTTTCGAAAGGGTTAAGATAAAGGTTTTAAAGGGGGTGGTTCCCCAATGTTCTCGAAAATTTTTTAAAGGAAGGTTTCCAATGGTTTCGAAAGGTAGGTTTAAAGTGTTTTGAAAAGAGGATGTCTAAGGTTCTAAAAGGCTTTCGAAAGGAATGTTTTCAATGATTTCGAATGGTATGACTTTAAAAGATATGTTTTGGCCTTCTGCCTTGGTTATAAATTAAAGTAGTTTACTTGATTTTGAAAGGGATGCTTTGAATGGTTTCGAAAGGGGTACTTTTAAAGGTTTTGAATGTTTACATCAACAATGTTTTGTGCAAAGTATATGTAACATGGCAATGTGATTCAAGTAAAGCATAAAATATATTTTCCTTCTTTAAGCACGATTTAATGGTTTAAATCAATTTGAGACAAAATATTTTCAAGGAAAATTTCTTGGCAAGATGACCCTAAGTAAAATGACTCAAATAATATAATACCAGATGGGACTGGTATGGGGTCGCGCTCTACTCTTTAGCAAGTAGTCCCTAGCTAATATAAATCCAAAATTCCAGTGGTAGGGCTTTGTTAGGGTAAGACTAAAATGTTATTACACATGGAAAGGAATCTATAGGGGAGAGATGAATTATAGATGAGCCCGTAAAACCATTAGGATCAGTTGACCCTCGAAGAACTAAGTTAGGGACAAACTACCCAGAAGAGGAATATCTAATAAAAGTTAGATTATTTATTTAATTTGTGTGGCGACCCGACTTTCCACTCCTGGAAAATCGCATCATCTTTAAGAAAGAAAGGGATAGGAAAGAGAAAAGAAAGAAGAGAAAGAAGAAACAACACCAGAATCTCAACAGCGGAACGAATAAATTATATTAATAACATAAGTATTACATAGTATACATCAAATATCAGAGTTACACAGACTATACAACACATACTAGACAGTTATAACACCTGTCTAGTTATTACAACCCAATCACAATACAGAAACACTCAGAGATACCAACACAGTGGAAAACTATATAACTATACGCAGAAGCCTCCTGCTCCATTTGCTCCTCCACAATTCGTCAAAGCTATCCTGAATCCTAACCAGAATTCCCTTGGCTACTCGTAAAAATTTGAGTACCCAAGAGTTATAGAAAAACAGAACTAACTCCGGGTCAGACATGGGTCTGGTGTGAGTAACAGGTTAAAGTTGCTTAACTTTGAAAAACCTTTGAAAAGAAAAGGTATCACGTAAGACTTCCCACACATAAACATGGAAAAGTTTTTACCTTACGCTAACCAAAACATTTGATAGGAAATCCGATGATATTATAATAGTGTCTAGGGTTTTCAAGTAAAATACAGAAATAGCTGAAATGCTTACATCTCATATTCCAACATAGTTGGGCACAACTAATACGTACGGCACTTATTGGATTTTGGATTCCATCAATGGCTGGGCTACTGGGGTACCGCCCGTCACAGTACGTGGCCTAGATCATCGTACCGAGGATTACTCCCTTCATCCCTTGCAACACAAAGCCAGACCCGTTCCTTACTGAACAGTTCCAAACAAGACAACCCCGCAGTTGTGATCAGCAACCGCACCACTAAGCCGAAAATATAAAGGGACCTCTAGACAGGGATAAATCTTGCTCTCAAGTGGGTGCTACCCACAAAGCTTTGCTGCACCTCCCCTGTTTTAGCCATTCCCGGTTGATGAGGCTTGAGGCTACGATTACCTTTATAGGACATATCACTTAGAATGCTCATCGTCCACCTGACGATGTTCTGAAAGCATTCAATCCATACAAGTTCGTTCCAGGTTCGAACGAAACCGAAGGCATTATCTCGTTACACTCGTATTGGAATCACCCTCAGAGTTAACAACAATAACCCTTGCACTCTGATTCACCATCTTGAATCTATAAGTACTATTCCGTCAAACTCATTACGGAATCACCCACAGAGTTATACTGACGTATAGCCCTTACACCTCGAGTCTTCACTCGCTCCACTTGGGTTAACGACCTAATGTTATTTGGAATCGATGTGGTTTCGATATCCAAATATGGAAACCCGATTCCGGTCTCATCGAAATCCAAAGCGTGTCTTTTAAGGTCCAAGTTGTTTTAAGTTTTGAAACAATTTAATTCAATATCTAAATATATACAGATAGATAATTCACAACACAATAGATAATCAACATTATCTTCAATGGATAATTCATATCATAATCAGATAATCTATACTATCATCCAATAGCAACCAATGCATCCATATCACATACACTACTCATCTCATAGCTGAGATTACAACCCATGCATGGCAATCAATACCATTCATCAAACATAAGCAATTATCTAATGATCACACCATTTATAATTAATTTAAAATGAATTAAATTAATTATCTAAACTCTAATTAATTTAAAGTGAATTAAATTAATTACTTCATCATTAGAATCCTGCTTAACTTAATCATCAATTAAATAATCATCATCTCAATATCCATTTCACTTAATCTTTATTGATTAACTATCTCTAATTACAATAAGTAATTAGCCTTTAATTTTAATCATACCTTAATTAATCAATTCCAAATTACATCGTTAATTAATTAATAAATGATTTCTAATTATATTTAATCAATCTCTAAATATAAATTAATTACATAAGTAATTAATCTAAAATTAATCCACATATAAATATTAATCACCCATGATTAATAACCATTCAGTAATTAACTACTTTAATTACTCATCCCATAATTAATTATTCTTAATTAATTATCTAAATTAATCTCCTTGATTAATTCCAAAGTAATTTAAATCCAATTACTTCTATATCAAATATCTTTAATTACATCCTGTAATTATTATTACTTCCTTAAGTAATTACAAATTCATACATTACATAAAGTAATTATCAACAATTCCCAAATGTTTAAATTAATTTAACTTAATTAATCTAAACTAATCACCTTAATCAAATTAATTACACTAAGTAATTAATTCATTGATTACTTCATTAAGTAATTAAACAATTGATTATTATTAATTAATTAATCTAATTAATTATTAAAATTAATCACATTAATTAATTGTTAAATAATCTTAAGTTAATGACCTTCATTAACATCACTTAATTACATAATTAAGAATTTAACTTAAAATTAATCATTATTAATTATCAATTAATTAATCTCTAATTATTAATTAATTAATTGTTAATTGAAATCTTAATTATCTCTAATTATTTGATTAAATAAATCTTAATCATTAATTAAAATTTAATTAATCATCCTTAATTATAGATTAATTAACCCTAATTAATTAATCTCAAATCTTAATTAACTTAAAAATTATTAATTACTTAATTAAATATCCACATTATTAATTAATTAAATAATTAATATTCCGTTTAAATTAACTTAAATAATTTTAAATGAAATCAATTTCTTGAATTCTAAATTAAGGAACATTCTTCTTTATACAAAAGTATTTTAAACACTTTATTTCCAAAACAAAAATTCAATTTAAAATTTCTTTTTAAATTTCAAACCGAAACAAGATTCAAATTTTCATTCTAAATTAAACCTTAAAAATTTAAAACTTTATTTACACTTCCATCTTCATTTTAAATGTAAGTCATTATTTTAAAGCAATTTAAATTTAAACCTCTATTTAAAAAAATTGAAGTTTAAATTTAAATTCCTGGTTTAAATTCAAACTCTGGTTCCATATTTCTGTTTTCCAGATTTAAACTTGATATAAAATTTCAGTTGCATTTTTAAAATCTGCCTTTAAATTTAAAATAGAAAAATAGTTTTCTGTTAAAACATCTTAAATTTTGGAATTCAAACTGTTTCAAAAATCCAAGATTTAAATTATTGAATTCATATTAGGAATTTCAGGTTTAAATATTACAGTTTGAACTACAACCTTCAATTTGAACTGTACTTTTAAAAATTTTAAAACAGAAAGACAATTTCTGTTTTTAGTTTAAAACCAAACTTGGATTTAAAAGCATTTCCAATTTAATTCAAAGATCTAAAGTTTAAAACTTACTGAATACAAATTCAATTTCAAGTTCAAGTCTTACTTCAGATTTTTGTTTTGCAATTTACTTTTTACTTCAACTTTATAAAACTGGAAACAAGTTTTCCCTTTCCAGTGCCTAGCCTGTCAACGCTTCAACCCATCACCTCCGACTACCGTCGGACTTCCAACTCCGGCAATAACTCCATCAACACATTCTCTATCTATACTCAAAAGATCTTTGAACTCGAATCATAGATGAAGCAGCAGTACTAAATTTTTATCCCCAGTAAAAACTAGGGTTCATACAGAAATTCCCAAATCTCATCTCCAAAATTTAATTATAATCCAATTTAGAATTTTTCCTATAATCATTGATAGCTACTCTATCTCCAGGAGCCAATTCAATCAAATCCAATGCAAAAATCAAATGTTCTTAACCAAATTGTAGGATATAGTAAATTCATTACTGCACTTGTTTCACAACACTATAAATTATAATGTTTGATTTAAAATTCAAGAATTCACTTGTTGTTTCAATTAATAAACCTAAAATATGAATTCCTATAATTTGAATTTTCACTTAATATAAATTTTTACTCTGTTATATTACTTTCAGGTAAAACAGAGTTTTATTTTAACTTATATAATTTTTAATGCTTACTTTATTTAGAAATAAGCTAGTTTCATTCATAGATTAAAACACAACAGCAAACAAATCAAAATAAAAGAGATTTCTATCAGCCAGAACATACATTGTAATAGCCAGAACCTAAGTGAAACAGAATTCAACTCATATAAACATATACACAGCAAATTAAAATGTTAAGTCATTTCTAAATAAAAGTATGAACAACTTTTATCTACTTAATTTGTAAGGGTTAAGTTACTCACTTGTAAAATGATGCAGACCCCAGATTTTAGCATGTAGTAGCTTGAATGTAGATGCAAATCCCCTTCCCCCCCAGGTTGCTTTTTGAATACATGCAAGCTTCATTTGATTAAAATCGAAATGCAGGCCTTGGTTTTAATGCTTTCTAATCTTTGTTTTATACATGCTTCCAGTTTGAAGATTCATGCAGGTTGCTTGAAATTGGAGTGCATGTTTGCATTTTGCAGATTTTAGAAAGAATGCAGGCCTTTGTATTTTGGGGAAATGCAGGTTTGTATGTTGAGGAGTTGAATGCAATGCAGGGTAATGATTTTTGATCATACAGGTTTTAAAGAGGAGTTACAGGCTTTTGGAAATGAAATGTATGGGTTCTGATTCAAAGAGATGTTACAGGGATTTAAATTTTGGTATGAAGAAATTTTCAGTTGAGAATGTTTTTCTTTTAGTTAAGAGATGAAAATAAGAAAAAGGCAAAAGAAGAAAGAATGCAAGCTTTTATAACAATGTTTTGATTAAATTTATAAATCAAAGAAAAATAAAATTGAAACATGACACTTGTCTCAAGCTATTACATTTGTCATTTTAAATTGATGATAAGTTTACACA
Organism: Allium cepa; assembly: GCA_030765085.1. Lineage (NCBI taxonomy): Eukaryota > Viridiplantae > Streptophyta > Magnoliopsida > Asparagales > Amaryllidaceae > Allium > Allium cepa. Next base: position 624,867,312 of record CM060939.1, read on the forward strand.
TGTATTTTATATGGTTTTGTTATTTTAATTAAGTGTTAAAGAAAATTAAACTTAGTTAATTAGTTCTTATACCCTTTAAACAATTAAAATAAATTTATGAAAGATGTTATAACTTATATGAATACATGCTCACGTTTTAAATTGTATTTTAAGTTTCAAATTACATTTACAAATCAAAATTATCAATCAACATTTAAAAAGAATTAACACAAACATTTTGTAACTTATTTTAATATTCAACCTTTAAGTCAAAAATGAATTTTAAATCAATTAAAACATTTTTCTTATATTTAAAAATCATATAGTATTTTATTAAATATTTTTGAAAAGCTTAAATTAAAAATAAATCACAATTCTATTTTCAAAACATTAAAATTATGCTATACTAATTTAATAACTTATCTATTTAATATATATAAATACATATACATTATTAAATAGAAAACAATTTTATTAGTTTATTAAAAATAAATTCACAAATTAAATATGTAAATAAAGAAGATTATTAAATCAAATCAAATTTATTAACAAAAATTATCAATTCAATTTAAATTTAAACCCAGATTACTAAATTTAAATTGTCCAAAATTCCAGGATATTACAATCCTTCCCCCTTAAAAGAATTTCGTCCCTGAAATTTAAAACAAAGGTAATTTAATAATCTATTTACAGATTTTATTTTAAAACACGGCATGTGTTAATCATATGCCAACAACCAAAGCAACCAATTCACACAATCAAAACAAATCTAATTATCCAAAAGAATTTTGGATAGAACTTTCATGAGTTTCCCCGGTATATATATATTGGGATACTCGCTCTATAGAATACAATCAATCAATACTACTAAGCTATAGAGCACCTAATAACAATTCTATCAGAATATCAGACTACAAACGAGTCTGACTCAACAGCCAAACCATCCTAAACTGGTGGTTCTACAACCAGAAATATCAAACACGTATTCCCTCAGAGATACGTGAAACACTCTGAATCCCAGTTATCCAAGCTGGCAATTCAACTCTAGAAAACCAAACACTGATCTAACCCATCACAGAAGAAACCAAAACACTACAGAGCTAGCTTCCCAACTTATAGCTCCTTGAATCAGAGAAAAACTTATCCCAAATCAAATCTCCGATTCCAGGATCCAAATTTCTCCGTCTCTTATCCATAAAACTCTTCGGACGATCCTGGGCTACCAACACCCATCCTGATCATCTCAACTCTACGCTGATTCCACTAAAAACAAACTGGATCAAAACAATCCAATGATCTCCTCAAGATCACCCAATAACCAAGAACACACACACTTCTTTTCAACAAAAGAAGACAGAACAAACCTCTTCTTATCTGGAAAAATAAAATAGAAACACCCCCAAACTGCTTCCGCTGCACAACTCTGATTCGAAACAGAAGAAAATGATGAAGAACACAAGCACAGACTAGACAACCCAGCACAAAAATATGGTTCCATATATCCATAAAAAAAAACTCAGATGTTCCACCCAAACCTGAGTTACTTCACCAACTTCTATCTTAAGGAACCATCCATCTACTAACTGAACCACCTGTTCCATCCTGGAAAGAAAAATCGATCTTCAGATGCAGACAAACTCTGACTTCCTAGAAGAAAATCCGGACAATCTCCAACAATCCAAAAGAACATACTATCGCAAGTCACTTTTGCGATCAACACAGCCTAAATCCAAAGAAACTGCTCTCTCTCAACCAAACAGAACAACTTATGGTGGCCTAGCCAACTCACCAGAGAAAAAGATCCACTCAGCTGCTTCTGAACTCCACTTCAGAGAAACTACTCAGCCAGAAGGCTCCTTACCAACTCAGAACAGTCTGCTAAACTCAGCCACATCACCGAGCTAACTCACTTCTTACTCTTATTCCAAAGAAACATCTTCGGAAATATCCATAGTCACTGCATCTCATCACGCGGCTACTACTTCCTAAGGTATCAAAATATCATCACTCACTTGCTTCTGCCCTACCGACAGATCCAAACTCAATTCTGCACTTCAAAGATGAACTCCGAACCTTAACAGGTTTCCTTCAGAGATCGATGAAGTACTCACACCAAACAAAACTCATTCGAGACAGTATTAGGTCTACAGTCTCGACAAATACACTTCCAACCTCATCCATCAAACTCCAACCAATGGTAGTCGTGTTACACACATTTCTACCTCATCTACCTTTATAACTTACATTGGAAAATCCTGAACGGGTAATCCAACAAATAGGTAGAACCAATTATATATATATATATATAATAAAAATACAAATACGCTCTCTCAAGATAGACACTACTACAGAGCCTAGGTATTCACTCAACCTAATGCTCTGATACCAACTGTGACGACCCGACTTTCCACTCCCGGAAAATCGCATCATCTTTAAGAAAGAAAGGGATAGGAAAGAGAAAAGAAAGAAGAGAAAGAAGAAACAACACCAGAATCTCAACAGCGGAACGAATAAATTATATTAATAACATAAGTATTACATAGTATACATCAAATAGCAGAGTTACACAGACTATACAACACATACTAGACAGTTATAACACCTATCTAGTTATTACAACCCAATCACAATACAGAAACACTCAGAGATACCAACACAGCGGAAAACTATATAACTATACGCAGAAGCCTCCTGCTCCATTTGCTCCTCCACAATTCGTCAAAGCTATCTTGAATCCTAACCTGAATTCCCTTGGCTACTCGTAAAAATTTGAGTACCCAAGAGTTATAGAAAAACAGAAATAACTCCGGATCATACATGGGTCTGGTGTGAGTAACAGGTTAAAGTTTCTTAACTTTGAAAAACCTTTGAAAAGAAAAGGTATCACGAAAGAATTCCCATACATAAACATGGAAAAGTTTTTACCTTACGCTAACCAAAACATTTGATAGGAAATCCGATGATATTATAATAGTGTCTAGGGTTTTCATGTAAAATACAGAAATAGCTGAAATGCTTACATCTCACATTCCAACATAGTTGGGCACAACTAATACGTACGACACTTATTGGATTTTGGATTCCATCAATGGCTGGGCTACTGGGGTACCGCCCATCACAGTACGTGGCCTAGATCACCGTACCGAGGATTACTCCCTTCATCCCCTGCAACACAAAGCCGGACCTGTTCCTTACTGAACAGTTCCAAACAAGACAACCCCGCAGTTGTGATCAGCAACCGCACCACTAAGCCGAAAATATAAAGGGACCTCTAGACAGGGATAAATCTTGCTCTCAAGTGGGTGCTACCCACGAAGCTTTGCTGCACCTCCCATGTTTTAGCCATTCCCGGTTGATGAGGCTTGAGGCTACGATTACCTTTATAGGACATATCACTTAGAATGCTCATCGTCCACCTGACGATGTTCTGAAAGCATTCAATCCATACAAGTTCGTTCCGGGTTCGAACGAAACCGAAGGCATTATCTCGTTACACTCATATTGGAATCACCCTCAAAGTTAATGACAATAACCCTTGCACTCTGATTCACCATCTCGAATCTATAAGTACTATTCCGTCAAACTCATTACGGAATCACCCACAGAGTTATACAGACGTATAGCCCTTACACCTCGAGTCTTCACTCGCTCCACTTGGGTTAACGACCTAACGTTATTTGGAATCAGTGTGGTTTTCGGATATCCAAATATGGAAACCCGATCCCGGTCTCATCGAAATCCAAAGCGTGTCTTTTAAGGTCCAAGTTGTTTTAAGTTTTAAAACAATTTAATTCAATATCTATATATACACAGATAGATAATTCACAACACAATAGATAATCAACATTATCATCAATGGATAATTCATATCATAATCAGATAATCTATACTATCATCCAATAGCAACCAATGCATCCATATCACATACACTACTCATCTCATAGCTGAGATTACAACCCATACACGGCAATCAATACCATTCATCAAACATAAGCAATTATCTAATGATCACACCATTTATAATTAATTTAAAATGAATTAAATTAATTATCTAAACTCTAGTTAATTTAAAATGAATTAAATTAATTACTTCATCATTAAAATCCTGCTTAACTTAATCATCAATTAAATGATCATCATCTCAATATCCATTTCACTTAATCTTTATTGTTTAACTATCTCTAATTACAATAAGTAATTAGCCTTTAATTTTAATCATACCTTAATTAATCAATTCCAAATTACATCGTTAATTAATTAATAAATGATTTCGAATTATATTTAATCAATCTCTAAATATAAATTAATTACATAAGTAATTAATCTGAAATTAATCCACATATAAATATTAATCACCCATGATTAATAACCATTCAGTAATTAACTACTTTAATTACTCATCCCATAATTAATTATTCTTAATTAATTATCTAAATTAATCTCTTTGATTAATTCCAAAGTAATTTAAATCCAATTACTTCTATACAAATATCTTTAATTACATCCTGTAATTATTAATTACTTCCTTAAGTAATTACAAATTCATACATTACATAAAGTAATTATCAACAATTCCCAAATGTTTAAATTAATTTAACTTAATTAATCTAAACTAATCACCTTAATCAATTTAGTTACACTAAGTAATTAATTCATTGATTACTTCATTAAGTAATTAAACAATTGATTATTATTAATTAATTAATCTAATTAATTATTAAAATTAATCACATTAATTAATTGTTAAATAATCTTAAGTTAATGACCTTCATTAACATCACTTAATTGCATAATTAAGAATTTAACTTAAAATTAATCATTATTAATTATCAATTAATTAATCTCTAATTATTAATTAATTAAGTGTTAATTGAAATCTTAATTATCTCTAATTATTTGATTAAATAAATCTTAATCGTTAATTAAAATTTAATTAATCATCCTTAATTATAGATTAATTAACCCTAATTAATTAATCTCAAATCTTAATTAACTTAAAAATTATTAATTACTTAATTAAATATCCTCATTATTAATTAATTAAATAATTAATATTCCGTTTAAATTAACTTAAATAATTTTAAATGAAATCAATTTCTTGAATTCTAAATTAAGGAACATTCTTCTTTATACAAAAGTATTTTAAACACTTTATTTCCAAAACAAAAATTCAATTTAAAATTTCTTTTTAAATTTCAAACTGAAACAAGATTCAAATTTTCAATCTAAATTAAACCTTATAATTTAAAAACTTTATTTACACTTCCATCTTCATTTTAAATGCAAATCATTATTTTAAAGCAATTTAAATTTAAACCTCTATTTGAAAAAAACTGAAGTTTAAATTTAAATTCCTGGTTTAAATTCATACTCTAGTTCCATATTTCTGTTTTCCAGATTTAAACTTGATTTAAAATTTCAGTTGCATTTTTAAAATCTGCCTTTAAATTTAAAACAGAAAAACAGTTTTCTGTTAAAACATCTTAAATTTTGAATTCAAACAGTTTCAAAAATCCAAGATTTAAATTATTGAATTCATATTTAGAATTTCAGGTTTAAATATTACAGTTTGAACTACAACCTTCAATTTGAACTGTACTTTTAAAAATTTTAAAACAGAAAGACAATTTCTGTTTTTAGTTTAAAACCAAACTTGGATTTAAAAGCATTTCCAATTTAATTCAAAGATCTAAAGTTTAAAACTTACTGAATACAAATTCAATTTCAAGTTCAAGTCTTACTTCAGATTTTTGTTTTGCAATTTACTTTTTACTTCAACTTTATAAAACTGGAAACAAGTTTTCTGACCAAAACTAAAAACCTGAAACAATACTTCACTCGAGCTATCCTATAATTTACTTCGAGTAAATTACCTTCTTGCTTCGAGTCACCTTGTCAATTACCCGAGACCAACCCGTGCAACAAAACCCTGCAAACAGAAACATCACCACCTGCACACAACCTCACTGTGCACCCTTAAACCAACTCCGGCCACCTCTGACCATCGTCAATGGCCATCCCCTATCGACCAGTAAACCCATAACTCCCCTCAAACCTCAAATTCCCAAAATTCCACTTGAATTTAAATTCAAGTTTAAAAACTAAAACCTGGAACAATTTTCCCTTTCCAGTGCCTAGCCTGTCAACGCTTCAACCCATCACCTCCGACTACCGTCGGACTTCCAACTCCGGCAATAACTCCATCAACACATTCTCTATCTATACTCAAAAGATCTTTGAACTCGAATCATAGATGAAGCAGCAGTACTAAATTTTTATCCCCAGTAAAAACTAGGGTTCATACAGAAATTCCCAAATCTCATCTCCAAAATTTAATTATAATCCAATTTAGAATTTTTCCTATAATCATTGATAGCTACTCTATCTCCAGGAGCCAATTCAATCAAATCCAATGCAAAAATCAAATGTTCTTAACCAAATTGTAGGATACAGTAAATTCATTACTGCACTTGTTTCACAACACAATAAATTATAATGTTTGATTTAAAATTCAAGAATTCACTTGTTGTTTCAATTAATAAACCTGAAATATGAATTCCTATAATTTGAATTTTCACTTAATATAAATTTTTACTCTGTTATATTACTTTCAGGTAAAACAGAGTTTTATTTTAACTTATATAATTTTTAATGCTTACTTTATTTAGAAATAAGCTAGTTTCATTCATAGATTAAAACACAACAGCAAACAAATCAAAATAAAAGAGATTTCTATCAGCCAGAACATACATTGTAATAGCCAGAACCTAAGTGAAACAGAATTCAACTCATATAAACATATACACAGCAAATTAAAATGTTAAGTCATTTCTAAATAAAAGTATGAACAACTTTTATCTACTTAATTTGTAAGGGTTAAGTTACTCACTTGTAAAATGATGCAGACCCCAGATTTTAGCATGCAGTAGCTTGAATGCAGATGCAAATCCCCTTCCCCCCCAGGTTGCTTTTTGAATACATGCAAGCTTCATTTGATTAAAATCGAAATGCAGGCCTTGGTTTTAATGCTTTCTAATCTTTGTTTTATACATGCTTCCAGTTTGAAGATTCATGCAGGTTGCTTGAAATTGGAGTGCATGTTTGCATTTTGCAGATTTTAGAAAGAATGCAGGCCTTTGTATTTTGGGGAAATGCAGGTTTGTATGTTGAGGAGTTGAATGCAATGCAGGGTAATGATTTTTGATCATACAGGTTTTAAAGAGGAGTTACAGGCTTTTGGAAATGAAATGTATGGGTTCTGATTCAAAGAGATGTTACAGGGATTTAAATTTTGGTATGAAGAAATTTTCAGTTGAGAATGTTTTTCTTTTAGTTAAGAGATGAAAATAAGAAAAAGGCAAAAGAAGAAAGAATGCAAGCTTTTATAACAATGTTTTGATTAAATTTATAAATCAAAGAAAAATAAAATTGAAACATGACACTTGTCTCAAGCTATTACATTTGTCATTTTAAATTGATGATAAGTTTACACATGTATTTTATATGGTTTTGTTATTTTAATTAAGTGTTAAAGAAAATTAAACTTAGTTAATTAGTTCTTATACCCTTTAAACAATTAAAATAAATTTATGAAAGATGTTATAACTTATATGAATACATGCTCACGTTTTAAATTGTATTTTAAGTTTCAAATTACATTTACAAATCAAAATTATCAATCAACATTTAAAAAGAATTAACACAAACATTTTGTAACTTATTTTAATATTCAACCTTTAAGTCAAAAATGAATTTTAAATCAATTAAAACATTTTTCTTATATTTAAAAATCATATAGTATTTTATTAAATATTTTTGAAAAGCTTAAATTAAAAATAAATCACAATTCTATTTTCAAAACATTAAAATTATGCTATACTAATTTAATAACTTATCTATTTAATATATATAAATACATATACATTATTAAATAGAAAACAATTTTATTAGTTTATTAAAAATAAATTCACAAATTAAATATGTAAATAAAGAAGATTATTAAATCAAATCAAATTTATTAACAAAAATTATCAATTCAATTTAAATTTAAACCCAGATTACTAAATTTAAATTGTCCAAAATTCCAGGATATTACAATCCTTCCCCCTTAAAAGAATTTCGTCCCTGAAATTTAAAACAAAGGTAATTTAATAATCTATTTACAGATTTTATTTTAAAACACGGCATGTGTTAATCATATGCCAACAACCAAAGCAACCAATTCACACAATCAAAACAAATCTAATTATCCAAAAGAATTTTGGATAGAACTTTCATGAGTTTCCCCGGTATATATATATTGGGATACTCGCTCTATAGAATACAATCAATCAATACTACTAAGCTATAGAGCACCTAATAACAATTCTATCAGAATATCAGACTACAAACGAGTCTGACTCAACAGCCAAACCATCCTAAACTGGTGGTTCTACAACCAGAAATATCAAACACGTATTCCCTCAGAGATACGTGAAACACTCTGAATCCCAGTTATCCAAGCTGGCAATTCAACTCTAGAAAACCAAACACTGATCTAACCCATCACAGAAGAAACCAAAACACTACAGAGCTAGCTTCCCAACTTATAGCTCCTTGAATCAGAGAAAAACTTATCCCAAATCAAATCTCCGATTCCAGGATCCAAATTTCTCCGTCTCTTATCCATAAAACTCTTCGGACGATCCTGGGCTACCAACACCCATCCTGATCAGCTCAACTCTACGCTGATTCCACTAAAAACAAACTGGATCAAAACAATCCAATGATCTCCTCAAGATCACCCAATAACCAAGAACACACACACTTCTTTTCAACAAAAGAAGACAGAACAAACCTCTTCTTATCTGGAAAAATAAAATAGAAACACCCCCAAACTGCTTCCGCTGCACAACTCTGATTCGAAACAGAAGAAAATGATGAAGAACACAAGCACAGACCAGACAACCCAGCACAAAAATATGGTTCCATATATCCATAAAAAAAAACTCAGATGTTCCACCCAAACCTGAGTTACTTCACCAACTTCTATCTTAAGGAACCATCCATCTACTAACTGAACCACCTGTTCCATCCTGGAAAGAAAAATCGATCTTCAGATGTAGACAAACTCTGACTTCCTAGAAGAAAATCCGGACAATCTCCAACAATCCAAAAGAACATACTATCGCAAGTCACTTTTGCGATCAACACAGCCTAAATCCAAAGAAACTGCTCTCTCTCAACCAAACAGAACAACTTATGGTGGCCTAGCCAACTCACCAGAGAAAAAGATCCACTCTGCTGCTTCTGAACTCCACTTCAGAGAAACTACTCAGCCAGAAGGCTCCTTACCAACTCAGAACACTCTGCTAAACTCAGCCACATCACCGAGCTAACTCACTTCTTACTCTTATTCCAAAGAAACATCTTCGGAAATATCCATAGTCACTGCATCTCATCACGCAGCTACTACTTCCTAAGGTATCAAAATATCATCACTCACTTGCTTCTGCCCTACCGACAGATCCAAACTCAATTCTGCACTTCAAAGATGAACTCCGAACCTTAACAGGTTTCCTTCAGAGATCGATGAAGTACTCACACCAAACAAAACTCATTCGAGACAGTATTAGGTCTACAGTCTCGACAAATACACTTCCAACCTCATCCATCAAACTCCAACCAATGGTAGTCGTGTTACACACATTTCTACCTCATCTACCTTTATAACTTACATTGGAAAATCCTGAACGGGTAATCCAACAAATAGGTAGAACCAATTATATATATATATATAATAAAAATACAAATACGCTCTCTCAAGATAGACACTACTACAGAGCCTAGGTATTCACTCAACCTAATGCTCTGATACCAACTGTGACGACCCGACTTTCCACTCCCGGAAAATCGCATCATCTTTAAGAAAGAAAGGGATAGGAAAGAGAAAAGAAAGAAGAGAAAGAAGAAACAACACCAGAATCTCAACAGCGGAACGAATAAATTATATTAATAACATAAGTATTACATAGTATACATCAAATATCAGAGTTACACAGACTATACAACACATACTAGACAGTTATAACACCTATCTAGTTATTACAACCCAATCACAATACAGAAACACTCAGAGATACCAACACAGCGGAAAACTATATAACTATACGCAGAAGCCTCCTGCTCCATTTGCTCCTCCACAATTCGTCAAAGCTATCTTGAATCCTAACCTGAATTCCCTTGGCTACTCGTAAAAATTTGAGTACCCAAGAGTTATAGAAAAACAGAAATAACTCCGGATCATACATGGGTCTGGTGTGAGTAACAGGTTAAAGTTTCTTAACTTTGAAAAACCTTTGAAAAGAAAAGGTATCACGAAAGAATTCCCATACATAAACATGGAAAAGTTTTTACCTTACGCTAACCAAAACATTTGATAGGAAATCCGATGATATTATAATAGTGTCTAGGGTTTTCATGTAAAATACAGAAATAGCTGAAATGCTTACATCTCACATTCCAACATAGTTGGGCACAACTAATACGTACGACACTTATTGGATTTTGGATTCCATCAATGGCTGGGCTACTGGGGTACCGCCCATCACAGTACGTGGCCTAGATCACCGTACCGAGGATTACTCCCTTCATCCCCTGCAATACAAAGCCGGACCTGTTCCTTACTGAACAGTTCCAAACAAGACAACCCCGCAGTTGTGATCAGCAACCGCACCACTAAGCCGAAAATATAAAGGGACCTCTAGACAGGGATAAATCTTGCTCTCAAGTGGGTGCTACCCACGAAGCTTTGCTGCACCTCCCATGTTTTAGCCATTCCCGGTTGATGAGGCTTGAGGCTACGATTACCTTTATAGGACATATCACTTAGAATGCTCATCGTCCACCTGACGATGTTCTGAAAGCATTCAATCCATACAAGTTCGTTCCGGGTTCGAACGAAACCGAAGGCATTATCTCGTTACACTCATATTGGAATCACCCTCAAAGTTAATGACAATAACCCTTGCACTCTGATTCACCATCTCGAATCTATAAGTACTATTCCGTCAAACTCATTACGGAATCACCCACAGAGTTATACAGACGTATAGCCCTTACACCTCGAGTCTTCACTCGCTCCACTTGGGTTAACGACCTAACGTTATTTGGAATCGGTGTGGTTTTCGGATATCCAAATATGGAAACCCGATCCCGGTCTCATCGAAATCCAAAGCGTGTCTTTTAAGGTCCAAGTTGTTTTAAGTTTTAAAACAATTTAATTCAATATCTATATATACACAGATAGATAATTCACAACACAATAGATAATCAACATTATCATCAATGGATAATTCATATCATAATCAGATAATCTATACTATCATCCAATAGCAACCAATGCATCCATATCACATACACTACTCATCTCATAGCTGAGATTACAACCCATACACGGCAATCAATACCATTCATCAAACATAAGCAATTATCTAATGATCACACCATTTATAATTAATTTAAAATGAATTAAATTAATTATCTAAACTCTAGTTAATTTAAAATGAATTAAATTAATTACTTCATCATTAAAATCCTGCTTAACTTAATCATCAATTAAATGATCATCATCTCAATATCCATTTCACTTAATCTTTATTGTTTAACTATCTCTAATTACAATAAGTAATTAGCCTTTAATTTTAATCATACCTTAATTAATCAATTCCAAATTACATCGTTAATTAATTAATAAATGATTTCGAATTATATTTAATCAATCTCTAAATATAAATTAATTACATAAGTAATTAATCTGAAATTAATCCACATATAAATATTAATCACCCATGATTAATAACCATTCAGTAATTAACTACTTTAATTACTCATCCCATAATTAATTATTCTTAATTAATTATCTAAATTAATCTCCTTGATTAATTCCAAAGTAATTTAAATCCAATTACTTCTATACAAATATCTTTAATTACATCCTGTAATTATTAATTACTTCCTTAAGTAATTACAAATTCATACATTACATAAAGTAATTATCAACAATTCCCAAATGTTTAAATTAATTTAACTTAATTAATCTAAACTAATCACCTTAATCAAATTAATTACACTAAGTAATTAATTCATTGATTACTTCATTAAGTAATTAAACAATTGATTATTATTAATTAATTAATCTAATTAATTATTAAAATTAATCACATTAATTAATTGTTAAATAATCTTAAGTTAATGACCTTCATTAACATCACTTAATTGCATAATTAAGAATTTAACTTAAAATTAATCATTATTAATTATCAATTAATTAATCTCTAATTATTAATTAATTAAGTGTTAATTGAAATCTTAATTATCTCTAATTATTTGATTAAATAAATCTTAATCATTAATTAAAATTTAATTAATCATCCTTAATTATAGATTAATTAACCCTAATTAATTAATCTCAAATCTTAATTAACTTAAAAATTATTAATTACTTAATTAAATATCCTCATTATTAATTAATTAAATAATTAATATTCCGTTTAAATTAACTTAAATAATTTTAAATGAAATCAATTTCTTGAATTCTAAATTAAGGAACATTCTTCTTTATACAAAAGTATTTTAAACACTTTATTTCCAAAACAAAAATTCAATTTAAAATTTCTTTTTAAATTTCAAACTGAAACAAGATTCAAATTTTCAATCTAAATTAAACCTTATAATTTAAAAACTTTATTTACACTTTCATCTTCATTTTAAATGCAAATCATTATTTTAAAGCAATTTAAATTTAAACCTCTATTTGAAAAAAACTGAAGTTTAAATTTAAATTCCTGGTTTAAATTCATACTCTAGTTCCATATTTCTGTTTTCCAGATTTAAACTTGATTTAAAATTTCAGTTGCATTTTTAAAATCTGCCTTTAAATTTAAAACAGAAAAACAGTTTTCTGTTAAAACATCTTAAATTTTGAATTCAAACAGTTTCAAAAATCCAAGATTTAAATTATTGAATTCATATTTAGAATTTCAGGTTTAAATATTACAGTTTGAACTACAACCTTCAATTTGAACTGTACTTTTAAAAATTTTAAAAGAGAAAGACAATTTCTGTTTTTAGTTTAAAACCAAACTTGGATTTAAAAGCATTTCCAATTTAATTCAAAGATCTAAAGTTTAAAACTTACTGAATACAAATTCAATTTCAAGTTCAAGTCTTACTTCAGATTTTTGTTTTGCAATTTACTTTTTACTTCAACTTTATAAAACTGGAAACAAGTTTTCTGACCAAAACTAAAAACCTGAAACAATACTTCACTCGAGCTATCCTATAATTTACTTCGAGTAAATTACCTTCTTGCTTCGAGTCACCTTGTCAATTACCCGAGACCAACCCGTGCAACAAAACCCTGCAAAAAGAAACATCACCACCTGCACACAACCTCACTGTGCACCCTTAAACCAACTCCGGCCACCTCTGACCATCGTCAATGGCCATCCCCTATCGACCAGTAAACCCATAACTCCCCTCAAACCTCAAATTCCCAAAATTCCACTTGAATTTAAATTCAAGTTTAAAAACTAAAACCTGGAACAATTTTCCCTTTCCAGTGCCTAGCCTGTCAACGCTTCAACCCATCACCTCCGACTACCGTCGGACTTCCAACTCCGGCAATAACTCCATCAACACATTCTCTATCTATACTCAAAAGATCTTTGAACTCGAATCATAGATGAAGCAGCAGTACTAAATTTTTATCCCCAGTAAAAACTAGGGTTCATACAGAAATTCCCAAATCTCATCTCCAAAATTTAATTATAATCCAATTTAGAATTTTTCCTATAATCATTGATAGCTACTCTATCTCCAGGAGCCAATTCAATCAAATCCAATGCAAAAATCAAATGTTCTTAACCAAATTGTAGGATATAGTAAATTCATTACTGCACTTGTTTCACAACACTATAAATTATAATGTTTGATTTAAAATTCAAGAATTCACTTGTTGTTTCAATTAATAAACCTGAAATATGAATTCCTATAATTTGAATTTTCACTTAATATAAATTTTTACTCTGTTATATTACTTTCAGGTAAAACAGAGTTTTATTTTAACTTATATAATTTTTAATGCTTACTTTATTTAGAAATAAGCTAGTTTCATTCATAGATTAAAACACAACAGCAAACAAATCAAAATAAAAGAGATTTCTATCAGCCAGAACATACATTGTAATAGCCAGAACCTAAGTGAAACAGAATTCAACTCATATAAACATATACACAGCAAATTAAAATGTTAAGTCATTTCTAAATAAAAGTATGAACAACTTTTATCTACTTAATTTGTAAGGGTTAAGTTACTCACTTGTAAAATGATGCAGACCCCAGATTTTAGCATGCAGTAGCTTGAATGCAGATGCAAATCCCCCCCCCCCGGTTGCTTTTTGAATACATGCAAGCTTCATTTGATTAAAATCGAAATGCAGGCCTTGGTTTTAATGCTTTCTAATCTTTGTTTTATACATGCTTCCAGTTTGAAGATTCATGCAGGTTGCTTGAAATTGGAGTGCATGTTTGCATTTTGCAGATTTTAGAAAGAATGCAGGCCTTTGTATTTTGGGGAAATGCAGGTTTGTATGTTGAGGAGTTGAATGCAATGCAGGGTAATGATTTTTGATCATACAGGTTTTAAAGAGGAGTTACAGGCTTTTGGAAATGAAATGTATGGGTTCTGATTCAAAGAGATGTTACAGGGATTTAAATTTTGGTATGAAGAAATTTTCAGCTGAGAATGTTTTTCTTTTAGTTAAGAGATGAAAATGAGAAAAAGGCAAAAGAAGAAAGAATTCAAGCTTTTATAACAATGTTTTGATTAAATTTAGAAATCAAAGGAAAATAAAATTGAAACATGACACTTGTCTCAAGCTATTACATTTGTCATTTTAAATTGATGATAAGTTTACACATGTATTTTAAATGGTTTTTTTATTTTAATTAAGTGTTAAAGAAAATTAAACTTAGTTAATTAGTTCTTATACCCTTTAAACAATTAAAATAAATTTATGAAAGATGTTATAACTTATATGAATACATGCTCACATTTTAAATTGTATTTTAAATTTCAAATTACATTTACAAATCAAAATTATCAATCAACATTTAAAAAGAATTAACACAAACATTTTGTAACTTATTTTAATATTCAACCTTTAAGTCAAAAATGAATTTTAAACCAATTAAAACATTTTTTGTAACGACCCGATATTTTCAACCATTCGCATCCGCACATGTCGGACTTGAATTGTTCAAAATACCGCGTTGTAAATAAAATTTGGCAAATCTCAAAATATACAGTAAATAATTAATCACAGAATCACAGACACAGAATCAGAATACTCGCAGCGGAATTTAAAAATACTTAGTGGTTCATGAAGCCACTATAAATAGTCTCAACAAATTACAAAGTCTTCCATCCCAAATATAGTTCAAATAATCAAATAAAAATCCCAAAGTCTTGATTTCATAAATAAGATAGCGGACAGAAAGAAGCCAGCAACTTGAAAGGATCTACAGAAGTCCTAGATCCGGGATGATGACTGAACTGCAACTCAGGCTGACCCGAGCGTAAAATAAAACATAAACACTCAAGTCAGGACATACATACTTATATAGTGTAAGCTAATTCAAGTATACTGTAATATAGAGCAAGTAACTTAAAGGATGCTTGGGACCGCTCATCCTCTAAGGATCCGTTAAACTATTTACTATGTAGTATATTGCGCTATTATAATAGTGTCTATTTATAAAATAAACTTACTTTTTAATAGCGTTGAGGGGTTACCCATATAGCCCTTAACACAGAATATATTCCCATAGTCTATACAGTACCGTAATCTCCCCCGTACCGGGCGTCGTCAGAGGGCACTCCATAGGTATGGTACAAAACCAAAATCGTATAAGGCGCGCTAGGGTAGGTGACACGGCACAACTAGGCAATGCCAGGGTAGATATACCAATTGCTACTCGGGCTGATGGTAACGCATAGCCGCAGCTACCGCCCACCTCGAACTAACACCCCCAAATCAAAGAAATCAATAGTGGCCACCGAAACAATCCAAAGTCAGAGTATAGTATCGAAGGAGTGCGTTCGATCAGAGGAATGACCTCATTGGCCCGAGAATCGCTCCTGTTTTAGCCACCTTATGCCAACTCATGGGAGTTGGGTCCACGTATTTACCTTACAGGAAACGTCGCCACCAACCTACTTCATTCTGGGATCTCCACCGCGGACACGGTTAGTCAAAGTGGTTTTCGGTATCGACGGAGAGTATGCCAGATATCCGATCCCGGTCTCTTTAACAACCAAACGTTATTATAACCCGTGGTTACAACTTTAAAAATGGTAATTACTTTATAAATCAAAATATATTTCCAATACTACAATATCAAAATATTGTTTTTAAACTTTGGTCATTTTAATATACCATTTAAATCTATTCAATTTATTTAGGAATTAAATTTTCTTTTCTCACCTTTTAAAATTAAATTCTTCCATAAAACCCATTCAAAAAAAAAATCAATTCCTTATTTTATTAATTACATATTAAATTCCAAATTTTAATCCCCTTTTCCCAAAGATTATTTCCACAAATTGATTAAAAATATCAAATTTCAGTTTCTATAGCACTTATGAAATGCTACCTAAAGTTTATAGGTTAAAACAGTCCAATTTTAAAAGACAGCATTTAAATGCTGTAATAGATTAATAACTTAACAATTTAGTTTTAAATTCCAAATATAACTTATTATCAATTATTTTCTTAACTGAATTCTTACTTTTACCAAAACCCAGAATTTCCAAAATAAGTTATATTCCAAAATTTTATTCAAACATTTATTTATTTATTTAACATTTTTAACTCATTCAAAATCATTATAAATAAAATCCTTTACATACATTTAAATCGGAATATTATAAACTTCCAAAATAAATTTAAAATATTTCTGAAAAATACTATAGAAACCACGGGTCTGTATATAGTTTTCTAGCCTAGGTCAAGTGATACGGATTTATATCATTTCAATCCGCAATTTACAAAAACCCCGGGTTATATCATTTCAAACCCGCAATCCCAAGTTAAATATTTAAAATTAAACAATTAAATAAATAAATGAATAAATAATTATCGTACAGGCCTATCATTTCAGTCTATAATGATCTCAATTTACAGGGAACTTGCAGTGATGATTTAACAGTAAATAAGCATTAAATAATGTAACTGCAACTATATTACAACAGATAAACAACTGATGAGGTGTCAATTTAAAATGGGGTTTAACATCATACGTTATATTACAGACAGATGACATTTAAATAATAATTTACACATACACTTGCGATAATTCACAGAAATATAGGTATGTTTGTCTGGTGAGAAATACTCACCTTAAACTGCAGATAATCAGATTCAAACGATTTTACCACTTGATAAAAGATCGTACAAATGGCACGATTAGGTTTCCGCGGATGCCACGCCTTGATTCAAATCTAAAATAAGATCCAAATACCAAATACGCGACTTTTAAAATCACGGTCAAAGCAAAATTTTCGAAACAACTGGAACGAATAGAATAAAAGAAATTTTGGTTCAGCTTTTGCTCGACTGCCTCACCCCACATCCCGACCCCAACTTCATAGGCTTGGCAATACTATTTATTATTATTATACATTTTATTATTATTATTATTATTATTTCCACCGGCATACCCTAACTTATCTAGTTTTGAAAAATATGTATTTACACAAACTTGCGTCTCTGCCTAAACTATTCTTCAATGCAAACTCTCTCTGTTCCTTAATTACAACACGTCTCTGCCACTTCAATTTCAAAACATTGTCGAATTCAGAAACATTAAAATTTAAATTTTTAACCATTCTTAACTTTAAAAATCATATACCTACTTCAGAAAAATGTTCATTTGGATACCATTTATCTTATGATTAAATAAAATAAATTTTATAAATAAAATATCCAAATTTACTATGAATCATTTGTAAGTCAGAATTTCCCATTTTTACTTAACTTGTATATATATTTTTCCAAATAACTTTACACTTGATTTAAAAATACCCACTTCCTAAATAAAACTAAATTCTCATTTATTTACTTAACCTAACAATTTTATTTAAAACCCAATTTCAAATTTTCAAGTTAAGTCATAAATTGACATTTCACCTTTCCATTTGAAAACAACATTTTCAATTATTTACTTACAAAACACATTCGTTCCATAAAATATTTTTTTCCTTTTATAGTTAATATACACTAAATTTTCTTCACGACTTTATTCATTTAGACATCAATTCAACTATGATTCAAGTTAAATAAAAGTTATTCCAAAATGTTCCATTTCAATCGTCTTTCATTTTATCACGGAAATAACTTTTATTAAAATTTCTAGGTTAGATTTCAACTCCATATTAAATCAAATTTAATTATTATGTCATTTATCGTAAATAAAATCTTTAAATTCACTTTAAAACCAATTATTAACTTACAAAAATTTAACTTAAAAAAACAAAACACCTTTAAAATTTTAAATCCTTAAGTCAAATTTTTAGTTGAATTACATAAATTTTATTTCAAAAATACTTAAAAAAAATTTTAGAAAAATATTATAATATATTAACCATGGGCTTGTTCGGGATATAAGCTCGGTTATGAAAACTTAGAGGGATGTGACGTGGTGGAGAAGTAGCCGAGCAAGGCAAAAGGGAAACAGAGAACAACAAGAAGAAGAAAGTAAAACTGGAAGAAGAAAAGAAAAAGACAAAGAAAAAACCATTACCTGATTTGAAGTTCTGTACGCAAGAAGGAGATAATACAAGCTATAGGAGATGCAAAGGTATTTGGAATAGCTGGTATATATAAATGAGCTTTAGGTTTTAAAGTGGTCACGGCAGGGGAAAAATTTATAAAGTGGCAACATATCTTGATTGAGAAGCAATAAATTTCGTATTAAAACAAAGGAAGGCAGAGAGATTTATTTCCAGTTTCTTCATGTTTGAACGTTACACGAAAATTGTGATAAATGCATGCGTGATTAAAGTGGATAACAGTAAGCAATTAAAATTTGCTTTGCACTGAATAGGCAACGAAATAATGTTTACAAAAATTGCTTGATCAGTTACCAGATTGATTGCAAGATTTCTTTTTGTTGAATGGATAAGACTGCGTGATTTATGTTTCCCCTTGATAAAAGATATTGGCAAGAACAAATTTGCAGAGAGATATATATAGTAGGCAGGTTTGAAATTATATTGTAGACCAGAAAACGTAAGAGATAAATTGATAAAGGAAACGAATATAAGGAGGCAAGTGATAAAAGATTGTGATTTCTTTCCAGTTTCTTTAGCTTGAACGGATAAGTCTGCGTGAATTTATACTGCCAATTTATGAAAATTTGATTTCAAATTTGATACCATTTAATAGTGGCGTGATTTTGAATGCAGACCATCAAGATGATATTTAGGCAAGAGATTTGATTGTAGATTGAAGAAACGGCATCACGTTTCTTTTATATATATATATATTTATTTGAAATAGATAGGCAAATAAGGTTTGCGTGATTATAGGAACCAGAGAGATATAATGGGTATGCGAGAATTTGAAAAGACGGGCAAGGTTAAATTTCAACTAAATAGTCAGAACATACAAGGCAACACTAAAATATGTTTTAAAGTTATATGGAAAAAGTAACATATGCTATAAAACTACTGACTGATATTTTAATTCATATAGATGTTGAAATATGATTTTTAAAATACGCCAAACTGACGCAATACAAAACACCCAAGATTTATATAAAAATAACGTTTTAAATTTATACGTTTATTGCGTTACTTATACCATAAATTTTACGCGTCCTATAAACGCGAAATCCAACAGTTCATTAATACACTAAATTCTTCAAAATTATTACTTAACAAACTTAATTGGTTTTCACATATTATATATATATATACAAAATTCCTTTTATTAAAATTCAAATGGAGTTGTCTTTTAACAAAATTAACCGTTTCACAACTTTAAATTTCCATATTTAGTATTCTAAGGAAATGATTTAAATCAAATTATATATGTATATAAATTGGGAAGTAAATTTTACTGGAAAGAGAAAAATAACGGATTAAAATTCTATACGTTTTCTTATATATAATCTTATATATATATACGGTGTTTATTCCCTAAATTTAGGCGCCCTTTTTAACGCGTAATTACCCAGTTCATTTATATACTAAAAAAAAATTCGAAATTCTGACCGTGCTAAGACTCGAACTCGTGACCTGTTGTGAATAGCCCAGATGTCTTAACCACCTAAGCTATTTATGTTTTCTTAATTAAAACTTGATTTTGCTAGAAATTAAGTTATTTACCATCTTCGACAAAACCCCAAATTTCCAAATTAAAGTTAATTCTTAACCATGTCAAAAATTTCAGAGATCTTATTATTTAATTAAAAATTTGGTTAATTGTTTTTTTTTTATCACTTTAAATAAACCCCAAAGTTTTTAAAATACAAGTGAAAAATACTTGTTAAAAAAAATTGGGCTGTTACACTCTCCCCCACTCAGAACTTTTCGTCCTCGAAAAGGAAGAAGGTAGGGGAATAGAAACAACCTGAAAGAAAACTAAATTGAAACTTAAATTAGAATCATTAATCTAAACAATAAAAATTCAATTTTAAATTAATCATTGATTTCATCTATTTATACTTAAAATTTTAACATTTATTTATTTACATATTTACTTGTATAATATCCCTACACTAAAAAAAATCATTCATTTTGTTTTTCCAATTTTTTCACAAGGTGTTATAACATTCTAATTTAAAATGTTAAATTTTAGTCCAAATTTGAAATGGTAATTTAACTTAATTTTTAAAGTAAATTTACCATTTCCCAAAATAAACTAAATTCCCCATTTAGTTTCTTCTTTTTTCCAAACTATAATTAAATTTATTTTTCTCAATATTTTTCTCATCTATGTCAAATATTTTTCTCAATATATAAACCATATAAATTCAATTTAAATTAATTAATATTCAATAATTGATTTAATTCATTTAATTTTTACAGAAGTTAAATCAATCTTAACTATTTCCAAATTAATTATCTTATTATCCAATTATTTTGAAATTAAAAATTTCTAAAATCAGAAATTTGTATAGTCATTTATAATAATCATCTTTTATTCAATAAATTTAAATCTTCTTTATTCCAGATTA
The DNA here is from genome assembly GCA_030765085.1 of Allium cepa. Taxonomy (NCBI): domain Eukaryota; kingdom Viridiplantae; phylum Streptophyta; class Magnoliopsida; order Asparagales; family Amaryllidaceae; genus Allium; species Allium cepa. The sequence goes on from CM060939.1 coordinate 624,888,573, forward strand.
TTATTAAATATATTCTACTTAATATATCTTATCGCACATATTAAGTAGATTATATTTAATATAACTATTCCAATATATTTCTAAATTTCCTTTAACACCATTTGATATTGTATATTATTCAATTATTATTTTATTTCTATTTACCTCTATTTGTCTTGTTGTAACTGAAACTTTAAATGTATAACATTTATTATAACCACTCAAATTTTTGTTTATAAAATCCTTTTATATTATACATTATCCAATTACATAGTTAATTTCTGAATGATTTAGGTAAGTTATATTGGCATGCAATTATACAAGTAAAATTTTCCAACTATATTATTCAAGTTTAAATATTCATTCCAAATTTGACTTTATTTTATCATTAGAATCACCTTTTAACATAAATTTATGAATTAAATTTCCAATTAACTTCAAACCCTTTAGAGATAAATAAATACATACATATAGCATATGTCAAATCAAATTTAAATCATATATCTAAATATATTATAAATTAAGTCATATTTAGAAATTCAAATCAATTAAATTTTTGAAGCAAAACTACAACATGGTCTCTTTACTTCGATACTCGAAAATGAATGTCGATGATGTTGTAGTCATCCCCGAAATTATTTTCCAGCGACAAAGAGAAGAGCACTAATTTTTAAAACTTTAAAATTCTTTGGAAACAAATTTATATTCGAAAATAATTTAATTAATAATATATCCTTTTAAGACTTTAAACACAAGGTTTGAAACTATCAGAAATTAAATTCTTAAATTCTTGTTTTAAATCCATTTCTGTTTCCAAATAAATTTATAACCATGTTTTATAGTTCAATTATTTATATAAGACAAAACCAATGGTTTACAAAACCATAAATAAAATCAAACACTATTATCTCTAAACAACTAGTTAAATTCTGAAAATTATAATTATATATATTATATTAGATTTTTCCCAAATATAGGAATAATTTTTTTAAAACAAGGATAGAGATTCAAATTTGATGGATTCAAATCAAAGAAAATTTTGATATAAAGACAAATTGGAATCAGAAGGTCCGATGGTTAAATAACAGAATAAGGAACCAGATAAGTTTATATAAATCGCGGGCAACCTTAACCGGGTCAACCGTGACTCAAAGAATCAGATCGAATGTAGATTTACCATTCAATCCGAAGAGATAGAGTTTGGAATAACCAAAGATACTAGCATCTAAACCGAGGTTAAATATAAATCTCTGGTGAATCCATGCTAATTGTAAAGGATTTTCACCCCTTTATTAGAATATTGGCGAGACCACCAATTCACTATAAAGATCATCCGAAATGGAGTTATGGGATACTCCAGAATCGAAAGAAAATGAATAGTGAGGGACACAAATGAACTTCGGAACCGCAGGGAACGTTCCAAAATTCAAAGGAAATCGAATCAAAAGGAAGAGATTCAAGCTCGAATGAAAGTGATTCTGTAAATCAAATTTACCATACATTCTAAGTTTTGCCTAGAGCCAAAGCTCTGATACCAAATGTAACGACCCGATATTTTCAACCATTCGCATCCGCACATGTCGGACTTGAATTGTTCAAAATACCGCGTTGTAAATAAAATTTGGCAAATCTCAAAATATACAGTAAATAATTAATCACAAAATCACAGACACAGAATCAGAATACTCGCAGCGGAATTTAAAAATACTTAGTGGTTCATGAAGCCACTATAAATAGTCTCAACAAATTACAAAGTCTTCCATCCCAAATATAGTTTAAATAATCAAATAAAAATCCCAAAGTCTTGATTTCATAAATAAGATAGCGGACAGAAAGAAGCCAGCAACTTGAAAGGATCTACAGAAGTCCTAGCTCCGGGATGATGACTGAACTGCAACTCAGGCTGACCCGAGCGTAAAATAAAACATAAACACTCGAGTCAGGACATACATACTTATACAGTGTAAGCTAATTCAAGTGTACTGTAATATAGAGCAAGTAACTTAAAGGATGCTTGGGACCGCTCATCCTCTAAGGATCCGTTAAACTATTTACTATATAGTATATTGCGCTATTATAATAGTGTCTATTTATAAAACAAACTTACTTTTTAATAGCGTTAAGGGGTTACCCATATAGCCCTTAACACAGAATATATTCCCATAGTCTATACAGTACCGTAATCTCCCCCGTACCGGGCGTCGTCAGAGGGCACTCCATAGGTATGGTACAAAACCAAAATCGTATAAGGCACGCTAGGGTAGGTGACACGGCACAACTAGGCAATGCCAGGGTAGATATACCAATTGCTACTCGGGCTGATGGTAACGCATAGCCGCAGCTACCGCCCACCTCGAACTAACACCCCCAAATCAAAGAAATCAATAGTGGCCACTGAAACAATCCAAAGTCAGAGTATAGTATCGAAGGAGTGCGTTCGATCAGAGGAATGACCTCATTGGCCCGAGAATCGCTCCTGTTTTAGCCACCTTATGCCAACTCACGGGAGTTGGGTCCACGTATTTACCTTACAGGAAACGTCGCCACCAACCTACTTCATTCTGGGATCTCCACCGCGTACACGGTTAGTCAAAGTGGTTTTCGGTATTGACAGAGAGTATGCCAGATATCCGATCCCGGTCTCTTTAACAACCAAACGTTATTATAACCCGTGGTTACAACTTTAAAAATGGTAATTACTTTATAAATCAAAATATATTTCCAATACTACAATATCAAAATATTGTTTTTAAACATTGGTCATTTTAATATACCATTTAAATCTATTCAATTTATTTAGGAATTAAATTTTCTTTTCTCACCTTTTAAAATTAAATTCTTCCATAAAACCCATTCAAAAAAAAAATCAATTCCTTATTTTATTAATTACATATTAAATTCCAAATTTTAATCCCCTTTTCCCAAAGATTATTTCCACAAATTGATTAAAAATATCAAATTTCAGTTTCTATAGCACTTATGAAATGCTACCTAAAGTTTATAGGTTAAAACAGTCCAATTTTAAAGACAGCATTTAAATGCTGTAATAGATTAATAACTTAACAATTTAGTTTTAAATTCCAAATATAACTTATTATCAATTATTTTCTTAACTGAATTCTTACTTTTACCAAAACCCAGAATTTCCAAAATAAGTTATATTCCAAAATTTTATTCAAACATTTATTTATTTATTTAACATTTTTAACTCATTTAAAATCATTATAAATAAAATCCTTTACATACATTTAAATCGGAATATTATAAACTTCCAAAATAAATTTAAAATATTTCTGAAAATACTATAGAAACCACGGGTCTGTATATAGTTTTCTAGCCTAGGTCAAGTGATACGGATTTATATCATTTCAATCCGCAATTTACAAAAACCCCGGGTTCTATCATTTCAAACCCGCAATCCCAAGTTAAATATTTAAAATTAAACAATTAAATAAATAAATGAATAAATAATTATCGTACAGGCCTATCATTTCAGTCTATAATGATCTCAATTTACAGGGAACTTGCAGTGATGATTTAACAGTAAATAAGCATTAAATAATGTAACTGCAACTATATTACAACAGATAAACAACTGATGAGGTGTCAATTTAAAATGGGGTTTAACATCATACGTTATATTACAGACAGATGACATTTAAATAATAATTTACACATACACTTGCGATAATTCACAGAAATATAGGTATGTTTGTCTGGTGAGAAATACTCACCTTAAACTGCAGATAATCAGATTCAAACGATTTTACCACTTGATAAAAGATCGTAAAAATGGCACGATTAGGTTTCCGCGGATGCCACGCCTTGATTCAAATCTAAAATAAGATCCAAATACCAAATACGCGACTTTTAAAATCACGGTCAAAGCAAAATTTTCGAAACAACTGGAACGAATAGAATAAAAGAAATTTTGGTTCAGCTTTTGCTCGACTGCCTCACCCCACATCCCGACCCCAACTTCATAGGCTTGGCAATACTATTTATTATTATTATACATTTTATTATTATTATTATTATTATTATTTCCACCGGCATACCCTAACTTATCTAGTTTTGAAAAATATGTATTTACACAAACTTGCGTCTCTGCCTAAACTATTCTTCAATGCAAACTCTCTCTGTTCCTTAATTACAACACGTCTCTGCCACTTCAATTTCAAAACATTGTCGAATTCAGAAACATTAAAATTTAAATTTTTAACCATTCTTAACTTTAAAAATCATATACCTACTTCAGAAAAATGTTCATTTGGATACCATTTATCTTATGATTAAATAAAATAAATTTTATAAATAAAATATCCAAATTTACTATGAATCATTTGTAAGTCAGAATTTCCCAATTTTACTTAACTTGTATATATATTTTTCCAAATAACTTTACACTTGATTTAAAAATACCCACTTCCTAAATAAAACTAAATTCTCATTTATTTACTTAACCTAACAATTTTATTTAAAACCCATTTTCAAATTTTCAAGTTAAGTCATAAATTGACATTTCACCTTTCCATTTGAAAACAACATTTTCAATTATTTACTTACAAAACACATCTGTTCCATAAAATATTTTTTTCCTTTTATAGTTAATATACACTAAATTTTCTTCACGACTTTATTCATTTAGACATCAATTCAACTATGATTCAAGTTAAATAAAAGTTATTCCAAAATGTTCCATTTCAATCGTCTTTCATTTTATCAATTTAAAGTACATTATTTATTATACCAAACATATCCATTTTCGGAAATAACTTTTATTATAATTTCTAGGTTAGATTTCAACTCCATATTAAATCAAATTTAATTATTATGTCATTTATCGTAAATAAAATCTTTAAATTCACTTTAAAACCAATTATTAACTTACAAAAATTTAACTTAAAAAAACAAAACACCTTTAAAATTTTAAAGCCTTAAGTCAAATTTTTAGTTGAATTACATAAATTTTATTTCAAAAATACTTAAAAAAAAATTTAGAAAAATATTATAATATATTAACCATGGGCTTGTTCGGGAGATAAGCTCGGTTATGAAAACTTAGAGGGATGTGATGTGGTGGAGAAGTAGCCGAGCAAGGCAAAAGGGAAACAGAGAACAACAAGAAGAAGAAAGTAAAACTGGAAGAAGAAAAGAAAAAGACAAAGAAAAAACCATTACCTGATTTGAAGTTCTGTACGCAAGAAGGAGATAATACAAGCTATAAGAGATGCAAAGTTATTTGGAATAGCTGGTATATATAAATGAGCTTTAGGTTTTAAAGTGGTCACGGCAGGGGAAAAATTTATAAAGTGGCAACATATCTTGATTGAGAAGCAATAAATTTCGTATTAAAACAAAGGAAGGCAGAGAGATTTATTTCCAGTTTCTTCATGTTTGAATGTTACACGAAAATTGTGATGAATGCATGCGTGATTAAAGTGGATAACAGTAAGCAATTAAAATTTGCTTTGCACTGAATAGGCAACGAAATAATGTTTACAAAAATTGCTTGATCAGTTACCAGATTGATTGCAAGATTTCTTTTTGTTGAATGGATAAGACTGCGTGATTTATGTTTCCCCTTGATAAAAGATATTGGCAAGAACAAATTTGCAGAGAGATATATATAGTAGGCAGGTTTGAAATTATATTGTAGACCAGAAAACGTAAGAGATAAATTGATAAAGGAAATGAATATAAGGAGGCAAGTGATAAAAGATTGTGATTTCTTTCCAGTTTCTTTAGCTTGAACGGATAAGTCTGCGTGAATTTATACTGCCAATTTATGAAAATTTGATTTCAAATTTGATACCATTTAATAGTGGCGTGATTTTGAATGCAGACCATCAAGATGATATTTAGGCAAGAGATTTGATTGTAGATTGAAGAAACGGCATCACGTTTCTTTTATATATATATATATATATTTATTTGAAATAGATAGGCAAATAAGGTTTGCGTATTATAGGAACCAGAGAGATATAATGGGTATGCGAGAATTTGAAAAGACGGGCAAGGTTAAATTTCAACTAAATAGTCAGAACATACAAGGCAACACTAAAATATGTTTTAAAGTTATATGGAAAAAGTAACATATGCTATAAAACTACTGACTGATATTTTAATTCATATAGATGTTGAAATATGATTTTTAAAATACGCCAAACTGACGCAATACAAAACACCCCAGATTTATATAAAAATAACCTTTTAAATTTATACGTTTATTACGTTACTTATACTATAAATTTTACGCGTCCTATAAACGCGAAATCCAACAGTTCATTAATACACTAAATTCTTCAAAATTATTACTTAACAAACTTAATTGGTTTTCACATATTATATATATATATATATACACAAAATTCCTTTTATTAAAATTCAAATGGAGTTGTCTTTTAACAAAATTAACCGTTTCACAACTTTAAATTTCCATATTTAGTATTCTAAGGAAATGATTTAAATCAAATTATATATGTATATAAATTGGGAAGTAAATTTTACTGGAAAGAGAAAAATAACGGATTAAAATTCTATACGTTTTCCTATATATAATCTTATATATATACGGTATTTATTCCCTAAATTTACGCGCCCTTTTTAACGCGTAATTACCCAGTTCATTTATATACTAAAAAAAAAATTCAAAATTCTGACCGTGCTGAGACTCGAACTTGTGACCTGTTGTGAATAGCCTAGATGTCTTAACCACCTAAGCTATTTATGTTTTCTTAATTAAAACTTGATTTTGCTAGAAATTAAGTTATTTGCCATCTTCGACAAAACCCCAAATTTCCAAATTAAAGTTAATTTTTAACCATGTCAAAAATTTCAGAGATCTTATTATTTAATTAAAAATTTGGTCAATTTTTTTTATCACTTTAAATAAACCCCAAAGTTTTTAAAATACAAGTGAAAAATACTTGTTAAAAAAAATTGGGCTGTTACATTTTTCTTATATTTAAAAATCATATAGTATTTTATTAAATATTTTTGAAAAGATTAAATTAAAAATAAATCACAATTTATATTTTCAAAACATTAAAATTATGCTATACTAATTTAATAACTTATCTATTTAATATATATAAATACACATACATTATTAAATAGAAAACAATTTTATTAGTTTATTAAAAATAAATTCACAAATTAAATATGTAAATAAAGAAGATTATTAAATCAAATAAAATTTATTAACAAAAATTATCAATTCAATTTAAATTTAAACCCAGATTATTAAATTTAAATTGTCTAAAATTCCGGGATATTACAATTTGTCTGGTAGGCTGGAGTCAGCCAAAGGTTAGTAGTTAGCTAAACAAAACTATAGTGTTCGGATAGATAGGCCATTGATTACCTTATTTGTATTCATACATGATATTGCATTATTGTTTTAACCAGTTTTGGTTACAGGATTAAGATTTGCAAAAGATATGTTTCAAAAGGATATTAGTGAGGGGAAACTCGTTCTGCTAAGTGGTGTGGTCTCACTTAATATCAAATAACCAAGATGTATAGTATTATTCACACCAGGCTTTATATCTGACTCGAAGTTTATATTTACCCCTTAAACTCTCGGGTGCTAAAAATTGATTTGAGTAGGCTGTGGGTTGAGGGATTTTCTGTTTTAGTGGGTTGACGAATAAAACTTCCAAAGATGAGAAGGAGGCTGAAGATTAGCTATCTAGAAGTTGTTTTATTCTGTTTTATTCCGCTATGTTGTATTAAGTCTATTATGACCATTTAGTACTCTGGTCAACCAAGGGGGCATCATCATATGTCGCTCTTGGCATATTTATGTAATAATTATATTTGATTTGAACCTGGAAAATGATATGGGATTATGTAACTGGATATGAAACATATTTTTTGAAATGTAATCAGAAATATTGTTTTTGAAATCCATGATTATTTTTTTCATATTCATGTGTTTCTCATATTATGGACACCATTAGCATTACCATATTTTTTCGTTGGAAGTTAATACTATAAATGACTACAGCATCTATAAATCTTAGCTTTGGGCCTTAAGATAGGGGATGGTACAACTTGGTATCAGAGCATAGGTTTATGAAAACTTTAAATTAAAATGATTTTTGAAAATATAATCCTAAGGAATTAGAGATAAGATCGGGGTATGGGATAACGTTATAGTAACGTACTTGTATTTGCTATATATAAGTATACACTATATCTCTATTCTCCTATCTCTCTTAGGCTATTCTTTTGTATCTTAGAAGGCTCAAATGCAAGAAGTGGAAGAGTTAACCTTGGAGGGAAAAGCACCACCATAAATGAGAATTCCAAAAAAAAAATACAAGAAGGAACCAAGGTTAGGCACAAGCTGGAATGTCGGTGCTGGTGTCTCGCAAGTTGACATGTGAGCCATGTATCAGTTCTTTGTCAACATGATGTAGGCGGGTGTTGCTGCTAGAGTAGTCAAAGGAAATGTAGAAGGAGGAAATTAGGGAGCTCCAACGGTTAACAATTTTGCCGTTTTGAGTAGGGACTATGCTTGGCTGGGAGGAAAGCAATTCATAAGAACTAAAGACACTATTGAATTAGAGAATAGGTTAGTGCACTATGAGAGAATATTTGCAGATTTGGGGCACAATGACGAGCAGAAGAGAAGGCTTACTTCTACACAGTTTTAGGGAGCAACGTTGTATTGGTGGAATAATGTGATGATTAGAGTTAATAAGGTAATGATGACATGGGCTAAGTTTAAGAGGCGGTTCAAGGAGCGGTTTATGTTTGAGATTGCAAAGTCTACAATGTTTAGGAAGTTTGCCGAGCTAAAGTAGTGGGAGATGACTGTGTTGGAGTATGCGACGAGGTTTGAACAGCTGGCAAGGTGTGGTTATGCTATAGTTGACACTGTGATCAAGAGAAACGAGAAGTTCACAAGGGGTTGAAGCCTATGTTGGCAAAGGCTACATTACCTTATATAAGGGATCCTTGTGATGCCGTAGTTGAGATAGCTTTAAGACATGAGGATATGCTTGTTTTTTGGAGAGAAATAAGGTGAAGGAGGTTGAAGTGGGGAATGGTCAGAAAAGAAATTTTTTTCATAAAAAGGAAGCTCAGAATAGTGGAGATGCAAAGAAGGGAAAGTTGGAGGTTGTCTTCTTTAAGTGTGATAACAAAAGGCATTTCACTAACGAATGTCGTTCGAGAGATGGGAGGAAAGTGATCGAGAAGAAGAATATCATTTGCTTTAATTAGTGCAAAGAGTCTGCTAAGGATGGAAGGGGCAGAGAGTTTGCATTGGAGCCCGCTACCTCGAGGCCAACGGAAGAGGAAAAAAGGAAATGATGTGTTGGGAGGTACGCTTCTGATTTGTGGTATGTCGGTTAGCGTTCTATTTAACATTGGTGTATCGCATTCTTTTGTATCTCGTGGTTTAGTAGATAAGCTTAACTTAGAACCCTCTTACCTTGTTACTTTCTAAAGGGTTGCAAATCCGATAGGAGGGTATGCGACACTAGGGATGAGTGTGACAACCTAGAGTTTGATTTATTAGGTCATACATTTATTTGCAGTTTGCATGTGTTTGATTTCGTAGGGTTCGGAATTATTTTGGGTATGGACTAGGATATTTTTCCATGATAGGAAAATATCGTTTAGACACCCTAATTGTAGTCATCAAATTGTATATATCGTTGAAAACCCTAGTTGTGAGGTTAATGCTTTTATGGGTGTTTTGGAGATAGAAGACAAGCCGAATCGAGTTTTCGAGGTTAGAGAAGTCGTGGATGTTTTTGAACCTATAGAACTATTGCAACAAAAACGAGCTATTGATTTTTAGCTAGATTTGGTACCAGAAGCAGAACTAGTGAGTAGACCGCCAAGCAGGATGACACCTACCAAGATGAGGGAGTTGAAGGTGAGGTTGGTGGATTTGGAAGGAAATTTTTTTATCAGATCAAGTCATTTTCCTTAGGGAGAAACCGTAGTGTTTGCCAAGAAGCCAGACGGATCGTTAAGGTTATGTATCGATTATCGTAAGTGAGCGAGAAGATGATAAAGAATCGATATCTATTGCCTAGAATTGACCATTTGTTCGATCAATTAGGTGGAGCCAAGGTATTTTTTCAGTTGGATTTAGCAACAGAGTTTTATCAAATTAGAGTAGCAGAGGATAGTATCCCTTTGACGGCGTTTAGAACTAGATATGGATCATACGAATGGTTAGTAATTCCGTTCTGACAAACTAGTGCACCATCATTCTTTGTAGATCTGATGAACTAAGTTTTCCGAGAGCATTTGGATAGTTCGTGTTAGTAATCATAGATGGTTTTTTGATATACTCTAAAAATGAAAGGGAGCATGAAGTTCATCTTAGAGTGGTGCTAGAGACGTTGAGGCAGCATCAGCAGAAAGCGAAGTTTTTGAGGTGTAATTTCTAGAAGAAGGAAGTGAAGTTTCTTAGTCATGTAGTCTCAGAGGAAGGGTTGTCTATAGATCGAACTAAGATTGAAGCAGTGAATAATTGGAAGAGACCCGAGACAGTGACTAAGATAAAGAGTTTTCTTGGATTAACTGGATATCATTGGAGGTTCATTTAGGATTTTCGCCGATGGTAGCATCAATGACCAAGTTAACGTGAAAGGATGCGAAGTTTGTTTGGACACATAAGTGTGAGGAAGCATTATAGATGTAACATCCCACTATTTCGGACCATTCAAATCGACAATAAAACCACACATGTTAGACTTGAATAATTCAAAATAATATATTGTTATTAAATTTTGGGGCAAATAAAATCAATCACAGAATTACAGACACATACCAGTGTTAGCGCCAAAATTGGTCACTAACACCCAAATCCAGATGAAAGCACCAAATCACAGTCACAGATCTTAGATAGAATGTATGTAGAAAGTATAAATATAAAGAACAGTAAAAATTAAAGAGAAAGTAGTAAAGACACAAGGTTTATAGTGGTTTGGCTCACTCCGGCTTATGTCCACTCCAAAAATTTCCTTTTTATTGATGTTAGAATCAATTACAGTTACAACCTAGAGTTTTTAGAATGACAATGTCAGAGCAGCCTTAGTATATAAGACAAAGGGAAATAGAATGAAGATTCCTTTTCTGAAGCCTCACATGCTGTATTTATAGGCAAATTCCGAGTTACTAGGCTTCCTAAGTGATACGCACCCACTAAGACCATGACCGAGCCTAAACTTATGACCAACCCCAATTTGCTAATATGCCGATCCGAGTATGCCTACTCCGATTCAAAATAGTGCCATCCTCTCTAAGTGCTGACCTGAAGCTTACAAGCAGCCGACCCGGGGAAAGTATGTGGTCAAACTGAAACACGCCGAACCACCTTATCCCATGAAGCCGAACCCATTCCTTCAGTATGTTGATCCGAAGCTGGTACTTAGGCCAACCCAGAGTGATGCTCCAGCATGCCGAACCCAGAACGAGATGCCGAACTGCACATGCCGATCGATCTATGCCGGTCCACTACATAATCCAGTATGCTGATCAACTTCAACATGCCGACCGGCCCATACCACCAATGACTGAGCCATGCAAGAACTTCCAACCTTCACCGAGCGGCACCTGCCGACCCACCTAGGTCGAGCCATGCACGAACTTTCAACCCTCACCGAGCGGCACCTATCGACCCACCACGGTCGAACCATGCATAGTCTCCACTCCTTGACCGAACCACTTTAACGCCGAACCACTCCCCGCCGACCCATTCAGGCTGAGCCACACTTACCGAGCCACACACCCCGAGCCACCTAGGCTTAAGCACCATGATCGAACCATCCAATCAGACCGAACGATACCATCTAGACTGATCCATGTCTTCCAGGCCGAACGATCGACATCGAACCATCCATGACTGAACGTCTTTCCATCCAGCTAGCTCAAACCTATCGTATTCCAGTCTCGACAAACGAATAGTCGATTTAGTTAAGTCCGCCTGTCCACAGCAAGTCCTTGCCAAAAGGCGGGTTAACACTTGCCCTCCAAAACATGCCTTGCTATCGGAAGGGGTGTTTTGAATAGCCTCAAATCCAATATATGGAGTCCATATGTTATCCATAGCCGTACTTTTTGATCCATAATCCAATCCAGTTTACCCAAGTGTCATTGCCGTACTCTTATCCAAATCTACGACTACTCCAAGTCGATATCCAATTCGAGACCGCTTCGGGCCCTTTGCCAAATTCGGGACCTCTCCGGGTCCAATTATCCAAAGACAAAATCCAAATCCATGACCACTCTGGGTCACGTTATCCTGTTTCGACCTCGACTCTCCGGTCATGGGCTTCAATGTTCTCTAGCCTCGGCTCTTCGGCCAAGGACTTTTTTATATTCTCTGAACTCTGCTCTTCGGCCAAGGACTTTTATACTCTCTGACCTCGGCTCTTCGGCAAGGACTTTCATATTCTCTGGCCTCGGCTCTCCGACCAAGGACTTTTATACACTCCGGCCAAGGACTTTTATATTCTCCATCCTCGGCTCACTGGCCAAGAACTTTCATATTCTCCATCATTGGATCTCCGGCTAAGGGCTTTCATATTTTCTGGTTTCGGCTATTCGGCCAAGGACTTTGTTTAATATTTTTGAGTCCATTCCATTGCTCTTCGGCAAAGGAACTCGTAATTCCGATTACTGCCCCGTCTCTCCGGTCGGGACGGTAATCGCTTGGCCTGTAACATTTATTGAATTAGTCCAATCCCAATCATTACAGAATTCGGTTATTAAAGCGAAAATTCGTACAACAAAGGGAGTTAAATGTCCAAAGTACCAAAGAAGAAACCAGATTTTGTAGAAAAATAGAAAGAAAACAGGATTTCATATACCCAAACAATATGGTTTTTCGTCATCTTAGAGCATGCCTAGAGACCGTCCTCGATCCCGTACGTGTGTAAGTGACCTAGCCGTATTACTTTGAGTTCTATTACTTATTTAGAACCATAAATCATTCAGTTGATAACAAGACAGCGTTGACTAGATCTAGCGCCACCTTCGTTCGAGATAGGAAGCGGCCGCTCTCGTCCCACTGCTACGGCTCGATTCCTTATGTATTGTTGCAGGTGGCCATTCCTTACATGCTCCTCAATGATATCTTTCAAATGCCTACAATCGTTTGTGTTGTGCCCATCTAGCTCATGGAATAGGTAATGTATTCCCGACGCCCGCTCGTATTCCGATGGTTCCCTCCTAGCCGGTCTTCGATACTAGAGGTACCTCCGAGTATCTACGTAAATCCTTTCTAGAGTTTCTATCAAATCCGTATAAGAATAAAATTTTGATTCTCTTCATCTCCTTTTTGAGGGGTTATCGTTGTCACTCATTTTCATTTTGCCCTTATCGTCCATGTTCGTTTCCTCCCTGGGTGCACCTCCACCTCTGACATCATAAGCTTCAGTCTCTCCCCTTACTCTTTCGGTCTGCGCATCTTCCTGTCTTAGGAATCTCTCCGCTTCATGATGGAACTCTCCAAGATCCATTGGGGGTCCCGTTCCAAATCTTAAAATCCAAACTATCCGCAACTCCTGAAACTTCTGCCATCAAAACTGTCAACGGAACGGGTCGATCCACTGAAGCTACCGCTGCGTTGAATCTGGTTAACAAATCCCTGAGAGACTCTCCCTTCCATTGTTTCATCGATGTCAAGGTCATTACATTCTTAGATCTGGCTATATGGACAAGAAACTGCCTCATAAATCTTTCAATCAGCTCCGTCCAAGTGTCAATAGAACCACTCACCAGCTGTCTGAACCACATAGCTGCGATATCCATCAAATAAAAAGGGAAGCATCGAGCCATGACCTCATCCGAAGCCCCCAGTACCTCCATATGCCTCATGTACCTCGTCAGGTGAACGGCGGGATCCGTTCCCCCATCGTACATCTCCAACGTTGGTAGCTTAAAATCCGGTGGGTTCCTGGCTTGCCTGATAGTAGGAGTAAAGGGACTCCTATTCACATCCTCCAAGTCTTTATTTACCTACCCACCTCTTATAGCTCGTCTGACCATCTCTGTTAATCTATCATTGTCTCCAAGCTGTAATCCTTGTCTGCTGCCTCCGATAGGTCCCCCGAGTTCATAAGGGAACCCTGGCACATACTCCTCATCATGTATTCCTGTGTTCCTGTTGATGCCGGGTTGCACAGTATTGTCAGGTATCCCTCCATGGATTGGTCCAGCATTACCTGTTGGTATGCCCCTAAGTCTTGGTCCATCCGGGTTAATATTTGTCTGTGGATCAGGGGATGCTCCCTGTTGAACCACTCCATCTGCTTGCTGGTTGAGTGCTTCTAATCCAGCTCCACGGATCTGAGCTCCTGCAGTTCCTGCTTGTCTAAATTGTCTAAGAAGAGTTTGCACCATCTCCTCTTGTCTTTTCAGCATCGCTTCCATCTCATCTCTAGTGATGTAGGTGGATGCTTGACCTGCTCCAGCTCCAGAGGAGGCCTCTTGACTTCCCTCTTGATTGCTTCTTTCTGTCACTTGCTTCCTTGTTGGTGGCCTAGTCATTGCTTCCTAGAATCCAAGTTCCTAGCTCCAAAATCCTAAGTGCTTGTTTTCTCAATGAAATCACCAAAATGTTAGTGCCAAAATTGGTCACTAACACCCAAATCCAGATGAAATCACCAAATCACAGTCATAGATCTCAGATATAATGTATGTAGATAGTATAAATATGAAGAACAGTAAAAATTAAAGAGAAAGTAGTAAAGACACAAGGTTTATAGTGGTTTGGCTAACTCCGGCCTATGTTCCAAAAAATTTCTTTTTATTGATGTTAGAATCAATTACGGTTACAATATAGAGTTTTTAGAATGATAGTGGCAGAGTAGCCTTAGTATAGAAGACAAAGGGAAACAGAATGAAGATCCCTTTTTTGAAGCCCCACATGCTGTATTTATAGGAAAATTGGCTTCTCAAGTGGTACGAGCCCACTAAGACCATGACCGAGCCTAAACTTAAGACCGACCCCAAGTTGCTAATTTGTCGATCCGAGTTTGCCTACTCCCTGACTCGAAGCAGTTCCATCCTCTCCAAGTGCCGACCTAGAGCTTACAAGCAGCCGACCCGAGGAATGTATGTGGTTGAACTAAAGCATGACGAACCACCTTATTCCCATAAAGCCGACCCCATTCCTTCAGTATGCTGATCCGAAGCTAGTACGAAGGCCAACCCAGAGTGATGCTTCAACATCCCAAACCTAGAAAGAGATGCCGAACTACACATGATGATCGATCTATGTCGATCCACTCCATAATCCAGTATGCCGATCAACTTCAACATGCCGACCGACCCATACCACCAATGACCGAGCCATGCATGAACTTCCAACCTTCACCGAGCGGCACCTGCCGACCCATCTAGGCCGAGCCATGCATGAACTTTCAACCCTCACCGAGCGGCACCTGCCGACCCACCAAGGTCGAACCATGCATAGCCTCCACTCCTTGATCGAACCACTTTAACGCCAAACCACTCCCCGCCGACCCACTCAGGCCAAGCCACACTTACCGAGCTAGATGCTCCGAGCCACCTAGGCTTAAGCATCACGATTGAACCATCCATCCAGACCGAACGACACCATCTAGACCTATCCATGCCTCCCAGGCCGAATGATCGACACCGAACCATCCATGACCGATCGTCTTTCCATCCGACTGGCTCCATCGTATTCCAATCTCGACAAATGAGTAGTCGATTTAGTTAAGTCCGCCTGTCCACAGCCTTGCCAAAATGCGGGTTAACAATCAGAATAACTCGCAATGGAATAAATAATATAGTAGTTCACGAAGCTACTAGATACATAGTTTCAAAACAAATACATAATACCAGAGTCTGAAAGCATATACAGCTGAAAATCCAAATACATAAGTCCACTACTACATAAGCAAAGGCTGAATGAAAATAACTGAAATAGAAATAGCAAATAAATAGCTAAATCTCTTGCAGATCTCTAGCTCCAAAAGATGAATCCAAGCTATGATGCTCTGGCTAACCCGAGTATAAAGAAAAACAAAAAACACTCGAGTCAGGACATATATACTTATAAAATGTAAATCAAATCAAGTGAACTGTAAAAGAAATGCATCAGTAACTTAAAGAACGCTTGGGATCGCCCATCCTTTAAGGATACATTAAACTATCTACTACGTTAAGATCTAAAGTAAAGTAAACTATTAAAATAGCATTAAGGCATTAGCTGTGATGCCCCACCTCTATACCTACGCTAGCCAAGGACACTACACGGTAATGTCGTCAACTAACACGGAGAATAAGGCTGGTTAGGAGCGACCATCTATAGCCTTGCTCTAATTATCTATTAAATACATCGACAATAGACATACCAAGCAGGTTGACATAACCAATGAATACTTAAAACAAAACCATAGGTGGTTAGAGAATTTATCAGAACAGAATATAACAACTCAAATGTAGTATACATCACAGAACAGTAGATCATCATGTACACATATATTGATACATAACAGAGTTTACAAACTGATACACGTCAAGTGGTATAGCAAACCACAATATATAGACGAATTCAAAATAATACATATATCAGAGTTACAATAAAAAGGACTACACAAAAAGCTTTAACAAAAAGGAACAAGCTGGATAGTCCATGCGGAAGCAAAATAGGCTAAGTCCAAATGCACCTAACCTGAAACATCTCGGTCTGACCCGAGTATAAAATACACTGGTCAGTCTAGCTAAAAAAATCAGTTAGATAAACTGAACAACAATAACCTACAAGGTCACAATGTATAACAAATATCTCTAAAAGAGATAACACAATCATCTAACAAAAGATGAATCATATCATAACAAGCCTCATATCATCGGCAACACAACAAACAAAGGATATGAATATCCCAAAACAAGCCATAAAGGCAAATAACAAATACCAATGAAGGTAACACAAGTTCCACAAGGTAATCGCTACATATCGTGCGGCTCAAAAAGACCAACACCGAAGGGCGATACCTAGGGAATATACATATCAATGAAACATCAGAAAATTTGCACGTGCTCAGTACTGTATAAACAAGGATCCATAAGCCCGAAGGCTCCAAACCCAAATATCACTCGAGTGGCTCATAAAGACCAACTCCGAAATCGACACTATTAGGGCAACAAACCCAAAGGCACAAACTCGAAGGTACAAACGCGAAGGCAACATACCCGAAGGCAACAAACCTAAAGGAGACAGTCCGAAGACACTATCCCAAAGGCAACAAACCGTAGTGGTGAAGGTCCGGAGGCCCAGTACTGGACACCACTAACTGGCAGAATGTGTCACAACTCTCGAAAAGGAATCCGGAAAGTGGTAACGTGAGTCCCATAACCACTCGTTCGCACTAAACGGTTTACTATCCGTTAGTTAATTTCACACTCAAAGCAGTACAAAGTTTACCTCGTTTCATCGGTAAACCAGACCCAAAGGTCAAAATGTTCAAACGAATAGAATGGGAATTAATTGAAAAGATGAACGCGCATGTTCATTGCACGCTTTTTATCTAATCATTTAATTCTCCTCCCACTTCGCTCGAAGTGCGAAATTGTGTGTGATTTAAATTGAATTTATGAATTGGAGAAGGGAGCTTTTAATACGATTTAGAGGGATTATTTATGAAAACCCGTGAATGAAGTCAAAAATAAGTTATCAAAGCCAAAGATGCAATAACAACCACTAAGAACCAACTTGAATCGATAAAATTTGGAAAACCAATCAAAATGAGCAAAAATAGGCAAAACAGGAAAAATAGGAACAGGTCGGTCGACTAGACTTCCTAGGTCGGTTGACCGGACCGGAGGCAGAGAAGTGCTCAGGGTAGCAGGTCGGTCAACCGGACTTCCTGGGTCGGTCGGCTGGAGACTAAATTCCTGCACTTCCAAAGCAGAGGCAGGGAAGTGCTCAAGTAGCAGGTCGGTCGACCAGACCCTGAGTTCGGTCGGCCGAAGCCTAAGTTCCTGCACTTCCTACCCTACCTAATGAATGCCAATCCTTTCCGAATCAAAAGCAATAGCACATGAATACTTGTGAGGAATTCATACCCAACATCAATGAAATCAAGAGAAGTAGATGTGAGTTCAAAACTCACCTTTTTACACACAAACAAAGATGAGAAGCACAAACATAAGAAGGAGACTAACTACTCTTCACTTCACTCTACAAGCTTCAATCTAAAAATAAAACACATATTTCCCAAATTAAGTTTAGGGAACTTCTGAAATTGAAGAGGAGAAGAGTTGGAGAAGATGAAGAGGAGGCTTATCAATAGCTTATCTTTGATTTTGGAGCAAGAATTCAAGTTGCAAGAAGAAACTAGGGCTTGTAATTTCTAATTCCTCTTCCTTTCCCCCATTTTCAGTTTTAGCTCGAGTTTTAGAGTGGAAAATGAGTGAATGGAAGGAGAGGGACTGAGTTAGGTTATTAAACTAGCAAATGGGCTGAACCCAAACCCAAAACCCAATTAGAAAAAGTAGCAAAACTCAACTTACTCCAAACATATCAAAGCTTATACTTAAAAAGATCACAAATGCCATTTCGGACTCAATGGAGGTGGTTTCGAGTCCTAATTCGGCCATTTGCGAAAAGTAACATTTTGGATCCAAAAATCTTACTAACGATGCTATATTTAAATAAAACATTTAAATATATAATCATTAAATATGCGGGTTGTTACAGATCTCCCCTCCTTACAAAATTGCATCCCCGCAATTCCCAGAGACGATATTTGTAACAACTACATAGATACAATATTCAAAGAAATAAACTTGAGACAAAAAGATATTCTCACCATTGCCAAGCAAGGATAGAAAACTCGGATAAGATCGCTCGATAAACTCTCTGGTTTCCCAAGTACAGTCATTGGGGTTAGCGGACCATTGAACTTTAACGAGTGGCACGTCCTTGTTTCGAAGGTGTCGCACCTCCATGTCAAGTACGTGAATAGGTTGCTGTATAATAGATAAGTCTGGTGAGACCTCAAGCTCTTGCAAATCAGGAGAAGCGATAACAGAATCCGACTCCCGAAGACACTTCCAAAGTTGAGAGACGTGAAACACGTCATGAATGCCAGATAAATGAGCTGGAAGTGAAACTCTATAAGCCACATGGCCAATACGTTCAGTAATAGAAAATGGTCCTATAAAGCGAGGAGCCAATTTCTCAGTCGTACTGAAGCGCATAACCCCCTTCAAAGGAGAAACACGAATAAGAACAAGATCACCAATCGAGAACTCAAGAGGCTTACTACGGTTGTCTGCGTAGGATTTCTGGTGGCTCTATGCCTCTTTCAGTCTCAACCGAATAAGATCAATCTTCTCGAAAGAATCACGAACAAAATCTGGACCAAGAATAAGCTTCTCCCCAGATTCCAACCAACAAGAAGGTGATCGACATGGCCTTCCATATAAAGCTTCGAAAGGGGCCATACCGATACTAGATTGAAAACTATTATTGTAGGAGAACTCTACAAGAGGTAGGTGATCCTCCCAACTACCACCGAAATCAAAAATACAAATACGGAGAAGATCTTCCAAGATACGATTTACCCGTTCAGTCTATCCGTCAGACTGCGGATGATAAGCTGTGCTGAAATTAAGCTTTGTTCCCAAAGCTTGCTGAAGACTCTGTCAAAAATGACTCGTGAATAAAGGATCACGGTCACTCACAATAGAACTAGGAACACCGTGAAGTCTCACGATTTCCTTGACATACAACTTAGCCAAATGCGAAGCAGTCCTATTAGACTTAATAGGAACAAAATGAGCAGACTTAGTGAGGCGATCAACAATAACCTAAATGCTAGAATGGCCTGAACTCGAACGAGGTAGGCCGTCGATGAAATCCATAGAAATCTGATCCCATTTCCACAATGGAATCTCTACAGGCTGAAGAAGACCCGAGGGACGCTGATGTTCAGCCTTAATACGCTGACAGGTTATGCAATTACTCACATAACTCGCCACATCGCGCTTCATGCCTTCCCAATAATAAAGACGACGCATATCGACATACATCTTACTACTACCAGGATGAATGGTATACTTAGAACGGTGACAGTCATCAAGAATGTCATGCCTAAGTGCAAAATCAGAAGGCACAAAAAGATGGTTCTTCTTGCGAAGACACCCACGATAATCAATGCTGAAATCCCGCAACGCCTTATCACAGGATCCAGACTCAAAAAGCTGAATAAGATGCAACAAATCAGGATCACGCTGCTGGGCATCGGCAATACGATCCAACAAAATGGGTCGAGCTCCCAAACTAAACAATAGAATAGGAGAATCAGAAGATGAACCTCGATCACGAATTTCACAAAAAGATAGAGTCTCAAGAATATTCCACTTGGCAAGCATCATAGAAACAACAGCCGAATGTTTGTGACTAAGCACATCAGCAACACGATTACCCTTTCCAGGGGTATACTGGATATCAAAGTCATAGGAAGCAAGAAACTCGAGCCAACGCTGTTGTCTCATATTGAGTTCCTTCTGAGTGAACAAATACTTCAAGGATTTATGATCGGTATAGAGAATGAAGCGCTCGCCCAATAAATAGTGTCGCCAAATCTTCAAGGCAAAGACAATGGCGGCTAATTCAAGATCATGAGTGGCATAGAAAACTTCATTCGGATGCAGTTGCCTAGAAGCATAAGCAACTACTCGATCCTTTTGCATAAGAACATCACCGAGACCACTACCACACGCATCGGTGTAGACAACAAGATCATGATTTCCTTTGGAAACCACCAAAACAGGAGCATTGTTGAGAAGTTCCTTCAATGTCTGAAAGGAAGCTTCACACTTGTCAGACCAAATAAAACGAATGCCTTTCCGAGTAAGGCTGGTGAGAGGAAGCACAACACGGGAAAAATCCTTAATGAACCGACGGTAATAACCCGCCAATCCGAGGAAACTACGAATCTCATGAACATTCTCAGGCCTCTTCCAATTCTGGATGGCTTCGATCTTTGAGGGATCGACAGAAATGCCGTCAGAAGATACAACATGTCCTAAGAACTTAACCTTATTCTCCCAAAAATGGCACTTGGAGAATTGTGCTCTAAGCTGATGATGACGGAGAGTACTCAAGACAATTCTCAAGTGATTAGCATGCTCAGCTTCAGACTTAGAATAAATAAGGATGTCATCAATGAAGACAAGGACGAACTTATCGAGATATTCCCGGAATACTCGATTCATGAGATCGACAAAGAAAGCAGGAGCATTCGTCAAACCGAACAGCATAGCGAGCCACTCAAAAGAACCATAACGAGTGCGGAAAGCAGTAAGAGGTATAGTATCCTCCGCGACTTGCAACTGATGAAAACCTGTGGCAAGGTCGAGCTGAGAAAAGACCTTAGCACCACTCAATAGATCGAACATATCATCGATCCTAGGCAATGGATACCTATTCCTGATGGTTAACTCGTTAAGTTGCGATAGTCTATGCAAAGCCTAAGAGTTCCATCGGATTTCTTCACGAAGACGACCGCGGATCCCCACGGAGAAAAACTGGACTGAATCAACTGCTTGGACACAAGCTCTAAAAGCCGCTTCTTGAGTTCCTCATTTTCCTTTGTAGACATCCTCGTGGGAGAACGACTAACTGGCTACGTGCCTGAAATGAGATCAATGCGGAACTCAATTGCCCGCTTGGGTGGCAAACCCGAAACAGGCTCAAAAACATCAGAAAAGTCACAAACAACAGAAATACGAGATATATCATCATCATCTCGCGAGTTAAGAGAACATAAAGCCATTTCGAAATTATCCACATCCCGGAGAACAAGTGATAGCTGAGTAGGCGAATCCGGATGTCGAAGATACAAAATCCTCTCAGAACAAATAATCCTGGCATCGTATCTCACTAGCCAGTCCATTCCCAAAATCATATCAAATCCCAGACAAGAAATAACGTGCAGATTCGCACGAAAGGAAAAACCACATAAAACAATCTCAATATCATCACAAAGCATACTAAGGGTCGCAGATCCCCCAATAGGATTCACAATCCTTAAAGAAGTAACCAAACAAAAAACATCCAAAGATAAATCATCAACGAGCTTTTTCGATACGAAAGAATGTGATGCACCCGTATCGAAAAGATCTCGAATACTATGATCATGAAATAAAATAGAACCTTCCAAAATAGATGGAGATATACCTTTGGGCTGAGAAGGACCTTCAGAAGCCTTAGCAGCATAAAGCTTGCTAGACTTGGCACCAGCCGGAACAGTAGGGCAAGTGGAAACATGATGTCCTTCCTTCTTGCAATAACGGCAGAAGAGAGGCTTGGAACAAGCTCGAATCATATGATCGGGAGAACCACAATTGAAACACTTTCGAACGAAAGGTGTTCCAGAAGACTGAGGCTGAGAACTAGAACCACCAGTCTTTTTCTTCTTAGAAGGAAAAGACCTGGACTTCTGGAATGGAAACTGCTTCTTGTTGGGGTTCTTAAAAACCTCAACATCATCACCACTATCACACTCCTTCTCGACGGCTTCAAGATGAAGCGCAGAATCAACCAACTCCTCAAAAGAAAGCTTAAGCTGGAGCAACAAAGACTTCTTAAGATATTTCTTAAGACCAGAGACAAACTTCAGATTCTTCTTATAAGAAGTGCTAATGAATTCAAGATCATACTTAGATAAAGCCTCAAATGATGCAACATACTCAGAAACATAAGATTTCCCTTGCTTCAACTCAAGGAAGCGACGGGTCAATAAAACTTTTTCAGATTCAAGAACGAACTTGAGTTCGAATCATCCCCGAAACTGAGTCCAAGAAAGAGTAGACTCATCAATTTCGGCTACAAGAAGCCCATACCAATCAAGAGCACACTCTTGTAATAAGCTAGAAGTTACAAGAACTCTATCATGAGCAGAAAGATCCATGCGAGAGAAGATACGCTCGCACGTGTGAAGCCAAGCTTGGACTTCAAGAACAGACTCGAAGCCTTTGAACGGCTTTCCTCCAAGATGAGCAAAATCACTACACTGACGTGCAAAGGCAGACTTGTGAGGTGGAGATACTCGAGGAGGAACTGGAGGCTGAGTGCTCCTAAACAATTCCAAAAACTGATCGGCAGACATATAAACGCCATTCGGATGTGAGCCACTGGATTGCCCAGCATCCGAACGTCGTCCCCTGCCTCTTCCGGCCATACGCTGAAAGTAGGATAAGAACAAGATTATTCACAAGGTAGATGATTCAATATGGAATACTACGGAATTTAAATGCATTCCTAGACGTATTCCCACACTATATCTACTACCAAGGCACAAAAGAAATATAGAGGCACGGTGGTTCAAAGATTTTTATCACTTATACACTTTGATGTACCAGAATATGTGCATCTATTCTGTGTTTATCATATTTTGTTCTGAACCGTGCTCCGATACCAAGCTGTGACGCCCCACCTCTATACCCACGCTAGCCAAGGACACTACAGGGTAATGTCGTCAACTAACACGGAGAATAAGGATGGTTAGGAGCGACCATCTATAGCCTTGCTCTAATTATCTATTGAATACATCGACAATAGACATACCAAGCATGTCGACATACCCAATGAATACTTAAAACAAAACCATAGGCGGTTGGAGGATCTATCAGAATAGAATATAAAAACTCAAATGTAATATACATCACAGAACAGTAGATCATCATATACACATATATTGATACATAACATAGTTTACAAACTGATACACGTCAAGTGGTATAGCAAACCACAATATACAGACGAATTCAAAATAATACATATATCAGAGTTACAATAAAAAGGACTATACAAAAAGATTTAACAAAAAGGAACAAGCTGGATAGTCCATGCGGAAGAAAAATAGGCTAAGTCCAAATGCACCTAACCTGAAACATCTCGGTCTGACCTGAGTATAAAATACACGGGTCAGTCTAGCTAAACAAATCAGTTAGATAAACTGAACAACAATAACCTGCAAGGTCACAATGTATAACAAATATCTCTAAAAGAGATAACACAATCATCTAACAAAAGATGAATCATATCATAACAAGCCTCATATCATCGGCAACACAACAAACAAAGGATATGAATATCCCAAAACAAGCCATAAAGGCAAATAACAAATACCAATGAAGGTAACACAAGTTCCACAAGGTAATCGCTACATTTCGTGCGGCTCAAAAAGACCAACACCGAAGGGCGATACCTAGGGAATATACATATCAATGAAACATCAGAAAATTTGCACGTGCTCAGTACTGTATAAACAAGGATCCATAAGCCCGAAGGCTCCAAACCCAAATATCACTCGAGCGGCTCATAAAGACCAACTCCGAAAGCGACACTATTAGGGCAACAAACCCGAAGGCACAAACCCGAAGGTACAAACCCGAATGCAACATACCCGAAGGCAACAAACCTGAAGGAGACAGTCCGAAGACACTATCCCAAAGGCAACAAACCGTAGTGGTGAAGGTCCGGAGGCCCAGTACTGGACACCACTAACTGGCAGAATGTATCACAACTCTCGAAAAGGAATCCAAAAAGTGGTAACGTGAGTCCCATAACCACTCGTTCGCATTAAACGGTTTACTATCCGTTAGTTAATTTCACACTCAAAGTAGTACAAAGTTTACCTTATTTCATCAGTAAACCAGACCCAAAGGTCAAAACGTTCAAACGAATAGATTGGGAATTAATTGAAAAGATGAACGCACGTGTTCATTGCACGGGTTTTATCTAATCATTTAATTCTCCTCCCACTTCGCTCGGAGTGCGAAATTGTGTGTGATCTAAATAGAATTTATGAATTGGAGAAGGGAGCTTTTAATACGATTTAGAGGGATTATTTATGAAAACCCGTGAATGAAGTCAAAAATAAGTTATCAAAGCCAAAGATGTAATAACAACCACTAAGAACCAACTTGAATCGATAAAATTTGGAAAACCAATCAAAATGAGCAAAAATAGGCAAAACAGGAAAAATAGGAGCAGGTCGGTCACCAGACTTCCTGGGTCGGTTGACCGAACCAGAGGCAGAGAAGTGCTCGGGGTAGCAGGTCGGTCGACCGGACTTCCTGGGTCGGTCGGCCGGAGCCTAAATTCCTGCACTTCCAAAACAGAGGCAGGGAAGTGCTCAGGTAGCAGGTCGGTCGACCGGACCCTGAGTTCGGTCGGCCGGAACCTAAATTCCTGCACTTCCTGCCCTATCTAATCCAAATCAAAAGCAATAGCACATGAATACTTACTAGGGATTCATACCCAACATCAATGAAATCAAGAGAAGTAGATGTGAGTTCAAAACTCACCTTTTTACACACAAACAAAGATGAGAAGCACAAACACAAGAAGGAGGCTAACTACTCTTCACTTCACTCTACAATCTTCAATCTAAGAATAAAACTCATATTTCCCAAATTAGGCTTAGGGAACTTCTGAAATTGAAGAGGAGAAGAGTTGGAGAAGATAAAGAGGAGGCTTACCAATAGCTTCTCTTTGATTTTGGAGCAAGAATTCAAGTTGCAAGAAGAAACTAGGGCTTGGAATTTCTAATTCCTCTTACTTTCCCCCATTTTCATTTTTAGCTTGAGTTTTAGAGTGGAAAATAAGTGAATGGAAGGACAGGGACTGAGTTAGGTTATTAAACTAGCAAATGGGCTGAACCCAAACCCAAAACCCAATTAGAAAAAGTAGCAAAATTCAACTTACTCCAAACATATCAAAGATTATACTTAAAAAGATCGCAAACGTCATTTTGAACTCAATGGAGGTGGTTTCGAGTCCTAATTCGGTCATTTGCAAAAAGTAACATTTCGGATCCAAAAATCCGACCAACGACGCTATATGTAAATAAAACATTTAAATATATAATCGTTAAATATGCGGGTTGTTACATTACCCATATCTCCCTTAACACATTTTATAGTGCCATAATCTATATAGTACCGTAATACCTCCTGATTGGGAGGCTACTAGAGGGCACTCCATAGGCACGACACAAAACAAACTCATAGTGGTCTCGATATGGTAGGTGACACGGCATAACTAGCCAATGCCAGGATAGATATACCAATTACACTTCCAGACTAGTGGTAACGCATAGCCACATCTACCGCCCACTTTGGTCCGCACTCCTAAATCAAAGGTGCGCACAAAATCAATCACAAAGTTATAGAATGTCAATCGAAGAAATGTGTCCGATCAAAGGAGCTACCACACTTAACCCGTCAAATGCTCCTGTTTTAGTCACCTTAAGCTAACTCACGGGAGTCAGGTCCACATATATACCTCAAATAGAACGTCATCAACCACCTACTTCATTCTGGAATCTCCATCGCGAACACAGTTATTAAAGTGGTTTTCGGTATTGGCAGAGAGTATGACAATTACCGATCCCGGTCTCTTTAACAACCAAAGGTTATTATAACCCGTGGTTATTTCATTTTCAAATAGTTTATATTTAACATCAAACATATTCATTTCAAAACCATATAAATCTCATATCATTATTCTTTAAAATAATATTCATTTCTAAAGTTGTAACACTTTCATATTTATACACTTAACTATGACACTTTGAAAACATAATGTTTAGAATCCATAATATTTTAAAACATGTAACCTTTATAATCATAGCAATTCGTAAACATTACATTTTAGAAATAATAGCATTTCGAAAACATAACCTTAAGAATCATAGCATTTTGGAATGTAATATTTTCCACTATAACATTTTATATAATCAAAATGTTTATATATACTTACAATTTTTAACACGGTTATTTTATAATTTCTATTTTATTATACAAAATTATTTATTTGGATATTAACTAGACTATGATTTTTAGTTCAACAAAATTTATAACTATAATATCCAATTTATGGCTGAAATTTCTTATACTAAGTTAAAAGTTCATTATTAACTTACATTCTATTACTACCGTAAAGACATTTATTTTATTAATCATTTAAAATATACCAATACATTAATTAAAACTTACACGTTAAAAGTACATTATTAACTTACATTTCTATTATTACAGTAAAGAACATTTATTTCATTAATCATTTAAAATATACCATTACATTAATTAAAACTTACATTCTTTTATTATAGTAAAGAACATTTATTTTACTAATCATTCAAAATACACCATTACATTAATCAAAACTTACTTGTTAAAAGTACATTATTAACTTACATTTCTATTATTTCAGTAAAGAACATTTATTATTTTAACCATTTAACATATACCATTAAATTAATTAAAACTTACATGTTAAAAGTACATTATTAATTTACATTTCTATTATTACAGTAAAGAACATTTATTATTTTAATCATTTAACTATACCATTACATTAATTAAAACTTCATGTTAAAAGTACATTATTAACTTACATTTCTAGGTTAGAATTAAATACCATTACTAGGTCAAATTGGATTATAAAATTTCAGTTAACTTTTATGTTATGGATTAACCCAAAATTACATTTTCAACCATTTATTTTCTTATAAAATTTAACATATGTAAATAAATATATAAAATTTTATAGAAATCATTACTTTAAAAATTTTAGTTGAAATTCATATATTAAAATCCAAAATACTTAATAAATTTTAGAAAATTAATTTAAAACCAACCACGGAGTCTGTATAAAATTCTCTAACCTAGGGTCAAGTAATTATGGGTATATATCATTTCAATCCAAATTTATTAAATTTTCGAATTTATATCATTTCAAACCCGCAATCCCAAGTCAAATAAAAATTTCAGGCCTATCATTTCAGCCCATAACAATTTTTCCTTAATCTAAAGACCGTTCGGGTATGGATCATTTCAACCCATAGTGAAAGAACTTTCAGTGTGAGAATAGAACATGAAATAAACAGAATAGTAATAACATATCATGGCATATGATCTTAACAGGTATAACACAAGGTGGAATAATATAATATAATCATATAAATTACTAACTTGCATATGCATATCAATACAATTCAGATGACATCAATTCACAAAAATGTAAATATGCAGTCAAGCATGATTACTCACCTTCTTTAGCTAGAGTAAATGATTCCAAACAAACACAACAACTACGAATAAGTATGGCAATCACGAACAAGCTTGAAAGGAAGGAGAATCTAAATCCAAAGCTTAGAAAAATAAATAAAATACATATGTAAACAAATAATTTTTTCATAGGAAAATAAAAATAGAAAATTTTATTTTATAAAACACATGAAAAGGGGTTAGCCTAAAGGCAAATAGGCTCTGCCTAGGTGGGTTTTGGCTTGGCTTAAGCAAGGTTTCGGTTCGGCCTAGGCAAGCTAAGTGGTTCGACCACTATCTTTGGATGAAGGATTCAGCCACTTTGGCTTAGGATGTGGTGGCACAGGCTCGGCCTAAGGCAATACAAGGGCTTGGTCACAGCCATACTAGGTTTTAGGTTCGGTTTGGGTCAAGGCAAGGCTAGGTTAGGGTTTGATGGGGTTCGTCCATGGTTGTGTCACGGCTTGGATTTGGCAAGAGGAAAAGTGGATAGTTATGGATTGATTGGTTAAGATTTTGGGAAGAGGGGAAGTGGATGTGGCTGAGGAAATTGGAAGGGGAAGGAGAAGGACGGGTTCGGCTAGTGTTTGGGAAGTGGTGGTGGATGGTCGGCTATGGAAGGAGGAGGTGAAGGTGATGTGGTATGGCCGAAATTTGAAGGAGGAAGGAGGAATGCTTTAAAAAAACTGAGAAGGAGAAGAGGAACTTACAGTAATTTGTTTCTGAGCAGGACATGAGAATGAGAAGTGAGAAGGCAGAAAATAAATTTGTATGTACTTTGTTTCTCAACTGATGGTTTTCAAATGAACAGACAATACAGAAGACCTTTAGAATACCCTAGCCCATTAGTCTGAGCCCAATAACAAAAGAGAAAATAAAACATGAAAACAACTATGTGTAATACGCTGAAAACTGCTAATTTGGAGATGAAAAACAGAAAGAAAAAAAGTTAGAATCAAATCCAGCTTCATAAAAAAATTAAAATTTAAAATTTTCAATAGGAAGTCAAACTTTGACTAAAGTTGACCAAATTTAAATTTTTATAAAAATCTTTATTTTATAAAACTTGGAAGAACATTTCACATTAAATCCCAAAAATATAATTTAGAATTCCAAATTTATCAAATTTAAAATAATTTAATTCAAAGTTTCAATTGACATTCCATTTAAAATATTTACTGAATTTACGGGTTGTTACACTCTCCCCCACATAAAACTTTTCGTCCTCGAAAAGGAACGAGACACATGAAAAGCAAAGAAAGATAAGATAGCATAACAAATAATACCTGGAATAAACAATTCCGAATTCGAAGAACGTATGCTCTCCTCCGTCTCCCAAGTACAATCCTGATCATCAGTATCCACTGAACTTTGACCTGGTTGACGGATTTCCTTCTCAGCTGCTTCGTACCTCTATCGATAATAAGAAGTGGCTTTCTCTAGATAGTAAGGTTTGGATGAACAAACAAAGATGGACCTTGAAGATACTGACGAAGATGCGAAACAAGTAACACATTATGCACTAGAGAAAGCTTCTCAAGCAAATCCAAATAATAAGCAAAAGAACCAACTCTCTCTAAGATGCGAAAAGGACCAATGAACCTAGGAGCAAGCTTTCCTCTCTGACCAAACCAAATCACATTCCATAACGGATAAGGAAAACCAAATCACCAACAAAAAACTCCATTCTCCTCCTATGCCTATCAGCATACTTCTTCTGCCTATCCTGAGCAACCCTCATCTTCCTCCTGATCTTCTCAACCCTCTCAGAATCCTCAAGAATATTTTCAAGACAAAGAACCAAAGATTACCTGATTCAATCGAGCAAGATGGAGATTTGCAAGTCCACAAAGAGCAGCAAATGGAGCCATTTCAATACTAGCCTGAATTCAAAAGTTGGAATAAGATAGATAAATATTTAAGACACCATAAATAAAATATTGAGATTATACCTGATAACTGTTGTTATAGGTGAATTCAATGAGATGGAGATGATCTTCCTAAGATCCTCCATCATCAAGGATATAGGCACGAAGAAGATCTTCCAGAATCTGTTTCACTCTTTCCATTTGACCGTCGGTCTACGGATGGTAAGCAGTGCTGAGATTCAAGTGAGTATCTAAAGCTTCCTGAAAATCTCTCCAAAACTGACTGGTAAAGATGGGATCTCTATCACAAATAGTACTAACTAGAACACCATGAAGATGAACAATCTCTCTCATAAAAATCTCAGTTAGACTCGAAGCAGAATGGGTGGACCTAATCGGAATGAAATGAGCAGACTTGGCCAATCTATGAACCACTACACAAATACTCTCATTACCCTTCCTAGTCCTTGTTAATCCATCAATAAAATCCATATAAAGTTGTTCGCATTTCCAATTGGGAACCTCAAGGGGTTTCAATAATCCAACGGTCTTCTGATGATCTGGCTTGACTTGTTGATAAGTCACACACCTACTAAAAAAGGGAGATATCACGCTTCATACCACTCCACTAATACAGCTTGTTCATATCTTGATACATCTTCGTCACACCTGGATGAATAGAAAATTTGGACCGATAATTTTTCCAAAGTAACTCTTGCCTCAATCCATCGACATTCGGGACACAGATCCTGTTATTAATCCTCAAAATCCCTCAATCTTTGATCTGAGCTCTACTTCTATCATGACTACTACTACCACCTCTGCTACAAACATTCTCTTTAATAAGCTAATCATCCCATCCTCATCCTGCTTAGCAATAATACGATCCATAAGAGGAGAAGAAACAACAAGCTGACACAACATCGCCTTCTTTCGACTCAAGGGATCGGCTACAACATTAGCATTCCCCGTGGTATACTTGATGTCGAGGACATAAGAAGCAAGAAACTCGAGCCATCTCACCTGCCTCTGACTCATATCCTTCTGGGTGAAAATATACTTCAAAGACCGATGACCTATAAAGAGCTCAAACTTAGTACCCAAAAGGTGATGTCACCAAAGCTTTAAAGCAAAAAAAAATGGCAAGCAATTCCAAATCATAGGCTGCATAATTGGCTTCATGGGTCTTCAACTGACGACTGGCATAAGCAATAACCTTCCTATACTGCATCAGAATAGCCCCCAAATCATCACTACTAGAATCAATGTATACGTAAATCCCTCATTTCCATTTAGAATGGTAAGAACTGGTGCGGAAGTAAGCTTGCACTTTAACTCATTGAATGCAGCTTTACACTTACCATTCCATATAAATTTAGCATTCTTACAAGTCAAAGTAGTGAAAGGTGCAGCAGTTCGAGCAAAATTCTTAATAAATCTCTGATAATAACCAGCAAATCCCAGAAAGTTACGGATATCAAATAGAGTCCTAGATATTTCCCAATCCTAAACAGAATAGGGAAAATAAGAACAACCGAAAAAAATAGAATAATTAAATTACAAAAGAAAGAAGAGAAGATAGACTTACATTGATCGCAGCGATCTTAACTGGATCAACTGAAACTCCATTACCAGAAACAGTATGCCCGAGAAATCGAACTTCATCCTTCCAGAAATGGAATTTCGAGAATTTAGCCTTCAACTGATGGTTCCGAAGAGTCTCTAGAACAAAATTCAAATGCGACTCATGCTCTTTCCTTGACTTAGAGAAGATAAGAATGTCATCGATCAAGACTAAAACAAATTTGTTAAGAACATCATGAAAAACACGATTCATAAGATCCACAAAGAAAGCTGGGCATTAGTCATACCAAAAGGCATAACTAACCATTCAAAGAAATCATTCTCGGTACGGAAAGCAGTTTTGGGAATCCTTTCCTCGGCAACGTTGAGCTGGTGGAAAGCTATGGCAAGATCAAATTGAGAAAATACAGTAGCTCCATAGAGCTGATCGAACATATCACTGATGCGAGGCATAGGATATCTGTTTTTCATAGTGAGCTTGTTCAGATCCCTATAGTCAACACACATCCTCAAAGAACATCGAACTTAGTGATGAAAACCACAACTGGTCCCCATTTGGAATGACTAGATTTAATCAGACCTTTGGAGAATAAGTCCTCGATTTGCTTCCTCAACTCAACCTTCTCACAGGGTGCCATTCTTCTACGAGGTAGAACTACAGGTCGAGCTCCAGGAATAAGATCAATACAGAATTCGATTTCCCGCTTAGGAGGTAAACAAGTGACTTCACCAAATACATCGGGATAAAGTTTGACCATAGGAGTTGAAATAAGATAACCAGGTGAAGAATCAAGAGAATAAATAAAGCTGCCGACATAATCCTGAGGCATACATCACCGAATCACCAAAGGATTACCCCTAAAATCAACAAGAGAAACAGTTCATATTTTACAAGAGATAACGGCTTCATGAATTTTTAGCCAATCTCCTCTAAGAAACATATCAAAAGCATCGAAACCCAAAACATAGAAATCATCACAAAAGAGATGGCTAGAATAAAAGAGTTTCACCTTTTTACAAATCCTACCAAGGTTCACTGGACCACCAATATGATTAGTAACACACAAAAGATCAGTTGCATGCTCAGGTGAAAGGATATGCTCAAACTTATCACAAAGATCCACAAAAATGAAACTATGAGAAGCTCTAGTTTCAGATAAAACAAGAACAGGAAAATTAAACAAAGTAAAGGTGCCATGGAGAGTACCTTAGATATCACTAGGAGTAGGTGGAGTAGGTGGAGTAACTGCAAATATACCAGATGGCTTGCCCTTCTGCTGAGTAGGACAATCCTTCCTGAAGTGGCCAGGCAACAAGCAAATATGGAAAAGATCATGCCTAGTCGTCTGAACTGGAGGAACAGAAGCTCCAACTAAAGTAGGGAAACTACTGGCATAGTGTTCATTCTTTTCACACTTGAAGCAGGTGATGGAAGAAAGATCAATAGGCTGCCTCTGAGAAGAAGATCCCAAAACCTGGAGTCTTATGCCAATTCTTCCTCTAGTGATGGAAATTAGGCTTTCTCTTCTTAGAATTACCGGAAGTGAATAGCAGGTTCTACAACTAATACCGTAAAAGTTTCGTATTGGGAATTGGATTTCCAACAAATGGTCAGGCCAAGGAACTTCCCATTGCCACATGAGAATGCCTCTGGATGGACATCCCCGAGAACCAAACCGGATCTCTACCAACACAAGGCCGGGTTACTCCTAACTGAGTAACAACTGACCGAATATGCCATCCCCCGGTCCTTTGGGACCTTTTACCGAGTGCTCGTAATCTATTCACACAATCATAAAGTGTTTTCAACATGAGTAAGTATCTGGGCTCCATACCATGACACCACCCTTTTCCAGAAGGAAATGCACATATCCTAAAGGGCGCTACCCCTCATAACCTTGCCGCATCTTTCCTGTTTTGACCATTTCCGGGATGTGAGGCTCGACGAAGTCACGTCCACAAAAACATACTTTATACAAAAGCCATGCTTTGGGTCAACAAATGATCAACACAATGATCACTAAGATAGACGATCAAATAAATGATCCTATCACAAATAATCAACACAATGATCATTTCAGCATCACTCAGCATGTCACATTACCAAACTGGGAATATATCGCTGATAACTTCAACTATATAACCTTTGAGCTCGTACGTCTCAAAGAAGGGTGTTAAGCAAAGAATAAATTCTCCGCCACCAACAGAAATATATTTGAAAGAAATCGGCTTTATATCTCAACTTGTAATGTCAGACATACAATCCATACAAGTCTGTTCCGGGATCGAACAGAACCGAAGGCACTTACAAAGAAGTCCTTGCAATCCGGATATCCACAATCCTGATCGGATTCACCATCACGTATGGAGAACTCAATACCGGAGCAACTCGGTGCAGAGTCAATCGATAGTTCATCCTACCGCTCTCGCAAATATCCGGTCTTCAACACCGATCTTCAAATGCGATTTATAACGACGTATCACATATTCGGAATGGGTTATACGACTCCATGGTCCTTTCCCGGTTAACCCGAATAGTGAGCGCTTATTCAAAAATAAGTGTGCATTCAAATTCAATCAATTTACATCAAATACCCATTCAAAGGGAAATATTGATAGTCGGTTATTGAACTATCAATGGACATGCACACATCACCAGATTCCAAATTATTTATTTTCCCAAAATATCTTCACTAGATATTAAATTTCAATACCTCAAAAATAAATCAACATTTATTTTTAAACAAATTCTTCTTTTCATTTATAAATTCCATAATGAATTTATATTTCAAAATATTCATGAATATACGATTTCAATTATCCATTTTCAATTTATCTTAAAAAAAGATAAATTCTAATTATTCACTTCATATTGGAAACAATTCCATACTTATTAAAAATAAGTAATTCACAAATCTTTTTATTTTCAACACTTAGAAAATATTCAATATACTTAAATCGAATTAAGTATATATTTCATTCTTTAAGGAAATCATTTACTTAAACATATTTATTTGGGCCAAAACGAATGTTGCGTAAAACATCGTTAAATCGTTTTAAATTCTATTTTAAAACATTCACATTCAATACGTTTTCTTTAACGTTTTATTCACTATTCAAAAACGTGAATATACTTCATTAATAAATTTCATCCTTTCTATTCATTTTATTTTAAAGGATTATTCACTGTCTAAAAACGTGAATATAACTCCATTTATAAGTTATAACAATTAACTTATCAAAATAAGTCGTTTGCGAATTTATAAATCAACGTTTATAAATTCCATTTCCATTTATTTCATAACAACTTCCTTTATAAATCTTCTTTATTTACCTATTCGATTTATAATCTTAATTATAAACCAAAAGTCCAAATTATAAGTCAAACACTTATAATTTATTTATTTGCAAAAATCGTTCCTTTGAACTTTACAAATTTTATAAACCTATTGTTTATAAAATTTCATTTATAACTTCACCGTTATATAATTCTATAAATTTCATTCATTAATGAAATTCATTTACAAATCATTCAAACACTTAAAAAAAACTCGTTTTATAATGTCAATATTTCAATTTATAAATATCCATTTATAAATCTCTTAATATAAATCAGTTTATATTATTATTCTAAAACGTCTTTAAATTCCTTTATAATTTCATCATTTCGATTTATAAAATAATCAAATTTTATAAATCCTATATTTAAACTTTTATCATATATTCAAAAATCCAATCTAAATTATTTTATAAAATCATTAGTTCATATTTCTCAAAAATCGACTTTTAATCGTATTTCTAAAAATCAGCTTTTTAACTATATTTCACAAAAACCATAATTTTTATAACTTTAAAAATATAACGTTTATTTATTTATAATGGATCAATTCCAAAAATATAGTATATTTTCAAAATCACTTTTAAAATCATTTTAAAATCCCAAAATCTGGGTCCAATGATGCTACACACCAAATAGTCAATCACGACTACAACGATCCATCATATATCGATATGATAATCAACGAATATCAAAATATCCATAATCAAATAAATACTGTTGAGGAATCCAGTTGGATCCCTCCAACCTGTTTCCTGCATCCAAAAACATTAGCACAATACCAATTTCGCTCCAGTACGAAATTATCGCGGTATATGTTCTTATTAAATATTATCCGCTTAATAACGGCGTAATAGGGTCTCATCCGCTAAACAAAAAATGCGGGAAATCAATCAACTGCAATATATACATATGCCAATATATATATATTGATATTATATATATAATACCAATTTCACTGTTTATGAAATATTCGCGGTATATGTTTTTAATAAATAACATCCGCTTACTAACGGCGTATAATGTCTATTTTAACAATCAATAATTTACAGTCATCATTCAAACATGCATTCAGATATTCTAAATCTAACTATTTAAAATAAAATCGAAATCTATTCGATTGAGTGAGAAGTTCTCACCTTGGTTTTAAATTCCGTTTTAGCTTTTATTTCGAATAAAATTAAACGCGCGTTTAATTTTACCCGAAATTCTCACTAACTCCAAACGACTCCAAACCAACTCCATCGCGTAGTGCTCGTCCATACGATTCCAACGCAACTGAGTTTGCATTTTTTCGACCTAGCAGCAAAGAGTTATCAATTTTTAAACTTTACACGATTTTATTTATATAAATTACAATTATAAAATTAAACCTAAGCAAATCAGACCGTAGGATCCAAGCCCAAACTATCCAGGCCGCACGATTACTTCTCCTTCCTCCCTAACTCACGCGCGCGTGACATTACAGCCGAACCCAATTTTGATTTCTAGGGTTAAATTATTCGTCTCCAATACTCGATATAAACTCGATCAGGGAACGCCACGCGACTCGCCACCTCGAACACCATCCACGCCCTGAACAACTTCGAGCTCGGCCACCTCTACATGCGTGCGCACGGTGATGAACAGCCCACGAACGGCCACGTTTTGCTCACTCCCTGTTGCTCCAAACTCCATCAAATCCGTATGGATTTCAAGATCTTGCGAAGCTCTACAAGTTTCATTTAGGAGTCGAGGCTTGAAGATGCATGGATTGAGAGATTTTGAGGGAGGAAGGAAGAGCATTTTCGGCCATCCAATACTAACTGGCGGCTAGCTAGGGTTTACATGTTTTATTTTTTTTTATTTTTAATTTGTGAAGAGAGAGGTGTATTTATAGAAAAAGCTAGCGTAAACACTATTCATCCCGGGAATTCCGAACTCCGATTTACGCGCCGTAACCAGCGTTTCTAGGGTTTACCCCGCGTTCCGGACACAATGGAACAAGTTTCGGAAGCTAATTCGGAAGTATGTGCGAGTTATGGCTATAAACGCTCAATTTAAATTAAACCGATTTAAGTCGATTTCTAGGCGTTTTAATTTGTACCGGGCAAACGGTAAATCCAATTGACTTGAAATTTGAAACCTTACAATAATATCACATTACGGATCCGATGAAACTGGTTTCGTCGAAATCCGAGACTTTTTGAAAAATGGCTATTTTGACTCGCTAAATTTAAATTAAAAACAATTCGATGCGTTTCGAGCTGCCACGATCAAACGATAGCTCCGATTGACACGAAAATTGAAATCCGGTAATAACTAACTATTACGGATCCAATGGAACTGGTTTCGTTCAATTCTGAGACTGTTCAAAAATTGACTATTTTACAATCGATTATTAAATATTAAAATATTCAATTTTCACAAATTAACTTTTAATTCGATTTTAAAAGTTCTAAAATATTTCTATAACTCCAGTATGATTAAATAAAATTTTCCAAATTATTTTCAATCATTTTTAACTCAAATTTTAATTATTTCCATAATTTAACGTATTAAATTATCGATTTAATTATTCAATTAAATCCAAAAATTCAAATAAAAATTTATTTGACTTATAAATTCACTTATTAATATCTAAAATTAATTAAATATTCAAATTTTAATTAATAAAATTCTGGGTCGTTACAATCTTTCCCCCTTAAAAGAATTTCGTCCTCGAAATTTACAAGTAAGAAAAGTTACTGAATCTATTAATTTTCCAAAATTCATAATTAAACTTCTTACAATCTTTACTAAGTTTTCAAATCATACTTAGTTATCTTTTCAAAAACAACTACTATTGTTTAACTTTCAACTCCAAAATCAAAGTTAAAGTTTTCAAAATTTTCCAAATTTTTCTCAAATTTTTTCTAACGCCTTAAATTTTCGGAAAAATTCGCCATGGTCTCCTTTGCGCGGCTCGATCCGAAAAAAAATGACAGTATATATATCACAAATATACATCTCATCAAGTAATGAGGCATCCCGAAGGGAAAAAAGTGTAAAAGTACGATATTTAATCCGAGATATGTACCTTATATTTTATTAGCAAGCATATACGGCTAATATAGCGCTAAAGCGAACTCCAAATGCGAAGCAAACGCGATCCGCACCTACTAAACACTCAACAAACAACATGAGAATCATGCATATAGACAAAAATCTCAATATACAACATATAGCAACATAACAACTTATATGTCAACATAGCAAATGCAACAATAGCAATATATATTCAACCATCAACCAACTATCATCCATAACTAATAAATATTCATTTATATTCTTATTAATATTCAATGAATTGGGTTTTCTCAGTTTAATCACATTTGATTTATTAACATTGGATTTTATCAACATTCATTCTCAATTCAATTAGTTAACATTTACTAATTTAAATCCAATTCACATTTAATTCTATTCAAATTTATTTACTTTCAATTTGAATTCAATTTCATAGGTTTCAATTTCATTAATTCACTTAATGAATTACATACAATCAATCAACAATCAAATAACAACCAAAGTATATTAATTTCAACCAAATTCCTTTACTTATATTCATTCTCATTCAATTTATTCAACTTCCAATGACATTAGATTTAAATGAATTAACACTTATATTCATTATTCCATATCAACGTAATTCACATTCAATTGATTAATATTCAATCCATTCATTCAATTCAATTACTAAGTTGAATTTCATTCATATACTCAAGTTCACATTTCTTATTCACAACTCATATTCATATAATTTCACTTCTTACATATATAAGTTTATTTCACAATTGTAAATCACTTTAATTATAATTCTATTCTTATAATTCATTTGCTTATGCAATTACTCTTTAATTTAGATTATTCAAACAACCTAACAATCAACTTATATACACTTTAATAATTCTGAAAAATTATTCCTTTCATATATAAAATATAATCGAGGTAAAATTATTTCATTTACCCAATTTAAAATCAATATTATGTCGAATTGTTCTATTCAAGTGTTTAGAAACCCCTTCGGCAAAGTTGTACATACCGTGCTGAGGAAGGTTCATATGCCACTCAATAAACCAATCATCACAATATAAAACAATTTCATATTCACTAACAAATACGCTCTCATAGCTATTATTACACTCAAACTCATTCTAGAGTACTACTGACTCTATCTCTAATGAGTAATACCCTACAGAACCATGGTTGTCGCTTAACCATCAGCTCTGATACCACATTGTCAGGACACGATTCTTCGTCTTCCGAAAATTCGACATCGACACTCATTTTATCGACTGCCGAGAAATCGAACGACGGAAAACCGAACACTGAGGGTTTTAAAAAGAAAAGAAAAGAAAGAAGAGAGAAAAAGAAGAAAGAAAAAGAAAAATAGAGGGAAAAGAAGATAGACAATTTTTAGAAAACAGAGAATTTGAAAAATAGAAGATAGAAGAATTTTAAAAATAGAACAGACAGAAAGGAAACAACAGAACAACAGCAGAATCTCACAATTCGCAGCGGAACAACATATAATAATAAATGAATAATCTTTAAACAAAGGACTATATCAGTTATTACATTATCATCATATTACATCACATCATATCATCAGAGTGTACAACAACATACAACAACAAACAGTGCAGCGGAAAAAGAAATACTATATAAACTAGTAATACGCCATGCCATCCAGCTTGCCTCCAGCAACTCCAGAATATCCAGAATATCCTGATAAACCTAACTCTTAACTGCCCGTGTGGAAATTTGTGGGCACCCAGAGTTTAGGAAGGAAAACAATAAACTCCGAGTCAGTCATGTGACTGGTGTGAGAACTCAAAACAGTTTATTTATCTTTAAAATCAAAATAGAGGAATATTTTTAATCAATTCGCAATGCTTTTAAAAATGAGACTACCATAAGGCCTCCCGCACACACACACATGCAGACGCAGAATCGGAGGAGATTTCTCCTTATGATAGTCAAAGATGCTTGATACGGATTTAAAATAACATTTGATATTATTATTAGTGCATAGTGTATAACAAATTCATTTCGAAAGTAGAATATAAATCTTAGCCAACATACGACCATTATCGTATGCCTACTATAGCTACTATCCAAACAGTGGTGACCACCATAAGTGAATAGCAGGTTCTACAACTAATACCGTAAAAGTTTCGTATTGGGAATTGGATTTCCAACAAATGGTCAGGCCAAGGAACTTCCCATTGCCACATGAGAATGCCTCTGGATGGACATCCCCGAGAACCAAACCGGATCTCTACCAACACAAGGCCGGGTTACTCCTAACTGAGTAACAACTGACCGAATATGCCATCCCCCGGTCCTTTGGGACCTTTTACCGAGCGCTCGTAATCTATTCACACAATCATAAAGTGTTTTCAACATGAGTAAGTATCTGGGCTCCATACCATGACACCACCCTTTTCCAGAAGGAAATGCACATATCCTAAAGGGCGCTACCCCTCATAACCTTGCCGCATCTTTCCTGTTTTGACCATTTCCGGGATGTGAGGCTCGACGAAGTCACGTCCACAAAAACATACTTTATACAAAAGCCATGCTTTGGGTCAACAAATGATCAACACAATGATCACTAAGATAGACGATCAAATAAATGATCCTATCACAAATAATCAACACAATGATCATTTCAGCATCACTCAGCATGTCACATTACCAAACTGGGAATATATCGCTGATAACTTCAACTATATAACCTTTGAGCTCGTACGTCTCAAAGAAGGGTGTTAAGCAAAGAATAAATTCTCCGCCACCAACAGAAATATATTTGAAAGAAATCGGCTTTATATCTCAACTTGTAATGTCAGACATACAATCCATACAAGTCTGTTCCGGGATCGAACAGAACCGAAGGCACTTACAAAGAAGTCCTTGCAATCCGGATATCCACAATCCTGATCGGATTCACCATCACGTATGGAGAACTCAATACCGGAGCAACTCGGTGCAGAGTCAATCGATAGTTCATCCTACCGCTCTCGCAAATATCCGGTCTTCAACACCGATCTTCAAATGCGATTTATAACGACGTATCACATATTCGGAATGGGTTATACGACTCCATGGTCCTTTCCCGGTTAACCCGAATAGTGAGCGCTTATTCAAAAATAAGTGTGCATTCAAATTCAATCAATTTACATCAAATACCCATTCAAAGGGAAATATTGATAGTCGGTTATTGAACTATCAATGGACATGCACACATCACCAGATTCCAAATTATTTATTTTCCCAAAATATCTTCACTAGATATTAAATTTCAATACCTCAAAAATAAATCAACATTTATTTTTAAACAAATTCTTCTTTTCATTTATAAATTCCATAATGAATTTATATTTCAAAATATTCATGAATATACGATTTCAATTATCCATTTTCAATTTATCTTAAAAAAAGATAAATTCTAATTATTCACTTCATATTGGAAACAATTCCATACTTATTAAAAATAAGTAATTCACAAATCTTTTTATTTTCAACACTTAGAAAATATTCAATATACTT
The DNA here is from genome assembly GCA_030765085.1 of Allium cepa. NCBI lineage: Eukaryota > Viridiplantae > Streptophyta > Magnoliopsida > Asparagales > Amaryllidaceae > Allium > Allium cepa. The sequence continues at coordinate 624,929,988 of CM060939.1, forward strand.
AAATCGAATTAAGTATATATTTCATTCTTTAAGGAAATCATTTACTTAAACATATTTATTTGGGCCAAAACGAATGTTGCGTAAAACATCGTTAAATCGTTTTAAATTCTATTTTAAAACATTCACATTCAATACGTTTTCTTTAACGTTTTATTCACTATTCAAAAACGTGAATATACTTCATTAACAAATTTCATCCTTTCTATTCATTTTATTTTAAAGGATTATTCACTGTCTAAAAACGTGAATATAACTCCATTTATAAGTTATAACAATTAACTTATCAAAATAAGTCGTTTGCGAATTTATAAATCAACGTTTATAAATTCCATTTCCATTTATTTCATAACAACTTCCTTTATAAATCTTCTTTATTTACCTATTCGATTTATAATCTTAATTATAAACCAAAAGTCCAAATTATAAGTCAAACACTTATAATTTATTTATTTGCAAAAATCGTTCCTTTGAACTTTACAAATTTTATAAACCTATTGTTTATAAAATTTCATTTATAACTTCACCGTTATATAATTCTATAAATTTCATTCATTAATGAAATTCATTTACAAATCATTCAAACACTTAAAAAAAACTCGTTTTATAATGTCAATATTTCAATTTATAAATATCCATTTATAAATCTCTTAATATAAATCAGTTTATATTATTATTCTAAAACTTCTTTAAATTCCTTTATAATTTCATCATTTCGATTTATAAAATAATCAAATTTTATAAATCCTATATTTAAACTTTTATCATATATTCAAAAATCCAATCTAAATTATTTTATAAAATCATTAGTTCATATTTCTCAAAAATCGACTTTTAATCGTATTTCTAAAAATCAGCTTTTTAACTATATTTCACAAAAACCATAATTTTTATAACTTTAAAAATTATAACGTTTATTTATTTATAATGGATCAATTCCAAAAATATAGTATATTTTCAAAATCACTTTTAAAATCATTTTAAAATCCCAAAATCTGGGTCCAATGATGCTACACACCAAATAGTCAATCACGACTACAACGATCCATCATATATCGATATGATAATCAACGAATATCAAAATATCCATAATCAAATAAATACTGTTGAGGAATCCAGTTGGATCCCTCCAACCTGTTTCCTGCATCCAAAAACATTAGCACAATACCAATTTCGCTCCAGTACGAAATTATCGCGGTATATGTTCTTATTAAATATTATCCGCTTAATAACGGCGTAATAGGGTCTCATCCGCTAAACAAAAAATGCGGGAAATCAATCAACTGCAATATATACATATGCCAATATATATATATTGATATTATATATATAATACCAATTTCACTGTTTATGAAATATTCGCGGTATATGTTTTTAATAAATAACATCCGCTTACTAACGGCGTATAATGTCTATTTTAACAATCAATAATTTACAGTCATCATTCAAACATGCATTCAGATATTTTAAATCTAACTATTTAAAATAAAATCGAAATCTATTCGATTGAGTGAGAAGTTCTCACCTTGGTTTTAAATTCCGTTTTAGCTTTTATTTCGAATAAAATTAAACGCGCGTTTAATTTTACCCGAAATTCTCACTAACTCCAAATGACTCCAAACCAACTCCATCGCGTAGTGCTCGTCCATACGATTCCAACGCAACTGAGTTTGCATTTTTTCGACCTAGCAGCAAAGAGTTATCAATTTTTAAACTTTACACGATTTTATTTATATAAATTACAATTATAAAATTAAACCTAAGCAAATCAGACCGTAGGATCCAAGCCCAAACTATCCAGGCCGCACGATTACTTCTCCTTCCTCCCTAACTCACGCGCGCGTGACATTACAGCCGAACCCAATTTTGATTTCTAGGGTTAAATTATTCGTCTCCAATACTCGATATAAACTCGATCAGGGAACGCCACGCGACTCGCCACCTCGAACACCATCCACGCCCTGAACAACTTCGAGCTCGGCCACCTCTACATGCGTGCGCACGGTGATGAACAGCCCACGAACGGCCACGTTTTGCTCACTCCCTGTTGCTCCAAACTCCATCAAATCCTTATGGATTTCAAGATCTTGCGAAGCTCTACAAGTTTCATTTAGGAGTCGAGGCTTGAAGATGCATGGATTGAGAGATTTTGAGGGAGGAAGGAAGAGCATTTTCGGCCATCCAATACTAACTGGCGGCTAGCTAGGGTTTACATGTTTTATTTTTTTTATTTTTAATTTGTGAAGAGAGAGGTGTATTTATAGAAAAAGCTAGCGTAAACACTATTCATCCCGGGAATTCCGAACTCCGATTTACGCGCCGTAACCAGCGTTTCTAGGGTTTACCCCGCGTTCCAGACACAATGGAACAAGTTTCGGAAGCTAATTCGGAAGTATGTGCGAGTTATGGCTATAAACGCTCAATTTAAATTAAACCGATTTAAGTCGATTTCTAGGCGTTTTAATTTGTACCGGGCAAACGGTAAATCCAATTGACTTGAAATTTGAAACCTTACAATAATATCACATTACGGATCCGATGAAACTGGTTTCGTCGAAATCCGAGACTTTTTGAAAAATGGCTATTTTGACTCGCCAAATTTAAATTAAAAACAATTCGATGCGTTTCGAGCTGCCACGATCAAACGATAGCTCCGATTGACACGAAAATTGAAATCCGGTAATAACTAACTATTACGGATCCAATGGAACTGGTTTCGTTCAATTCTGAGACTGTTCAAAAATTGACTATTTTACAGTCGATTATTAAATATTAAAATATTCAATTTTCACAAATTAACTTTTAATTCGATTTTAAAAGTTCTAAAATATTTCTATAACTCCAGTATGATTAAATAAAATTTTCCAAATTATTTTCAATCATTTTTAACTCAATTTTTAATTATTTCCATAATTTAACGTATTAAATTATCGATTTAATTATTCAATTAAATCCAAAAATTCAAATAAAAATTATTTGACTTATAAATTCACTTATTAATATCTAAAATTAATTAAATATTCAAAATTTAATTAATAAAATTCTGGGTCGTTACAGTTCATGAAGCTACTAGATACATAGACTCAAAACAAATGCACAATACCGCGGTTTGAAAGCAAATACAACTGAAAATCCAAATACATAAGTCCACTAATACATAAGCAAAGGCTGAATGGAAATAACTGAAATAGAAATAACAAATAGATAGCTAAATCTCCCACAGATCTCTAGCTCCAAAAGATGAAACCAAGTTGTGATGCTCAGTCTGACCCGAGCGTAAAGAAAAACACAAAACACTCGAGTCAGAACATACATACTTATAAAATATAAATCAACTCAAGTGAACTGTAAAAGAATCATTTAGTAACTTAAAGGATGCTTAGGATCGCCCATCCTTTAAGGATCTGTGAAACTATCTACTACGTAGTAATATACGATATTATAATAAGGTCTAAAGTAAAGTAAACTATTAAAATAACATTAAAGGCGTTACACATATCCCTCTTAACACATTTTATAATGCCATAGTCTATACAGTACCGTAATACCTCCTGATCGGGAGGGCACTCCATAGGTACGATATAAAACAAACTCGTAGTGGTCTCGATATGGTAGGTGACATGGCACAACTAGGCAATGCCAGGGTAGATATACCAATTACAGTTCCGATCTGGTGGTAACACAGAGCCGCAACTACCACCCATCTCAGTCCGCACTTCCAAATCAAAGTTTCGCACCAAATCAATCACAAAGTAATAGAATGGCAATCGAAGAAATGTGTCCAATTGGAGGAGCTACGTCACTTAGCCCGTCAAATGCTCCTGTTTTAGCCATCTTAAGCTAACTAACGGGAGTCAGTCCATGTATATACCTCAAGTAGAATGTCATCAACCACCTACTTCATTCTGGAATCTCCACCGCGCACAAAGTTGTTAAAGTGATTTTCGATATTGGTAGATAGTATGACAATTACCGATCCCGGTCTCTTTGACAACCAAATGTTATTATAACCCGTGGTTATTTCATTTTAAAATGGTTTATATTTCACATCAAACATATTCATTTCAAAACCATATAAATCCGATATCATTATTCTTTAAAATAATATTCATTTCTAAAGTTGTGACACTTTCAAATTTATACACTTAACCATGAAACTTTGAAAACATAATGTTTTAGAATCCATAACTCCTTAAAAAATGTAACCTTTATAATCATAGCAATTCAAAAACATTACATTTTGAAAATAATAGCATTTCGAAAACATAACCTTAAGAATCACAACATTTTAGAATTGCTACCTTGAGAAGTCATAGCATTTTGGAAATGTAATATTTAAGAAATCATAGCATTTTGGAATGTAATATTTTCCACTCTAACATTTCATAAAATCAAAATGTTTATATATACTTACAATTTTTAACATGGTTATTTTATAATTTTTATTTTATTATACAAAATTATTTATTTGGATATTAACTAAACTATGATTTTTAGTTCAACAAAATTTATTACTATAATATCCAATTTAAGGCGGAAATTTCTTATATTAAGTTAAAAGTACATTATTAACTAACATTCTGTTATTACAGTAAAGAACATTTATTTATTAATCATTTAAAATATACCATTACATTAGTTAAAACTTACACGTTAAAAGTACATTGTTAACTTATATTTCTGTTATTACCGTAAAGAACATTTATTTTATTAATCATTTAAAATATACCATTACATTAATTAAAACTTACATTCTGTTATTACAGTAAAGAATATATATTTTACTAATCATTTAAAATATACCATTACATTAAATAGAACTTACTTGATAAAAGTACATTATTAACTTACATTTCTATTATTACATTTTTTCCTTAATCTAAAGGCCGTTCGAGTATGGATCATTTCAACCCATAGTGAAAGAACTTGCAGTGTGAGAACAAAACATGAAATAAACAGAATAAAAATAACATATCGTGCCATATGATCAAAACAGGTATAACATCAGGTGGATAACATAATATAATAATATAAGAAATTACAAACTTGCATATGCATATCAATACAGTTCAAATGACATCAATTCACAAAAATGTAAGTATGTAGTCAAGCGTGATTACTCACCTTCTTTAGCTAGAGAAAATGATTCCAAACAGACACAACAACTACGAATAAGCATGACAATTACGAACAAGCTTGAGTGGAAGGAGAATCCAAATCCAAAGCTTAGAATAATAAATAAAATACATATGTAAAAAAATAATTTTTTCATAGGAAAATAAAAGTAGAAAATTTTATTTTATAAAACACATGAAAAGGGGTTAGCCTAAAGGAAAATATGCTCAGCCTAGGTGGGTTTTGGCTCGGCCTAAGCAAGATTTGGGCTAGGCCTAGTCAAGATAAGTTGTTTGGCCACTATCTTTGGCTGAAGAGTTCGGCCACTTTGGCTTGGGAAGTGTTGGCATAGGCTCGGCCTAAGGCAATACAAGGGCTTGCTCACGGCCATACAAGGTTTTGGGTTTGGTTTGGGTCAAGGCAAGTCTAGGGTTCGGCCATGGTTGTGTCACGGCTAGGGTTTGGCATGAGGGAAATGTGGATGGTTATGGATTGATTGGTAAAGGTTTTGGGAAGTGGAGAAGTGGATATGGCCAAGGCAATTGGAAGGGGAAGGAGAAGGAGGGGTTCGACTAGGGTTTGGGAAGTGGTGGTGGATGGTCGGCGATGGGAGGAGGAGGTGAAGGTGAAGGTGATGTGGTATGGCCGAAATTTGAAGGAGGGAAGAGGAAGGTTTTAAAAAAATTGAGAAGGAGAAGAGGAACTTACAGTAATTTGTTTCTGAGAAGGAGATGAGAATGAGAAGTAAGAAGGTAGAAAATAAAGTTGTATGTACTTTGTTTCTCAATTGATGGCTTTTCAAAAGAACAGACATACAGGTGACCTTTAAAATACCCTAGCCCATTAGTCAAAGCCCAATAACAAAAGTGAAAATAAAACAAAACAATTGTGTGTAATACGTTGGAAACTACAAATTTGGAGAAGTAAAAATCTGCATTTTACGAAACGAAAAACAGAAGAAAAAAGGTTAGAATCAAATCCAGCTTCATAATTTTTTTTAAATTTTCAACAGGAAGTCAAACTTTGACCAAAGTTGACCAAAATTTAAATTTGCAGAAAAATGTTTATTTTACTAAATTTGGAAGAACATTTCGCATCAAATCCCAAAAATATAATTTAAAATTCAAAATTTATCAAATTTAAAATAATTTAAATCAAAGTTTCAATTGACATTCCATTTAAAATATTTACTGAATTTACGGTTTGTTACACTAGAGGTCGAAACACTTATTGACTAATGCACCTATATTAGTTATTCGGGAAAGGAATCAGGACTAAGTAGTATATATACAGATGCTTGCGGAACTGGGTTAGGAGCCGTGTTAATGCAAAGAGGTAAAGTGATTGCCTAGCTTCTTGACAGCTTAGACCACATGAGGTTAGGTATCCAATGCATGATTTGGAGTTAGCCGTATTAGTTTTTACATTGAAGGTGTGAAGACGGTACCTTTTGTGGGAAAGATTTGAGTTGTATACGGATCATAAGTCGTTGTAGTACATATTCTCTTATAAGGAGCTGAACATGAGACAGTAGAGGTAGTTAGAGTTTATTGCTGCTTATGACTTTGGAACTGAGTACACACCAGGAAAAGGCAACAAGATAGTGGATGCATTTAGAAGGAAACATTAGAATGCAGTGTTCGCGATGAAAGCTGAATGGAAAGATTTAGAAGCGTTGACGACATGTAGAGTGCAGTGGAGATCTAAAGCTGGATCTAGTAGGGGGAACGTAGTGTTATCATGTTTAGAAGTTCGACCGGTGATGATTTAAAAGATTGCTTCTAAATATAAGAAGGATCTAGTATTGGTTGAACGGATCAGGAAGTTAAAGGAAAGAACATAGAGCGATGACTTGAAGGATTTTAGTCTTGATCGGAATGGGTGATTGAGAAAGAAAGGAAGGTTGTGTGTTTCGAATTTAGGGAGCATTAAGAAGGAGGTTCTGGAGGAATGCCATCCTTCGAAGTTCACAATTCATTTGGGAGGAATTAAGATGCATCAGGACATAAAGAGAAGTTTCATCTGGGAAGGTATGAAGTGGAATGTCGGCTTATGGGTAAAGCAGTGTTTGATCTGCCAAAAGGTAAAAGGCAAACATCATAATCCAAGTGGGTTACTTCAGCTATTAGATATTCTGATTTAGAAGTGGGATTCTGCTTCTATGGACTTTATAGATGAGCTGCCAAGATCTACTTGAGAAAATGAAAGCATATAGGTTACAGTGGACAGATTAACCAAGAGTGGCCATTTCATTCTAGTTAAATCAACAACGAACGACACCTGTTTTGGCTAAGTTATTTATGAAGAATGTTGTTTGACTGCATGAGATTCCTAATAATATAGTAAGTGACGAAGATTCCTTATTCAATAGTGTGTTCTGGGGAAGTCTATAGGAAATTTTAGGAACTAAGCTCAAGATGAGTACCACTCACCATCCACAGACAGATGTGAAAATAGGAAGAGTTAACGAAGTCTTGGAAGATTTTTTAGGAGCTTGTGTGTTAGATTTTGGGGGATCATGGAAAGACCATCCACACTTAGTCAAGTTTTTGTATTACAATAGTTATCAGGCTAGTATAGGAATGGCACCACTTGAAGTTTTGCATGGAAGGCCATGCAAATCTCCTATTTGTTGGTTAGAGACCGAGGGTATGTTTGTTGTTGGTCCAGCTTTGGTTAGAGAAGCTGTAGAGAAGATTGAGTTGATTCGAGATAGGATGAAGGAAGCTCAGCCTAGGCTAAAACGTTATGCAGATAGAAGATAGAAAGACTTAGAGTTTTCATTTGGAGATTATGTTTTCATTAAAGTATCACCGATGAAAGGTGTAATTCGATTTGGAAGATCGGGGAAGTTGACACTAAGATTCGTAGAACCATTTCTAATTGGAGATTATGTTTTTCGTGTTTCTCATCTATGGAAGTGTCCAGAGACTACTATAGCACCGACTATGTTAGATGACTTAGTACTGGTGTCGATTTGGCTATATTTAGAAAGCCGGTTTGGATAGTCACGAGACATGAGAAGAGGCTAAGGAACAAGATAGTCAGATTAGTTAAAATCCAGTGGAGCGATGATGAGAGAGACTGTACTTGGAAGACTGAGAGCAGGATTAGAGATGCTTATCCTAATTTGTTTGATGGTATGTTTTACCTTTTATAATTTACTTGTTGTGTGCCTTAATTTAATTTTGAGGATGAAATTCTTTAAGGAGGGGAGTCTGTAACGACCCAAATTTTGAGTAATATTATTTAGGACGTTTAATTAAGTAAATAAAATAAAATAATGGAATGGTAGGGGATTGAGATTTGTGATTAATAGAGGGTTTCCATGCCATGTCAACAAATGAAGTAAAATAAAATAAGATGAAGATAAGAAAGGGTAATATGATAGCGCAAAAATAGGAATAAGACATAACTTTATACCCTAAACCCTTAAGACATATTCATTCTACATGTCCATTGGCATAAATTAGACATAAGAGGCCAGTCACCATTAAGGAAGAACAAGAAGAAGATAAGAGGAAGAAGATTAAGCAACTAAGTCCAAGATCAAATCTCAACTCCTTAATCGCAAAGATAAGGTGAACAATAACTACATATTATGTTTTTTAATTTTTTTGGGTTTTAGGTTGAATCCGAATTATTTTGCAAAGGTTTTGCCATGTTTTTTACTGTTAAAATGGATATATATGCGTGTTGATGATTTATGCTATTTCATATAGATTTGATGATAAGTTTTAATATGAAAACCCTATCAAATGGCATCCAAATGCCTTGCGATTTTAAAATAAGATCGGAAATGATATTTTAGAGATAGTCTTAAATTTTATAATTTTTGAATAAATGTGGATTTACTATTAATTTTCTAGTGAGAAAATTGGTTATTAGGGTTTAGATTAATTACAGCTAAAATTATATTGATTTTGGGTCAGAAATTAATATATGTTAGAAAACATATTAAAAGTGATTCGTGAGAATTTTTATAGATTTTTATAAGTGTTTTAATAAGTATATAAAATTATTTAAGGTATGAGACTTAAATTTTTTATATAATTGTAAAAGGAGAAGGGGCATTTTGTAAATAATTTAATTTGCTTATTTATGATATTTCGACGGTAATTTTAGAAAAGAAATTTGCAACCAATCTATTAACCTTAAAATCTACTTGAAAGCAGAAGTATGAAAAAAGGATAATAAGATTGAATTTTTGATGAAAAGACGGGCCAAGTCATCATGAAAGGCAAAAAAAGGATGTTTCGAAGGCATTGAACAAGTATCGAAGGAGTCAAAGGCACCAACTCCTCCTATAATGCAAACGCCTTCGACCCTGATGAAAACAGATGGGACCTTCCGCCACTACCACCTTTTAACAAAGTTGAACAAATAATGATGACTTTAGAACCCCTTTCGAAAGCAATCAATAGTGTTCCCTCAAATACACATCAAACCTTTTGAAGTTAAAGTTTTCGCCTCAAAGTGGCCTTTTCGAAAGCATAACAATCCTTTCGAACCGATTAAGACACATCCAAGATATCTTTCATCAACGTTGAAAGGTGCTATGAAGAAAGAAATATTCAAAATTCATCAAAGGCAAAGGAATGAAAGAAAACCTTTCGATGGCGTCAAGAGGAAGTACAGCCTTTGACAATATTGAAGGGAAATACAGCTCTCGACAACATTAAGTGAAGTGCAAACCTTCTGAAAAGGTCGAAGGATTCACAACAACAAGTGAAGACAAACCTTTCATTAATGTCGAAGGGTTCACAAAAGTACATAAAGATAAACCTTTCGACAAAGTCGAAAGGTTCATAAAGGCACAAGAAAGGCAAACCTGTCGACAATATCGAAAGGTTCATAATGACATATGAAGGGAAAACCTTTCGAAAAGGTCAAAAGGCTCATGATAGCATATAAAAAAAGACCTTTCGACTGAGTTGAAGGCAGGGAAGAGAAGGAATAAACCAAGAAGCACAAGAGAACACCCTTCGATGACGTCAAAAGGTTCATAACCATTTGATCAAGTCGAAGGGTTTAAGGCGGCATATAAATGGGACCTTTCGACTAAGTCGAAAGGTAAGGTGCAGCAAGGGGCCAACTTGCATCTATAAATAAGAACCAAGGCATGCAGTTTAAAAGGGCTAGATATCGAATTCATTTTCTTTTCCCTACTTTCATAGCGATAACTGTACTTAGAAGAAACCCTAAGTTGGATTAGGGAAAGGGCTCAATTTCTTGTAACTCATTTTTGATATGAGTAGAAATGCAGATGGCTTGTTCATTATAGATATTGGCAATGAGGAAGATCATTGAGATCATTAGCTAGACAAATGACCAATTGCACATGATTTCAACCTTTTTCTCATAATTTCTTTTAATATATGCTATATATAAGATCAACTTAGACATTTCCAATTGAAACACATCATCGTCGAAACCTATACTTAACATAAAAAGTAAAGGTGATGATGGTGTGTTGAATATGCTGAATGCATGGGGTATGGAAACATGTGGATTGATCTTATATTAAGAAGATAAAGTAGGCTATAGACTATTAAACTAGAACTGCTTTGAAAGGTAGAATACCTTTCGACGGGGTCGAAAGGTGTACTTCCTTAAGGAATACTGGTTTATATAGCATAACCATCATTCATGATGGAATTCATTCAAAGTGAATCTTTAGTTTAAGGTATCAATATTCTTTCAAAGCGATTCCATGGAAAGACAATTTACATCAAGGGGTTGATAGCAATTATTGTTCATAAGCATGTCCTTTCGACAAAGTCGAAAGGTCTTGAATGTAACCTTTCAACTTGATCGAAGATGGGATGGATGGCATTTATAATTAACTGCTTTCAGTTCGTAGAGGAGATGGGATTCAATAAAGAAATGATTTAGAAAGCTATATGTTGTAAATAACTCCAACACATAATTCATTATGATTCCAACCTAGTCGGAAGGTTGGGATGGTCTCTTTAGCCTTTCGATAAAGTCGAAAGGTTTGATAACCTTCTACTATTCCAACCTAGTCGAAAGGTTGGAATAAACTCATTAATGTTTCGTTGGGGTCGGAAAGTATATTAATTTTATATTATGCCATCCTGATCAATAAAGGCTGGAATGAACTCATTAACCTTTCGACAGGGTCAAAAGGTTTGGCAATTAGTCATTCCTATCAACCAGGTAGTTTGGACGAAAGCTAGAGCTTTCATCTCAAAAAAATTCGATTTAGTCACTCCATTTAAAAGACAAGCATTTGAGGACATGAATCCCCTTAACAATATGGTCACGTCCAAATATAATTATCTTATAAAAAGCATTAGGAATATTAATAGGACTTTTATTAACATTTTTAGCGCTAGAAGGAGAGCCTGAACCTCTGCCCTTGTCACTAATTATGACTCATTTCTCTTGCATAGGAAAAATGAGGCCAAAGCGTTTAAGTGCATTTGAAGAGGAAGCAATACACACCACCTCCTTAGAGGAAAATATAGCTCCAACTTTCAACCTAGATGAAGACATTCCAAGGCAAACTTCGTCACCAACAAAGCATGATGAAAATACGGAAAAAATCAAGCGCTTAGAGCAACAATTGCAAGAAATGCAGGAGCTATTGAAGATGGCTTTGTCTCAGAAATCATCAAAAACTCTTAAGCAGACTGAAGAAGAAGAAGTAGTATCTACTCGGAGAAATTTGAAGACCAAGTCCAAGGAGTGCAAAGAAAGGGTGGATTTGACTTCCTCAAAGAAGAAAGAACTTCCTCAAGAATGGGCTGATCACCAAGGGAGAGTTCTTGACAAGTCATTAGAGTAGTCTGGTAGCTAAATATCTCAAGAGTATAGCCCAAATCGGAAAAACTACGTCAATGTCGAAGATTTTTTAAAGATGCTGCTGAGAAGGCCATCAAGGATGCAATGAATTATAAAGGGAAAAGAACCATGGACGAGAACGTTAATGATAATGAAAGGGTGCCTCCTTTTACTGATGAGATCATGGCAATAGTAATACCTCTGTATGTCAAAATCCCGTCTATAAAATATCACGAGAATACAGATCCTGATGATCACCTTATGGCTTTTGACAGCCAGATGGATTTATACAATGCTTCTAGGGCAGTCAGATGTTGATTGTTCCCTGTTAATCTCCAAGGGGCGGCGGCCAAATGTTATAGATAGTACGGAGAGAAAACTATCTAATCATGGAAGCAGTTTTCCTATGAATGCTCAGCATAATTTTGCATTTACAAAGATCCAACCATTAATTATACGGTCCTAGCAAACATAAAGCAATGGCAAGGTGAATCTTTAGGGGACTATTTGAAAAAATTCAACACAAAGGCTTTGAAGGCAAAGGACATGAATGATCGAGATAAGCTCATAGCCATCCACTCTAGTTTAATCGAAAATACCCCTTTCTAGAAGCAGCTCTTTGTCAATGGCTACAAAGATTTGCAGGACCTCCACTTCCAGGTTGATAAGTTCATCCAGATTGATGAAATGTACTATGCCAAGAGAAAAACAATTCCCAGAAAGGAGGGAAGAATATTTGGCTTGGATCGTAGCCATAAAAGGGTCAAGTGAGAAGAGCGTTGCTAATACAGTTACTTTAAATAGGCTACTATCTTACATATGGGCCACAGCAAAGGAAAGTGTTAACTTTTCGATTTCCTACAAAGCTAAGAATAATCCAGAGTAGATGAAGGGTGTAGGCTATTGCGCCTATCATAAAGCTAACGGACATAAAACAGATGAATGCAGAGTTCTCGCAGGGATGATTCAAAAGCTGATCCGAGAAGGCTATCTCAAAGAATTTATTCAAGATCAGCACAAAGCCCAATGAACTGAAAATGCTCCCTAAAACGCCCAGCCAACGCTGTAAATATTCTAGAAGATGAAGATCCCCTCAGTTTGAGGCCAAAAATTAATGTAATAGATGTGATCCATGGCGGGCCACATCGGTAGGAAATAGTAAAGGAGCTCAAAGCAGATATATCAAGGAAGCTAAGGAAGGAATTTATTCTATTCAAGAGGAACTCCCAATGAAAAGCCCACGTCTTAATATCCCAATGACTAATCTGATTATCACCCCGCAAGTGCTGCGCAAAGGAATCCATCATCCTCATAACGACCCCCTTATGATCACTGCACAAATTGGGATGTCGATCGTCTCAAAGATTCTGGTTGATACAGGAAGCGTAGTTAATGTCATCGTCAAATACGCTTTTGACCGGATGAATATCCCAAATCCCAAATTAGAGCCGAGTACCGAGCCGATGTTTTGGTTCAATAACAAGGGGTCAACTCCAATGGGGCAATAAAGCTGTTGGTACAAATGGGAGTCCCTCCAACCTACCGGACATTTGAAACTGTCTTTGTGTTCATTGACCAACCTTCCTACTATAACGCCTTCTTCGGCAGACTGGCACTGGATGAGATTGATACTTTTGTCTCGCTAAAGTACCTTATGATAAAATTCTTGACAAAATAAGGCTAGGGATTGTTCAGGGAGAACAATTCAGCTCCTGTGAAGTGTACTTTGCCATGAATGATCCATACAAAAGGGAGTATTCTGCTTACTTCGCTTCTTCTACCGTTTTACAGCCTTCGAATGATGGATTCTCACATCCAACATTTGAAGCCAAGATTAACGATAAGAAATTTAACAAGCATATATATAAAAGGTACATTTCTGCAGGAAGCAGAGGTATAGGATTGACACCAACTCAACAGAAGAAGATCCAAAACTAACAGAGTTTGACTGCCGAGGTGAGAAAGAAAGAATAAGACCTATAAAGGACCTTGAGGAAACCCACATAGATTCAGAAGATGCTTCTAAAATGGTCAAAGTGGGAAACGATCTTGGTAGTGAATTAAAGAAGAATTTGATCCAATTCCTCAAAGTCAACAAGAATGTGTGTCACGACCCACATTTTGGAAGGTTTAAATCGACAATAAATCCACATATGTCAAACACCAGAATATAGATAATCAATGAGTTTATTAAAGAAAATAAGAAAGAAGAAGAAAACAAAAATTGAATCTCACAACGAAAACAATAAAATATAATAATCAAACAATAGTTCATGAAGCTGTTTACTATATATTTGATTATAATCTATACATATTCATCAAAATTATACACACACACACACACATCAGGGATAAACTAATCAATACAGTAGAATAGCATGATGCAGGGGATAATAATAATAGCAATATACCAAAATCCTCGTCTTCGTCCTCCAGAGAATAATCTTCAATACGCTGAAAAAACTAAGGACTGACCCGAGCATAATGAAAAGACAAAATACTCGAGTTACGATTAAAATACACTTATGTATGTCAAATAAAAATCACAAATATGAGTGCAATAACTTAAGAGATGTTATGGGTTTTTCCATCTCCTAAGGATCCGTTAAACTATTTATATATAATAGTATATGCTATAATAGATAATGTCTATCAGTAAAATAAATATTAAAATAGTGTTAAGGCTTTACATTTAACCACCTTAACACATTTGTACAGTCCTAAACCAAAGTCGTAATGGGCTCCTATAGGGATAAATATGACAATGCACGTGAGGCAATACCCAAGGTAGGATTCTACCAATTTATCCTTTCTGGCTAGTCGTAACGCACCCGTGGCCGACCATGACAATCAATCCAACCGACAAAAGGTGCACCCATCGAATACGAAATAACAATAGTAATACGAGGGATCAACGTCGTTAGAGGCAGCCAACCTCAATGGCTAAACATAGGCTCCTGTTTTAATCATTTTAATTATGACACGAGTGTCAAGGCTATCCATCATCGTTCTCTTACTCATTCCAACAAACATCGCCAATTCAACCACAACATTCTGGATATCATCCACCGTGTACACGGTTGTCAATGTGGTTCCAATATTGAAAGAGAGTATGCCAATAAGAGGCCTGGGTCTCTTTAACAAACAAAGGTCGTTTTACACACCGGTTGGTACTTTTATATTTCGAAAACAATTCGTACTTGATATCAAAATATCATATTCGCTTCAAAATCAAATCCATTTCAAAATCATCGTATTTACTCAAAATATAACATGTCTATTTCGAAATCGTCAATTTTGCTTCTAAATCCATATTTTTACTTCAAATGTTAATTCAACTCGATATATTGATTTCACTTCAAAACTTGATTCGCATTACAGTTCTGGTCATAATTCACTTAAACCCAATTCGCATTTAAATACAAGCTTTAAATATAAATATTCCACCCTCTAACCAGTTTGAATTTTAGAAAATAGTTTTAGTAGTTAAATAGCTAAAATAGTTTAATAGAAAATAGTTTGAGTAATAAAATGGTTTATATAGTAAAATAGTTGGGAACATTAAAATAGTTTGAATATTTAAAGAAAATAGATTTGAAAATTTTTATACTAAAATAATTTATTTAAAAATAGTTTCTAAGCCAAACTGATTCAATTCTAAAATTTCCAGTCCAAATCAATTTCCATTTCCATTTACTCGATTCAATTCCATTTTAAGTCAAATTATAATTTCAATTCCAAAATAATTTAAATTCCAATCCCAAATTAATTTCACCTCCAATTTCAAATTAATTGAAATTCCAATTTCAAATTAATTTCAACTCCAATCCCAAATTTTAAACCATTATGATTTATATCAATTCCGAGTCCATTTCCAAACATCGATTCAAAACATTTGTACCAATTTTTCTTCAGTATCCATTTTGAAATTCAAATCTTTAAATATAATTCAAATCCGAGCTAAATTTCAAAATATCATTTTATATTACCTTTCCTTAGCAATATCCAAAGTTCGAATAAAAAGTCTAATCTTTTAAACAAATCAATTTCTGAAATTCACATCATATTTCGATTACCACTTAAAAAAATCTCAACTTCAATTATTAAAACAATTTCATTTACCAAATTTAAATTTAATCATTTCGAGCTCCAGTTCGAAAATAATTTGATTCCACAAATTCGATTTTTATTCCTTTAAAACAAATCACTTAAAAATTTCAAAACAAGAATTTCAAAATTATTTAATTTAACCAATCCGTTATCCGTATATAATTTTCTATCCTATGGCCAAGTGAATCAATTATCTCAATTTAAATTCCAAGGATGGATATGTATCATTTCAATCCAAAAATATATGCCATAGGTATATATCATTTCAACCTATTTCGTAATTCATTCAAAATAATTCAATTTACAATTTACAATTTTATATACTGTAAATAATATACAGGGTGATAACAGGATATATCAAACATAAAAAAACATCCAAACATCCAAAATATCAATTAAATTACATCTGTCACTATCCATCATTCGGACAGTCAATAATCACAAAAATCAACCAATTATCAATAAATTGGGAATGTTACTTGCAATTAAATTCAAATTCAATTTTAGCTGTCAATTTAAATTCTATCAATTAATTCAAATGTCAATTGAATGTCAATTTAAATTTATCCAACGACCATCAATAAATTCAAACAACTTTACGATATAAATTTTTTCTAACACAAAAAAAGTCAAATGCGAGAGTAAAAACACTCACCTTCGGTTGAATCAGAAAAATTCAAACAATCATGAATCTATCTTTAGTGCGTAGTGCTCGTTGATATAATCTAGTGCAATTTGTTTCATTCGAAACGGACCTCGTACGAACAAGATACATTATAATTATATAATGGTAATTATAAGATTTATTTACACTAAAAATACTAATAAAATTATTAGGCTCACTGTCGCTCGCTCCAGATTGTGATTGCTAACAGCCGCTTCATCTCTCTTTTCAAAAGCCGCTTCACCAACTCCTCATTCTCGTTATATCTTCTTGAATAAATCCAAACAACCATGAGCTGATATTATTGTTGCAAGCAAGAAATAGAGATTGACTAATGCCAATGTCCACTCAGTGCAAAAGTAGATGACCGGAAACCCATGAAAAGGAAGCATTTCAAACAGCAAATAGGACATTGTCGAGCACACAAACAGCCATAACGGGTAGACCCGCTTCCAGTACGGCTTTCACAGATCTGAATATGCTATCAAATCTGATTTGGATCTTAAAATTTCCACAGCCGATGCAAAGGCTGGAGCTACGACGATTTGTTGTGCATACGAGGAACTACCATTGTTTCTTCTTTTTCTATATGTGATCGCCCAAAGGCAATGCAGCACCATCACTTTGACTACCTCGCCAGCGCCGCCATCACGCACCCTAACCTGCCGCCTTCGATTCGCATTTCGATGATTTAGCCGATCGCAACCTAAATCGACCAAGCCCCAAACCAGAACTCACCTCCATCGATGATGCTGTGATGCCCATCCTTCTTGAATGATTCGAGATCAATTGCTTAATTTAATTTTTTTTCCTTCAATTTCGATCAGCGGCCCTCTTTTTTTTTAAATTCTGTGATTACGATTAAAAGAAAAGGGGAAAGCAGAGAGATATATGGCTGAAAGAGGGAGTGGGTTTGAACGAGTTAATTGGTTTATATATATTATTATGATTTTAAATTTAGAAAATATCTAGCCTAAGACGTCCAAAATTTCTCGAGCTCCAATTGAAGCATGTCATCTGGCAATCCTAGTGTTGTACCCCTATTCCGAATGCAATGGAACTAGTTTTGAGACCTAATTTGATCGTGTGTTGAAGATAGCTTTTCAAATCGAATTATTTTATCTAAATTTTGAATTTAAATTCTACGCGTTTCAAGCTCACATGGCCAAATGACATGTCCGATGGCTACAAAACTTGAAATCCTATAATAATTCACTATCACGGATCCGATGAAACTGGTTTCGTCAAAATCCAAGACAGTCATCAAAATGACTACTTTTACACGCTAATTAAAATATAAAATTTCAATTTTTAAATCATCTACATTTGAATCCAATTTTAAACGTTAACCATCTTTATTCATATTTGAACCAAATTTAAATCAAATATGCGATGCATTTTCATTCATACTTAATACAGAATTCAATTATCCAAATAATTTCCAATATTGAATTTGAACAATTTAATTATCCGATAACTTACATTAATAATTATTTATTTCTAACCATTTACCCAATAATCATCTTAGATTTAAAAGTTTAAACTAGTAAAATACGGATCGTTACATACTCCTCCAATAAAAACGTTTCATCCTCGAAATGGCGTTAAAGAAAGAGTTTAACATACAATTTTTTTTCTCAAAATATCAACTTATAAAACATAAGCATCTAATTTGCAAAAACTATTACTACGCTTCCACTATGCCACTCCGACATCGGTTTTATGGAAAATATAACTTATATATAAAAACAAGTTATAAATTTTTTTATAAGTTCAAAAATTTTCTTATTCCTGTATTTACGAAAAATTTCGATAGAGTCTCCTTTGTGCGGCTCGACCGAATATTTTTTTACAATTCAATATATAACACAAATGTAACCAATATATATCACGTATACATCTCATCTCAATGATGAGGCATCCCGAAGGGCAAAAATATAAAATCGTGGTATGTAACCTAAGATACGTGCCATATTATTAATAATATGAGCGAGTTCGCTCGTATTAAGCAAGCAAAGCATGTAAAAACCCGCATACACGCTCAAACGGTCTTAGTATGTACCTATGTCAACTCAAATTTAAATATTAGTTAACATACAACGATATAGAAGCATGTATAAGACTAATATAACCATATAACATAGATTTTGAATTCAAACATAAATATAAGCACAAATACGCAACATGCAACAATCATATGCAATCAAAACAGTAATAACAATGGTTTGCAACAAAAGAAACCATCCAACCATCAATATCCGTTCAACTAATTGATTCATAACCATGTGAATTTACGTTATCAAATGTCAATTTTTAATTTATACCTTCATTTCTTATTAGCATTCATTTCATTAACAATTTAATTGATTTATTTCAATTTATTCGCATTCAAACAACCTTTATTCAATTGGATTCACGTTCAATTGATTTTTCATTCAATTTATTTACTTCCAATTGATTTGCATGCACTTATCAACATTAATAAATTTACATTCTATTAATTCACACTCGTTTATAGTTACATTCATTTTTTCTTCCATTATTTCATTTTAATAATTCATATAATTAATTTCACTTAAGCAATTTAATTCCATACCACATTCAATATATATTAAATTGCATCACATTCACTTATTAATATTCATTTCGTTAATCATACAATGGATTTATATTCAATTCGTTCGCTTTTAATTGATTTACATTCAACTAAGTTGGTTTTCAATTCATTCTTATTCAATCAACTAATATTCATTTCATTCACATTAGATTGATTACAATTTAACGTATTTACATTTGATTAATTTGTTTCAATTATTTACGTTTGTTACATCCACATTTAATTGGTTTACACTCTATTGATTTCTTTCAATTTATTAACATTCATTACAAATTCATTATATTCAATTCAGTTTGTGAAATTCCAGTTGTTTCACTTATTGTTTGACCTATTTCATATAAATTCATTGGTAAATCATTTATAAAATTATTCCACATAACCTTGCTTAAGTTAAATTTTTTTCCCACTTAGTTTATTCTCTCTCCCTATTTTTTATACTAACATCATTTACAAGCCATCTAAATTCATTATAAATAATTTATACAACCTAATCACATTTATTATTATTACTACTTCATATCTTAAGTTATTATTAACTCATCGATTTACATCATTTATTCAAGTTCATATTATTAATTTACTAAAGTAAATTTTATTTTATACTCAATTCATATCAATAATTTCTTTTTTTCCACAATCAATCCATTTAACATATCTCAAGTTAACTTCAATTTATAATTTATTCTAATAACTTACTCTATATTATATTAGTTAACATTCAAATTTTATTTAAACTACCCCATTTGCAATTTATTTATTTATATCCAATTTAAACTAAATTCAAATAACCATATAAATTTTCTTACACTCATTTATTTTTTTACTCAATTTTTACATACTTAAATTACATTTCATTATAAAACAATTTCGTATTCATTTTTAACTCATTTTATAGTTCAAATGAAATCAATCCACTTTACTAATTTATCTAGTTTCACTTAATATCTAATTCAATTTATTTAATATTAAGTTAAACTTTATTTCGTTTTAGTTTATTACTCATTTTATTTTAATTTTATTCAAGTTAAATTTTCTTATCATTTCCATTCAACAAATTTAAATTCATTTCAAATACATTTCATTTTATTCAAGCTTCTTGAGTTAGACTTCATTTTATTTACTTAATTTCACTAAATCCATTTAATTTAACAGTGCTAAGCCAATTATTTCATTTCGTATCTCAAATTCAAAACTTTTCTTTGTTTGCTTAACCAAAGTTTAACCATTTTAAATTTTATTTTATTTTCCTTTTTAAATTCGTAAGTTATAACTTAAATTTTTCTACACTATTTTAAATTTATAAGTCATAAACTTATTCCTTATATACTATTTTCAATTATAAGTTCAAAACTGTTTCATATATTTATTAAATAATACTTGAATATTTTTCACAATCAAAAACTGTTTTAATCGAAAATAAATTTCTTTTGTAGCAATTTTCACTCAGAAACTCGAAAATGAACACTAGCGATGCTACAGTCATCCCAACAACTATTTTCCAGTGATCTGGTGAGTTTAAATACTTTTATTTCTTTCAAAAATCCTTTTAAAATATATTTATAATTAAAAATCTTCCAAATAATATTAATTTTAAAGTCTTCGTAAACAATTTTGAAAACAAAAAGGGATTTTAAATTCTAAAATTCTCAATTTTTAAAATCATTTCTATATTTAAGCTATATTATAAATATACTTATACAAATGTCCTTAAATTATTATCAAAATATTCCATTAATTTACAACTTGATCATTTTAATAAATTCTTATTGCAATTATATTTCAATTCAATTTAATTATCAATGCTTCATAAAATAAAATTCATTAAATATTTGTTTAATTTTAATTCAACCAATAATCGATAATAATTAAACATTATCATCGCCTAACAATAATTTAATTAATAATTAACCATTATATATATAATATAGTTTAGCTATAATTATTTCATTTACTTAATTTTAAAACAATATTATGTCGAATTGCCTCGTTTAAGTGTTTAGTAACACGACATCCCGCACATCGACCAAAATTCATAAACAATTCGAAGGATAAGTAAACACAATACAAAACATTTTATAACACTAGCAAATATGCTCTCTCATATATATACACTCAAACAGACTCATTCTAGGGTATTACTACACTATCTCTAATGAGTCAAACCTTACAAAGCCAAGGTTATCGCTAAACCTCGCTCTGATACCAACTGTGAAAACCCATATTTCAGAAGGTTTAAATCGACAATAATCCACACATGTCAAAATTAAACAATCCAGAACGTAGATAGTCAATAGGTTTATTCATGAAAATAAGAAAGAAAAAGAAAACAAAGATAAAATCTCACAACAGAAACGATAGAATATAATAATCAAATAACAGTTCATGAAGCTGTTTACTATACATTTGATTATAATCTATACACATTTATCAAAGTTATATATATATATATATACACATCAGGGATAAATAATCAATACAATAGAATGTCATGATGTAGTGGATAATAATAATAGCAATATACCAAAATCTCGTCTTCGTCCTCCAGAGAATAATCTTCAATACGCTGAAAAAACTCAAGGCTAACCCGAGCGTAATGAAAAGACAAAACATACGAGTCAGGACTAAAATACTCTTATACATGTCAAATAAATTTCACAAATATGAGTGCAATAACTTAAGAGATATTACGGGTTTTTCCATCTCCTAAGGATCCGTTAAACTATTTATATATAATAGTACATGCTATAACAGATAATGTCTATCAGTAAAATAAATATCAAAATAGCATTAAGGCTTTACATTGATCCACCTTAGCACATTTGTACAGTCCTAAACCAAAGTCGTAATGGGCTCGTATAGGGATAAATATGACAAGGCACGTGTGGCAATGCCCAAGGTAGGATTCTACCAATTTACCCTTTTTGGCTGGTCGCAGCCCATCCGTGGCCGACCACGACAATCAATCCAACCAACAAAGGTGCACCCATCGAATACGAAATCACAATAGTAATACGAGGGATCAACATCCATAGAGGTAGCTAACCTCAAGGGCCAGACATAGGCTCCTATTTTTGTAATTTTAATTATGACACGAGTGTCAAGGTTATCCATCATCATTCTCTTACTTCATTCCAGTAAACGTCGCCAATTCAACCACTACATTCTGGATATCATCCACCACGTACACCGTTGTCAAAGTGGTTTTAATATTGACAAAGAATATGTCAACAAGAGGCCCGGTCACTTTAACAACCAAACATTGTTTTACACATCGGTTGGTACTTTTATATTTCGTAAGCAATTCATACATGATATCAAAATATCATATTCGCTTCAAAATCAAATCCATTTCGAAATCATCTTATTTACTCAAAATATACCATGTCTATTTTGAAATCATCATATTTTCTTCAAAATCCAAATTTTTAGTTCAAATGTTAATTCAACTCGATATATCGATTTCACTTAAAAACTTGATTCGAATTACAGTTTTGGTTATAATTCACTTAAACCCAATTCGCATTTAAATCACGGTTTAAATATAAACATTCCACCCTTTGACCAGTTTGAATTTTAGAAAATAGTTTTAAAATAGTTAAAGAGTTAAAATAGTTTAATAGAAAATAGTTTAGTAATAAAATGGTTTATATAGTAAAATAGTTGGGAAAATTAAAATAGTTTGAATATTTAAAGAAAATAGATTTGAAAAAGTTTATACTAAAATAATTTATTTAAAAATAGTTTCCAAGCCAAACTGATTCAACTACAAAATTTTCAATCCAAATCAATTTCCATTTCAATTTACTCGATTCAACTCCGATTTCAAGTCAAATTTTAATTTCAATTCCAAGTTAATTTAAATTCCAATCCCAAATTAATTTCACCTCCAATTTCATGTTAATTTAGATTCCAATTTCAAATTAATTTCAACTCCAATCCTAAATTTTAAACCGTTACGATTATATCAATTCCGAGTTTACTTCAATATCTAATTTAAAATCCAAATCTTTAAATATAATTCAAATCCGAGCTAAATTTCAAATTTTCGTTTTATATCACCTTTCCATAGAAATATTCAAAGTTCGAATAAAAAGTCCAATCTTTTAAAATAAATCAAATTTTGAAATTCACATCATATTAGGAGTACCACTTAAAAATCTCAATTCGATTATTTAAACAATTTCATTTACCAAATTTAAATTTCATCATTTTGAGCTCTAGTTCGAAAAATAATTTGATTTCCATAAATTTGATTTTTATTCCTTTAAAACAAATCATTTAAATAATTTCAAAACAAAAATTTCAAAATCATTTAATTTAACCAATCTGGTGTCCGTATATAATTTTTATGCTGTGGCCAAGTGAATCAATTATCTCAATTTAAATTCCAAGGATGGATATATAACATTTCGATTCAAAAATAAATACCATAGGTAAATATCATTTCAACTCTTTCTTATTTTATTCCAAATAATTCAATTTACAATTTACAATTTTACTTACTGTAAATAATATACAGGATGATAACAGGATATGTCAAACATAAATATACATCCAAATATCCAAAATATCAACCAAATTTCATCCATCGCTATCCATTATCCAAATAATCAATAATCACAAAGATCTACCAATTATCGATAAATTTGGAATTTTACTTGTAGTTAATTTCTAATTCAATTTTAACTGTCAATTTAAATTCTATCAATTAATTCAAATTTCAATTTAAATTTATCCAACGACCATTCAGAAATTCAATTACTTTACGATATAAATTTTTTATAACACAACAAAATAATAGTCAAACGTGAGCGTAAAAACGCTTACCTTGGGTTGAATCAGAGAAATTCAAACTCTCAAAACAATAAAGAATCCAGCTTCAGTGCATAGTGCTCGTTGATATAATCTAGTGCAATTTGTTTCGTCCAAAAAGGACCTTGTATGAACAAGATATGTTATAATTAATATAACGGTAATTATAAAAATTTAGTTAACACTAAAAAAACTAATAAAATTATTAGCCTCACCTTCACTCACGTTCACTATCGCTCCCTCTAGATTGCGATTGCTAATAGCTACTTCATTTCTCTTGTCAAAAGCCGCTTCACGAATTCCTTGTTCTCATTATATCTTCTTGAATAAATCCAATAACCCTGAGCTGATATTATTGTTGCACGTAAGAAATAGAGACTGACTAGCACCAATGTCCACTCAGTGCAAAAGTAGAAGGCTCGAAACCCACGAAAAGGAAGAATTTCAAACAGCAAATAGGACATTGTCAAGCACACAAGAGCTCGACATACAAGTAACCATAATGGGTGGACCCACTTCCATTACGGCTTCCACAGATCCGAATATGCTATTAGATCTGATTTGGATCTTAAGATTGCCATAACTGATGCAAAGACTGGAGCTATAACGATTTGCCGCACATATAAGGAACTGCCATTGTTTCTTTTTTTATTTGTGTTCGCCCACGGGCAATGTTGCCCCCATCACTTTGACTACCTCACCTCGCCAGTGCCGCCATCACGCACCCTAACCTGCCGCCTCTGATTCACAATTCGGTGATTTAGCCGATCGCGGTCCAAATCGACCCAAGCCCTAAACCAAAACTCGCCAATGCTGCCGCGACGCCCATCCTTCTTGATCGATTCGAGATCGATTGCTTAATTTAGTATATTTTTTCTTTGATTTCGATCGACGGCCCACATTTTTTTAAAGTCTATGATTTCGATTAAAAGAAAAGGGGAAAGTAGAGAGATATATGGCTGAAAGAGGGAGTGGGTTTGCAAGTTAGTATGGTTTATATATATATATATATATATATATATACATATACATATATATATAATTCTAAATTTAGAAAATATCTAACCTAAGAGTCCGAAATTTCTCGAGCTTCAATTGAAGCGTGCCGCCTAGCATTCCTAATGGTGTGCCCCATTCCGAACACAATAAAACTAGTTTCGAGACCTAATTCGATCATATATGGAAGATAGCTTTTCAAACCGAATTATTTTGTTTAAGTTTTGAATTTAAATTCTATGTGTTTCAAGCTCGTACGGCCAAATGACACATCCAATCGCCGTGAAACTTGGTGTCCTACAATAATTCAGTATTACGGATCTGATGAAACTGGTTTCATCAAAATCCAAGACAGTGGCCAAAATGACTACTTTAACACGCTAATTAAAATATAAAATTTTAAATTTTAAATTATTCATATTTAAATCCAATTTTTAATGTTAACCATCTTCATTCATATATAAATCAAATTTAAATCAAATTTTTGATGCCATTTTCATTCATACTTAATACAAAATTCAATCATCCAAATAATTCCTAATATTAAATTTAAAAAATTTAATTATCCAATAACTTACATTAATAATCATTAAATATTTATTTCTAACCATTTTACCTAATAATCATCTTAAATTCAAAATTTTAAACTAGTAAAAATACGGATCATTACCATGTGTTTGCTTGGTCACATTCCGATATAGCGGGAATTGATCCATCTGTCATTTGTCATGCCTTAACTCAATCCAGGAGCACCCCCATAAGACAAAGAAAGAGACAATTAAATAAAGTTCGAACATATGCTTTAAAGGAGGAAGTTGATAGACTCCTTGATAATGGATTGATCCGGGAGATATATTACCCCAAATGGTTAGCTAACCCAGTTCTAGTGAAAAAATCATATGAGAAATGGAGAACATGTGTCGATTACCCAAACATAAACAAAACATGCCCAAAGGATTGTTTCCCGTTGCAACGGATAGATCAATTAGTGGATGCAACAAGTGGGCACAAGTTGTTATCTCTTATGGATGCTTATTCAAGGTAGAATCAATTACCGATGTTCAAGCCAGATGAGGATCATACTAGCTTCATAATAGAATGGAGAATTTACTATTACAAGGCCATGCCGTTTGGTTTAAAGAATGCAGGGGCCACTTGTTAGAGATTGGTTAATCGAACGTTCAAGGAACAGATTGGCAGAAACATGGAGGTTTACATTGATGATATGCTGGTAAAATCTAGCAAACCTGAGAACCATCTTGATGATTTTGTAGGAATGTTTAAGATATTGCAGAAGTATCAAATGAAATTGAATCCGCAAAAGTGATATTTTGGGGTCCATTCTGGAAAGTTATTAGGTTATCTGGTAAGTGCTCAAGGAATAGAGGCAAGTCCCGACCAAATTCAAGCCATAAGTGATATGGCCGAACCAAAAACTAGCAAAGAAGTGATGAGCTTAATTTGAAGAGTAGCTGCCCTGAGTAGGTTTATCTCAAAAGCTACTATTAAATGCATACCTTTCGTCGATGTAATCAAGAAAAAGAAGAACTTCGAAAGGGGAGAAGATTGCAGAAAATCCTTGTCGGAATTAAAAAGCCATTAGAAGAAAGCCCCGATACTCTCTACACCTGAAAGCGAGGAAATATTGTATCTATAATGGCAGTAACAGAACATGTAGTTAGTTCAGTACCCATTCGAGAAGACAATAGTGCACAACTCCCATTATACTATGTGAGAAAGCGATTAAAGCATGTAGAGGTTCGATACCCAATTATAGAGAAATTAGCTTATTGCCTGATTCTAACAGCTTGAAAGCTCAGAGCATACTTCCAGGCACATTCGATCAGTGTATTGACCAGTTTTCTTCTTAAGAAAGTTTCTAGCAAACCCGAGACTTCGGGGAGGCTGATGAAGTAAGGAATTGAACTTAGTCAATATGAAATAGAATCTCAACCACGAGTTGCAATCAAAGGGAAAGCACGGGAAGACTTTGTTAATGAATGCACCAACTTTACAAAGGAACAATTGAAAAATGAGAAAGATCCGTAACCCATGTGGCAACTATTTACAGATGGGGCATCAAATGAACAAGGTGCTGGCGTGGGATATGTAATCATAACCCCGAATGGACACTGTTTACACCATGCCATGAAACGGGGATTCCCTACAACCAATAATGTGGCAGAATATGAATCGATGGTAGCAGGGTTAACTATGGCACCTGAATTGAAAATTCTACAAATATAGATTTTTAGTGACTCGCAATTAATGGTAAATCAAGTGAAGTAAATATACCAAACGAAGGACCCCATGCTATCCTTGTACTTGAAGATTTACAAATGCTTACACTGTTTGAGGATTTTTCGGTAAATCAAGTTCCAAGGGAAGAAAATGCACATGCAGGCTCTTTGGCAAAATTGGCCAGCTCAAGAGGAGCACCAGAGATATCAAGAAAAGCCCAGTATTGAAAATGAGACATCTGAGTAAGGGAAAAAGTTGCTTATCATGATCATATCTCAGGCCAAATCTCAAATGGGAGAGGAAATAGATCAAGAGTTAATGGAAGAAAAGATGAGCCAACCTAGGCCAAATAACACATATGATGATGCATGGATGTCACCCATTGTTGAATATTTAGTTAAAGGGACACTACCATCCAATCAAGGAGAAGCAAGGAAAATTAAAAGACATGCTCTGACCTTCGTTGTGATGGAAAAAATACTCTATAAAAGAAGGGTTATGCTCTACACTATCTCAGGTGTGTGAGCATAAATGATGGGATGGGACTAATGGCTAAAGCACACCAAGGGTTTTGCAGCAACCATTCAAATGGAACAAATCTCGAGAAGAAAATAATGAGGCAAGGATTTTACTGGCCCCACATGGTAAGCCAAGCCATAGACTATGTGAAAAGATGCGAGGAATGCTAGAAATATTCAAAGATACCCATGTTGCCTCCAAGTCAATTAACACCAATTACGAGCCCATAGCCCTTTGATATATGGGGAATAGATTTGGAAAGCCCATTGCCAATTTCAAAAGGGGAGCAAAATATGCCGTAGTGGCCATCGACTATTTTACTAAGTGGGTTGAAGTCGAACTACTTCCAAAAATCACTTCTAGGAAAGTAATGAGATTTGTTATTAAGAATATCATAATCAGGTTCGGGATTCCTCAAAAGGTAATTTCTGACAATGGAATGCAATTTGAAAGTGAAGAATTTCCCGATTATGCCACAAAAATGGGATTACTATAAGATTTTCATCTGTCGCACATCCAAAAGCTAATGGAGCAGTTGAGGCTGTAAATAAAACCAAAAAAACCATTCTGAGAAAGCGACTAAAAAAGGTAAAAGGAAATTGGGTAGAAGAACTGTCATTAATGCTACGGGCCTATCGAACATCTTCTAAGACGGCAACAAGACATACCCCATACTCGTTGACATAGGGATGTGAGGCAACGTTACCAATCGAAATTGAAATACCCTCACACCGAAGGATTGCCTACGCATTTGATAAGAATCAAGAATTGTAAAAGGAATTCTTAGACTTAATACATGAGCTAGGAGATGAAGCATTAGTAAGAACTGTCGAATATCAGAGAAGAATCAACAAGTACTACAACTCAAGAGTAAGAGCTTGAACATTTCAAGAAGGGGATTTAGAGTAGTGGACAATACTAAAAATCCTGTAGATGAACCCCTAGGACCAAACTAGGAGGGACCGTTAATCGTATACAAAGTGATTCCCCAGGGAGCCTACAAATTGTGCCGAACATATGGCAATATGGTGCCTAAAACATGGAATGTTGAGAAGTTAAGGCCTTATTTTCCAAAGATGGATCAATAAAGAGCTTCTTTTATAAAGAGAAAGTCTACATAGTTGGGAGTGAAATGCTACATATATTTGGGTACTACCTAAGATGGTAGAAAAGCCTCTGTCCACGTCAAGATGGGTAGGGCAGAGCGCCTTATGGAGGGAGGACGGAGTAAGCCTTTAATCACGCCATAAGATGGTCAGATCAAAGAACGAACAAGCCCTTATCTGCGCCACGCTATAACTAGGGTAAGGCACCTCCTGGAGGGAGGACGGAGTAAGCCTTTAGCCACGTCATAAGATGGCCAGGTTAAAGCATCAATAAGCTCCTATCTATGCCGCAAAAGGGCCAGGGCAAGGCGCCTCCTAGAGGGAGATTGGGTAAGTCCTTGGTTCCCGCCTCTAAGATGAGCTAACTAAAAGCACCGGACAACGATGGACTAAGACGTCCAGGCCCCAGAAGAGGCCCATCAAACAATGGACTAAGACGTCCAAGCCCAAGAAGAGGCCATCAAATTATGGACTAAAATGTCCATGCCCAAGAAGAGGCTCGCTAAATCATAAACTAAGATGTTCAAGCTCGAGAAAGAGCATATCCAATCATGGACTGAGACGTCCTACCTCAAGATACAACCAATCAAATTATTCCTATATATATTCAAAGCTTGGAGGGTTCATACATGTCAAAGAAGATAGAAGCAGAGGATAAGAACAGGACTCCACTTACTATTAACCGAATCTAGGTTTCGAGATTCTCATCTCTAAACACCGGCTATTAATACCCAAATGATGGTTTTAGGTCTTTTGTATAAGAATTTCATCATCTAATACCCTAATCTGAGTTATGGGACTTTCCTAACATCGTCTATTGATGCCCGAATCTGGGCTTGAGGATTCTCGTAAATAAATTTCAGCATTTAATACCTGAATCTAGGTTTCGGGACTTTATCAATCGCCATCTTTATTAAGTCCAAGTCGGGGTATGATTACATTGTCGATCACTACAATTCTTTATACTCGAACTTGGGATTCGGGATTATTATTTGATTTCGCTAAAATACCCTAATCTGGGTCCATAGCATATATAAAGAAGACAATTTTCATGAACTCCTAGTTATCCAAAATATGCCCCAATACAGGAAAGGGATTTCTGTATTAGTAACTATTTGCTTAAGCAAATATGTGCCCTAATTTAGGCCGAAAATTATTTCTGCAGAGAGGATAGGCTAACATGTGTCTTCATATGGACTCGAAGCTTAATATGGGAATCATACTACTAATTCCTGTTTAATTGGCCATAAAAAACTTCCTGGGTTTAGATATGCCATATATAGAATTATTTTTGGAATATTGTCATCTAGATACTGGATATCACATTATCAAATCTCTAAGCTTCACAAGTTAATACCCTAATCCTGGTTGGATTTCATGGATGATATAACATAATTGATTCTATTGCAGGAAACCAAAAATTTAAAACTGATCTTCTTAATGCCAAAATTAAAAGTTGGTGTTTATGAATTCCAAATGATGCTTATCAAGCAAATAAGGGCATTAATATGCTGATAAACTACTGAACATATATGTAAGTATGATAGTAAAAATGGTGCTTTTAATTTTGAATTTTGCACGAAAAGACAAAATTATGAAGAGTAAGAAAGCTATGAAAAAGCTGTCTTAAAGAACAAAAGCTTCTTTTATATTAGGAAGGGGAAAAATGTTAACTGTAAAATCTACTTAAAAGCAGAAGTATGAAAGAAGGATAATAAGATTGAAGTTTTGATGAAGAGACAAGCCAAATCATCATGAAACGCATAGAAAGGATGTTTCGAAGGCATTGAATAGGTATCGAAGGCACCAAATCCTCATACAATGGAAAGGCCATCGACCCAGTTGAAAACGGATGGGATCTTCCGCCACTACCAACCTTTCGACACAGTTGAACAAACAATGATGAGTTCAGAACCCCTTTCGAAAGCAATCAATAGTGTTCCCTCAACTACACATCAAACCTTTCAAAGTCAAAGGTTTTGCCTCAAAGTGATCTTTTCAAAAGAATAGAAAGCCTTTCGAACCGGTTAAGACACATCCAGGATACCTTTCGATAGCGTCGAAAGGTGCTATGAAGAAAGCAACATTCAGGAGTCAATAAAGGAAAAGGAATGAAAGGAAACCTTTTGATAGCGTTGAGAGAAAGTATAGCCTTCGATAACATTATAGGGAAATACAGACCTTGACAACATTCAAGTGAAGTGCAAACCTTCTGACAAAGTCGAAGGGTTCACAACAACAAGTGAAGGTAGACCTTTCGTCAAGGTCGAAGGGTTCACAAAAGTATATAAAAGACAAACCTTTCAAAAAATTCGAAAGGTTCATAAAGGCATAAGAAAGGCAAACCTTTTGACAATGCCGAAAGGTTCATAATGGCATATGAAGGGCAAACCTTTTGACAAGATTGAAAGGCTCATAAAAGCATATAAAAGAAGACCTTACGACTCGGTCAAAGGTAGGGAAGAAAAGGTATAAACCAAGAAGCAAAAGACTCGATCAAGTCGAAAGGTTTAAGACTGCATATAAACGGGACCTTTTGACTCAGTCGAAAGGTAAAGTACAACAGGGGGCCAACCTGCATCTGTAAATAAGACCCAAGGGGTCCAGTTTGTGGGGGCTGGATATCGAATTATTTTCTTATCACTACTTTCATAGCGATAGTTGTACTTAGAAGAAACCTTAAATTGAATTAGGGAGAGAGATCTATTTCTTGTAACTCATTTTGGATATGAGTACAAATGGAGATGGATCGTTCATGATGGATATTGGCAATGAGGAGGATCATTGAGATCATTAGCTACATTAATGATCAATTGCACATGATTTCAACCTTTTTCTCATAATCTCTTTTGATCCATGCTATATATACTATCAACTTAGACATTTCCAATCGAAACATGTCATCATCAAAACCTATACTTAACACAGAAAGTTAAGGTGATTGTGTGTCGAATATGCTAAATGCATGGGATTTGGGAACATCTGGATTGATCTTATATTAAGAAGATAAAGTAGGCTATAGACTATTAAACTAGAACTATTTTGAAAGGTAGAATACCTTTCGACGGGGTCGAAAGGTGTACTTTCTTAAGGAATCCTGGTTTATATAGCCTAACCATCATTCGTGATGAAATTCAATCAATGGGATTCTTCACTTTAACGCCTCTACATTCTTTTCGAAGGGATTCCATGGAAAGACAATTGACATCAAGGGGTCGAAAGCAATTAATGTTCACAAGCATGTCCTTTCGACAAAGTCGAAAGGTCCTAAATGTAATCTTTCGACTTGATTGAAAAGGTGATCGATGACATTTATAATTAACTGCTTTCAGTTCCTAAAGGTGATGGGATTCAATAAAACAATGATTTCCAAAGCTATATGTTGTGAATAACTCCTAGAAACAATTCATTATGATTCCAACCTAGTCGGAAGGTTGGGGTGGTCTCTTTAACCTTTCGATAAAGTCAAAAGTTTTGATAACCTTCTATTGTTCCAACCTGGTTGAAAGGTTGGAATAGTCCCATTGGCCTTTCGATGGGGTCGAAAGGTTTATTAATTATATATTATGCCATCTTGATCAATAAAGGCTGGAATGACCTCATTAACCTTTCGACAGGGTTGAAAGGTTGGCAATTTGTCATTCCTTTCAACCAGGACGTTTGGACGAAAGCTAGAGCTTTCACCTCAAAAACCTTTCGACTTAGTTACTCCAGTTAAAATATATGCATTTGAGGACATGAATCCCCTTAACAACATGGTCACGTTCAATTATAATTATCTTATAAAAAGAATTGGGGATGTTAAAAGGATTTCTTGTTAACACAATCATATTTTGACAAACAAGGCAGGTTCTTTGAAAAGAAATTACCTTTTAAGTCAAAAATTAGTTTTTATATGTTTCACCACTTTCAGCTCCTAGCCTTTGATACCTTACTTCTGCCTTCGTCTTCATTGAAACCAAGGTATATGGTATCAAAGACTTAGTATGCAGTGAATTGGAAATAGTCGAAGATACTAGTTCAAAACAAATGGTTCCGATGGGGTCGAAGCCATACTTTATTTTTAAATGAAATGCACCAGCTTTGCTTTCGATAGGAATGCTTTCGATTTGGTTAGCTTTCGACTAGGTCAAATTGTTTTAAAGAATAGTTTCGAAAGAGGTCAACGCATTTTGTTTTAAGTAAATGCTTTCGAAGGAGTCGAAACCCTTTGCTGCCGCTTCTTACCTTTCAAAGCAAATGGTTTCGAAAGGGCAACTTTGTTTTTAAAACTTAGTCGCTTCTCCAATTCTTTTGAAGGGTTGGTTTCGACACCATCACTTCTTTACTTAGGGAATAGCTTTCGAAAGAGTGCTTTCGACTTAGTTGTAGTATGGCTCTTTGTTCTATTAAAAGTTAAACCTAAAAGGTTTCAAGAGGAAAGGTTTTAAATGGTTTCGAAAGATTATTTGACATGTTTTAGTTGAACCCTAAATTCTTTCAAAAATTTTGATTTATTAAAGGACTTAATGCTCTAGAAAGGGTTAAGATAAAGGTTTTCCCCAACGTTTTTGAAAGATTTTAAAGGAAGGTTTCCAATGGTTTTGAAAGGCAGGTTTAAAGTGGTCAAAAAAGACGATGTCTAAGGTTTTAAAAGGCTTTCGAAAGGAATTTTTTCAATGATTTTGAATGGTATCATTTCGAAAGGCATGTTTTGGCCTTTGGCCTAGGTTACAAAATGAAGTAGTTTACTTGGTTTCGAAAGGGGTGTTTTGAATGCTTCGAATGGGGTACTTTCAAAGGTTTTGAATGTATTCATCAACAAAGTTTTATGCAAAGTATATATAACATGGCAAGGTGATTTGAGTAAAGCATAAAATATATTTTCCTTATTTAAGTATGATTTAAAGGTTTAAATCAATTTGAGAGAAAAAAATTTGAAGTTGATTTTTAAGGAAAGATGATCCTAAGTAAAATGACTCAGATAGTAGAATACAAGATGGGACTGGTATAAGGTCGCGCCCTATACTTTAGCTAGTAGCCCTTACTGCTATAAGTTCAAAATTTCAGTGTGTAGGGTTTTGTCATAGATAAGACTAAAATGATGTTACACACAGAAAGGAATCCATAGAGGAGAGCTAGTTTATTGGTTAGCCCGCAAAACCATTAGGATCAATTGACCCTGGGAGAATTAAGTTAGGGACAGATCGTCCAGAAGAGGAGTATCCAATAGAAGCTAGATTATTTGTTTAATTTGTCTAGTAGGCCCGAGTCAGCCAAAGGTTAGTAGTTAGCCTAAATAAAACTATAGTGTTCGGACAGATAGTCCATTGATTACTTGATTTGTATGCATACATGATATTGCTTTATTGCTTTAACTAGTTTTGGTTACAAGATTAAGATTAGCAAAAGACATGTTTTAAAAGGATATCAATGAGCGGAAACTCGTTCCGCTAAGCTGCATGGTCTCACTTAATATCAAATAACCGAAATGTGTAGTATTATTCACACTGGGCTTTATGTCTAACTCGAAGTTTATGTTTTTCCCTTAAACTCTTGGGTACTCAGAATTGATTTGAGTAGGCTGAGGGTTGAGGATATTCAAGTTTTAGAAGGTTGCAAATAAAGCTTTCGGAGACGAACAGGAGGCTGATGATTAGCTACCTAGGAGTTATTTTATTTTATTTTATTCTATTCCGCTGTGTTGTATTAAGTCTATTATGACTATTTAGTACTCTGTCAACCAAGGGGGCATCATCATATGTCGCTCTCAGTGTATTTATGTAATAATTATATTTGATCTGAATCTGGAAAATGATATGGGATTATGTAACTAGATATGAAACATGTTTTGTGAATGTAATCAGAATGCTGTTTTTGAAATCTGTGATTTTGTTTCAATTCATGTGCTTCTAATATTATGGATACCATTTTCATTACCGTATTTTATCATCGAAAGTTAATACTATACATGACTGTAGCATCTGTAGTGCTTATCTTTGGGCCTCAAGATGGGATGTTATACACTTGGTTCCGAGTTATGGGGTTAATTCGGTGCCAAGTTATGAATTTTTACCTTGAACTTTTCTTATTCCATTTTTCGAAGTCCCAACTTCTCCTCTTTATCTTCTATTTTCCATCCCTATAATTTTCATCCAATAAAGAAGAACTCTCTCCTTTTGAATCAGAAAATGACATTTGCTTAGGACTCTTCCTACAACGACGGGATGGCAGAATCATCAAATTGATACTTTCCTTCATCTGTTTTAGCATAGAATCTAACTCTCCATCAACTTTTTGTTCATTTCCATCATCATTTTGTCCAAATAAACTTTCCATTTCTGTTGCACTTGGAATTTCAGCAACAATGGTTTGATTTGTCTCCTTCAAATATTGAGAGCCTTCATCTTCAACATCGTTAGGGGGTCTAGAAGTAGTTAATTTCTCTTTGGCATTTCTAGGTGCCATAACTTTCTTGGATCCAATGATAGATTTTGAGGAAATCTAGGTAATCAATTTCCTTCAATAATAATTCTTTTGGATCTAACTCATGGATTATAACAATCCAACGGTTCAAGATAGATCCAAGTAGTGAGAATTTCTAGATTTCTCAATGGTAGCACCAAAATGTTTATGCTAAAAGTTGGACAAACATCTGATCAGGTTGTCAGAAAGAGATTAATGAGGATTAAATAAAAAATGAGTTAAATAACACAAGAGAATTTATAATGGTTCGAAAAATACATTGAGCTATGTGCACTTAAGCTTTGTTAATAATTTATGAGACCTTTTGCTGTTAATACATAAGTTATTGATTTGGACGATAAATAACCATATAAAATATAGATACTAATGTTTTGCCTAGTTATACAGTATATAGTGTAGAATATTACACATATGCTAAATTAAAGACTGTAAAGCATATAGACTCAAGATAAAGATATGAAGAGTCGTGAGTTCAAAGACAAAAAAATAAAAATCTCAAAATTGTGTGTATAAACTCAATAGTATACGTTGTTAAAGTCCTTGATAATAATTTATGATCTTTATTTCAATTTCGGATCTTTGATATTTTTAAACAAAAACTAAATTATTTTAATTTCAAAAATATTTTGTAACAGTTCTTCAAATTCAAAAGTATTCAACATCTATGTTCAAATTATTTTACAAAGTATAGGTTTTTCAAAACAATTTTGCTAAACCAAAAATTGGCATAACACCCATGATGCCAAGTACGATGAGCCTAATTTTGATCTTAACACATACAGTGACATGATGAAAAATGGTTTAGTTGGTGTTGATCAAATGGTGCTAAGGAATCAAGAATTAGCGTAACATTCAAGGATAAGTATAAATTTATGTCATAAAGAAATAGTTCCATGATGCTCATGAGCTTTTGGAATAAGATACTCGAAAGCCTGTACGTTTCTTGGAATAAGATATTCAAGAGCCCATATGGTACTTTGGAATAAGATATTCGAAAACTCGTGTTACATGATCAAAGAAGAAAGTATATAGGCTACAAATATGAGCAATATCCGATTAAACATTTTAACGAACTGGAAAGCAATCCTTGTGATTCATAGTCTAATGTCCATATGTAATACACAAGATAGAGGTTATGCATATAAACACTTGTTTAGACTGATGCTTATGTTATTCTATGTGAAATAGAATCATAATTGCTTTGAGTCCAAAGAGCTTTAATATATGCATATTCATGTGTGATAATGTCCAAAGTGCACAATCAAAGTATAGTCACGTCCAAGTCCTTGTTCCTATAAAATGAGCTTGATTACAAACAAATCAAAGTTTTCCCCAATTAAATTTAGGGTTACAAAAGTCTAATTTTGAGAGTAGAGAAAAGAAATGATTACCCATTCCTTCTTACCCTTAGGCTATAATTATAGGGGCAGAGGGGTTCGGCATGGCTGCTTTATGCCGCCTTCAGTATCACTTTAGCATCAATCATCTTTATGGTTCTTCACATTATGCCTTGTCTTTAACGAACCTCGGCCTTCCTTTTCATATTGATGAACTACGGCAACACTAAAGCATAGCATTGATATTAGGTGATATTGATAATCATGCGGCATTCGTAATCGGCGACATTGATAACTAGGCAGCATTGGTAACATGCGACATTGAAGATGCACGGCAGTACCTAGAAGGTGACATCAATAAGAGGTGGCATCAAAAATGGTCTGCCTTGGTGATGAACACCGTCATAGAGGAGCAGCATCAAATGAAAGCGGGATTGAAGGAAGAGGCATTAGAAGGAAGCGGCATTGAAGGGATGCGGTATCAATCTAAGACAGTATCAGCTAGATGCGACATCCAACCTGTCTTCATGGATAAAGTGCGCTACTAATAGAACACAACATCGATGGGCTGCGACATGGGCAATACATCATGCCACTATAACATTGATTGCATACGGTATGCGATACCAGTGGTGCACGACATTAATTCATATCCGGTGGAATATTATATTGACCTTAACCCACCGGTGACATGCGAGATGCGCGAATAATTGCACTCATTATCATTAGTTACCTATACGACTTGCGACGTTACTCATTTGCCTACATTAATTGCATGCGGCATTGTCTATTAACCTTTGTTTGATGTAGGGTGGCATTATAGGCCTTCGACATTAGCTTTGATGGCGTACTACCTCCGTACTTTCGACATTACCTTTAGTTGATCGCATACGATATGTTGCTTCCCAATATTTTTAAATTTTCATTAAATGCAACATTGATCAATGTATGGTTCCGATTATTATGTCGATGATCAATGACATGCTTCCTTCAATATCCTTTTACATTCATATGATGTAGCAATTTTGAATGACCTTTCATTTCTTCTTTGCTTCCATCTTTTCAACAATAATTCCTTAATCTCAGCAAAAGGCTCTTAGCTTTAACTTCGGCATGACTTTGAGCTTTGAAATCATATACTTTCAAGATTAGTAAGCCTTCGACATCATTAATTGCGACATCGTTCTTTAGTTTTGACATAAATTCCTTTGCTTATATCCTTTGGAAATTATATGGATAACATTTGCTCCTTCCTTATATAAAAGAAGCTTTTCAAACTTTAGTTTAAAACCAAAAAAAATTCCTATACAATATAGAACAAGTGAAGATTTTCATTATATACTTAGTATTTAAACCTTTAGTGATCCTTTTCGCATTTAGTTAGGCTATGAATTGACATGTATTCTTTGATTTGGGAAATTCCCTATTCTTTTATATAAGTTGAGATTATTTTTAAAATATTATCAAATATTAATAATTTTCTTAGTAGAAGCTCAAAAAATTGTCTAATGATGATTTCACAAATGGGAAACCAGTAGATCATGTAATGATTTTAATTTTCTAAATAGTAAATTAGAAAGTTATTTGATAATATCAGCAATCCATTTTGGCCATAATACCAGTATCCCAAACATAAGTCCGTAAGCTCTTTGACCTTCATATTTCAGATATAAGGCTAGAAAATCGCTAGTTAATAACAGAAGTCTTTTAAATAGATGTTCAAAAAACCATTTAGCAATAATAGAAGACCGAAAAATCCTAATGGCTATTAATAATAGAATACCAAAAAATCCATCTGGAAAGAATGATAGAAGACTGAAAAATCCATTCATAACAATGATAGAAGACTAGAAAATTCATTTGAATATAAGATAATAAAATTCATATTGTAACTAAAAATTACTTTTTTCCTTGAAGCACAATTACTTGATTTTTCTTTGGAGCATAAATGGCTCATTTTGTTTGGTCTTCCTCTAGAAGATTGCTAACGCTTTTGGAGCCGAAATGATTTATTTTGACAGATCTTCCTTTAGGAGATCGCTTTCGCTTTCGAGTGTTAATGACTTGTTTTTTATAGATCTTCCTCTAGAATATTGTTTTGGATAAAGTGCGACAAATTCAATTAATTTCGTCCAGTACATCTGGTTAGCTATCTTAAGCAGAACCAAAGACTTACACGACCTCCCTTGAGGAAGCGCTTTAGTCGGGTCTTATAGGCAGTACTGAAGGATGGTTCGGCGCTTTAGATAGGTCGTTTCAGTGGGACCAAAGTCTTACTCCGCACTCCCTCTAGGAGGTGCCTTAAACAAGCCGTTTTCAGGCAAGAATAAAGGCTTACTTTTGGAGGATCATCCTTCGGAAGATTGAAGGGATCAATTTTGACAGATCTTCTTTAGAAGATTGCTTTAGAGTGCTACTGGCTCAGCTTTGGTAGATCTTATTTTAGAAGATTGATTTGATCCTAATTTGGGTCAACCTCCTTATTATCGTCTTAGATGATGATGTAGGTTTTTCACTTTATTTTAGGAGATTCTTACTCCTTTCTGTGATTTATTTAATAGATACTCTTTTTTCAACTTCTTTATTCATCCACTTTTAGAAAGTATGGTCTAAAATGTTCGGCATTCTATGTTCTTGCTATTACATTGCCATCCTTTTGGCATAATCGAAAAGTTCCTGGTTAGGCCTAAGTGGTCTATCCGGTGGATTCTTGGTGTTTTCCATAATCTTTCGAAGTACTAAATCTCGGTTCTGAAATGATCTTTCTTTTACATTGGAGTTGTAATATTTAGATATCCTTCTTTAATATTTAACCATCCATATGGCTGCTTCATCTCTTAATTCATTGATCAAGTCGGGAGATTTTCTTTTTAACTCTTTGTTTGTGTTAATTACATATGCAATCCTTAGATAGGAAGGTACCTCAACCTCGATTGAAAGTATGACCTCATGTATAATGGCAAATTTTCTATCGAGCTATAAAACCGTTGATAAATTTTGAATTAAATTTATACCGCAAACGCACGGCGTACTATCGTAGCACGTGGCAAGTACGGATCGATCCGTAAGGAATTGTTGATTTTAAATTTATATTCGATCAAATTAACTAAAGATTTAGAGGGTGATTAGCTAAAAATGAGAAAAATGAAAAACTAGTAAAAGAAAATAGATAAAAATATGAGAGTGTAGAGGCAATTTAGAGATAAATCCACCACTCTTTAGATCATAGTTCAACACAACATGAAATTATGATCTCTCATTTTTGGTCATTAATTAATTTAATTGATGTGTTTATCATAAGTATGGCATATTTATGCTATTAATTAGCTCAACATAAGCCATCAAACTATAACACACCCCTTAAACCACCATTTACTCTCATGAAAAATGACAACAAATTGACAATGAAATCTATTTTAAGCATGGTTTATTAACTATTATTTAGAAATATAGGCCATTGAATTTTAATTTCAAAATCACTTCATTACCATAATCATATGTAAATGAAGAGGTAATTTTTGTTTGTGATTGTTTAAGCATAGCCTATTTGTTATGAACAACATAGACTATCAAATTCAACATAAAACAATAAATCACATCAACATTCATTCTTCCATTAAGCACAAAAAGAGAGCAATAATTATCAAAATGTTGAAGCTATATAATTAGAGAGCTTCATTACCCCTAAATTGAAGGGGTTTAGCCTCTCATATTTGTTATTAAATCAACAAATATAGCTTGCAGCATGAAAGAAGAAGAAAAGGAAAAAGAGAGCAAAGTAAAGAAAAAAACTATTCTAGTTGCATGAAAAATAAATCTACAATTCTAACATGAAAGTGAATAAACAAAAGAAGCATGTAAAAGAAAGAGAGCACTAATTAACATTGCATAAAAAAATGAAGTTACATGAAAATAAAAATGGCTAAGTAGCCATGGAAATGAGTAAAAGGGCTTTGATTTATTTTCTAAGCTAAAACTAAACAAAGAGAGACTAAGGGAGAGACTAAGGGAGATGGTTACATGAAACATAAGGGGTATTTATACAAGTTAGAAACCCTAATGCATATTTTTTGGGAATTCCAAAAATGCCCCTGTAGGAAGTGTGGTGGCCAAGTTATCATTAGCTTCAATAATCATCGATTAAGTGTGCATGAAAGTGTAATGGCCATTAGCATGTGAATTAGCTTCTAATTTGTACATGAAGGAAGGTGGGTAGGTGGGGTCCTCCATGATCTTGGTTTTGAATTATTTCCATCTTCATTTGTTCTCTGCGCTCTTATGCATGCATATACCTTCATAAACCACTTGAAAATTCACTAAATTTCCTGCAAAACAACATTGAAAATTCCAAGTAAATTTTCACAATTTAATAAATGCACAAAAATGACCATTTTGCCCCTATATGATGATGAATATGTGACAATTTGAAATCTGAATTTGGTTTAAACAAGTAAAAATACCAGATATGATCATTTATTTAATTTAAATAGATTAAATATGGTGGTAAAAATATACACATTTACGTGCACATCAAATACCCCCCACAGTTATCTTTTTATTTGTCCTCGAATAAACTTAAACTAAGACAAATCCTTTTTCGTAGGAAGCATGGTTGCATTGAGCATATGCAACAAGCCATTAAACCTCCGGTGTCCCTAGTAGGGCGAGTGTTGTCTCGTGAGGATTTTCAGTGGATACTACCCATAAAATCCAAATGCATGATGAAAATATTTAAAAAATGCAAGATTTATTTACAATAGGATGAATGCAATATTTACAATGAATGGTTTACTTTTAAATCCACAAAAATAAGTTAAATATAAGTTTTGTCATTATCTTGAAAATTTAAATCATTTACTCGTCAAAATTTCCAACAAAAATCAAGTATCATAACAAGTAAACTATAGTTTAACTCGTTGTTTCAATTGTTAACAAAGTATAACTGTGAAATAGATCCTTAGTTGATTATCAAAATTTATCAAAGTGGTATTTTCATTTCATTTCAATAACAAACAAATCAAATAAGTTATAATGGTGCTTGGATTTCATTTACTTACTCTCTCTATTTTTTTTGAAAATTATATTTATATTTACAATATTTACAAATGCCTAACTCAGAACACTGAGGTCAGATATATTATCCATGCATTGCCTTGCAGACTTATGTGAGGGGAATACAGAGCTTGACGACTGAACACACAAGTGTGAACACTTATCGACTGTAGCATTATCAAAATGAATTTTTTATATACATACACCTAGCTCAGATAAACTGAGGCCAGATATACCGATCATGCACTGCCTTTCGGGCTTACGTGATAAAGGTACAGAGCATGGCGAGTGTACACACAAATATGTACACCTGTCGACCGTAGGTGTTAATAAAAAATATTTACATATATACAAATGTTTTGTTGTTATTGTTTTTTTTTTGAAAAGAGAGTTTTGCAAAATCATCTTAGCACCATTTAACTTAGAAGACAAAAAATATTATATCTTTGCTTTAAATCAACTACTTTTTAAAACAAAGATATTTAATTAGGATGTATTTCATAATTAACACGTATGAATCTTCTTATATACTAGTTAAACCATTGTTATTTGTAATCAAACTTCATTTTTATTTTTGTTAAGGCGAATAAATTTTCAAAAATTTCAATTTAATAAACGAAAACTATATATTTATCTTATACTGTTTGTTCAAAAGTAATTAAAAAAAGGAATTTTTTGTGATTTTTTCCTGTTTTTGTTTTCTAAAAGAAAATGCAAAAAATAAATCATGAAAAATTGAAAATGAAAATGATGAGACTCCCCCCACACTTGATTTTGACTGTGTCTCCACAGTCAACCCAAGTGAAAGGAGAAAAATAAAACAAAAATAAAAAGATGACCTCTATTTACATGAAAACGAAAAGATTATTATTTACAAAAGTTTAGAAAGTATATCATCAAAAAGTAAATGAAACAGTCTTCTAAAGACCGAGAAGTATGCGAGATACAACTTAAGCTCGGAAAACCAAATCATAAAAGATTTCGAAGTTGAGTGTTGATTTGGAAAACAAATGTCGTTTTATTGAAAATCACACGAGTTGTTTTATTTTCGATGATTTTAGGGGTAGATAAAACAATTGATTGAAATTGAAGTTTATTATCACCAAATTGAACTTCAAATTTATCATTGAAAACTTCTTTAAAATTGTTGATTTCAAATCAAAATGGTGATATAAATCTTCCCCATCAGAATTTAACCATTCATTTATGAAAAGTCTAAAGCGATCGTGTTCTTTAAATTCGTCTTCCTTTGTTGGATTATCAACAACTTATTGCGAATCTCAAGTTCAAAATCCAAAGTCGTTGTATTCAAAATTTTGAGAAAAGGAAGATCGAATTTTAAATTTGGTTCTACACCTTCAAAAGAATTGAATCCAACTCAGTTACCATGTTTTCAACAACTTCAATAAGATTTTCATTTTCAATTTCAAAAGTTGTTGCTTGAAAATCGTCGATTTGGGTAAAAGATGGATTATTATTTAACTCGTCACACGTTGGAATTTGATTTTGTTTTTCACGTTGTTTCGTATAAGTTTCAAACAAAGAATCCATGTGATCATT
Source organism: Allium cepa (assembly GCA_030765085.1). Lineage (NCBI taxonomy): Eukaryota > Viridiplantae > Streptophyta > Magnoliopsida > Asparagales > Amaryllidaceae > Allium > Allium cepa. Next base: position 624,973,386 of record CM060939.1, read on the forward strand.
GTATATTTCGTCCATTTGCTCAACAAAATCAATTTATAGTTATTAACATGAGGATTTTCACTTTGAAATTGTTGAGAACAAAGATTTTCAATCGTAACGTGGTTAAGATTATTCCCATTGCCAAATTTGTTTGAAAGGTTGTTTCCATTTTTATTTTGAGTGTGAAATTCGCTTTGGAGTTCGAAATTGAATTGACATGGGTTATAATCGAAATCGTTTAAATGTTGAATTGAATTCAAATTTTGAAATCCTTAAAAACTTTGACTCGAGTTATCGCACAAATACGAATTACAAAAATCATTAATCATTTGATATTGTTGTGTAGAGATTTCAAGTAAAGACGAAATGTTATTTTCAAGGTTTGAAGGTTGATCATCATTTTAAAAATTTTGTGGTTCAAAATTTGAATCGCTTACACAATAGTTGTTGTTGAAATATCCATAAGAATTTGGTGTGAAATTATATGGATTATGTTGATTTTCATGACTATTGTAAAATTCACGTAAGTGGGGAAACTCTGACATTTTCAAGAATGATTTTTTTTATAAAGGAAAAATATTTACAAATAGAATTTACTTTTCAAAAGGGAAATTGATTTTTTTTTTCAATTTTTTTCTTTATTTTTGAAAAGGTTTTATAATATTTTTTTGGGATTTTGGGCTTTCTAAATTTTTTGGATTTTTGAAATTTCAAAGAAAAAGGATTTAAAAATTTCAATGGAAAAGAAAAAGGAATATTTATAATTTTTTTAGTTTTGGATTTTGAATTTTTTTTAGATATGAATGAACTAATGCAATTAAATGAATACAAGGGTCTAAGTACAAATTATTTATCCTAAGTTAACCCAAAATTGCATAATCACACTCTGTCTTAAATCAACATGATAGTTCTCAGTCAGATAACGGGCTGTATTTATCGGTGCACCACGAATCACCATAGCAATGCAACCAAAGGTTTAAGTACCTTCGGAGAAACAATTCAGTATAATATTTACGAATCACCGTAATATTTATAACTAATTATTGCCCTGCCATAGCCTAGACACCAAGAAATTAATTTGTCGAAAGAAGACAAATTGTCAATATACAATTAACTGTTATCAATGTCTAACCGTTATTATTAATCAAATTCTTGGATGAAATGAAAAGCTGAAATTAAACGTGTATTGACAATGCAACTGCGAGTGAATTTTTGTTTTTGTTTTTGAAAAAAAAAATTCTTATAAAATTGCAAGCAAACAACAATGCATGGGAAATAAAAACAATAGATATATAAAGCAAGCAGCAGAGCAAGCAATTCTTTTTGGCAAGCATTGCTTCTTTTCATTTCCTACAACCTGAAAATTGAACAAGGTATATATATATATATATATATCAAAGAGGCAACTAAAACAAAACAAATGAGAATCAAAACAAATGAAAACTAAAATAAATTTTTACTTGTTTTTTTAGATAGAACCATAGCAAAGAAAATGAAAGAAAAAGGATTTGTTTTTTTTTTTTTTTTGGTTTAAAAAGAAACTTAAAACAAGATACCAAAAATCTTTGTTTTTATTCAGGTCCCGGCCCAAATGAAAAAAAAAAATTCACGGTTTGCCAAAAAAAAAAAAAAAAAAGAATTTTCACCATCCAATTTCGCGGTTCCTCGCTTCTCATGCAATATTCACAAAACCATTAAGCTTTTACAAGCAAAATTCAAAACCCCCAAATCAAACTTTTACAAGCAAATTAGCATCTAACAATCGAGATTCTGAAACAATGTATGGAAATTCAGAAGGGTTGATGTTGTGGTTTTCATTTCGAGGGTGGTTCGGTGGCTGGGAGCAGAGTGTTGACGTTGCCTTGATAAATTGGCGATCTTAGGTTCGTGGCAAGGCGATTTCAGTTGGGACGGTTCACACTTTCAATTGGATTCAGGTAGAGGAGGCGAGGCCTTTCAATGTTTCTGGTTGCGATTTGGGGATTGTCACTGGTTGTTGTGAGGTCGTGGGCTGCTGCTGCTTGTGAACTAGAAATGGCAGGTGAAGTTGATTGGTTGTATGGAGATGTTGAAGGGTAGGGGATGATTGGAACTTGGTGGCTGCGATTGTATGGATGTGGTGAAGAGAAGGTATCAGTGATAAGAAGGTAATAGTTAAGATGTGTGTAAGCTGTTTGACAAGATGTGCACAGTTGCAATAATGGTTGGTTTGGCTGCTGCGAATTTGGGTGTTTTGCTGCGATGTTGTAAGAATTTGGCGATTTCTGTGACTGTAAGCAATGAGTACTGGTGATTGTGTTGAAGGTTTTCAAAGCAGTGGATGGATTGTATGTAGTGATGTATTGTTTTTAGATGATGACAGGGGTGGCAGAGCAGCAGTTCAAGTTGTATTGTGAATGTGCACTTGCACAATGGACAGATGAAGGCAGTTTGTTTAAGTAGAAGTGTGGAGGAGGAATGACAGTTTTCGTAGAGGGGACTGCTACTGTTGATGGTCGGGGTCGTAGTTTGAAGAGGTGTACACTGAAGACAGTGTTGGACTGAAGGGAGTTGTGGCAAGGTTGGAGGTACAGACAGTCAAAGATATGCAATGAAGTAGGTTTGTACAGATGTGGGAAATGCAAAGGGCTGTGATTTTTGTGGTCAGTGTGATGGTTTTGCGATATGGTTGAGAATGATGAGTGATGTTTGAGGAGTTGAAGTGTGGTCTGTGCACTATGATGTTGTACAGTTTTGTTTTTGTTTTTTGTTTTTCTAGTAGAGATGTTCTGTGAAAGGAAGGAGATATATGTTGGTGATAATGGTTGAATGCAGTGGGGCAGTAAGGTGTAACTATGGTAGAAGCAGCAGATGTTTGATATGGCAGTAGTGTTGGCTTGGCAGCTGTGGCGGGGTGTTTGAGTTGTGTTGTCAGAGGATGATGATCGGAAGTTTGAGTAGATGGTTCAGTGAAAGGTGGAGATGTAGTGGGATTGTGGGTAGGCAATGGTAATGCAGTAGAGTTAGAAGTTGGAAGTTGAAGTAGAATTGTTTGAGGACTGTGGTGGATGTTGATGTGATTCCACAGTTCTGGCCAAAAGGCAGGGGAGTTAATTTTGATGGTGGTAGTATGGTGTAGCACTGTTGAGGGGGAAGATGTTTGTAACAAGGGAATGTGGAATGAAACAGAGGGAAGTTTGCATGCTGATGTGCACAGATTGTGCACAGCAATGTAACAGTTTATTGTAAAAAGAAAAAAAATGAAACGAAAATGGTAAAAACAGAAAATGAAATGTAATTGCAGTGAAATAAAATATTTTTGTTTTGTTTTGAAATATGTGTTTTTTTATAGAAGTAGAAAGAGAAAAACAACAAGCACCACAATTGAAAAAAAATTCACAAACACACGCAATAATTTTTTTTTGTTTTGTTATGTTTTTTTGTTGGTTTGTTTTCAAAAAAAAATGCAAACAAACACAATACAACACACAAAAATCAAGCAACAACTAATCCGAAGATTAGAAAACTAAAATCAAAGCAGTTCCCCGGCAACGGCGGCATAAACTTGTTTAACGACAAATTTTCTATCGAGTTAGAAAACCATCGATAAATTTTGAATTAAATTTATACCGCAAGCTCACGGCGTACTATCGTAGTACGTGGCGAGTATGGTCGATCCGTAGGGAATTGTTGATTTTAAATTTCTATTCAATCAAATTAACCAAAGATTTAGAGAGTGATTAGCTAAAAAAATGAGAAAAATGACAAACTAGTAGAAGAAAATAGATAATAATATGAGAGTGTAGAGACAATTTAGAGATAAATCCACTCTCTAGATCACATAGTTCAACACAATATGAAATTATGATCTCTCTTTTTTGGTCATTAGTTAGTTTAATTGATGTGTTTATCATAAGTATGGTCTATTTGTGCTATTAATTAGCTTAACATAACCCATCAAACTATAACACTCCCCTTAAACCACCATACTCTCATGAAAAATGACAACAAGTTAAAAATGAAATTTATTTTAAGCATGATCTATCAACTATTATTTAGAAATATAGGCCATCAAATTTTAATTTCAAATCACTTCATTACCATAATCATATGTAAATGAAGAGATATTTTTTGTGATTGTTTAAGCATAACCTATTTATTATGAACAACATAGACTATCAAATTCAACATTAAAAAATAAATCACATCAACATTAGTTCTTCCATTAAGCACAAAAAGAGAGCAATAATTATAGAAGTGTTGAAGCTATATAATTAGAGAACATTATTACCACAAAATTGAAGGGTTTAGCCTCTCATATTTGTTATTAAATCAACAAAAATAGCTTGCAACATGAAAGAAAAAGAAAAAGGAAGTAAAGTAAAGAAGAAAAAAACTATTCTAGTTGCATAAAAAATAAATCTACACTACTAACATGGAAGTAAATAAACAAAAGAAGCATGTAAAAGAAAGAGAGCACTAATTAACATTGCATAAAAAAATGAAAGTTACATGAAAATAAAAATGGCTAAGTAGCCATCGAAAAGAGAAAGAGAGCTTTGATTTATTTTCTAAGTTAAAACTAAACTAAGAGAGACTAACGGAGAGACTAAGGGAGATGGGTACATGAAACATAAGGGTATTTATACAAGTTAGAAACCCTAATGCATATTTTTTGAGAATTCCCAAAATGCCCTTGTAGGAAGTGTGGTGACCAAGTTATCATTAGTTTCAATAATCACTCATTAAGTGTGCATGAAAGTGTAATGGCCATTAGCATGTGAATTAGCTTCTAATTTGTACGTGAAGGAAGGTGGGTAGGTGGGGTCCTCCTTGATCTTGGTTTTGAATTATTTCCATCTTCATTTGCTCTCTTCATTCTTATGCATGCATATATCTTCATAAAACCACTTGAAAATTCACTAAATTTCCTACAAAACAACATAATAATTCCAAGTGAATTTTCACAATTTAATAAATGCACAAAAATGACCATTTTGCCCCTCTATAAAGATGAATATGTGACAATTTGAAAGTAATTTGAATTTGGTTTAAACAAGTTAAAATACCTGATATGATCTTTTATTTAATTTAAATAGATTAAATATGGTGGTAAAAATATGCACATTTACATGCACATCACCTTACATCTATACGCTAAGTAAAATGGGGTATGCCTCGTTATAGTTTTGGAAAAAGTTCTATACATTTATAGTAAAAGAGGTAGTTCTTCTACCTAATTTATTTTTTCTATGTCCAACTGCTTCTTTAAGTTGGTTTTTTTGGCGGTTCAATGGCTCCATTAGCCTTAGGGTGCGCTACAGACGAGAAACTCTTGATGATTCCATTTTTGGTGCAAAATTGGGTAAATTCTTCCCCTTCAAACTGAGTCCCATAGGAAAATATTATCTCATATGGAATTCTAAACCTGGTGACAATATGATCGATTACAAATTTAAGCAATTTTCCTGATTTGATATTTGGCAGTGGTTCCACTTCTACCCATTTGGTAAAATAATCAGTGGCTACCACTGCAAATTTAGCTCCTTCTTTGGATATTGGTGGTTGTCATATCAAGTCGATTCCTTATACATCGAATGGCAATAGACTTGAGATCGAAATTGATTTACTTAGCAGCAAGTTTAAGATCTTAGAGAACTTTTGACATTTATCACCTCTCCTCACATATTCTTTAGCATGGCTAGTCATTTGAGGCCAATAGAAGCCTTATCTCTTAACCATTTTGGCTAGTTTTATGCTGTTAGAATGGTCCCTACAGAAAACTTCATGGGCTTCTCTTAGTAATTTTGCTCCTATTTCCAAATTAACACATCTTAAGTATGGGAGTGAATATCTTTTCTTATAAAGTATTCTGTTTTCCAGAATGAAGTTTAAGAATTGAAGCTTTATTCTCCTTTCCTTATTTTTATCCATTGTCAGTTTCTCTGTTGTTATATATTCAAATTTAGGTGTCATCCAGCTCTTCTCATATTGATTATCAATTTTTGCATAGGGAGATTTTTCTTGAAGAATTTCAATTTCATTTTACTTTTCCTTGTGTGTTAGGGCCTGAGATCTAGTCTACACTAAGGACTCACTTTCTGGATTAGGGCCTTTGTCCTCTATACTAGGATTTGATAGGTAGCCTACTGGCACAATTTGAGTTTTTGGTGCTCCTCAGGACCTAGCCAATTTGGTCAAAGAATCGGTCTGGGAGTTTTCCCTCTCGGCGCTTGGTGTATTGAAGAATCCTCAAATTAGGTTAGCATTTTCAACACCTTCTTGACAAATAAGACCAACTAAGCATACTTTGTCTGATATGTTCAGTTCAACTGATTGACCATTGACCGAGAGTCACTGAAAATGTAATCTTAGGAATTTTCAGTTGCAGGACCAAAGTGAGTCCTGCCACCATCGACTCATATTGTACCACATTTTTAATGGTCAAAAATCCAGGTTTTATTGCATATGCAAATGATGTCTATTGGAGGTGATTATTATGTATCCCACACCACCTTCATGTTCATTTGTTTCTCCATCTACGAACATTTTCCATTTAGGCTTTTGATCTTTTTATTTTTCAATTGCTCCTTGATAAATCACGTGCATTTATTAATAAAATCAGCTAAGGCTTGTCCTTTAATTGACACTCGAGGTAAAAACTTGTGATAAATTGGCTAATCTCTATTCCATATTTTACAAATTTTCCCGAAGCTTTGGGTTTAATGAAGCCTTGTTTGAGCAGAAAATTGGTTAGGACCTTAATTGGAGATGCTTGAAAATAGGCTTTTAACTTTCGTGCTATGAGCATTAAGCAGTATGCCAATTTTTATATCATCGAATATCTGGTTTTTGCATTCTTAAGCCTTCTACTTGTATAGTATCGGGAAGTTGGATTCTCTTCTCTTCTCTTATTAGACCAAAGCTAACTGTATGTTCTGAGACTGGCATATAAAGATAAAGCTTTCCCCATCTACAGGGATGGATAGAATTGGTGGTTTCCCGAGAAGATCCTGTAGTTCCTTAAGGCTTTCTGACAATCCGCTCCCGAAGGTTTATTCTTCCTAATCACATCGAAAATGGAAGACATTTATTAATGGCCTTGGAAATGAATCTATTTAATGATGCTACTCTTCTACTTAAGCTCATTACCCCTTTATTTGTGTTTGCAACCAAATTGGCTATAAACACTAAAGAATTAGTTTGTGTAGAGAAGTAAATGAAGAAAACTAAATTAAAATAGAGGAATATAGCAAAATAATAAGCAAATCAAAGCAGAAATCAAGAACACTAGGATTTATATTGGTTCGGGATCGATTTCCTATGTCCACTTTGAATATTTTCTTTATTGATTCACTATCATCTTGATTGCATTAGCAAACAACAAGAAGTAAGAGAGTAAGGAAGAAAGTGGATTACAATAAAAGGGCTATGTAATCAGTAGCGTAAAGATCCTCAAAATGACCCCCTAGGACAGTATTTATAGGTGAAGTCGACCACCAATCTCTCCGAAACTTCGGCTACATGGCCTACTTATCCATACCGGCCCACCATAGAGGGAGCTAGGCCCAAATCCCAATGGAAAGGGATCGGTACTGATCCCTAAATTGGTTTATTTTGGTGCAGCAATCCCTATGATGGCTTCTTTATGTTTAGACATGATGGTATCTCAAATATCATATTGATTGGATAAGTGTAGCTCACGCTTTCGATCGATCTTAGATTCAAATCTACTTTGAAGTTATTACTGCTGAACCCCTCTAATGGATTATGCAGGTCCCTACTATTGGGCTCCATACTTCGCATGCTGATCCCTATCATATGCTATAGTGATCCATCCAATCATGCCGAAGCAGTTTTCACATTCATGCTTATCCCCTGAGTTCCCTTGTATAATGTCGACCCCTCCATTTCCATAATGCTATGCCGAACCATCATCCTCCAGAATGTTATGTCGAACCCTCCTCGTCCTAAATTCTATGCTAACCCCTTTTGCTTCATGAGACTATGCTGATCCATTGACTTCCATCTACACCGATCCCTCCTTTACTTCGACCATGCCTATCCACTTACATAATCAACCATACTGATCCCTATGGTTCTACCACGCCCTACCAATCCCTTCTAACTATTTTCCATATATGTAGCATCTTACATCGTCTATCTATCAACTCCATTCAATTCGGGCTTCGTTTAACCATCTGAACTCTACTTCCGGGTCCTATTGCCATTGCTTCATGGTTATCCTTCTTGACAGTAGTCAAATTTGTCTTGCATAATTAGTCCAATATAGTCGGGTCAGGATACCTGGTAACACTTGCCCCTCAAAGTACGTCTTGTGGGTAACATGACATGCTTTGAATCGAAAAAAGTTTGAATTTCCGGAAAGAAGTCCATCCAGCTTCTTGATTGACCGCTATTCCTTTTTGAATCATTTTCAAAGGCATTGAATCCTCCATTGATTGCTATGACGCTTGGTCAGCTTTCAATAATATAAGTCTGAAGTCGTATTATGTCAGCATGTATGGATTTGATCATGCGGGACTTATAAACTTTTATCATCTGATCCAGCCTCGAACTTGAAGATTTTAGGTTTGAATTCAATTTCTATTGATTTCAAATAGATTGAACTTCTAAATCACTCGCGCGCATATTCATATACACGTTTCTGTCATCCGCTCCCGGACGTGTTTGAACGTTCACAAGTCGTTGCCAATTTTTATATATTCACATTTACAGTCAAACCTTCATGAGCACTATCGTCATTCATTTTTCACTCATCCATTGTTTCTTCTTTTTTATTTTCTTCATTTTGTTTTTTTTTACATATTTCGGGATCGGCATTCACCATGCCGATCCAATACTGAAGCTGTGCAAATAGGGGTCGGCAGGTCACAATGTTGATCCCTCTTTACCTTGGACTTATTCAACCTTATGATCGATTCCTCTTCTAGTACATCTATATATATACGAACCCTCCTTCTTGCTTTCCTTTAATTTTTTACTTCTCATTTTTATTTCACTTGCTGTTGCATAAACCTTTCTACCGAACCTAGGATACCCAAAATTTCCTTGATGAACAAAAGCTCTTCAATCCTAGACCATAAATCCAAAAATGATATCAAGCAACCCCTAAAGTCGGTCTTCCTTCATCTTCAATTCAATAAACCTCAAACGCTCTCTTTTAATTTAACTCGATATTGTATGTTTTAACATAGGTATGAAATCTCTTTTAATTATACAATTAAGTTGTGAATCTAGAGCTTCTAATGTGAGCGTAAGGTGGCAACAGTGAGCGTTAGGATAAGAGAGAGAGAGAGAAGGAAGAGGAAGGAGATAGGTTCGAGTGGAAGGTCTTGATGGAGAAGGAGACAAAAATGGAGAATGGTTGGGTTCGGTATATGATGATATGGCGATGTGAGGGATCGGTAGAGGTGATGTTTTTTAGTTGATGAGATGAAGGAAAGTAGAGGCCTAGGATCAAAATGGAAAGATTTTTAGAGAGGCCGGCATAGAATTCTTTAATTGGGGGATCGGTAGGAGGTGTCACAAGATAGGGATCGACATGAAGTGGCTTAGATAAGGGATCGGTGTTGGGCGGTGGCATTATGTTTGGTATAGAGGCTTTAAGCCGAGGGATCGGTACTAGGTCTTGGGGAAGGGATCGAAAATGATGTTAAGGGATCGGCATTTGACATTAAGGACTAAACCAGTCCAACTCATTCTAACTCTTAACGTCAGTTTGCCTTGCTGAACTCAAACATAAGATGAAAATGAACAATATAATATGCGTACTCGAACCGTTGAACTTAAGATTGATCAACCAATCTTTTGAAATTCTCAATATGGACCAAGTAATAAACTTGCTAATAAACTTAGCAATAGATTTCATAATTCAATATGGCGATAGTCGATCCCAAAGCTTTCGTTGCCGATCAATTTCCTTGCCACTTAAGCAGCGAAGACGGTCTCTCTGGATAAAACTCCTAATCTTGTCGTTTCATTTTTGCTTTTCTGATTTCAAACTATTTATGTCTGTTTCACACTGCACTGCACTAGTTCACACTTAACACGAAGGGAACAGGTAATTATTTCTAACCTCGATTATCTACCGAGTATAGCTGACATAGATTTCAGATGCACAAAGCGTTCAATTAACATGTCTTTTGATTCAATGACACGATACATTGGTTCTGAAGTAAAGTCAAGTTCTACTATTATATCTGGGAGGCCTTTTCCAAGCCATCATGTAGAACGAATAGAAACATCTAACCCACAAGTCGATCTCTTCTTCGATATTCCAGTCCGTCCAATGAAAATCATTAGCCATGCCCCTGATGCTGTTGAGGGCGCCATTCTCCTTGATAATCCAATGGATTCATAAGCTTCTCGTCTCGATGAAGCCGCTCTTCATTGGTTATGCTCAATCCACGGAATTCCATTTAAGGATATCTTAGTTCTTATAAGACAATATAGACCTCACTTGCCCCAACCGGATATGCAACATACAAAAAATTTATGTGTTGCGCTGGATGTGTTCGACCTTTTAATTCCTTTGTTCGGAGTAGTTGAGATATCTCGGGATCGCCCCTACACAACTACATCCCAATGGTTATGCTTTCATTCACGAGACTTTCTTGATATTCATGAACGTTGTATTCTGTCCACCTGAAAGTTACTATGTGATCGTGTAATATGAATAAATTACTTGTGTGGAATAAGTAGTAAATAGTAAAATCAGTAAAGTAAATGAAAAAAGGGATTTTTATACTAGTTCGAACTCCCGTTCTACGTCTAGTCCCAGACTCCTTCTGGAATTCAATCGACACCCTCACTTCATCCGGAGGAACAGGTATTACACTGCCTGAACAACCGAACAGGACTTTCCCGCCTAGACTATCAAATAGGACTTCTACTGCCCGAGGATACTACAACAGGACTTCAAATACAATTGGAATTGTTTCTGACTGAATATGCTCTATAATAGCACTGATAAGTCAATATACGTACGCCCTTCCTATAATCTTCTCCTTTATGGTATATAGTGTAATTTGTGAAGAAAGGAAGTCTAGTTGACCACACAAGAGTATGCTTGAGTGTTTGGTGATCAAATAGTTTGATTCATAAAACCTGAAAGTAAATAGCAAGAATATAGGGTTTAGAAATCAAAATAAGAATTCGTTAGGAATAGAGTTGAAATTGCTTGCTATTTATAGTGGTTAAAGGTTGCAATGATTACTGAAGAGTTGCCATGAATCAGAATAGAAGCAACCGTTGAAATGAACGTTGTTTCTATTCAGGGTTGAGAAGCAATGTTTCAAAAACTAGCCGTTATTTATAACTCAGACTTCTAAATTAAAATTCAGCCTTCTAAAAGTAGAAGATAACAAGGCAGCGCCGAAACAGTTCATTTTTGACCTTATTTAGACGTCTGAATATTATGTTCAAACGTCTGAATTTGTTATTTTATAAATATTTGTTTCAGCAGTCAGACGTCTGAATTTATGATTCAGATGTCGAAATTCTGCTAATTCAGACTACTTTAAAAACTTCTTTTGAAAATAAGTCGACAAATAGCATGGGAATCTATACCAATTTGGAGAGATTTTAACATATATTATTGATTAGACACAGACTCTATAACCTGTAAACGATTACATCCATCAGTCTGGAATCTGGTCATCAATATTTCCTGTAGAGCTTGGATAGATAAACACATATAATTGTTATTATCAAAATATCAGGAACTGAGGTTCTAACATTCTCCCCTTTTTTGATAATGACAACTATATAAATATTGGTTAGTAAATAAAAACTTCTCCTGTCAATAATAGTTGGTTAAAATGAAAATGTAAAATTTCTCTCCCTGAATAAAAGAATTCATACATCAATATTTTTACCTTTTTCTTCCCCTTTGTCATTACTAAAAAGGAATTAGTGATTAAAGTAGCAAAGTAGTACAAATAATATGATAACATCATGGAGAATGAATGGAAAGAAGCATACAGGTAATTTAATATAGATCATAATGTTTCAAATGAAAACATAATATAACATAGCATAATATGCAAAACACAAAAACTAGAATTTTTGTAATAAGATAACAACAAAAAATAGAAAAACATCCATACCACTTTAGAATTCCTCACTATTCTCAACTTGTTCTTCATCTTCTTCTTCCTCTTCTTGGTCGAAAGACCAACTGAATGGTGTCGGAGTATGTCGCACGTCTGTAGATGAAGAAGATGCACATGAAAGCTTATACTAAATTTTGTTTAAGAAACCCTTGATGGAATTGAATTTCTTGTTCGTGTTTCTTTCCATGCTCATCATTTGTCTTGAAGCTTTTTTCGATTTTGCGAAAGTGTTCTTAAAGGTTGCTTTGGTTTTGCATCTTCTCGAATTTCTTGAATTTCCTCATAGTCTTCTTCTTCTTCTTCTTGTTGATGAGGAGTTGAGATGAAGATGATGAAGGTATGTTAGGATGTGATGGTTGACGAATTCCATGATTTCGGTTGTCGATCCATTGATGAAAGAGAATGATATCATGAGATGGAGGTCGCTTAGGTAATTGCATTAGCCCTAATGTTTTAGAGCTAAGCACGCTTATGGAAGAACTTTCTGAATCAGGCATCTGAACTCCACATTACATTCATCCAATATAATTTCCCCCCAATTGACTTGTTGGTTAGAGTAATAGCATAGTGCTTGGAAATCCGTTTTGTAAATTTTCTCATAGCTCCCAGTTCGGGGTTGAAGAGATCGGATGAGGGCATGATGGATTATTCATGCTTGAGGATGCAACTTTGTTGACATCAAATTCGTCATGTCATCGGAAAGAAATCTATGAGATACTTCATCTCGTTCATACATATCCGCATCAACATGGTCAATGCCTATTCCTTCGTAAGGACGTTTTAAAATATAGCCTAATTTTTGTAACGGGAGAAAGATTTTTACGCCACATACCATATTCCAAACACAATCTTCTCTATTTTGGGGATTTTGATGATCTAAATTCATATTTGCATAAAACAACTTGACTAGAAGATGACTGATTTTCAAGTTATTGAAATCATACCCAATTAGTGAATCGAAGTGATTTGCTTCCGCCATTTCTCTAATCCTATAACTGTTGAATTTCGAAAATCGCATAAAAGCTCCTTTAAAGAATTTGGAGTTTTTTTATTGTGATGAATCTTGTAATAGATATCATTGTAAAGCCAAGATCTAATTTGTGCCTCGGATGGTCCGGTTCTTGATTCTCTTGGTCTTTGGTGGCACTTTGTTTTGAATTTGGAGGAAGATTTTGGAATTTTAATGGAGTTTTAGGGTTTAGAGAATGGGTTGGTGAAGTAAATAATGAAGTGATACGGTGATAAAATGAGGAGGTAAGAGAGTAAAGTTGAAGAAGTAGGTGGGTTAAAAATATTTAGGTCCGACAAAAAAAATGTTGCTGATGATTTCAGAAGTCTGAAATAAATTGAGACTTCTAAATTTTTCCATTTCGAAGAAAGCAAAGAATTAGTTTATTTTAGGCTTGATTCATACGTCTGAAATTAAAAAAGAAACATCTAAATCTGCGTAGAAGTTTTTGCCTAGATTGATAGATCAGACGTCTGATTTTATAATTCAGACGTCTGAATTATCATAGAATGCTAATATCAGCTCTATTTGTAAAAAAAAACTTTATTCAACTTTTTATGAAACATGACCATTAAAATAAACAACAAACTAGATTTTATGTAAAATTCAACATGCAAAATAAGAGAATAAAACAGAAACTAATAGTTGGAAGGAGAGTCATCAAAATTCCTCGGTTCAATCTTAGTGTTTTCTTTGAGTGGTTTGAGAGGAGACCGGTAGTTCTGATGAGCCGGTGATCCAACCAATTGTCCACTTTCCCATGAGTTTGGTGACACATGAGGACGTTGAGGTGAATGAACGATCGTTTGATTTTGAATCGGAGTGGAGCCACAAAAATTTGACGGCCATTTTCTCTAACCAATTTAGTTGTTGTCCTTGAATTTTTTGTTCGTAGTAAAGTTCTCTCTGAATATTCAAAGTTTCCTGTTGATAATGATGGATATCATTAATCTTTTCTTTGGTTGATGGAGAACCAAAGTGAAGTTTCCTTGGTCGTTTTGGTTCCGGAGTATAACCATTATGATTAATCAAAGCCTTTTCATGACATGGAATAGGAATTGGTAATGACAATGATCCCGAAAAAGGAGATTCAAAGTTGATTGATGAATAGCCAGAAGAATATTCAGAGTTTTCATGAGAAGACATATTTGAGAATAAAAAAATTTGGTTTGAAACAAAGAAGAATTAATATGAATTTAAATTTTTTTGAAGCCAAATATATAGGGAATATATAGCTTAAAATAAAAAGGTGTTTCTGGTAGAAATGATTTTAACCAATAAAACTCAAAACCATTGAAATTTCTGGGTGAAAGACTATTTTAAATAACAATCATCTTGCTAAAAATAGATAATGATAAAATCTATGAAATGAACTGAAGTATAATCTATAAACAAGAGATACAAAGAGAAGCGGTAATTACAAGGATCTTTCAGCCAATGGTGCAGAGATTGAATCCCAGCAGTCAAATTTTTTTATATTAAAACTACAAATCTTTTTGAGAAATAATACCTAATTCTCTTCTTAATTTTATAAAAATATCTTCATTCAAAGATTTTATAAATATATCAACCAATTGATTTTCAGAGGAAACTAATTCTAATTTTATTAAATCCTTTTCAATATTATTACGAAGAAAATGATGACTAATGTCGATATGTTTTGTTCGTGAATGATTGACTGGATTTTTAGATAAGCTTATAGCACTAGTATTATCACAGAAAACAGTAGATTTAGATAAATTTATTCTAAAATTTTGAAGTGTTTGTTGTATGTATATGACTTAAACACATGCTAAAGCAGTAGAAATATATTCTGCTTCACAAGTTGATAATGAAACATAATTTTATTTCTTGCTAAACCAAGATACTAAGTAACGTCCAATGAAATGACATGTCCCACTCGTACTTTTTCTATCCATCCGACATCCTCCAAAATCGGCATCACTGTATGGTACTAATTCGAAAGGACATTCTTTCGCATAGAATAGTCCGAAATCTTTGGTTTTGCTAAGATATCATATTATACGTTTCACTGCTCGCATATGTGATTCTTTAGGATTTGCTTGAAATCGAGCACACAGACAAACACTCATCATTATGTCAGGTCTACTAGCAGTTAAATAAAGTAGTGATCCAATCATACTTCGATGTCAACACTTTTGCCATCCTCATCCCATTCAAGATGTACTGTTGTACTCATTGGAGTTGGTTTGGCCGAAGTATTTTCCATACCTTGCTACAATATTTTTCTTGGTTAACAAAAATTCCATTTTCCAGTTGTTTAATCTGTAATCCAAGAAAATATGATAATTCTTCCATATGTGACATTTCAAATTCTTTAGTCATTATGTAAGAAAAATCCTGACATAATTTATTATTTGTAGAACCAAAAATAATATCATCAACATAAATTTGAACAATTAAAATATCCTTTTTAGTTTTCTTAATAAAAAGTCTCTGGTCAACTTTTCCTATTTCAAAACAAGAATTTACAAGATAGCTTTTAAGTCGTTTATACCAAGCACATGGTGCTTGTTTCAAACCATATAAAGATTTCTTAAGTTTATAAACATGGTATGGAAATTTTTCATGTGTAAATAGGGGAGGTTGTTCAAAAAAACAATTTCTTTAATATAGCTATTTAAAATGCACTTTTAACATCCATTTGATAAAGTTTAAGATTATGAAAACATGCAATGGCCAGTAAGATTCGTATTGCTTCTAGTCGGATGACTAGAGCAAACGTTTCTTCATAGTTAATTCCTTCCTTCTGATTATATCCTTGTGCAACTAATCTAGCTTTGTTCCTAGTTATATTACCTTGTTCATAAGCTTTATTTTTAAAAACCCACTTCGTACCAATGACAGTTTGATTACTTGATCTGGGAACTAAATCCAAAACTTTGTTTCGTTCAAATTGATTTAACTCTTCTTGCATAGCTATAATCCAATAGTCATCAGTAGAGGCTTCTTTAGCATTTTCAGGTTCGATATTTGAAAGGAATGCTGCATGGCCCATTTGATTAAGCTGATTTCTAGTCCTAACATTTGAATTAATTTCTCCAATAACATTTTCAACAGGGTGATCTTTTAATATCCTAGGAGGTGATCTTAACTCATTATCATGATTAGTAATGTTTTCATTTTGAGTAATGGAATCATTTAAAGATGTTTCAGTATTATTATATGTGACAGTCTTAGTAATTATCTCATCATCATCATCAATTTTATTATTAATTTTGAAATTCCCATCGAATGAAACATGAAGTGTTTCTTCGATTATTTTAGTTCTTTTATAGAAAATTCTATAAGCTTTTCTTCGTTTTAAATATCCTATGAATATTCCTTCATTGGATTTTGGATCGAATTTACCAAGCTGATCTTTTGTATTAAAAATAAAACATTTTGAGCCAAAAAATTTAAAATACGATATATTTGGTTTTCTTCCATTAAAAAGTTCATATGATGTATGTTCTGTTAATGGTCGAATGGAGACATGATTCAAAACATAGCTAGCAGTTGCTACAGCTTCTTCCCAAAAATGCGTTGGTAGAGTGCTTCCAGTTAATAGAGTTCCTGCACATTCATATAAAGTTCTATTTTTCCTTTCTACAACCCTGTTTTGTTGTGGTGTTCTAGGAAAAGAAAAATTATGTGAAATTCCCTTTTTATTACAAAAATGTTCAAAATTCTCATTTTCAAATTCATCTCCATGATCACTTCTAATGTTCTTAATTTTCAAACTTTTGAGATTTTGAATTCTTTTAACAAAAATTTTAAAATTTTCCAAAGTATCACTTTTATTTTTCATAAAAATAGTCCAAATATATCTTGAAAAATCATCTGCTATTACAAATACATATTTATTATGATTTATAGATTGAGTTTGCGTTGGTCCAAAGAGGTCCAAATGCAATAGTTCAAGTGGTTGTAATGTAGAAATATTTTTCTTTGATTTAAAAGATGATTTTGATAATTTTTCTAATTGACAAGCATCACAGATACTTTTTACTTTGAAATTCATTTTAGGTAAACCTTTTACTAAATCATTTTGAGAAAGTTTACTGATAGCTTTAAAATTAATGTGACAAAATCTTTTGTGCCATAACCAAGGATCATTTTCTTTGGCTGTTAAGCACATATTTGAATCATGGATGATTTTCATATTTAAAACATATATATTTCTATCTCTATTACCTTCAAAAATAATATTTTTATTTTGATCAAGAATGCTACACTTATTTTCAAAAAAAGATATATTGAAACCTTTGTCACAAAGTTGGCTAATACTACGTAAATTATGTTTTAAATTTTTAACTAATAAAACATTTGTACTAAGAGGTAAATTTGATGTACCGTTATTGCTCACATCGCCTTTGCTGATGATGTATCCATTGGAATTATCCCCAAAAGTGACAGACCCTCAATCTGAGTAGATAATGTTAGTAAACATGTTCTTTATTTCCTGTCGTATGTTTTGAGCAACCACTGTCTAATATCCATTTCCTCTCTTCTTAAGTGGTACCTGCGAGAAATATGAAAATGATATTGGTACCCACATTTTGTTATGGTCCTACTAGTTAGGTCTTAGGTAACCAAACCCAAGGGGGTTCGGTATTCTCTTTGTAAATAAAATCTTTATTCTTATGAACATTTTCTATAAAAGATTTTATGTATTTATTCCTAATCAAAAAATTGTTAGTTTTTGGAACCCACATTTTAATGTTCTTAGAAGGTTTTGGACCTTTCGAAATACTATCACTAATACCATGATTTCATTTCTGAACATGATTTTCAAAGGAATTCCTTTTCTTAGGTAAATTATTTGAAGCTTTGTAATAGCCTAAACCCTTTTTATCTGACACAGTTTGAGAACTTTTAAAAATTTTAGAAAGATTTTCTCTTCCTTTATTAAAATTTGAAACATTCTTGGTAATTCCTTCTAACTGTGTTTTGAGACTAGAGATATCTAATTCTAATATTTTAACATTGGATTTTAAATCATGATTTTCAACTTTGAGAGAGCCATTCTTTTCTTTTTGAGTTTCGATTTCTTGACTCATCATAGAAATTTGAAAAGTTTTATTAGAATAAGATTCTTCAGAAGCTTGAAGTTCTTCTTCTAAAATATTCTTTTCATCCCTTAGCATTTCAACTTCAAGTTCGGTTCTGTTTAACTTTTCACTAGCCTCTTTATATTTCCTTTTTATGTTTTTCATTTTATCTAATAAAACTAAATTTATCTCAATTAAACATCAAAAGTTAAATCACTTACTTCATCATTTGTAGCCATATAGCAAACATTTGCTTGTTCATTGTCACTTTCATTGTCGCTATCTGATGAGGAAGAGGATTCTAAATCATCCCATGTTACTAAAATGCCTGCTTCTTTTTGTATTTTTCCTTTTTGTGTTTGAACTTGCCTTTCTTTTGATTAGGAAAATCTTTCTGCATGTGACCTTTCTTGTGACATCCATAGCATTCTATAGCAGAAGTTGATAGTTTGGTGCTGTTTTTGTTATGTCCAAACCTATTGTTCTTTTTGAACTTTAAAAACTTTTTGAAATTCTTTGCGATAAGAGCCATATCTTCATCATCTGAATCGGATTCTTCTTTTTCTGCCTTAAAAGCTATTGTCTTTTTATCTTGTGCCTGTACTCGTTTAGCCTAGAGATTAACTTCATAAAACATTAGATTTCCTATCAACTCTTCTGGTTTAATGGTTGAAATGTCGTTAGCTTCTTCAATTGCTAAGACTTTTCGTTCCCATTCATCCGTTAGAGAATTTAGGATTTTTGAGACGATATCAAAATCAGTAAATTTTTCTCCTAATGCCAAAAGTGAATGATATATGTATTGAAATCTAGAATAGATATCATTTATAGATTCATCTTGCTTTATTCTAAAGTTTTGAAACTGATTCTTAAGCATAGAGATCATGCTTTGTTTAACTTTGTTAGTGCCTTCATGTGTAACTTTCAATGTGCGCCATATTTTATGAAGTATTACACATGCTAACTCTATTAAACTCATTTTTATCTAGTGCACAAAATAACATATTCATAGCTTTTGCATTTGCATTAGCATCTAGTTTTTGTGTGTTAGACCATTCTGAGTATTCAGCAGTAGGTATGTGATGTTCAGTTTGACAGATGTTCCATGTGTCATAACCATTAGCTTGCATATAAATTCTTATTCTAGTAGCCAAATAGTTATAGTTCAAACCATTGAATAGTGGTGGTCGTGCAGTGGATTGTCCTTTAGTAAAAATTGTGTTGGTGTTATTTTCCGTATTACTAAAAATATCAAATACCCGTGTCACGGTTAAGAGATAACTTTCTTTAATACCAAATGAAAGTTACTATGTGATCGTGTAATATGAATAAATTACTTGTGCAGAATAAGTAAGTAAATAGTAAAAGCTATAAAGTAAATGACACCAGGGATTTTTATTCTAGTTCGAAATCCCATTCTACATCCAGTTCCAGACTCCTTATGGAATTCAATCGATACCCTTACTTCACCCGGAGGAACATGTATTACACCGCCTAAACAACCGAACAGGACTTTCCCGCCTAGACAACCGAATAGTACTTCTACTACCTAAGGATACTACAACAGGACTTCAAATACAAGTGGAAATGTTTCTGACTGAATATGCTCTGTAATAGCACTGATTAGTCAATATATGTACACCTTTCCTATAATCTTCTACTTTATGATATATAGTGTAATTTGTGAAGAAAGGAAGTCTAGTTGACTAACAAGAGTAGGCTTGAGTGTTTGGTGATCAAATAGTTTGATTTGTAAAACTTGAAAGTAAATAGCAAGAATATAGAGTTTAGAAATCAAAATAAGAATTCGTTAGGAATAGAGTTGAAATTTCTTGCTATTTATAGTGGTTAAAGATTGCAATGATTAGTGAAGAGTTGTCATGAATCAGAATAGAAGTAACCATTGAAAGGAACGTTGTTTCTATTCAGGGTAGAGAAGCAACCTTTTGAAAACTAGCCGTTATTTTTAACTCTGACTCCTGAATTTAAATTCAGCCTTCTGAAAGTAGAAGATAACAAGGCAGCGCTGAAACAGTTCATTTTTGACCTTATTTTGATGTCTGAATATTATGTTCAGACGTCTGAATTTGCTGTTTTAAAAATATTTATTTCAGTAGTCAGACGTCTGAATTTATGATTCATATGTCTGAATTCTGCTAATTCAGACTACTTTGAAAACTTCTTTTGAAAATAAGTCGTGTTATCAAATAGCTTGTGCATCTATACCAATTTTGGAGAGATTTTAACATATATTACTAATTGGACATAGACTCTATAACTTGTAAATGATTACGTCCATCAATTTGGAATCTAGTCATCAATATTTTCTTGTAACGCTTGGTTGGATAAGCATATATAATTGTTATTATAAAAATATCAGGAATTGAGGTTCTAACGCCACCCTCTCCTGAAGACATCAGATTTATTTATAATTTCAAATGACGATCTCGAAGCCCTTCTTTTCTCTTCCTTAAACCTTCACCAAGTTGTCAAGTCTTGATGGGTGCCTGAAATAAAAATTCATTATTTAAACATAAATGGTTCTATGTGAAATGCCCTCCCGGATTCGCAAGACGATGGTTAGAAGGATGTATGTGTTACTTCCACTTTTCTCTCAAGTACACCGACCCAAGTCATAAATTTTCCTTATGAATTCACTAACATCCGGAGTTCTTTTAAGTGTTCGTTCACGTCCTGAAGGCGCTGATTTCTCTAGAGCTTTTGTTGCCATCCGCATTACCCCGGTTTAGGAACGAGACGTAAAACTCCTCGTAACCAATGAATAGCTATATTTATTTTGGCCGTTGGAAGATGACAGCAGGATCGGATTTCCCGGAAGCGTGGTGGTTCCAAAAAATGTTTCAGAACAAAGAAAGGAAACGATTAACCCTATCGTGTCCCCTACCGAGGGGACTCGGGAGGATACCGAGGAAGAAGAAATTAAAGATTCTCACGTTGAAAAACCGAAAGATGATTGAAGGCCTTAGAAAAGCAGTGATGGTTGAACCGTCGCAAGTCAGGCAATCCCAAATGCCTACAAAGAGAAAAAAATAGATTGGCATACGATCTACGTAGAAGAAAGACTACATCAGACTCAGAGTTCATTATTACTCCTCTTGAAGAGGAGTCGTCTTCTCAGCATTTTGAAAGCTCGCTAAAAGGATTCTCCAATCTTCAAGTTCCTGATGATATTATGTCCTATGACTTTCCAAATATAAACATCGCATGACTTAACTCTCCTACGAGAAGCGGGGAAGGCATCCAACCTTCTAATGAAGGGGAGAACACATCAATGAGCAAACTACTATCATTACCAGTCTGTTGGGAGAAACACTAGGACACTCACATTCACTTTCACTCCACTATACACTTGTTATTGATCTCTTGTATGAAAATTTACATTACGCTCTTATTTGGTCTTTACAGGTGCAATGTCTTAGTCGCGAGCCTTTGATCGTCATCGAAGCTCCTCTGCATATCATCGTCTAAGTTAGGACTCTGAGTCCACTCAACGTGGAGAAAAGGATGAGGTAGGGACAAAGATTATCATTTGAGGGAGTCTTTTTCCTCTTCTAAGAAAAAGTCTTAATCTCGCACGTCTCATCGGGGTGAACATTCTAATCTTCTGATTCAGAGTGGGGGAAAATCTTCTTATCTTGTCCCTCACATCGATGCATCTCACGAGCAAAACTTTGGCTCTTCAAGTTCAATACAATCTTGTGAGCACCAATCTGGCAAGCACCCACCCACAACTTCTGATCCACCCCGGCTAGTTACAACTCCTGTATCTTCTACCAAAGAAAAGTTGCAAGTTGGGCAATCCCAATTGCCACTTTCCCGAAGTTTTTCTTTGGTGGTCTCGAATTCCTTCCTTCCATCCATATTATCCCAGGGCACGCCAAGGAAAGCTCTTTGGCGTGTGTGAATGAAGTATTCATTCAACATGAATCATTCATTAATTTGGTAGAGAAAGTTTCAAAAGTTTCCATCATGCGTCAACATGAAATAGATCGTCTCAAGTCGGAAGCAATTCATGAGAAGGATATAATGCTTGAATTCAAGACTCAACTTGTCAATTTGGAAAAGAACGCCAATGAGACGGCAGAGGCGGTAAGCCATCTGGAAACTTCTCGCAAAAAATAATTCGACGTGGCACTTCAACCCAAGTTGTCGGACCATCAACTTATCACGACATGGAGCAGAATCTCGGCTATGATCCACAAGCACGGCATGGAATCTAAAATGCTATCTCCCATCCTTAAAGGATGCACTCCAGCGACTATGGAAAGTCAACTGGATACTGGTATCAATCTAAACTTCTCCGTGTTTGAAAAGTTCTTGTTCTTAATATGCAAACGATTTTAGCTAATGTCCATGTTTTTACAAATTTTGAAGGTCTTCCGAGCCCCGACCCAACTCCTAAGAGCAGTGCTACCACAGAGCAGCATGAGAAGATGACCGAAGACCCGGCCACTACAGATATTCCGAGCCCCGATGTCCAAGTCGTTGGTGCTCTTGATGAAGACAAAACCGAAGATCTGCTCCCAGCCGATGACTCGAATGATGTAATAATTACCAGTGCTTTGGAGCATAATACCAAAACCAGCATGAGGGAGTGGATCGAGGATGAAAAGTTGAAACAAAAAGTTAAAAGCAAGCTCGCCGAGGTGGAAATCGATGATCCTGATCTTGTACCGTTGTATGTTATTCCACCGGGCGGGTCGATTCCTGGTGAAATCCCTACTTCTTCCACAAGCACCCTGGCTAAGGGCGGTAAAGGGTCTTAGAAGAGAAGTTCCAGTAGCTCTATCCCTGAAAAATCCAAATAGGGAAAGAAAGTTGAAGTAGTAGTTGTTACTTCATATCATTTATTTAATTTGCATAATTATTTCTTTCCCTAGTTGTAGTTGTACGGGTATGAATCCCCAATTTTTTTTTGAAATGACTTATATTGGAATTTTGGCACTTGTGAACAAAAATTTGTTTTTGATTAAGCATCGTGTGAATTATTATTTAAATAGTTGAACGATTGCTTCCCATTCAATGTAATTGTAATTCGTTGATTGCAAATTCTATTAACAATACACTATCTTCATCTCAAGGCCTCCTTGCGGCCGTCGCCTTAAGTCATAGAGAACACTAAGCAGGAGCTGTAATGAGCTGTCATGTTCAGCTTTTAGTAGTTTGTATTCCTCCAATCGATTTCAGGTTGGTGTTTATGGAACAGAGAATAGTTGAAATCCGCTCATCAATTCATGGAGTCTACGAAATAGAGAACAATCGGAATTCTCTTATCTATCCATTTGTGTTTATATTGCAGTCCACACTCTAGGGACTTAGAGTTATTTTGCGAGCAGTCGATTCACACTAGATTTATATTTATACTCCATTCCGCAGTCTGAGGAATTAGAGTTATTTCGCGAGCGCTCGATTCATGCTCGATTCATGCTTATAATCTAGTCCACACTCTGGGGACTCAGAGTTATTTTACGGATGGTTGGTTCACAACGATTTATGTTTATACCACTGTACATACTCTAGGGACTTAGATTTATTTTGTGGGAGGTCAGGCCACACCTGATTTATTTTTATATACTCCAATCTACACTACGAGGACTTAGAGTAATTTTACGGGTAGTCGGTTCACACCCGATTTATGTTCATACTCCAGTCCGCATTCCAGGGACTTAGATTTATTTTACAAATGGTAAGTTCACACCCAAGTTATGTTTATACTCCAGTCCACACTCTTGGGACTTAAGTTATTTTGCGGGCAATCGTTTCACACCTAATTTATGTTTATACTCCAGTCCGCACTCTGGGGACTTAGAGTTATTTTAAGGGTAGTCGTTCACACTTGATTCACATTTATACTCCAATCCGCACTTTGAAGATTAGAGTTATTTTACGGGTGGTCCGTTCACACTCCATTTTATTTTTATACTACAGTTCGCACTTTAAGGACTTAGAGTTGTTTTGCGGGCGGTAGATTCACACTCGATTTATGTTTATATTTTAGTCCACACTCCGGGGACTTAGAGTTATTTCGGAGGCAATTAAGTCGTGTTCCTTTTGGTCGCCTTGATACCATTTCAGTCCCACGATTCGGGCAGGAATTTTTCAATCTCGAAATTGTCGGCCATGTTTGTTCCTTGTTGCATGTCCCATTCCTCGATTCATTTATGGAATTGTTAATCGAGCAAAATTAATGGAGTTCATCTTGCTTGATCCTATCAGGGATTAGTATGATTGATCGATTTCAAACTCTGGGAGCCGGTCTACACATATCGATATCAATCAGTTTCGTTATGTATTAACATACAATGCAATAACAATAATATATATAAAGGAATCTTAAAACTTTATTCATCAAACGGAAGAGAAAAAATTAATCTTTCTTATTACATATTAAAAAATCAAATGCTAAAGAAAAATTCTGAAAGTAAATAGAACTAAAATGTAAAGGAAATAATCTAAGTGAAATAGCATCATAAATGCTCCCTATTCCATGCCCTCAGAAGTGTAATGCCATCGATAGTCGCTAGCTTGAAAGTTCCTTCTCCAAGCCTCTATTCAATGACATACGCTCCTTCCCAAGTTGAATTCATATTTGACGGGGTAGGACAAACCCATTTCAGGATGAGATCACCAACTTCAAAAGTTCTTGATCGCACTTTGATGTTGTAATATCGGGCAACTCGATGCCAGTGTGCAACTGCCCTCAAATTGGCTTCCTCATGCTTCTTATCTATAAAGTCCAAAGATTCCAAGAGAAAATTCTTTGTCTGTTTTGGATCGTAATAAGTCACTCGATGAGAACGGACTTTGAGTTCTATTGGAATAATGGCTTCGGAACCATAAGCAAGTGCGAATGGAGTGTGACCAGTCACGGACTTGTGAGTGGTTCTGTAAGCCCAAAGTGCCATAGGAAATTCATCCACCCGCTTGCCTCTAGCCTTCTCCAAACAATATTTCAGAATGGACTTGATAATTTTATTTACAACTTCAACCTTTCCATTTTCCTAAGGGTAAGGGATCGCTATGAACCTCTTTTCAATACGATATATTTGAAAAATGTCTTTAAATTTAGTACTATTGAATTGAGTCGCATTATTGGTTATAATAGTTCGTGGAAGACCTAAGCGACATATGGTGTTTCGAACAATCAAGATGATTACTTTCTTCATTGTGATGTAGCTAGTGGTTCTGCCTCGGCCCATTTAGTGAAGTAGTCGACCGCAACAATAATGCACTTGGCACAACCTTTAGAGATTAGTAAAGAGCCAATGATGTCAATACCCCACATAGCGAATGGCCATCGGCTGACCATTTGCATGATTTCTATTTGCAGAGCTCATAGGACTTATGCATATATTTGGCATTTTTCACATCGTCTTACACAGCCAGCAGCGTCCCTGTTTATGGTTGGCCAATAATATCCATAACGGAGTATCTTCTTAGCCAGAGTTTTCCCCCTAGTGTGATCGCCGCATTCTCCCTTCTGAACTTCTTTCAAAACATGCTTTATCTAGTCACGAGCGATACACCAGAGTAAGGGAATCGAGAAACTTTTCATATACATAGTTCCTTCCTGCAAAATATACCGTGAAACTTTGCGATGAATTTGTCGCTTTTCATTTCTTCTTTTAGGAAAGATTCCATATAGTAAATAATCTTTAAATGGAGTCATCCACGATTCCCTTTCGGATTCCACTAACAATACTTGATCGATTTCCATCATATTTATAATTAGGGTATCTGATATCTCGACCGGAACCCAGCCTATTTGTTGTGCATCACCGGCACTAGCGAACTTTGCCAATGAAACAACCTCTCCATTTTGCTCATGTGGGATATGGGAAATGTCATAGTATTCAAATTCTGCTAATAACTCCTCAACTCTAGTAAGATACGGGGCAAGTCATTGTCTCTTAGCCTGATAGTCTCCTTTAACTTGATACACCACCAACTACGAGTTGTAAAAGATTTCAAGAGACTTCACTCCAAGTTCTTTGGCAAGTTTAAGTCCATCAATCAATGCTTCATATTCGGCCTCGTTATTTGTGGCCGGAAAATCAAGCTTCAAAGCATAACAAATCGACCGGTTTTAAGGGGTCGCAAGCGCAATCCCTGCTACGGATAATGACCATTAGATGTTCCATCGGTGTATAATTTTCATCGCATCGTAGGGATTTTGCTACCTTCTTGAAGGTCGTCTTGCACGGTAAATTCTGTTATAATGTCCACCATGCTTGAACCTAGATAGCTCTTCAGGGAAGATATGTAATGTCGAACTGGCAAGCTCAATACTCCACTTGAGTAACCTCTCAGACGTTTGAGGTCGTTATAGGACCTATCGTAACAGTTGGTCGGTGTAAATGTTGATCGGATGTGCTTGGAAGTACAGATGAGGCCTCAATGATGCAATTAGCAAGTATTATGCTAATTTATCTATCTTTGGATAGTTCCTTTCTGCTCCTGTTAATCGCTTACTAACGTAATACCGGCCTCTGAATTCGGTTCTCCTTGCGAATCAAGTAGGAATTTAAAGCATGCGCTGATACAACCAAATAAATGTACAACTCCTCATGATCTACTGGCTTTGACAAGATGGGGGTGTCTCCAAATGATTCGCTGGATCTTGGAACGTGTCTTTGCAATACCGTATTCATTCAAAATTTCTCTTTTCCATCCTAATCAAATTAAAGAAAGGAATGCATTTTTCAGTTCCTCTGGAAATAAATCGACTTAAAGCAGCAGCCTTCACATTCAAACTTTGCACTTGTTTAATAGTCCTCGGCGCTTGGATATCCCGAATAGCCTGAATCATCTCATGATTAGCTTCAATTCCACGAGCATTGGAAGTATAGCCCAAGAATTTTTCTGATGCAACACCAAACGAGCATTTCAACGGATTGATTTTCATGTTGTAATATCGAAGGATGTTAAACATCTCTTCCAAGTCTCGAGTGTGATCGTTTGATTGTCGTGACTTCATGAGCATATCATCCACATAAATTTCCGTCGTCTTCCCAGTCTGATCTTTAAACATCCGATTAAATAAGCATTGATAGGTTGCATCAGCGTTCTTCAATCAAAACGACATTACCATGTAACTATATAATCCAACATCTATGACAAATCTAGTGTGTTCTTGATCCGAGCATGCATTGGGATTGGTTATACCCCGAGTACGCATCTGTAAAGGATAATAATTCATGTCTTGCAATCGAGTCACCTAACTGATCAATCCTTGAAAGAGGAAAACTGTCCTTAGGACATGCCTTGTTCAAATCTGAATAGTTAATGCACATTCCCCATTTCCTATTTGCCTTTTCACCAGTACGGGATTGGATATCCATTCAGGATAGAGGGCGTTGCGGATAAACCCAATGACTTTCTGTTTATCAACCTCCTCTTTAAGAGCGACGGATCTCTCCGAATCCATGCCTCGTCTCTTTTATTTCACTAGAACATATTTTTTGTCAATGTTTAATGCACGACTCATAATGGCAAGAGAGATCCCATAGATATCAGAATGAGTCCAAGCAAATACATCTAGATTCGCTTGGAGAAAATCAACAATTTCTTTCACCATTGAAGGGCTTAGCTGTGACCTAATCTTCAAGACTCGCGACGGGTTGTCGTGGCTTACCGTGATATCAATCGTCAGCTCAACTGATACAGCCTTGGTATCTTTGGGATCCTCTTCATCATCCCTCAGATCTATACCTTTATATAACCGACTGTGGCGTCCAAGCGAAGGCTCAGGCGCCATTTGTCAATTTTCAGAAACTTAGATGCGGACAGATTTGTCCACACCCTTTCCCTTCTCCATACGACGAGCTTCCCTCAACTCAGCTACATAATAGGCACGTCTAGTCGCCTGATCACCATGAACCACTCCTACACCATTATCAGTTGGAAATTTTGAAGTTAAATACCATGGGGAAAGAGTTGCTCGAAATTCTACGAGGGCCGGTCGGCCCAGAGAAAAACATTATATGGCAAGTCAACATCCAAAACAATAAATGGAAGGATCCATACTCTTCTACGTTCACCTTCTCCCAATTCACTATGCAACTCCACATAATCAAAAGCCTCAGTCGCCATGCCACTAAAACCATGTATACGAGCTTTAGATGATTTTAAATCTTTAGCCTCGATTCTCATCTGATCATACGCCTTCTTGAAAATAATATTCACCGAGCTTCCGCAATCAATCAAAATCCTTCTCACCAAAGCAGGGCCAATCATGGAAGAAATTACTATCAGGTCAATCATAGGGGCATCTACTTCATCTGCATCCCTATGTTTGAACACAATATCATCCATCGTTATGCGTTGTTGCTTCGTGGGAGCTCCGTCCTCCATATTTGAACAATATTCAAAGTCTATATGCCTTATCGCGCTAGCATAACATTCCATTTCTTTCCAACTCCTATCCATAGGGTGTGGTCCTCCGACAAATAGTGTTTATCACTAGCCCCCACCTATCCGCGCATGCTCCTGAGCACTACACAGAGCTTGTCCTCGATTAGGGTCAGATGTCATCAGTCCGCCATACTACAGAGTTCCTACAAACAACTGCAATTTCTTTTCCCGAATTAACTTCTCGATAACATCTGGAGTTGCCTGCACTTATTTGTATTGTGCCCATAACACTCATGAAACCAGTAATACTGTTCGGTCTGTTTCTATCCCTCTGATGACTCCTTTGGAAGCGGCTTCTTATATTGCATGGTAATACGAGTGGATAAACAAATATTCTCCAGGAATGCGTTAAGTGGTGCATAGTTATCATACATAGAAGTCCTAGGCCTTCATCTCCCAGACTCACTCTTCAGGTCTTGATTCCTATCTCCATTTCTCTTTTGCTGATTCGACTTGTTTTGATCATTAACCTAAACTTTCTCGAAACTATCATGAGATCGATTTATTGCAATACTACGTTGTATTAATTTTCCTCTCCATCACGCGACAATGTTTTTCCAAGAGGACCTGGCTTCCTCCTTCCTAAAAAACTAAGCTGCCTTTGAATGAACTCGCTCCAATATGGTTGGTGGTTTTCCTGCTAGCCAGTCACAAAATTCAATTTTCAAATCAATCCTTCTTGTCACAGACATAAATATAGCAAGATCATTTGGGTTATTGACTTCCATAGCGGTGGTATGAAATTTATCCAAATAGTCCTTCAATAATTCCCCCAGAGCCTGAATCACGCTGGAAAGTGATATCAAGTCTTCAGGACGAGTAGCGTGCATTCGGAACTGCTCCACAAACTTAGTTGCCAGTTCGTCAAACCTTGAAATCGATCGTGGGGATAGCCTCATGTACTACATCGTCACTATTCTAGAGAGGGTTATAGGAAAACATCTACATTTGGTCACGTCATTGGCTCTTGTAGAATCCACCAACCATTCGTATCTTATAATGTGCTACATGAGGTCGGTTTTCCCTCATAGGTAGGCATTGATGGCATTTTGAACCTTCTAGGATATTCTGCATGCAAACATTATCAACAAATGGGTATGATTTCTAGAAATTCCCTAGTCAACATTCATCAACCCTTGGTTCTCTCTGACCAACTGCTTGACCATTGCCGACAAGCCCGGTGTGTGGATAGCCGGTGCCAAGCGGTGGTTATGCGCCACCTCACATGAATGATTTGGTCGATTTCTATGGGTCGTTTCACGCCTTCTTAGTCCACCATCCACTTGATGTGCACCTTGGGCATTCATCTCATCGTCATTCTGGTGGGCATTTGGTCAGCATTTAGTCGAACTCTAGCATCTCGACTTTCGGACATAACTCATGCTCGATTCCCCAAGAGTAGCGGGGGATTCCTCCTTTGGAGGAGGCATTGGTACTCATCCCTAGGAAGGGATTGGAACCGATCTGTCTTTGATTTTCCAAGCGACTCTTCGATGTTCCTACATGATTTCCTTCAACCATGTGACTTATATGCCTTTGGTATTCATCAGATGAGCTGGAACTCTCCGACGCCGAGTAAGTATCGGGATCCCTTCTGGCCTTCCCACATTGTTGTTGAGCCATCTTGTTCATTAGGTTAGAATTAGTCTGAATTTGTTCATCAGCTGTCTATGGCTTTCCATCAACTCCCTCGTCAAGTTATTAAATTCAGCTCTGGTTATAGAATCAACAGGGTTATGGACTTCAGCAAGCTCAACATTCAAATTTGCAGGCTGATTGCTTAGGGCTCTTTGTTGAATGCTGACATCTCGTTCCCATCCACATTCAGAGAAGTTGATCTAGTATGTCTCACCATTATCAATTTCCTTACTTAGATTCTAGCAAAACCCAGCATTATGTGCAAGCTTTTGAAGATAATTATGGATCTCCTTCGGGGGATTTGTTCAATCCATTAGCAACAAGGGGATCCTAACACGCTGAGAATCAGGTTCCCAACGAAAGAACCAAAATATTTGCAACCAAGTTGGCCACAAACATCCAAGAATTAGTTTGTGTAGAGAACTAAATGAAGAAAACCAAATTAAAACATAGGAATATGGCAAAATAATAAGAAAATCAAAACCGAAATCAAGAACACCAGGATTTATAATGGTTCAGCGTCGATTGCCTATGTCCACTTTGAATATTATCTTTATTGATTCACAATAATCTTGATTACAGTAGCAAACAACAAGAAGTAAGAGAGTAATGGAAAACGTCTATTGTAATAAAAGAGCTATATAACTAGCAGCGTAAGGATCCTTAAAATGACCCCGTAGGACAGTATTTATAGTTAAAGGCGACCACCAATCTCTTTGAAACTTTGACTACAGGGCCTCCTTATCCATATGAGCCCACCATAGGGGGCACAAAGCCCAAATCCCAATAGAGTGGAATCAATATCAATCCTTCCATTGGTTGATTTTGGAGCAGCGATCCCTATGGTGGCTTCCTCACGTTTAGACATGATGGTA
Organism: Allium cepa; assembly: GCA_030765085.1. Taxonomy (NCBI): domain Eukaryota; kingdom Viridiplantae; phylum Streptophyta; class Magnoliopsida; order Asparagales; family Amaryllidaceae; genus Allium; species Allium cepa. The sequence goes on from CM060939.1 coordinate 625,004,491, forward strand.
TCTCAAATATCATATTGATTGGACAAGTGGAGCTCATGCTTTTGATCGATCTTGGATTCAAATCTACTTTGATGTTATTCCTTCCGAATCCCTCTAATGTATTATGTCAATCCCCACTATTTAGCTCCATACTTTGCATGTCGATCCCTATGATATGCCATAGTGATCCATCCAATCATGTCGAACCATGCTTGCATATTCACGCTTATCCCTTGAATTCCTTTCTTAAATATTGACCCCTCCATTTCCATAATGCTATGTCGAACCATCATCCTTCAAAATGTTATTTTGATCCCTCCTCATTTTAAATGCTATGCTGACCCCTTTTTCTTCATGAGACTATGCCGATCCATAGACTTCAATTTACGTCGATCCTTCCCTTACTTTGACCATGCCTATCCACTTACATAATCAACCATACCGATCCCAATGTATCTACCATGCCGTGCCAATCCCTTGTTAATCCAAGCTATTTTCCGTATTTTTAGCATCTTGCATCGTCTATGTATCAACTCCATTCAATTCAAGCTTCGTATAACCATCTAAACTCTACTTCCAGGTCCTACAGCCATTGCTTTATGGTCATCCTTCTTGATAGCAGTTGAATCTGTCGTGCATAATTAATCCAACATTATTGGGTCAAGATACTAGGCAACAATTTGTCTTAGGCTTTGCCATGTCTTTAATAGCCTGGATCAGGTCCGGATTGGCAACTATTCCCCGAGCACTAACAATGTACCTCAGAATCATTCCAGACTGAATCTCGAAAGAACATTTCTTTGGGTTGAGCTAATATATTTTCACAATACTCCAAATACTTCTCCAAGATCACACAAATGTTTTCTTTCTGCTTGATATTTGACCAGCATATCATCCATGTATACTTCCATGCTACGACCGATCTATCCTCTAAAGATTCTATCTACCAAACTTTGGTAGGTGGCTTTAGTATTCTTTAATTCAAATGGCATTCTATAGCATTATGTTCCCCAATCTGTTATAAGGCTTGTGTTCTCGTCATCTGGCTTAAACATTTGGATTTTATTATGTTCGGAATATGCATCCATGGAAGATAAGAATCCATGTCCACTTGTCGCATTGACTAATTGGACTATTCTCGAAAGAGGATAACAGTCTTTTGGGCATTCTTTGTTCAAGTTGGTATAGTCAAAATATGTCCTCCATTTCCTATTAGATTTCTTGACTAGTACGGGATTAGCCAACTATTTTGCATAAACCACTTCTCTTCTGAACCCATTTTTGAGTAATCTCTTGACTTCCTCTTTCAAAGTGTTGAATCAAACTTTGTCAAACTGCCTTTTCTTGTGTCATATAGGTCTGATATTTGGGTTTATATTCAAGGCATGATACATAATGGTTGGATCTATCCCAACCGTATCTGAATGATTCCGAACGAACACATCTCTACTGGATTGGAGAAACTGAATAAATTCGCCTTTAATTTTGCTATCTAGCTCCTTTACAAATTTTACTATCTTTTTTAGGATCAACTGGATCCAAGCATATCTCCTCAAGAACTTCCATGAGCCTTATTCTTTCTTGCTCTCCTCTGCAATCTAACTCAGTGACGATCTACTCGCCTTCTATTTCGTCTCTACTAATTTTTCTTCTTTCCACTTCTTTTTCTTTTAGAAGAGTTAAATTTTCTAAGTGGGTATTTAACTCTTCCACCGACCACTGTTTTTGCTTTGGATGACTGGCTTGAAAAAACTTCATCGAAAGGTTATGTAATATTGATTCTGATAGACTAAGCTAGCTTTGAGTCTTAATAGGAAAGGAGGTTTTGTTTGTATTGCTCAGATGTGGCAAAATACATTTTGCGAAAGCTAAATTGTTCTCCCTTTATTGTTTTCCAACCAATTTTGGTCAAGAATTTTACCATCAAGTATTTTAGTGGAATAAAAACATCGACTTCATCCAAAGTTGGCCTCCCGAAGAAGGAATTATAACAAGAAGGCTGATCCATGATGATAAAAAGGGTCTCAAAGGTCCTGGACTGCGGTGGAATTCCCATCTGCACCAAAAGTCTTATTTGCCCAATAAGAGTTAATCATTTATTATTGAATCCGAAAATGGGCTTAAAGCTCGACTCTAGCTCTTCATCTAGGATTCCTATTTGGTAAAAGGCATGTTTAAAAATCACGTTGGCTATGCTACCCATATCCACCAGGATTTTGGCAACCATAGAAAGTCCAATTTGAGTAGTGATTACAGCGTTCATTATGGAGATGATGAACTCCTCTTAGCTCTTGTGGAGTGATCTGTGCATTATAATCTGGAACCTGGGATTCTTGAGTGACGGTTCTTCCTGAACATACAAAATTCCATTGCTTTCCTCCCTAAAGTATTGGTTTCTGGCTCCCTTGTAATTTCCATCCGAATGTGGGCCTCCATGTATCACATTAATTCGAATTGATAGGTGGAACAGAATCAGATTAAGTATTATTCTCTATAAAATTCTTGGTGTTATTTTTGAGGCTTTGGTTACCTTCATTAGGACGTGCAATTTTATGATTATCATTGATACATTCTTTCTAGTCTCCCGAACAGATCATGCTTTGAATTATCCCTGCCAACACATGGCACTCATCTGTCTTATGCCCATTTGCTTTATGATAAGCACAATAATCTCCTCCTTTTTCTTGGTTCAGAGTAGTTCTTATCTTTGTAGGGAACTAGAAAGTCACTACTTTCCTTTGTTGTAGCAAAAATGTAGGATATCTTCTTGTTCAAAGTAGCATAATTAGATTTTGGGGCCTCTTCCCATCTTGGTTTCTTATTACTGTGATTGGAGACAGATTTTTCTATTTCTTTCTTTGCCCAGGACTTTTTCCTAGCATGAAACATTTCATCTATACGGATGAACTTAGCAGCTTGAAAATGGAAGTCTTGGACATCCTTGCATCCTTGAAGATAAAGCTCTTGCTAAAAGGGTGTCTGCTTGATCAGCCCTGAGCGTACTGCCATCAATTTGTCTTTGTTCACTATAACTTCCACTTTTAATGCCTCTGCATTGAAATCTTTTGGTTTTTGTTTAATGTTAGCTATTACGTTGAAATTAATTGTAGGATTCTTTCGAATACAAATCTATGCTGAGAAGTCATAAGATAATTGCTCCTAATAGTATATGGTATTATCCTAATAGTGTCTATACCACTTAGATACTACTCCGTAGAAGGTGGCAGGAAAAAGTCAATAGCATATAGCTCTGGAGGCATAACAGAGATCCATCTGACTTTTGAATGTGATTAGGTGATCATCCAGGTGAGTAGTGCCATTGTATTTCAAGGATGAAATTTTAGTGTGAGATGAAATCCTTGTGGACGTAATCCTATTTGGAATGGGGCTTCCCGGATGTTAGTGTTGACTCTAGCAGCAAGAGTCTTCTTTCCTTCAAGATAGCATATCCTTTGCCAGGTATGTCCCTTAAATAAGCTTCATTACCATGATAATTACTCCTATCAGGCCTGTACTATTTGGATATCGAGCATCCATACTGCTCAATAGACTTCTCTACTAATTTATCTTGATGATCTTCTTTAACGTTATTATTTGCAAAGGATTTAGTGGAGAATTATGTTGCTTCACCTTCTTGATTTCCTCTTCTTTTGTATGAGTCATAGTGATTTTGCCTTTGCTCTTACTCCTAAGCAAAGAAGCATTTAAATTCCTTCTTGGAGATTCAACATCTTCTCCTCCACTGAGCTTCAAAGATTTTTTTTGCAAGGACTTCTCTTAATAGCTCCTGCGTCACTTCCATTTGTTGAGTTAGATCTTTGATCTTAGCTTCACTACTTGTTGGTTTTGTTGGCCCTAATGGTTGTCCAAGTTCCATTTTTCCCAAATTAAAGACGGGGATGACATTTTCCTCCAATATCGCCATTTATGTGACTTCTTTATTTGGAGCATGTCAGATCCCCTATCTAGAGGGCCAAAACTAAGTGCTACAGATGCTGTAGTTGTCTATTGTATTAGCTTCTGGTGACTAAATACGGTTATGTTAATGGTGTCTATAATATCAGAAGCACTGAATATGAAACAAATCATAGATTTTAAATAACATTTTTCTATTATGTTTTAAAATAGATGTTCCATATTCATACATCATAATCCCAAATACGTTCCCAAGAAATGAAAAAACACTAATTACAAAATACGGCAAGAGCGATATATGAAGATGTCCCCTTGGATGATCAGAATCATATAGTCATAATTGACTTAATACACACACAGTGGAAATAACAACAAAACAAAGAATTACAACTTCTAAATAGCTATTCTTTAGTCTCCTGCTTGCCTCCGGTAGCCTTTATTCATCATCCTACGAAACCTTAAAATCCCAAATCCATCAGCTTATTCAAATCAATTTTGAGCATACGAGAGTTTAAGGGAAAACATAAACTTCGAGTCAGACATAAAGCCTGGTGTGAATAAAACTATACATCCCGGTTATTAATGTTAAGTGAGACCATGCCGCTTAACAGAACGGGTTCATTCTCACTAACATCCTTTTAAAATATATCTTTTGCAAATCTTTTCCTGCAATCAAAACTGGTTAAATACTGCAAATCATTATTATGTGAACATACATATATATCAGGTAATAAATGAACAATCTATTCACACACTTTAATTTTGTTTGGATAACTATTAAACTTTGGCTGACTTGGGCCTACCAGACAATATAACAAAAATTAATCTAACATCTGTTAGAAACTTCTCTTCTGGATGGTCTATCCTTATTTATTAAATACTTCGCTTTTGGATGATCTGTCCTTAATTTAATCATCTCCCAGGTCACTCGATCCTAATGATTTTACGGGCTCACCAATAACCTATCTGTATACAAATATATATTCTCTTTTGCGTAATCTTAATTTTAGTCTTAGCTGTGACAAAGCCCTACATACTGGAATTTTGGACAACAATTAGCCGGTGCCAATAGCTAATGTATAGGGCGTGACCCTATAACTCATCTAGTATTCTAATATCTGAGCCATTTTACTTAGGGATTCCTTTTCGTAATTTTCCTTGAAAACCTTTTCAAAATGATTTAAAATCTTTAAATCAAACTTACAAGGAAAATAGATAAATTCTATGCTTTACTCAAAATCTCTCTGCCATGTTATACATATGAACTTTACTCAAACTTTAGTTGATGAAAACATTTGAGCACTTGATAGTCCCTCTTTCGATTCCATTAAAAGTACTCCTATCTAGACTTTTGAAGGCATCTCTTTCGAAATCAAGTAAAACCCTTTTGAACCCTTTGAAAACCTTCCTTTTGAAGACATTAAAACATTAGACCTAATATTTCAAAACGCTTCAAAACATTGCCTTCGGAAAACCCTGGAAAACCTTCCATTTCAACCCCTTCGAAACCCTTTAGGGAACCACCCCTTCGAAACCGTTTTTACCTTTCGAAAGCATGAAACCTTTAGAAACTCAAAACTTTCGAAAGCATTTAGGTTTAACTTAAAACATGTGGAAATAAACCTTTCAAAACCATATAAATAAACTCTTTAGAAACCTTTGGATTATACTTCAATAAGAACTAAAAGAGTCATTTAAAACATCTATATTGAAACCTTCCTTTCATAACCTGTTCCCAAGTAAAGAAGTGATGGTGCCGAAACCATCCCTTCGAAAGCTTGGGAGAAGTAGCTAATTTTAAGGGTTAAGTATACCTTTTGAAACCATTGAATTCGAAAGGTAGAAAGGTTGTAGCTAGGGGTTTTGATCCCTTTGAAAGAATTAGTTAAAAAAAAGCGTGCAATCAAGTCGAAACCTTTCCTTTGGAATTATTTGACCTGGTTGAAAGCAACTGAGTCGAAACCAAACACTTTCGAAAGCAAAGCAGACGCTACCTTTAGTTTTTAAAAAAAGCATACTCCAACCCCTTTGGAACCTAATGTTTCGACCAAGTACCCATTTGCCTTTGTCCAATATGCTAAATACCAAGAAGCTTGATACCATGAGCATTGGTTATGAAACCCTTTGGTGGCGAAAGGTCGGGGTCGGAATCCCATGTACTGAAAATGGCGGAACATGCTAAAAACATGTTATTTTTGTTTAAAACTTAAAATAGAAAACTTTCCAACTAACCTGCCATTGTTTGTCAAATTTTCATTTGTTGCTAAATATCTTTTCAAAAAGTGTTTCCAACAATTTAAGAAATAAACAATGATTTGATTTTATAAAATGCACCTTTCCCTTTAATTAAATATATAAACATTTAAGTCCCATACCTTAAATAATTTTATATATTCATCAAAGCACTTAGGCAAATTCTCTAAAAATTCCAAAAAATCATTTTAAATATGCTTTCCAACATATATAAATTTCAGACCCAAATAATTTTTTATTTTGCTGTAAATAATTTATAACACATTAAATAAGTTACTTTACTAGAAAATTAATATAAAATCTATAATGATTCAGAAAATTATGAAAAATGAAATCCATCTCTAAAATATCATTTCTGATCTACATTTAAATTTTCAAGGCATTTGGATATCGTTTAAAAGGGTTTTCATATCAAACATATCGTAAAAACAAATATGAACATTCACAATCATCAACATGTATATATAAACATTTAATCATCTAAAACATGGCATTGACATGCAAAATCATCTCGGATTGATTTTAAAACCAAAATTTATAAGAAAATGGGATGCAGTAATCATTTACCTTAGCTTTGTGATTAAAGGTGTGAGATCTGATGTTGAATAACTTGATTTACTTCTTCCTCTTGAAAATTCTAGCTTTATCTTCCCTTGAGATTGAAAATGGTGGCCTACCTTAGAGTGCTTTTTTGAGAGAATCAAATGAATGTGTGTTTCAGTTTCCTAAGTGTCTGGGTATAAATCCGTCCTATTTCCCATTTTTCCCTCCCTTACTTCCTAACACTTTTATTCATGTTATCTCATTTTGATTTACATTTAACATGGCATGGCTACCTTTGATTATAATCAAATCCCAATCTATTAACCATCACATTATTTAATTTAATTTAGCTAATTAAATATCCTAAATAATGTTATAAATATATGGGGTGTTACAGACTCTCCTCCTTATAAAATTTCATCCTCCAAATTATGATAAGTTACCCCAATCAATTATAAAGGTAAAACATACCATCAAACAAACCAGGATAAGCATCCTTGATCCTGCTCTCAGTCTCCCAAGTACAATCTCTATCATGGTCACTCCACTGGACTTTCACTAGTCTGACTTTCTTATTCCTGAGCTTCTTTTCATCTCTCGCAACAATTCGAATCGGTTTTCTAACTATGGTGAAGTCCAGATCTACTACTAAATCTTCTAACACTATCGGTGCTATAGTAGTCTTCGGGTCTCTAACACATTTTCTAAGATGAGAAACATGGAAGATTTCATGGACTCCAGCCAAACTACTCGGTAACTCCACTCTATATGCGAATTTCCCAATCCTCTCAACAATCGAAAAGGTCCAACGAATCTCAGTGCCAACTTCCTTGATTTTTCGAATCTAATCACACCCTTCATTGGTGAAACCTTAATAAACACATAATCTCCAATAAAGAATTCCAAGTCTTTCCTTCTTCTGTCCGCATAACTTTTTTTCCTGGACTGAGCTTCCTTCAATCTATCTCTAATTAATTCAATCTTCTCTACCACTTCTATCACTAAATCCGGACTAAGAACCAATCTATCCCCTATCTCCAAACAACATACGGGAGATTTGCATGGTCTTCCATACAAAGCTTCAAACGTTGCCATCCCAATACTAGTCTGATAACTATTGTTGTGACGACCCATATTTCGGAAGGTTTAAATCGATAATAATCCACACTGTCCAACTTAAACAATCTAGAACGTAGAAAATTAGTGGGGTTAAATAAGAAGAATAAGAAAAGAAGAAGAAAACAAACACATAATCTCATAGCGGAAATGATAAAATATAATAATCAAATAACAGTTCATGAAGCTATTTATTTCATACATTTGATTTTAATCTATAAAATATTTATCCGAGATATATATACACACACACATCAGGGATAAATAAACAATACAGCAGAACATCATGATGTAGAATGTAATAATAGTAATAATATACCTGCTTCATCTTCGTCCTCCAAAAACTGATCTTCAATGCACTGGAAAAGCTCAGGACTAACCCATGCGTAATGAAAAGACAAAATACTCGAGTCAGGACTAAAATACTCTTATGTAAGTCAAATAAATATCATGAAATATGAGAGCCATACCTGTTATGTGATTTCCCATCTCCTAAGGATCCATCAAACTATCTATATGTAATAGTGTACACTACCATAGATAATATCTATCAGTAAAATAAATATCAAAATCGCTTTAAGGCTTTACATTATCCCCCTTAACGTATTTTTATAGCACGTAGTCTATGCAGATCCTGTAACACAACCGGTAACGTCGGTAGCCAGTGAGTCCCTTATAGATACAGTACTAAACCAAAGTCGTAATGGGCTCGTATAAGGATAAATATGACAAGACATGTGAGGCAATGCTTAAGGTAGGATTCTACAAGTTTACCCTTTCTAGGTGGTCGTAACCCATCCGTGGCCAAGCGAGACAATTAATCTAAATGAAAAAGGTGCACCCATCGAATACGAAATGACAATAGTAATACGAGAGATCAATGTCACTAGAGGTAGCTAACCTCATTGGCCATGCATAGGCTTTTGTTTTAGTCATTTTAATTATGACACGAGTGTCAAAGCTATCCATCATCGTTCTCTACTGCATTCCAGTAAATGTTGTCAATTCAACCACTACATTTTGGATATCATCCACCACGTACGCAGTTGCCAAAGTGGTTCCAATGTTGACAAAGAGTATGCCAACAAGAGATTCTGGTCTCTTTAACAACCAATCGTCATTTTATACATTGGTTGGTACTTTTATACTACGAAAACAATTCATACTTGATATCAAAATACCATATTGCTTCAAAATCAAATCCATTTCGAAATCATCATATTTACTCAAAATTCATATCCATTTCAAAATCATCATATTAGCTTCAAAAATCATATTTTACTTCAAAATGTCATTCAGTTTGATATATCGATTTCACTTCAAAATTTGTTATAAATTACAATTTTCTTATAACTTACTTTAACCCAATTCGCATCTAAATCCAAGATTTAAATATAAACATTCCATTCTTTCAACCAGTTTGAATTTTTAGAAAATAGTGTAAATAGTTTTTTTTAAATAGTTAAATAGTTAAAATAAATAGTAGATAGTTTGAGTATTAAAATGGTTTATATAGTAAAATAGTTTAGAAATCAAAATAATTTAAATATTTAAAGAATATGGATTTTAAACCATTTATACTAAAATAATTTATTTGAAACTGGCTCCAAAGTCAAACTGGTTCACTTTTCAAATTTCCATTTTGATTTAATCAATTCAATTCCGATTCAAGTCGAATTTTACTTCGATTCCAAATTAATTTCACTTCCAATTCTAAATTAATTTCACTTCTAATTAAAATTATTTTCAACTCAGTTCTCAAATTTAAACCATTTCGATTTATATTTATTCCGAATTCGATTTTCAAAATATCGATTCAAAATACTTGAATCAAATTTTCCTTCAATATTCAGTTTAAATCCAAATCTTCAAATAAAATCCAATTTCAAGCTCAATTTAGAAATATTGTTTTGTATCATTTTTACATAGCCATATTCAAAGTTCGAATAAAAGTCCAATCTTTTAAAACAAATCAATTTCTGAAATTCATATCATATTTCGATTATAACTTAAAATCTTAACTTCGATTAATTAAACAATTTCTTTTATCAGATTTAAATTTCAACATTCTGAGTTCCGATTTGAAAATAATTCAGTTTCCACAGATTTAGTTTTAATTTTTTTTAAATCAAATCATTTAAATAATTTCAAATAAAATTTTTAAAATCATTTAATTTAACCTATCCGGTGTTCGTATATAATTCTCTATCCTATGGCCATGTGAAATAATTATTTTCATTTAATTCCAAGGATGGATATATATCATTTCAATCCAAAAGAAATGCCATAGGCATATATCATTTCAACCTATTTCTTAATCCATTCAAAGTGATTCAATTTATAGTTTTATACACTGTGAATAATGTATAGGATGATGATAGGATAATAAACATAAATAAACATCTAGACATCTGAAATATCAATCAAATTTCATCTATCATGTCCATCATCCAAACAGTCAATAACATTCACAACAATTTCATAATTATCAAAATCGGGTATTTTACGGGTAATTAAATCCTAATTTAATTTAATTGTCAATTCAAATTCTATCAATTAATTCAATTATTTAAAATAATTCCAATATTAAATTTGAACCATTTAATTATCCGATAAATTACAATAATAAATCATTAAATTTTGTCTCTAACCATTTTATTCAATAATTATATTAAATTCATTTTAAATAGTTATAAAAACATGGGTCGTTACAATTGTTATACGAGAACTCGACTAAATGAAAATGGTCTTCCCATGATCCCCCAAATTCCAATAAATAAGCTCTTAACAAATCCTCCAAGACTTTGTTAACTCTTTCCATTTGCCCATCGGTCTGTGGATGGTAAGCGGTGCTCATCTTGTGCTTGGTTTCCAAAGCTTCCTACAACTCTTCCAGAACTCAGTAGTGAATAAGGAATCTATATAGCTAACAATACTACTAGGAATTCCGTGCAGTCTAACTTCATTATTTATGAATAACATCGCCAAAGTAGGTGCCTTCCTTGTTGACTTTACTGGAATGAAATGGGCACTCTTGGCTAGTCTATCCACTATGACCCATACACTTTCATTTCCTCTACTAGATCTTAGCAACCCATCCATAAAATCAATAGGGATCGAATCCCATTTCCAAATCGAAACATCCAATAGCTGAAGCAATCGACTTGGCTTCTGTTGTTCAGCCTTTGCCTGCTGGCAATTCAAGCACTGATTCATGCATAAACCAATGTCCTGTTTCCTAGAAGAAACTCCTTTTCATATCCTCATACATCTTTGTTCCTCCTGGATGGATAGTGAACTTCGAACGATGGCATTCCTCTATAACTTCCTTCCTTATGTCTCCTTCATTCAGAATGCATAATCATCCTTTCTTTCTCAACCATCCTCTTTAGTCAAGATTTAAATCCTTTAGGTCATCAATCTCTAATCCTATCTCAAGCCTTCTGATCCTCTCGCCTAAAACTAGATCTTCCCTCTACTTAGAAGCTAACCTTTCGATCAACATTGGACGAACTTCTAAACAAGACAACATAACACTTTCCGCACTAAAACCTGCCTCAGATCTCTGGTGCACTCTACAAGCTAATAATGTTTCCAAATTTTTCCACTCAGCAATCATCGCCAACGTTGCATTCTGATGTTTCCTGCTATGTGCGTCCACTACCTTATTTCCTTTTCTCGGTGTATTTTCAATTCCAAAGTCATAAGCAGCAATAAACTCCAACCATATCTGATGTCTCATTTTCAGCTCCTTTTGAGAGAAAAAGTACTTCAACGGCATATGATCTGTATAAAGCTCAAATTTCTCTACCAAAAGGTAATGTCTCCATACTTTTAAAGAAAATATAACTGCAGCTAATTCCAAGTCATGTGTTGGATATCTAACTTCATGCGGTCTAAGATGTCTAGAAGCATAAGCAATCACTTTAACTCTTTCCATCAGCATAGCTCCCAATCCAGTTCCATATGCATCAGCATAAACAACTAAATTCTGATTCCCTTCTGAAACCACCATCACCGATGCATCGGTCAATAAGTGTTTCAAGCTTTGGAATGATTCCTCACACTTATCGGTCCATACAAACTTCATATCCTTTCGTGTAAGCTTATCCATCGGTGCAGATACCTGTGAAGAATCTTTTATAAACCTTCGGTAATATTCGGCAAATCCCAGAAAACTCTTTGTCTCGATCATCATCTCGGGTCTCTTCCAATTTTTGACCGCTTCAATCTTAATCGGATCTATAGATAACCCTTACATTAAGACAACATGACCAAAGAACTTTACTTCCTTCTTCCAAAAATGGCACTTAGAAAATTTCGCCTTCAGCTAATGCTCCCTTAGCACCTCTAGCACAACCCTAAGAAGAACTTCATGCTCCTTCTGATCTTTAGAGTATATCGAAATATCGTCTATGAAACCCAAGACGAATCTATCCAAGTGCTCTTGGAAAATTCGGTTCATCAAATCTACAAAGAATGTCGGCGCATTAGTTAGTCCGAACTGCATAATTAACCATTAGTACGATCCATATCGAGTCCTAGACGCCATTAAAGGAATACTTTACTCTGCCCCTCTTAGCTAATGAAATCCCATAGCCAAATCTAACTGAGAGAATACCATGGCTCCACTTAACTGACTGAACAAATAGTCAATTCTCGGCAATGAATATCGATTCTTTATCGTCCTCTCATTCAAATTACGATAATCGATACATAGCCTTAGCGATCCATCCGGCTTCTTAGCAAATACTACGGCTTCTCCCCAAGGTAAACTACTTGGTCGAATAAAGCTCTTTCCTTCCAAATCCACCAATTGCATGTTTAACTCTTTCATCTTTGTAAGTGTCATTCTGCTTGGCAGTCTACTCACCGGTTCTTCTCCAGGCACTAAATTAATCCGAAACTCAATGGCTTGTTTTAGTGGTAATCCAATTACCAGCTCAAAAGCATCAGCAAATTCTCTAACCACAAAAACTTGGTTTAACTCGTCTTCCAACTCCAGAACACCCAATAGAGCATTCACTTCGCAACTCAAGTTTCCTGCGGTATAAACTGCCTGATCACTACAATATGGGCGTCTAAGCATTATGTTCCTATCATGGCAATATATCCTTACATCATACTCACATAACCAATCCATCCTAAGAATGATCTCGAACCCTACAAAATCAAACATATGCTAACAACAAACAAAAGTATGACCTAGCAAATCAAACTCTAAATGGTCACACCACATCCCAAGTGTCATATACCCTCCTATTGGATATGCAACCCCTAAGGAAGTAACTAATATGAGGGTTATAGGTTAAGCTTATCTACAAAACATCGAGAAATAAAATAATGTGATGCACCAGTATCAAACAGAATGCTAATAGACATAACGTGAATCTGTAGCGAGCCCCCAGTACAACCCTTCCCTTCTCCTTCACCACTGGCCATGAGGTTGCGGACTCCAATGCATCCACTTGCCCCTTTCCTTCCTTTGCAGGCTCTTTGTGTTTTTTCTTGTAATGGTTGATCTGATCACAATTAAAGCACTTGATATTCTTCTTTCCAGTCACCTCCTTTCCTTTTCCTTTTCCAGTACGACATTCATGAGCATAATGTCCTTACTTGTCGCATTTGTAATAGACCGCTTTAAATTTTCCATTCCAAGCAATCTTCTTATGGAAATTTTTTCTTTTCTAGTCTTGTCCCACCTGAACCTCCTTCTCTTTCTTCTTTTCTAAACAAGCTAGCCCCTCTTCCTACCTCAGCGCCATTCTACCATTGCATCACATGGATCTCTTATGTGTAGTAAGGTAACTCTTGCCAACTCCAGCTTCAGACCTCTAATAAACTTCTCATTTCTTTTCATCACTGTATCAATAGTAGTATACCTGTATCGAGCTAACTCTTCAAATCTTCCAGCATATTCTAGAACAGACATCTTCCCTTGTTCCGGTTCAAAAAACTTTCTAACCAACACCTAATGCGCCATTACCTACATTAACCTTCCTTGAAACCTCCTCTTAAACTCCACCTATGTCATTGTCTCCACTTCTACACCAGCAGTAACAGTATTACATCAAAATAGACAACTCCTTCAAGCTGCCTCGAAGCAAGTCTCCTTTTATGCTCGTCGTTAAGCCCTAAGTCAGCAAAAATCCTTTCACAATGTAGCAGCCAGTTTTCCACTTCAATAGCGTCCTCTATCCCGAAACGGATTCTCTCCAAGCCTTGTATAGTCTCTACTCAAGCTAGCATAGTGGTTAACTATCATAGCCTCCTGAACTCCTCCAGTAGCATTCCCTCCAACAACTCCAGCTGCAATTCCATCTTGCTTAATGTTTACAAAAAACTGATACATGGCTCCCATATCCACTTGGGGAACCGCAACCCGAACATTTTCAGCCTAACCAGGACCTCTTTTAGCATTTGGTTGGGCCTTTCCATTTTGTGGTGGTGCTCTCTCCTGCAAGGTTAACTTTGCCTCTTCTTCCATGCATATCTGTATTCAAGCCTCGTGAGATACAAACGAATGGCCTAAAAAAGGTAAGAGTATAGAGATATAGTGTATATTTATACGTAGCAAATACAAGTATGTTACTATAGCGTTATCCCATACCCCCATTTTTTCTCTAATTCCTAAAGATTTTGTTCTCAAAAACCATTTTTAGTTAAAGTATTTCATAAACAATGCTCTGTTACCAAGCTGTCATATCCTCTATCTAGAGGCCCAAGACTAAGCGCTACAGATGCTGAAGTCATCTATAGTATTAGCTACTGGCGACTAAATACGGCTACATTAATGGTATCTATAATATTAGAAGCACTTGAATATGAAACATATCATCGATTTCAAACTATATTTTTCCATTATATTTCAAAAAATATGTTCCATATTCATACAACATAATCCCAAATACGTTCCCAAGCAATGACAAAATATACTTATTACAAAATATGCCAAGAGCGACATATGAAGATCCCCTTTGGATGATCAGAATCATATAGTCATAATTGACTTAATACATACACAACGGAAATAACAACAAAACAAAGAACTGCAACTCCTAAATAGCTCTCTGTTAGCCTCCTACTTGCCTCCGGCAACCTTATTCGTCATCCTACTAAAAACCTGAAAAACCATAGTCCTTCATCCCACTCAAATCAATTTTGAGCACCCTAGATTTTAAGGAGAAACATAAAATTCGAGTCGGACATAAAGCCTGGTGTGAATAATACTATACATCTTGGTTATTAATGTTAAGTGAGACCATGCCGCTTAGCGGAATGAGTTTCCCTCACTAACATCTATTTAAAATATATCTTTTGCAAATCTTTTATTGCAATAAAAACTGGTTAAATACTATAAAGCATTATTATGTAAACATACATAATAATATGTAATAAATGAACCATCTATTCAAACACTTTTAGTTTTGTTTGGCTAACTATTAACCTTTGGCTGACAAGGGCCTACCAGTTACAATATAATAAAAACTAATCTAACATCTGTTAGACACTCCTCTTCTGCATGGTCTGTCCTTAACTATCTGTTAAATACTTTCCTTCTGGACGGTCTATCCCTAACTTAATCATCTTCCAGATCATCTAATCCTAGTGGTTTTGCGGGCTCACCAATAACCTATCTGTATACAAATATATTTTCCCTTCTATGTGTAATCATAATTTTAGTCGTACCTGTGATAAAGCCTTATACATTGGAATTTCAGACAACAATTAGATGGGGCCAATAGTTAATGTATGGGAAGCGACCCTATACCAGTCCTATCTGGTATTCTAATATCTGAGTCATTTTACTTAGGGATTCCCTTCCATAATTTTCCTTGAAAACCTTCTCAAAGTGATTTGAAATCTTTAAATCGAACTTACAAGGAAGTTAGATAAATTCTATGCTTTACTTAAAATCTCTTTGCCATGTTATACATATGAACTTTACTTAAATTTAGTTGATGAAAACATTTAAACAGTTGAAAGTCCCCATATCGAGTACATTAAAAGTACTCATTTCTAGACCTTTGAAAGCATCTCTTTCAAAACTAAGTGAAACTCATTCGAACCTTTTGAAAACCTTCCTTTCGAAAACATTACAACGTTACACATCATATCTCAAAATGCTTCAATACTTTGCCTTAAGAAAACCTTGGAAAACCTTCCACTTCAACTCTTTTGACTCCTTCGAAACCCTTTGGGGAACCACCCCTTCGAAACCATTTTAATTACCTTTCGAAAGCAACAAACCTTTAGAAACTCAAACCTTTCAAAAGCACTTGAGTTTAATTTAAAACATGTGGAAAGACACCTTTCGAAAGCATATAAATAAACTATTTCGAAACCTTAGGTTATACTTCAATCAGAACAAAAAGGGTCATTTAAAACATCTATATTGAAACCTTCCTTTCAAAACATGTTCCCAAGTAAAGAAGCGATGGTATCAAAACCATCCCTTCGAAAGCTTGAGAGAAGTGGCTAATTTTAGAAGTTAAGTATACCTTTCGAGACCATTGACTTTAGAAGGTAGTAAGGCGACGGCTTGGGGTTTCGACCCCTTTGAAAGCATTAGTTAAAACAAAAATGTGCAACCAGGTCAAAACCTTTCCTTTGAAATTAATTGACCTGTTCGAAAGTAACTGAGTCAAAACCTAACCCTTTCAAAAGCAAAGCAGGCGCTACCTTTAGTCTTAAAACAAAGCATATCCAACCCCTTCGTAACCTAACGTTTCAAGCAAGTACCCAGAAGCTTGATACCATGCGCATTGGTCTCGAACCCCTTTGTTGACGAAAGGTCTGAGTCGGAACCCTATGTACCGAAATGGCGGAACATGCTAAATACATGTTATTTTTGTTTTTAACTTAAAGGAGAAAACTTTTCAACTAACATGCCATTATTTGTCAAATTTTCATTGATTGTTAAATACCTTTTCAAAATGTACTGCCAATAATTTCAGAAATAAATATTGATTTTATTTTATAAAATGCCCCTTTCTCCTTAATTAAACATATAAGACATTTAAGTCCCATTTCTTAAATAATTTATATATTCATTAAAACACTTAGGAAAATTCTCTAAAAATTCCAAAAAATCATTTTATATATTCTTTCCAACATATATAAATTTCAGACCCAAATAATTGTTTATTTTTCCGTAAATAATTTATAACCCAATAAATTATTTTTTACTAGAAAATTAACATAAAATCCACAACGATTCAAAAAAATATGGAAATTGAAACCCATCTCTAAAGTATCATTAATTACCTACATTTAAATTTTTAGTGCATTTGGGTGTCGTTTAATAAGATTTTCGTATCAAAATATCATAAAAATTAATATGAACATTCACAATCATCAACATATATATATAAACATTTAATCATATAAAACATGGTATTGACATGCAAAATCATCTTGGGTTTATTATAAAACCAAAAACTATAAGAAAATGGGATGTAGTAATCATTCACCTTAGCATTGTGATTAAAGGTGTAAGGTTGATGTTGAAAAGTTAATTTACTTCTGAAATCCTAGCTTTATCTTCCCTTGAGATTGAAAATTGTAACGACCCATAATATTTTAATAGTTTTGAATGGTTTTATTTTCATATTTAATTCAATTTTGAGAAAATTTTAAATAATTGAATTTTGAAATAAAAATTTTATATTTAGAATACGTATATGAAGATACAGCAAATAGTGAATTTTCACTTAATTATATGGGAGTTTATTTTTTTATTATTCTATTTCAATCTATATCGGTTAAATATTGCTGATAAAAAAAAATATTTCTAAGCCTGAATATTTTTACATAAGAAAATTCTAAATCATAGATCCTTCATTTTTAATAATAATATTCGTTCCCCCTTATTGCTCTCCAAACTATGGTAACAAATTTGCTTTAATTTTTCTGCTGAATCAATGTATCAAACGTTGATATTTCATTTATTAGTCCACTATCTACGTTATTTATGGACACAAATGTATTTCAATATCTCTTCATATACCATTCCTAAATATCCTCCTCCAGATCCGTGACCATCTGATTTCTTTTGCGTTTCAAATTTTAAACGCGCATAAATCAATTGCCTTAATATTTGTCAGCTAAATAAATGGGTGACCGTTGCTAGTACATAAAAATTTGTTTTATTTCTGCCTGAATTCCGGGCTAATTTTTCACCGTTCCTTTCGTTTCACTTTAATTTCTTTAAATAAGTATGTCAATGGACAGACGTTACCATTCTCATCATTACACTTTATTTCATATGGTACGTTTCTTTGTTTTTTTTTCTCTGTTCATTTCTTTTATTTGCCTCTGTCTGCTCCTTTATCCCTTCCTTCCATTTCAAAATTCAAACGTGCTGTCCATTCTTGGCATAAATTATTTTCAACTAAATCATAGTCGTTGCTTTTATATTTTTCCAAATTTTAGGGTCACAATTATTAATTGCTGACCTTTCCTTTCCTTCAGTCCACTGATTCCTTCCTTTAAACCATTCAATTTGCGCGTTGATTTTATACCAATAGCCGTTACTTTTATTTATTTCTTTGAAATCATGCGTAACGTTCCTTTTCAATTTATTCTTCTGCCTCTCTTTATATTTTTCCATTTTGCTTTGGGAATACAAATTCGCACACTCCTCTCCTTCTTTAATTGATCTGTAGCCGTTTCTTATTCATTCTTCCTTCAGTTTCAAATTTGAAAGTGCTACCCAAGGTAAACAATTAATTGCTAAATAATTCTCCTGAAATCAGGGGACTTCACAGTATCAATTACTTTTATTTACATGTCCATTCAAATTTTCTATCGGTTAAGACCAAATAGTAGCTCACCTTTTTATTCCCTAAATTCAGGGTTTGACTATTGATTGGTACCTATCTTTTTATATTTCCTTTAATTTATTATTTCAATATTTTTTCCTAAATCTATGCTTCTAGACGTTGATATGCCATTTCTATATTTTGGGTGATAACTTTTTTGAACGTTTGATAATAATAATAAATCTGCATATTATAATCGGATATCAATTGAGATCTAGGAAAGAAATAAATATAAAACGTATAACCTGACAAATAATAAAAATTGCTTTAATTGCACCGTTGATTTTGAAACGTATAAAATTCTATACGTTCTTTACGCATCCATTCATTTCTTTTATTTCTTCCTTTACGTTTCCTCTCTTTACTGATATATACTTACTTCTTTTATCTCTCCTATCTACTACAAAAGGCAACCCACTTCTTTGTGAAATAAAAAAAAAAAATTCCTTCATCCCTCAACCCATCAAAATCACCTCACCTCCGTTCCCGCATGCTGCTCTTCCAGCCAACGTTCCATCCTTGCCGTGAAGTTGTTCCTATCCCCTCTTTCGCCTCTGTATTTTTGAATGGAAGATATTATGTGGTAAGTATATAAAGTGATAATTGCATATATATTTTTACCTTGCCTACCCTTCCTCTTTCGCCTATAAAAATCGGCATGAATAATTTAGGCACGTGCCCTATTAATTAGTTATATATATCAAGCTTTGTATCCGTTGTTTTATACTTCTCAAATTTCGCATTCGGTTCTAAAGGTTTAATATATTCTGTTAGCATACATAAGTAAATAAGTTTGTAAATTGTTATGTATACATATAGTAAGTTATAAATTTGGTACAGTTTTTTTTAAAGGTAGATTTGA
The DNA here is from genome assembly GCA_030765085.1 of Allium cepa. Lineage (NCBI taxonomy): Eukaryota > Viridiplantae > Streptophyta > Magnoliopsida > Asparagales > Amaryllidaceae > Allium > Allium cepa. Next base: position 625,023,982 of record CM060939.1, read on the forward strand.
TTGATGATACGTGTCATAGTTTTTATATAAATTTATATTAGTCTGTAGTTTGTTTTTAAATATGTTGTAATAACATTGATTTATAAAGTGAGTATATTTATAGATTTATTTGAAATGTGTTTAAAAAAAAAAAAAAACAACACAGTACATTTATATGTAAGGTTTATAAAAGTTATAAGCTAGGTACATTCATATATTAGTTTAAAGATGTTAATTAGTATACACATAAGCTGCTGTATATAATTTATAATTTACGCGTATATAAGTTTGGTTTGTATATAAGTTAAGGGATCTGTAGTTATTAAATAAAGTTGTCGGTTTTATATTATAGGATATTTGTAACAGGTCAGTCTATATACTTTAAGTTGTGTAAGTGTGTCAGTTTTAATACCTGAGTTTACACGTGTACTATATTAAGTTATAATCGACAGTTTCTTTATGTATAAGTCTGGTTATAAAGTATAAGCATAAATATATTTAACATAGAATCTACTTGTTATACGTTTATTTGTATAGCTGCATCATGGGTTTAAAAATTTAAACCGATGATTTTATGTTGTATATTTATTTTCCTTAAAGTAACATATTGATTTTTAAGAAGAGAAAATAATATATATATATTACATCAATATGGGTTTAAAAATTTGAATATGATTTGTATATAAACATACATAAACTTTATACGGTGTATCTATTCAATTATACCATCTATCCTTATCAATCCAGTTCTGTTTTGACTTCGTCAACCCTATTTATCAGCTTGTCCGACAAACCCATGTCCTTCGTGCTTTGCTTCGTAATTCATGCTTGGATTTCGTAACTCAACTTCGTTGTCTATATCCTCTAACCTCGAAAGGTGAGCAATCACTCACGATTTACATTCTTTTATTTACTAAATTTGATTTCAATTGGGACGACAATTGAAATATGAGGCTGTGGTTATTTAAATTGTTATATATGCTATTATCTGTACGTATTCACTTATGGGATATGACACCATATCCTCTGGTTTATATATTTGTTTTGATGATATATGCCTGTTGTTATTATATTTACATATCTGTTATCACTCTGCAAGTTCCCTGTTAGTATAGAAATCACTATGGGTTGAAATGATACATACCCGAACAGACTTTAGAATAGGAGAAAATCGTTATGGGTTGAAATGATAAACCCAAGCGATTTTCATTTAATTGAATTGGGATTACGAGTTGAAATGCTATTCACCCGTATACATTTAGTGTACGGATTGAAATGATAAATATCCGTAACACTTGACCATATGATAAGAAATATATACAGACATCGTTGGTCCATATATATATAAATATTTTGAAATTTAATTCATTGTTTTGGAAAGAAATATATGGTCTTATTAAATGTTAATCCTTAAATTTTTTTTATATATAAAGGGTAATGATATATAGTTTTAATAATATTTAATTTAGTCAAAATTTGATTTAATACATAAATTATGCTAAATATTTATGTAAATTTTATTCCAAAAGTATTCTGCAATTTACTAAGATTGGGAGATAAATGTGGGTTTATCTAAATGGTATTTAAATAAGGATTTATTCAATTAAATCAATTTGAAATTATTGAATGGGAAATTTAAGGGTATGATTTTGTAACTGGATTTTTATTTAAGTGATTTAATGAATATTTCACGTTTAAACAAATTAAAGAAAATATTGAGTAAAATGTAATTTAAGGTTACTTAAATGATATTGTATCTAATGAGGGATTATTTTAAGACTAGATAATAATGAGGTTAAATCGAGATCTATATGGAACTATTGAATTGAACATTTAATTAAATGTTAAAGCTTTGAACTATATTGGGATTTAAATGGTTTATTTTGAGATTCGGATATGTATTTGAAATCAGTATAGTGGAATTTATTATTTAGAAACTAAATTGCTTAAAAAGTTAATTTGAAACGTTGAATACTTAAAGTTTTGAAATATATTGAATATAAAGGGTATTTTGTGATTTCAAATCCGAATTTGAGGTCGATAAAATTGAAGTGGTTATTTTAGAAATTGAGTTGAATTTAAATTAAAAAATTAAGATTGAAATAGATTTAAATGGGGTGGTCGAGTTGATGTTAAACGATTTGTTAAGTTGAGGGAATTGAAATTTCTTTACTGTACAAATTATTTAATATATAAAAATACTATTTGGGAAGTATAGAGATATTTGAAGTGAAAATGATATTTGGTTTTGAAGTATAAATTAAGTTGAAAAGACTACGGTGTTATAGTGTATATTTCTATCTTTTAGATAGTTCCATGGACCCTTAGAGGATGGTTATCCCAAACATCCTCTAAGTTAATTATATTTCAGTTGATATTTCACTTGAGTTAGATTTATAGATATAAGAATGTTAATCCTGACTCGAGTGTTTTGTGTTTTGCTTTACGCTCGGGTCAGACTGAGAGATACAGCATTTGAGACTCATCTTCGAAGTTGGAGCTTTGCTTGAAGATCCAGCTATCTATTCCTTCATTCATCCAGTTGATTGGTTCAGAGAAGTCATCTGTTGCATTGGAGACTTCACTGCATTTGAACCATTCGGTTGTATTTTATTTCTAACTCTGAGGTATATAGTAGCTTCATGAACTACTATTCTTTATCCATTCCGCTGCATTGTATTACTCTGTGTAAGTGATCTATGATTGATTTATTTACTGTATATTTTAAGTTTTGCCAAATTTTATTAACAATTCGGTATTTTGAATTATTCAAGTCGGACATGTACGGTTTTATTGTCGATTTGAATGGTCCAAAATAGCGGGTCGTTACAGTTGGTATCAGAGCTTTGGCTCTAGGCAAAACTTAGCATATATGGTAAATTTATTTACAGAATCACTTTCGTTCGAGTTGAATCTCTTCCTTTTTGACTCAATTTCCTTTGAGTTTTGGAATGTCCCTCGGTCCCGAAATTCATTCTTGTCTCTTCCTATTTATATTCGTTTGATTCTGGAGTATCCCATAACTCCACCGAATGTTTTGTAAAGGGGGTGAAAACACCTTTACAATTGGCATTGATTCACCGAAGATTTTTGTATCCTCGGTTTACGATGCTGATATATCTTGATATGCCGAATTCCATCTCTGGCAATCGAATGTCGATTTGTTTTAGAATTCCGCATCAATCATATCCCTGAAGTCACGGTTGACCCGGTTAAGGTCGCCCGCGATTTATAGAAGTATATCCATCTTCTATTTTGTAATTTAATTATCTCATCTTTGATCGAGTCTATCTTCGAATCAGAATTCTATTGATTGGAGTTCCTCTAATTCAAATCTCTATCTTTGTTTTGAAATCCATTCTTAAAATTATTCTTTGAAAATCGAGTATATTTGCATTTTTGAAATTGTTTTATATATCGAAATTATTATTTTGATAATTATGATTTTATTCTATATAAAAAGTGAAAATGTTTTCGATAGGGATTATATACCTATATATAAAACGAATAAGAAATGTTATTCTATATATAAAAGTTTTGAAAGGATTGGAAATTTCAAAAAATTTATAAGAAAGTGATTCATATAAAAATGATTTATAACTGAAGGGTTAAATTTGAAATTCGAGAATTGAATTCCGGTATTTTGAAATTGGTTTTAAGATTTTGGAAAATATATAAAAATAATATGATTTAAAAGTATTTTTCCGAATAAGAAATGTTTCAAATGAGTTCAAATGAATTCCAATAATTTTGAAGAAATTTCAAAGAAGTTTTCAAGAAAATAGAAATCCATAACTCACTTATGTCGCTGGAAAATAATTTCGGTGATGAGTGCACGCATCATCGACATTGATTTTCGAGTTTCAGAGTGGGGGAGTGGCCACTTTAATAGCTTCGCTATGCAAGTGATTTTGTAAAACCGTTTTTGATTTCAAATTCTGAAGTATAATTTGATATTTTAGAAAGATATAAGTATATATTTGAAACAATTTAAAATGAGACCGGTGTTCAGTCCTCGAGTTTCGGATTTAATAATTGGTTTATTGATTTATTGTTGATTTTCAACTGTTGAATTGAAAATTTGATTTCCCTAACTATTTTGAATGTTCGAACACTTCCAAATCGAGATTAAATTTTCAAAGCTAAGAAATTTCGAGGAGTATAAAATGTTTGATAAAGAATATAAATTTAGTTTTGAAATGTTTTGAAAAAAATATGGTTTTGAAAAATGGTTTTCAGAAAGGTAAATTGGATATTTCAAATAGAAATAGATAGTTTAAAAGTTTTAAAGGGATACTTATAAATTTGGAAACTATTTTTAGTATAATTTATTTTGAGAAAATATTTGGTTTTGAAATTTAATTGAAATTAAAACCAGTACTTATATGGTGATTTTGGAAATGAATTTGTTTGACTTGAATTATTTTAATTTGGAAACCGGGATAATTTTATAAACCTATTTTTTTGGGGAACTTTGAAATATTAGATATTTAATTCGGAAGAAAATTTGGTGAAATCATATATGATTTTGAAACTGAATTGATATTGAAATGATTTGAAATTGAGAACCTTAGATTACTAAGCACTTGATTTGGGAGTGGTCGAACTTATATAAAATGGATTGTATAAGTATGAAGTTGATTTGAAATCTATTGATTTGAAAGGTACTCAATTTGGAAAGAGATTTTATATAATCGAAGTCTATATAAGTATGATTTGATCTACTATTGATTTGGAAAGTATTCAATTTGGGAAAAAGGGAATCCTATATATAATGGACTTTATATAAGTATGATATTTGAAAGTGATTTGAAAAGGTACTATATGATATATATTTTCGAAGTAAAGATATGGAAAGTGCCTTCTGCTTGATATCCGCTTTGTGGCCACATCGTGGATTCATTCTATCGATATTATTCTCTCTGATTTTCGGTTTTCCGGATGTAATACTCGAGTGTTTCCCACCGTGGCGTAACCCATGGTTTTTTTTCTCGCGACTGCATAGCGCAATTGCCTGGCTGAGTCTTGCCTAGGGGTACGGATTGTTTCCTGGGGGATCCAGGCGTAACCATTGTGTATCCTGCAATCTGTGTAGGTCGCGAATAGTAGCGCAAGTGCCTGGCTGAGTCTTGCCTGGGGGTACAGATTGTTTCCTGGGGGATCCAGGCGTAACCATTGTGTATCCTGCACTCTACTAGTCATCATGGCGTAACTCGCAGGGCTGAGAAAGCTTACGGATATGGATTGTTTCCTGGGGGACCCAGGCGTAACCATTGTGTATCTGCGAACCATGATCGGACAAAGGTTTTGGTTTGGTTGTTTTGTTTGGATTGTACTTTCCAAATCTGTTTTTTTAAAGGTTTTCAAGTATTTTCACTGGGTGTTGAAACAAGTCTACTAAGTACTTGAAGAATTCTAGATTTGCGCCTGATCAACGCATGGCCAGAGTCTGCAAGAACGAGGATAAACTTGTTAAAACATTGAGTTATAAAAGTATTTTCGAAAGAAAAATTGGTTTCGATATAAAAATATTTTATTTATAAAGGTATTTTATTATAAAAGTATTTTCAACAAAGAAATTTTGTATTAATATTTGAAATTTAAATTCTTATGGTTTGAAATAAATTATTCGTGCCCGATTCTATTCTTTTGAATCTACCTCATCTGCTCAGCTTCATTTTTCACCTATATTCCGTTTTCGGAATCTACCTTCCTTTCCTTTTTGAATAAATCTTTTAAATATTGCTTATTTGTATACTGCATTGTTTTATATAAAATTTTAGTGGTATAAATATCTTTGAAGTTATTAATTAAATAAAACATATTTAAAGAAAATGATTATTAATTTATTGATAATATTTGAAAAGTATCTTGAGATAAATTTATAAATTTATGAATTATGGATTTAATGTTTTCAATAGCTTCTTTGTAAATATAACTAATGACGCAAATAATTGTTTTCAAATAGCTTTCACATATGTATAAAGATGTTAGTTAAACATATTAAATTCCAATGAGTTTTGAAAATTTTAAAGTATTAAAGATAACTGAATTGCAAATGAATATTTCAAGTAAAATTTATATAGTTTAAAAATTTAAATTACCATTGACTTTCAATCTACCTTTAATTCTGGTTGTTCTATTCTCCTACCTCCTTCCTTTTCGGGGACGAAAAGTTTTGAGTGGGGGAGAGTGTAACGACCCATAATATTTTAATAGTTTTGAATGGTTTTATTTTCATATTTAATTCAATTTTGAGAAAATTTTAAATAATTGAATTTTGAAATAAAAATTTTATATTTAGAATACGTATATGAAGATACAGCAAATAGTGAATTTTCACTTAATTATATGGGAGTTTATTTTTTTATAATTCTATTTCAATCTATATCGGTTAAATATTGCTGATAAAAAAAAATATTTCTAAGCCTGAATATTTTTACATAAGAAAATTCTAAATCATAGATCCTTCATTTTTAATAATAATATTCGTTCCCCCTTATTGCTCTCCAAACTATGGTAACAAATTTGCTTTAATTTTTCTGCTGAATCAATGTATCAAACGTTGATATTTCATTTATTAGTCCACTATCTACGTTATTTATGGACACAAATGTATTTCAATATCTCTTCATATACCATTCCTAAATATCCTCCTCCAGATCCGTGACCATCTGATTTCTTTTGCGTTTCAAATTTTAAACGCGCATAAATCAATTGCCTTAATATTTGTCAGCTAAATAAATGGGTGACCGTTGCTAGTACATAAAAATTTGTTTTATTTCTGCCTGAATTCCGGGCTAATTTTTCACCGTTCCTTTCGTTTCACTTTAATTTCTTTAAATAAGTATGTCAATGGACAGACGTTACCATTCTCATCATTACACTTTATTTCATATGGTACGTTTCTTTGTTTTTTTTTCTCTGTTCATTTCTTTTATTTGCCTCTGTCTGCTCCTTTATCCCTTCCTTCCATTTCAAAATTCAAACGTGCTGTCCATTCTTGGCATAAATTATTTTCAGCTAAATCATAGTCGTTGCTTTTATATTTTTCCAAATTTTAGGGTCACAATTATTAATTGCTGACCTTTCCTTTCCTTTCCTTCAGTCCACTGATTCCTTCCTTTAAACCATTCAATTTGCGCGTTGATTTTATACCAATAGCCGTTACTTTTATTTATTTCTCTGAAATCATGCGTAACGTTCCTTTTCAATTTATTCTTCTGCCTCTCTTTATATTTTTCCATTTTGCTTTGGGAATACAAATTCGCACACTCCTCTCCTTCTTTAATTGATCTGTAGCCGTTTCTTATTCATTCTTCCTTCAGTTTCAAATTTGAAAGTGCTACCCAAGGTAAACAATTAATTGCTAAATAATTCTCCTGAAATCAGGGGACTTCACAGTATCAATTACTTTTATTTACATGTCCATTCAAATTTTCTATCGGTTAAGACCAAATAGTAGCTCACCTTTTTATTCCCTAAATTCAGGGTTTGACTATTGATTGGTACCTATCTTTTTATATTTCCTTTAATTTATTGTTTCAATATTTTTTCCTAAATCTATGCTTCTAGACGTTGATATGCCATTTCTATATTTTGGGTGATAACTTTTTTGAACGTTTGATAATAATAATAAATCTGCATATTATAATCGGATATCAATTGAGATCTAGGAAAGAAATAAATATAAAACGTATAACCTGACAAATAATAAAAATTGCTTTAATTGCACCGTTGATTTTGAAACGTATAAAATTCTATACGTTCTTTACGCATCCATTCATTTCTTTTATTTCTTCATTTACGTTTCCTCTCTTTACTGATATATACTTACTTCTTTTATCTCTCCTATCTACTACAAAAGGCAACCCACTTCTTTGTGAAATAAAAAAAAAAAATTCCTTCATCCCTCAACCCATCAAAATCACCTCACCTCCGTTCCCGCATGCTGCTCTTCCAGCCAACGTTCCATCCTTGCCGTGAAGTTGTTCCTATCCCCTCTTTCGCCTCTGTATTTTTGAATGGAAGATATTATGTGGTAAGTATATAAAGTGATAACTGCATATATATTTTTACCTTGCCTACCCTTCCTCTTTCGCCTATAAAAATCGGCATGAATAATTTAGGCACGTGCCCTATTAATTAGTTATATATATCAAGCTTTGTATCCGTTGTTTTATACTTCTCAAATTTCGCATTCGGTTCTAAAGGTTTAATATATTCTGTTAGCATACATAAGTAAATAAGTTTGTAAATTGTTATGTATACATATAGTAAGTTATAAATTTGGTACAGTTTTTTTTAAAGGTAGATTTGATTGATGATACGTGTCATAGTTTTTATATAAATTTATATTAGTCTGTAGTTTGTTTTTAAATATGTTGTAATAACATTGATTTATAAAGTGAGTATATTTATAGATTTATTTGAAATGTGTTTAAAAAAAAAAAAAAAAAAACAACACAGTACATTTATATGTAAGGTTTATAAAAGTTATAAGCTAGGTACATTCATATATTAGTTTAAAGATGTTAGTTAGTATACACATAAGCTGCTGTATATAATTTATAATTTACGCGTATATAAGTTTGGTTTGTATATAAGTTAAGGGATCTGTAGTTATTAAATAAAGTTGTCGGTTTTATATTATAGGATGTTTGTAACAGGTCAGTCTATATACTTTAAGTTGTGTAAGTGTGTCAGTTTTAATACCTGAGTTTACACGTGTACTATATTAAGTTATAATCGACAGTTTCTTTATGTATAAGTCTGGTTATAAAGTATAAGCATAAATATATTTAACATAGAATCTACTTGTTATACGTTTATTTGTATAGCTGCATCATGGGTTTAAAAATTTAAACCGATGATTTTATGTTGTATATTTATTTTCCTTAAAGTAACATATTGATTTTTAAGAAGAGAAAATAATATATATATTACATCAATATGGGTTTAAAAATTTGAATATGATTTGTATATAAACATACATAAACTTTATACGGTGTATCTATTCAATTATACCATCTATCCTTATCAATCCAGTTCTGTTTTGACTTCGTCAACCCTATTTATCAGCTTGTCCGACAAACCCATGTCCTTCGTGCTTTGCTTCGTAATTCATGCTTGGATTTCGTAACTCAACTTCGTTGTCTATATCCTCTAACCTCGAAAGGTGAGCAATCACTCACGATTTACATTCTTTTATTTACTAAATTTGATTTCAATTGGGACGACAATTGAAATATGAGGCTGTGGTTATTTAAATTGTTATATATGCTATTATCTGTACGTATTCACTTATGGGATATGACACCATATCCTCTGGTTTATATATTTATTTTGATGATATATGCCTGTTGTTATTATATTTACATATCTGTTATCACTCTGCAAGTTCCCTGTTAGTATAGAAATCACTATGGGTTGAAATGATACATACCCGAACAGACTTTAGAATAGGAGAAAATCGTTATGGGTTGAAATGATAAACCCATGCGATTTTCATTTAATTGAATCGGGATTACGAGTTGAAATGCTATTCACCCGTATACATTTAGTGTACGGATTGAAATGATAAATATCCGTAACACTTGACCATATGATAAGAAATATATACAGACATCGTTGGTCCATATATATAAATATTTTGAAATTTAATTCATTGTTTTGGAAAGAAATATATGGTCTTATTAAATGTTAATCCTTAAATTTTTTTTATATATAAAGGGTAATGATATATAGATTTAATAATATTTAATTTAGTCAAAATTTGATTTAATACATAAATTATGCTAAATATTTATGTAAATTTTATTCCAAAAGTATTCTGCAATTTACTAAGATTGGGAGATAAATGTGGGTTATCTAAATGGTATTTAAATAAGGATTTATTCAATTAAATCAATTTGAAATTATTGAATGGGAAATTTAAGGGTATGATTTTGTAACTGGATTTTTATTTAAGTGATTTAATGAATATTTCACGTTTAAACAAATTAAAGAAAATATTGAGTAAAATGTAATTTAAGGTTACTTAAATGATATTGTATCTAATGAGGGATTATTTTAAGACTAGATAATAATGAGGTTAAATCGAGATCTATATGGAACTATTGAATTGAACATTTAATTAAATGTTAAAGCTTTGAACTATATTGGGATTTAAATGGTTTATTTTGAGATTCGGATATGTATTTGAAATCAGTATAGTGGAATTTATTATTTAGAAACTAAATTGCTTAAAAAGTTAGTTTGAAACGTTGAATACTTAAAGTTTTGAAATATATTGAATATAAAGGGTATTTTGTGATTTCAAATCCGAATTTGAGATCGATAAAATTGAAGTGGTTATTTTAGAAATTGAGTTGAATTTAAATTAAAAAATTAAGATTGAAATAGATTTAAATGGGGTGGTCGGGTTGATGTTAAACGATTTGTTAAGTTGAGGGAATTGAAATTTCTTTACTGTACAAATTATTTAATATATAAAAATACTATTTGGGAAGTATAGAGATATTTGAAGTGAAAATGATATTTAGTTTTGAAGTATAAATTAAGTTGAAAAGACTACGGTGTTATAGTGTATATTTCTATCTTTTAGATAGTTCCATGGACCCTTAGAGGATGGTTATCCCAAACATCCTCTAAGTTAATTATATTTCAGTTGATATTTCACTTGAGTTAGATTTATAGATATAAGAATGTTAATCCTGACTCGAGTGTTTTGTGTTTTGCTTTACGCTCGGGTCAGACTGAGAGATACAGCATTTGAGACTCATCTTCGAAGTTGGAGCTTTGCTTGAAGATCCAGCTATCTATTCCTTCATTCATCCAGTTGATTGGTCCAGAGAAGTCATCTGTTGCATCGGAGACTTCACTGCATTTGAACCATTCGGTTGTATTTTATTTCTAACTCTGAGGTATATAGTAGCTTCATGAACTACTATTCTTTATCTATTCCGCTGCATTGTATTACTCTGTGTAAGTGATCTATGATTGATTTATTTACTGTATATTTTAAGTTTTGCCAAATTTTATTAACAATTCGGTATTTTGAATTATTCAAGTCGGACATGTACGGTTTTATTGTCGATTTGAATGGTCCAAAATAGCGGGTCGTTACAAAAATGGTGGCTGACCATAGAGTGCTTTTGTTTGAGAGAATGAAATGAATATGTGTTTTAGTTTCCTAAGGGTTTAGGGTATAAGTCCACCCTATTTTCCATTTTGGCCCCCTTACATCCTAACACTTTTATTCATGTTATCTCATTTCAATTTACAATTGACATGGCACGACTACCCTTGATTATAATCAGATTCTAGTCTATTAATCATTACATTATGTTATTTAATTTAGCAAATTAAATATCCTAAATGATATTATAAAAATATGTGGTGTTACAGAGCCTTAATTTGCCTTGATCTCACCATTTTCTTGAAATAAAAACTCATTTAATTAGTTTGGGGAGAGAGATTAAATAGGAGTGGAGATTCAGGCCCACCTTCTGGCATTAAAATGTTAAAACAAAAATTGGCATAACAATAGTGATGGCAAGTATGATGAGCCTAATCCTGACCTTAACACATACGATGACACTACTAAACATGATTTGGTTGTTAATGATCGAATGGTGCTAAGGAATAAAGAATTAGCCTAACAATCAAGGCCAAGTAAAAAACAATGCCATTAGGTAACAGTTTACTGATGCCCATGAGCTTTTGGAATAGGATAGTCGAATGCCCATATAGTTTCTTGAAATAAGATATTCAAGAGCCCATATGGTCTTTTGGAATAAAATATTCGAAAGCCCACATTACATGATCAAAGGAGAAATAAAATAGGCTAAAAATATGTGCAGTATACCATTAATCATGTTAATGAACTAAATAACCAGTCCTCATGATTCATAGTCCAATGTCTATATTTAATAGGCAATATTGAGTTTATACATATAAACACTAGTTTCAACCGAAGCTCATGTGATTCTATGTGAAATAGAGACATAATTGCTTTGGGTCTAAAGAGTATTATTATATGCATATTCATGTCAAATAGTGTACAAAGTCCACAATCAAGGTAGCAGGCATGTCTAAGTCCTTTTTCCCATAAACTAAGCATGATTACAATCAAATCTGAGTTTTCCCTGAATAAATTTAGGGTTACAAAAGTCTAATTTTGAGAGTAAAGAAAATAAATGATCGCCCTTCCTCCTTACCCCTAGGTCCGTATTTATAACGACAAACGAGTTTGGCATGGCTTCTTTATGCCGCCTATGGTGTCGCTTTGGCATTAATCAACTTGATGGTGCTTGACACCTTGCCTTGTCTTTAATGAACTCGGTGTTCCTTTGCATGTTGATGGAATATAGCATCACCAAAGCGAGGTGTTAAAATTAGGCAATTTGATAACATGGTTGTATCGATAATCAGGCGGCATTAATAACCAAGCGGCATGGATAATATGCGACACTGAATGGAATTGCCTGGAAGATGGAATCAACAAGAGGCGACACTAATAAGAGGCTACATTGGTAATGAACTAGGAGTAGCATCAAATGAAAGCGGCATTAAAGATATTTTGCATTAGAAGGAAGCATCATTGAAGAGATGTGGTCACTAGCTGCTTACGTTCAAACATTTCTTGGGATGCAGCGATGCTGGTCTCTTGGCTTCATTGACTCCAATCGTTACCTTAACCGTATAGCTTGGCCCTGTTGAGCTCTAGTAGTAACTTCTCTGGTTAGTTCCTGAATCATCTTGCCAGCTTAAGTTTGCCTAGTTTTCTATTAGTATCTCCTAGGTTAAAAACCCAAACAACATTTGCCCCCCATAGTATGTCTTCATTGTAAACAAGGCATGCTCTCGAAGTTATCACTTTCCATATCCATTTGTCCACTTTCAAGTGGTTGCAACGGAGATCTACGCATTGGTTAACCCAATGTCATTGGTTATTTTCCTTCGATTCTAGCCATTGTCGTTTGGCACAACCTATCATGTTTTCCATTATAGTTTTCAGGCATGCCATAGAATGAGGAATGGTTGTAATGTAATAGATCGAGTTCGAGATGGATATGTGGAGCTCTCTTCCTTCAGACACTTATACGCATCATCATTCTCCAATTTCATTTTATTTATATTATATATATATATATAAATTATGATGGGTCGCAAGCAATCCATAGGATATGGGTCGCTAGCGACCTATCTGAATAAAACGCTTTTAAGGTTGGGTCGCTGGCGACCCGATTACTTAGTGAAATTTTTATACTTGTCTTCTCTACATACTTATACCCGAGCCAAGGACAGGCCCTTCATTCGACCCGAACAACTACTGTCTCTCCAAGAGATTAAGCCTTCCAATGTTTCGACCAGAGATTCAAATCAAGTGCTCTAGCAATCCATTATACTTTTCTTGATTCATTCACCACCGCCGATCTAATCCTTTCATTCGAGCCTAAGCCCTAACCGACTTACCTTATTCAAGTTTGGCTCCAACAGACCCTTTATTTTATTGCATCCGAGCTGATCCATTGTCTTATTGCAGCCGACCTTCCACTAGCTTGCCCAGGACCTGATTTGCTGCTCACCAGGCTTAATTCGTGATTCTTCTTGTTCCATTAAACCAATTTAAGGTGGGTTTGCTTGGTTGAGTTGTTAATTGCTACTTTGGTATTATGTTTTAACACCTAGCTTTAGCTCGTGACATTGACTACAGGACTTCATTTTGATTGTGGTTCTTTGAAGGAAGATAGGAAATCGGTTCTTGAGTCGTCTCTTGGACCGCACCGAAATTCGGGCTTTGGCCTAAGGCTTGACAGGTTTTTCTATCTTCATCTATCGAACCCGAATCGGCCTTATTTTACCTATTGCATGCTTGGTGTCCCTGTAATGAGAAAAATTTTCCATGTCGCTTCGGACGATGGATCCATTATCTATCATAGATCGATAACGGGTAAATGCGCAAGCAGTACAATTAAAAGTAGAAAGAAAAATTTCATGAGAAAGTTCTTCTCTCCTTCCACTGCGAGCGAATTATCTACACGGGATATGATGTTTGTGGCACTTCGAACTATGAGTTATTCCAGGTAGATAGCACACTGCACTTGCCTCGGTTGACACTTGAAATCCAATGCACTAATCTCAAGTTCATGTCGCCTTGGAGTTCAAGTGTGATAGCGGGAACTCACGAGAATATGATAGATTTGCCAATAGAGTTACCTAACCTTTTACGTACGCAATTTCTGTCATATAGAATGAAACAGCCATCTACACGTCGCAAGCCGAATGGAAAATTTTTGGTGCTTTCCAAAGCTAAATCTTCATGCACCTTGTAAGCCGAGTTTGGTCAACTAGTTCCGGTTAGGCCCACCGTTGATCACATGCCTCAAACTTAAACGTCCTACTCAACCCGCCTAAAAAAGCCACATCAGTGGTCTTCGCCAAGATTCTCCATAATATATGTGTACAACACGGGATTCTCGAAGAGGACGTGCGCCTCCCCACGAAAGAAGAGTTTTCTCATATGCCTTCCTTTGGGTTCATAGCTTGTCATCGGTACATATGTTTGAATGGAGTCATGTCCCTGTTCAATGATTTCCTTCACGAAATGCTCTCTAACTTGGGATTTGCCCATTCCAGCTTCATCCGAATGGTTATGCCATCCTCACTTGTCTACACATCCTTTTTATGTGGATGTTCCATCGTGCTCCGAGTTTTGGTGAGTTGTGGTACTTCTTGGCTTTCAAGATGAGAGATGACTGCCCGTCTCTGATTGTAACCGAGGCCCAGCGGAATCAGAAGATCATCTTACGTCTGCAAAGCAACTTATCGCAATTAAGACGCAGTACTTCTTCGTTAGTTACCTTGAGGGATTTAATCATCGATGGACGACAAAGGGAAAGTTCTCTTATTTTCTTCTGGCCGAGCTTTGAAGGGATGTGAAAGAGTTTCTAACTAATTGCTTGCTCTTTGCAGTTACCCCAAGGCCAAATAGAGATGCAGCTCTTAACGAGATCTGTCAAACTCTAAAGGCCATTAACGCTGCAAAGCGGTGCGTTAGAGTTTTTCTTACTGACGAGAATCTACGCAAATTCGGACTGTTAGCTCCGGGCAGATCTGTCGCTCCGATTGAAGTTCCCTCTCCTAGCCTAGCAAGAGTTCATGCAAGGCCTTCTTCTTCTTCAAATAATTTCTGATGAGGGTCATGAAATAGGCGGCCCCTTCGAATGCCCGGCCGATGAGACTCATGAGGAGGATATCATGGTCGGTTTAAGTGGTTCTACTAGAATGTCTCCAATCCAGGAGGAACCGGAAGTTGAGCCCACATGCAGAGAAGGGAAAGTCGCAATAGACTCTGAGATGGAGGAAGGGGAGTTTGAAAGCAGCAGTGGTGAAACCACATACAGTGATTACTTTTCATCAGAATCTGAGGGTGAAGATTCAGAGTCATGCGATGAGACAATGGGCATGAGTCCCGTTCTTCTAGATTCACCCCTTCCAACACTGATGATAAAGAAAAGGCCACGGAGGCTAGAAAGCATCAAGATTCTCCTGGCAAGGCTACCAGGGTGGATCTTGGAGATATCAATGATGTATTCGTCAACTTCGATGCCTTTATGAAAGACGGCTTAAAATTTGATGTGACATCGTCCTGTTTAGGTGATATCGTGCCATCCATTAGTCCAACTTCACCTATGAAAACTGAAACCAGTCCTAGTCCCCCTCCGAAAATCTTTCGCTCCGGTTTGTGACCACACCTTAGGCCCATATTAGGAATGCACGACACGACACACTAATATTGTACTTATACTTATTTTTCATTCCCTCGTATGATTTCTCAATTCATATGTTTCTACATTTTTTCATGTATGCTTTGTTTTAGTTATAATGAGTGGGTGTGGTCTTTATGACAACTTCAAGGATTATAACGATTCGCAACGATACCCGAAGCGTTTCTTCAGCCGCCACCAAGTTCAAGAGACAAAAGACAAATATAAGCGAAGGAAAGAACTTGAGGCAGTCATTTGCCGCAAGGAGGAGAGAAATAAGTTCCGTTTTCACAGAGGTGGGTATGAGAAAAGACGGTCTTATGATGAAAGGGAGGAGCTCAAAGAAGCCAAAGTTTGATCACCACTCCCATCCTTCCGAGCCCGTTCTGAAGCATACTTCGGTGGGACAAGAGGCTCCCATTTCTTCTGCCCCCATGCTACCTCCAACGCATGTTTCATCTTCTTCTATTGTTACTCTTTCCCTTGGAACTTCTCATCCCTACCGGAGATCAGCATATATTCTTCCCATAGGCCCGCCTAAGCTTGAGGCGGCTCTTCCGAGTTGGCTTCTAAGAGGCGTTAAGTTTGATATGGATATTCACCCCGTTTGAAGGGACTCTTATACGTCGTGCCTCCAAGGTATTCAAGATGATTTAGAGTAGTGTGAGAAGTGGGAGAAGGTCTCAAACAACTAGCAGACACTAATAGGAATAACCACCAAGAGATCCTCTCCTTTGAAGCTGAAAAAGATGATTTTGAAAAGGCGTTAACCGATCATGACGCTAAAATTAAGCAATTAAAGGAGGAGAAAGAGACCGCTTCGGGATAGCAAGAGGAATTCCAGCTTAATGAAGGAGATGAAAAATGCACATAAGAAGGCCAAAATTGTCTGGAGAGATGAAATAAAGAAGACTCACGCAAAAGAAGCTAAATTGAAGGAAGATGTGGTCGCTTGCAACGCTATTATTGAAGCTCAAAGGAAGACAATTGCCAACCATAATCTGATTGTCGAGGGGAATAACAAAACAATTTTCGATCAGGCCGAGAACTTTGAAAAATTGCAAAGGACAATTGCTGAATTATAGGCTCAGGTCGCACAACTCGGTGCCTGCAAAGCTACTGTTGAGATGGGGAAGGCTGTGGTGACAGCAAATTACCTGGAGCTCCAGCATGCTTTTGACCGGAAGATGAAGAAAATAGACGCGATGATCCCGTATTTTTACTCAACTCCATACTGCATCAGGGGAGTCTTTATTATCTTGGCTTGAAGTTCCCATGCACTCTTTCTCTCGTTTGGGAGGAAGTCCTGTCTCATTTTTCCAAGAATGATGATGTATATTCAGATCAGGAGTTGCGGGATGCTTATCTCAATGAGGAATTCAAGAAGGCGCCGCCTGAAGGCTATGGAATTCTTCAAGTTCAACAAGAGATGGAAACTGCTGAAGCGGCTCTGATAATTGCCATAGATGTTCCTACCAAGTCTTTAATCTCTGATGCGGGCGAACCTTCGGGATAGCTCCGGGATTAGCCAATGAGCTCGGGGCTCGATCTTGTTCCTCATGTGGTGGAGCCTTCTAAAGTAGGAAAAGGATACAAGTTCTAGGTTCATACCTCTCCCGAATTCGGAGGCCTCATTTTACGCCACAAGAGCAAGAGGAGTTTAATGCTTTTCTTTTTGATCTTATAGGTCCATCTACTCTTCTATTGGCATGATAGCTACTTCGGTGCTTATGCACGCTGCTATCTTTACATCTTCTGAAATTGTATTTGTTCCGGCTCCTGTCCCTATATCTACACTTGCTCAAAACCGGGAATAGAGGCCGAGAAGATTGAGGCGCTTCATAGCTTAGTCGATCCCTCGGCATCCTGGGAAGGTGATACGACTGCCATTGAGGCCAAGGAGCAGGAGACACAGATGGAGCAACGACAAAATAGTCCACACGACTTGATTGCTGTTAAGAAGGAGAGATCGAAGGTGTTTAAGGCCTCAAAGAGCTCCCAAAAGTTGAGAAAGCATAAGGGGACGGGAAGCTCTTCTAGAAAACTCTCAGAGGAGGAGGAGATTTCTATAGGGATATAGGTTGACATTAGTGGTAGTGACACCTCTTCCGAAAAGAAGTAGAAGTTGCAAACGAGAGGTGGGAAATGAAGTGGTGGCGAAAAGCGTTGATTGGCCGGTACAAGGATGAACTGTGTTTTGTCATATAGTTTATGGGAAGCTTGACTTTTTGTGTTTCTTTTTGAGTTCTTATGCCCAAGTTTAGAGTCTGCATTTTGTGTCTTGGTTATAGAGTCTGTAATTTTTCTTTGTTGGCCTCTGTTGTGTGGGTACGACCCCCACATTTTGATTCTATGTTCATAAGATTCAAGCAATATAATGGTATTTTGACTTAATTTTCGCCTATCTTTTCGTATTACTATTTGTGCATGTGTATGTTTCATTCCATACTTTGCTAGTCCCACGGTCATGGCCGAAGTCCTTCTTTCGAAGTTATAGAACTATAATGATACTTAGGGATTAACAACACTTAGTGGATTTTTGTTTATAAGTTCACAAAACTTTTAACACTTTTCAAAACTGCTTAATCCTATTTAGAAATCCATAAGGATTCAACGATTTCCCAAAAGCAGGAAATTTTGTTTAAGTCGGAAATTTTGCTTAGGAAGTTAAACTTTTGCTTGGGATCCTTGTCGACTTTTGAGATAGGACTTGTGAATTTGTTATTGTATGGGGTGAGAGGGCATGTGGACTCTTTGCATTTACCTGAATCTATCTTCATACAGATATATGCCCCCTAGTTCACAGGGTCGTTCACTCTAAAGAAACTTCAAGTATTTGACGTTTCTAAGCAATGCGAGAAGTTCCAGCTCGAGTGTGCGGCTTCTAGGACTCCTTCGCACTTCCTATATCTAGGAAGCGTGAGGAGTTGGAATTTTGGGTTCCTTGGCATCGCCTATCTCTGGGCACCACGAGAAACTTGAGTTTGGAGTTCCTCGGCGTCTCCTATCTCCGGACGATGTGTGAAACTTGAATTTGGAGTTCCTTGACGTTGCCTATCTTTGGGCAATGCGTGAAACTTGAATTTGGAGTTCCTCGGCATTGCCTATCTTTGGGCAACACATAAAACTTGAATTTGGAGTTCCTCAGCGTTTCCTATCTCCGAGCAATGCGAGAATCTTGAGTCTAGAGTTCCTCGGTGTTGCCTATCTTCGGGCAACACGAGAAACTTGAATTTGTAGTTCCTCGGCATTACCTATCTCCGGGCAACGTGAGAAACTTGAATTTGGAGTCCCTCGGTGTTTCCTATCTTCGGCCAATGTGAGAAACTTGAATTTGGAGTCCCTCGGTGTTGCCCATCTTTGGGCAGCATAAGAAACTTGATTTTGGAGTACCTCGGCATTGCCTATCTTCGAATAACGTGAGAAACTTTAGTCTGGCGTTCCTCGGCGTTGCTATTTTCGGACAATGCGAGAAATTTGAATTTGGAGTTTCTCAGTGTTGCTTATCTCCAGGCAACGCGAGAGAATTGAATCTGGAGTTCCTCGACGTTGCCTATCTCTGGGCAACATGAGAAACTTGAATCTAGAGTTCCACGGCGTTTCCTATCTCCGGGCAACGTGAGAAACTTGAATCTAGAGTTCCTCGGCGTTGCCTATCTCCGGACAATGTGAGAAACTTGAATTTGGAGTTACTCAGCGCTGCCTATCCCCGAAAAACGCAGGAAACTTGAATTTGGAGTTCCTTGGCGTTGCCTATCTTCAGGAAATGCGAGAAACTTGAATCTGGAGTTTTTCAGCATCGCCTATTTCTGAGCAATGTGAGAAACCTGAGTTCATGGCCCTAATGATGTAGCCAGGGTGGCATCATTTTTCAGAGGGCCAGGGTTGGGTTCTGTCGATCCGATGGTTTGAGTTGGTTTACTTCTATCGGCTCGTCGAATAATTTTTATTAACACTGTTTGGATGAATCAAAAAGCAAACTTTATTAAGAAAAGCATGAAAGATTCTTTACCTATTTACAACGCCACCGGCATTTTCGTAATGGCTTATTTGCTGAAAATTAGTAAATACATAAAGTTTCTTTTAAACCAAATATCGGCGGAGCGATACGCTGATCCAGGCTTTAGGAATTGCGATCCCGTTGACGGTCGTTAGCTTAAAGGTCGCGTCACCAAGCTTTCGATGAATGACAAATGGTCCTTCCAAATTCAGCCCGAAAGCTCCTGGAATAGGGCAAACTCACTTGAACAAGAAATCACCGACTTCAAAGGTTTGACTGTGAACCTTGGAGTTGAAGTGTCGTGCAACCCTCTTTTGGTGGGCAATGATTCTCAACTCTGCTTCCTCTCTCTTTTCATCGACCAAGTCTAGCGATTCGAGTAGGAGTTGCTCGTTTTGTTTTTGTTCAAAATTCAACCTTCGATGAGAGGGACTTCTAGTTCGACAGGAGTCATCGCCTCTGAAGCATACGCCAATGCGAACGGGGTGTGGCCAGTTGTAGCTTTTTGTGTTATGTAAGCCCATAGTGCGAGTGGAAGCTCATCTACCCAGTTTCCCTTTGCTTTTGTAAGTCGCTTTTTAATGGTGGATTTGATGACCTTGTTTATTGCCTCAACTTTTCTGTTTGCCCACGGATGAGCTACTGCAGAAATGCTCTTTTCAATCCAGTAGCGCTTGTAGAAGTCTTTGAACTCGGTGCTTTCGAACTGCGTTCCACTGCCAATGATGATTTTTTGTGCCACGCCAATCATGTGAATGATATTTTTAGTAAAGAAGTTAATAACTTTCTTTATGGTTATGGTGGCCAACGGTTCTGCTTCAGTCCATTTCGTGAAATAATCTACAGCCACAATAGCATATATGGCTCCTCCTTTTTCCATTGGAAGGACGCCAATCAAATCAATCCTCCATATCGCAAACAGCCACGGGCCGACCATTTGCGTCATTTCTGTTGTTGGAGTTCTCTTGATTTTGCTGAATCTCTAACAGCGATTGCATCTCTCGGCATGATCTATGGCATCGTGGTTTACTGCTGGCCATAAGTACCTTTATTGAAGGACTTTCTTTGCCAGCGTCTGCTCCCCAGTGTGGTCTCCGCACTCGCCTTCGTGCACTTCTTCCAGGATTCGGCGTGCTTCATCATCGATCATGGACCTAAAAAGAGGGATCGGGAATCCACTTCGATAGAGTATTCCGTCCTGTATCATGAATTGCAATGCCTTCCTAAGTAACTTCTTTCGTTGGTTTCAGTCTGTTAGAAGAGTTCCCGCCAGGAGATAATCTTTTATTGGTGTCATCCATGTGTCTGGTTCCATAGTGGTCTCGAGAATCCATTCTACGTCCAATTTCATTAATGCTTGGATTGGTTAGAGTTTCGACTGGGGCCACCCCTAGTGACTGGGCTTCTCCGGAACTTGCCAACATGGCCAAGAAGTCTGCCTTAGTGTTTTATTCCCGAGTATGTGGGTTATGGGGTAGTGCTCGATGTCGCTCGGCAGCTCTTGCAGTTGGACAGATATGGGGCCAAATTTTCACCACATGCTTGATACTCTCCTTTCACTTGACATGCAACCAGCCATGAGTCACTATATTTATGAATGGACTTTAGTTTGAGTTCCTTTACAACTTTCAGACCTGCAATCAGTGCTTCATACTCCCCCTCATTATTCGTAGCCGGGAACTCCAGATGTTGGGCATAGCTAATAGCTTGCCCATCGAGGGTTTCGAGCAATACCCTTGCGCCCGAACATAAGTTGTTTGATGATCCGTCGACGAAAAGCTTCCATTGTGCATCCTCTTGCGGCTGAACTTCCTCTTCATCATCTCTTATTGTCAAATTAGTAATGAAATCGGCCAGCGCTTGCCTATTGATTGCTTTCCATGGGTAGTATGTGATATCATATTGACTCAATTCTATGTTCCACTTAAGTAATCGTCCGGATGTCTCTGGCCGATACAAAACTTGTTTTAATGGCTGGTCGGTTAACACCTTAATCAGATGAGCCTTGAAATACGGCTGCAACTTTTGGGACGCGATCAAAAGACAGTATGATAGTTTCTCTAGTTTCAGATAATTCTTCTCAAGCCCAGTGAATCGCTTGGTAATGTAGTACACAGGTCGTTGGAATCTCGCTTCTTCTAGCACAAGAGCCACGCTCAATGCATATGGGAAATTGCCAAATAAACGAATAAGTCTTCTCCATCAACTAGTTTCGATAAGATTGGCGAAGTTTCCATGTGTCGCAGTAGTTCTTTGAAGGCCTTTTGACAAGCTTCACTCCATTCAAAGTTTTTTTTCCTTTCTGTAGCATGTCGAAAAATGGTATACACTTGTATGTGGCTTTTGAAATGAATCAACTTAGTGTTGCAATTTTTCCATTCAAGCTTTGAAGTTCCCTCTTATTCTTAGGGGCTTAGACTTCCTGTAACACTGTTATTTGTTCCAAATTCGCTTTGATCCCCCAGGCATTCACTATGAACTCCAAGAACTTCCCAAAGGGCACCCCAAAGTGACATTTATGTGGGTTGAGCTTCATTCCGTATTTACGGAGTATCTCGAATATTTCAGCTAGATTATCTAGGTAGTTAGTGGCTACTCAGGATTTGACTAACATATCATCCATGTAAACTTCTATAGTTTTTTCGATCTGGCGCTTAAACATAGTATTCACTAGCCATTGATACATGGCCTCTTCGTTCTTCAGACCAAACAGCATTACTCTATAACAGTACAATCCTAAATCAGTAATGAAGCTGGTATTTTCTTGATCTGGTTCGTGCATTAGGATCTGGTTATAGCCCAAGTACATATCCATAAATGACAGTAATTCATGTCCTGTTGTCCCATCCACTAGTTGGCTATTTCAAGGGAGTGGGAAGCTATCCTTTGGACAGGCTTTGTTGAGGTTTGAAAAGCCGATGTAGGTTTGCCATTTTCATCAGACTACTTAACTAGTACTAGGTTTGATACCCATTTGGGGTAAGTTGCTTCTTGGATGAAGCCATTGGCCATTAATTTATCCACCTCTTCTCTTAATGCCTTAACCGCTCAAGGCCCAGGATGCGCCATTTTTGTTTGACTGGAGTGAATTTGGGGTCAATGTTAAGGGCATGATAGGCAATTTCGAGCGATACTCCACACATATCGGCATGCATCCAGGCAAATACGTCCAAGTTGGTGCGAAGGAATTTGGTTAACTCCGACCGCATCTTGTTTCCAAGATGCAATCCAATTCTTAGGACCCGCGTGCTATCATCCATACTAGTTGGTACATGCACCGTCAGCTCAGTTGGTGCTGCCTGATCCTTCTCTAAGCTCTTCTTCCTAGGGTTCAAAGCCTTGTCGAATCGGCTATGGTCCCCAAGCCGGGGGGCTCTTTAGTTGGTATTCAGAGGGCTCACGTATGTGGAGAGCTTTCCCCACATCCTTTCCTTTCTCCTTTCTTCTATACTCATGCAATTCCACAATATAACATTCTAGAGCAACGCTTTGGTCTCCTTTCACTATTCTGATTCCACGCTTGGTAGGGAATTTCATTGTAAGGCACCATTGACCCAAAGTAATCTTGAAGTCGGCTAACGTAGGCCGCCGTAGAAACACATTGTATGCCGACATCTCATCCACAATCACAATAGTCTGAACGAGGGTGATGTAGGATCGTTTTCACCCTAGAGGGGGGGGGGTGAATAGAGTGTACTAATAATAATAAAAATTAATGTGGAAATAACAACAATAACAGAAAGTAATGCAGTAGAGATCACACACATTTTTACCCAGCTTCGGCAATAACCTACTTAGGTGCTCCACTAGTGTTTCTACTAGAAATTAAGTAATCAAACACTTACAATACATGTAAACTCACGATACCCGCTAATTTGATCAACCTAACTCTAAGCAAAAAATCTGCCATAACTTAACCATTGAGTTGCAAATTTCCAAACAACGTCCCGTAGTTTGTACCTAGTTACACAATTAGAAAGTTACACAATTTATAAGGAAAATTACAAATGAAAAATAAAAGAACAAAACTAAAAACCCTATATTTAAATTAAGTCCAATACAAAAAGAGGAACCATCCCACTTTAAAATATAACTCAAGAAAAAATGTGTTCTCCTTTTTTTTGTTTGTATACTCTGTCGTTCCTTTTTTCTGCTCTTCACAAATTAGAGTTTTCAAATTAAGGCGCCGCTTGTGATATTGATCGATTAAAAGTATGCTATTACATTGATTGGCTTCGTCAATCGAATTCCTAGCTTTGAATTGATCACAGTGGCTCCAATTTTGTGTCAAGCTTGAATGATAAAAAATGGTATGTGATTTTTCCTTTTTTGATTTTAGTTATGCTTGATTATTTTTACTCCCGATGATTATAATGGGAATTTATAGGGAACGAATGAACGCTTATTTTATCGTTCATATATTTTACTTTGAATTCTTCAAATATTTGGGTTGGCCATTAGATTCTTGCTTGAACGTTTGTGATGATTCTGACTAGTTTATTGTTGAATTTTCTTGAATTTTTGAATCGGTTCTTTTCTTTTCACTACAACTTGAATTTGAGAAGTTTATCGGTTTACTTACTTATTCACCATGGTTTGATGTTCCATTTATTTGCTGGTGATATTCAAATTTTTGACCAATTAATGATGTTGTTCATTTGTTTTTAAAACCATTCCTTTACCGTATTTGAACTGCTACTGATACCATGCTGTATTGTGAAACATGTAACTACTTCACTATCATCTTATTGCTTGTTGCATATCATTGTGTACATTTTGCTCGGCTCATGTTGAAGTTGAGCTTTCTATATGTGTCATGCTGTAGTCACGATTCCATTTGTAGAGTTTACATAGGTCTTCTTTGATTAAATTCTTGTCATGTTACACTGATGTTCTGGTCACCTCTGTTTGTGTTATTGCAGTTTATGTACTATGTGTATATGTATGCTATATTGTGCATTCACAACTGTGTTGTTGCAGTCTGGTTCCATTTAACTTGTGAGTCTTCATGTGTACATCAATTTTGTTCCATATTGATGTAGTCTAGTTGCATTCATGTTGTCTTGTTATTGCCTTTGTACATTTGTAGTCTGGACTATTTCTTGTAATCTGGTTTCATGTGCATGTTTGGTTGTCACTGAATATATGCATGTTTGACCTCTTAAGTCTGGTCTAGTGGAAGCTTTGCATTCAAATTATGTTGTCTGGTTTCACTTTGTATGCTTTATTCGCATTTGTATTGAGTAACTCACTGCCAAGCCTTGTTGTGTGGTTCCTGCTTCTGGACTGACCATGGTTAGTTTTGCATTTGCTTCAAGACCCTATGCTTGTGCCTGAATTCTGATTTTGATGCATTGCAGTCTGGTTACATATAAGTTTGTTTCATTTTGGAGTAGTATGGTGGTCATGTCTTGTTCTTGTAGTCATGTTGTCATGTGGTCTAGGCTGGTTACATTACTGGTTCTGGTCTAGGTTGCATCGGCTTGTTGAGTTGCTGTCATGGTTGCATATTATGTGTACACTTTGTTAAGTTGTTGCTCCAATAATTGCTGAGTCCTTTGTATTCATGTTAACTTATTTGTGAAGTATGGTTTGATCTCTATTTCATTGTTCCAATGCCTACATGTCTGGGTTGAAATGTCGCATTCACCACTTTGTACATGTGAGCATGTTGAACTGCTGATTTGTTTTGCTCGAGTCGTACTTTCTTTATCCTTGTGCATGTAACATATTGCTGTGTTGTTTTGACTTTGTTGATCGGTCCATATTTTTCCCACTGACTTGTTGAGTTTTGGTTTGTGTTTGTATTGCACTTGAGTTGAATCCAGCCTCGGCTTGGGTTTGACCTTGTGCCCACCTGTCCCTGCAATTTTAACAAGCAAGTGTATTTCAGTGTGCACGACCTTGTAGCATGTACAGTGATGCACTGTGCATGTCACAAGTAGTTTGTGTAAGATGAATTAAAAATAAATGATGACAAACAACCCAAATAATCGAGGCAAATAATATTTTCAGAACATACACTTTATTGAGCACTGCAAAATATTTTCTTTTTTTATTTTACTACCTCAGTATTTATTTTGCAGGGCTGGAGCAGGGTTGAAGATTAAATACGAGTGATGAGTGAATATCTGTAGCGAGGTGAAAATTATATAGTGAAAAATTGTGTTGTAATTGAAATTGTATTGAAAATGTGCAAATGTAGTGAGAGCTCAAATTTGTACTATTTGAATTTGTAATAAAATACTTGTTTGAATAAAATTTTTGTTTAAATATAAATTCTGAGTTATCTATTTTATTCAACAAATATGTAATTATGTGGAAAAATAAAATAGTATAATAACAAACACATTTAAACGAGTATATATACGTTTATTATCATCAAACAAAAATCATAGGCTATTGTATTCTACAATCTCCCCCTTTTAATGATAACAAATATAAGATTTTGACTATATTAAATGTATTTGGTTTTGATGAATTTTATTCTTTCCCCCCATTTGAATGCTCCCCTTACAACAAGGCTCCCCTTCATATATGCATGAAAATAAAAAGAAAATATGCAAATAAAATGCATTGAGCCTAGATGAGAATATTCAAAATAAAGATATGACAAAAATAATAGATATGACTTATTTTCCAAAATCTTAACTTTTCTCTCCTCTTTTTGTTATCAGCAAAAGAGTAACAGTGTTAGATAAGAGCGATAGACATTAACACAACATTAATACCTAATTGAGTATAAATATTAAATTTCAATAAAAAATCAAACAAAAATCATAAATACTCTGTTAGGCTTATATTCCATTTTAGAGTGACAGGGGTGACGTTGGCATAGAAACCCATATAGTCATGTTCATTTGTGGTATATTTATAATAGGAAATTGTCAAATACTTACTAACCATGTATAACCGTTAAGAATTTTAAATGAGATTAGTAGTATTTCCAATTTTTTTTAAAAATAAATCCCAAGTATTTTCTAACACGCATAACCATAAGGACTTTTAAATGGGGTTAGAATCAACTCGACCTATTTAACAATCAATTTTGATATGTGTTCCATACATGCATAACCAGGAGGACTTTTAAATGAGCATGAAAGCACATAATCAAAGATTCCAAGTAGTTCACCCATGCATAACGGTTAGGATTTTTAAAGGAGAGTGAGTACTTTTTGATGATTTTATTGCTAATTAATTAAAAAATGAATAATTTCCTATTTAAATACCATATTTTGACATACTATATTGGATTTTGATAAGTGATGGTCGTTAGAAATATGATAGAAATAGAGATGGACATGGAACTTTTACCGACCAAAGTTATTACATCTTTTGTTTAAATTTTTAATATACTGTCTCAAGTCATAATGTATGATTAATATCAACACTTACCACTTTTTTATCACCATTTATCTTTTCAATAATCAATAGGGAGTCAAAATATTTAACATAGACATTTAAGATCAAATCCAAAAATATAAAATCAAGTTTCTAAAATGCCTAAACTGAGATGAAGTCGACAAAGACTACTTTCTGGAAGGGGTTTTGTAAAAATATCTATCAATTGAAAATCAGTTGAAATGAAATTTATGCAGATATTTTCTTGGGAAATGTGATGCAACAAATGAATGTCCCAACATAAAACACGTACCACTAGTACTTTTTCTATCAACTAGACTACTAACATTATCTGCATCTGAATACCCCTTTAACTGAAAAAAGTTATCATTAGTTGGAAACCATATATCAAGTCGTGTGCAATAGATACCTTATAATCCTTTCTACAACTTTCAAATGAGATTCCTTTGGATTTGACTGAAACTGTGCATATAAACAAACAAAGAACATAATGTCTGGTCTAGAAACAATGAGATAAAAGAAGTATACCCACGTGTATCTATAGTAATCATCAACCAACACAAAACAATATCTCTTACCACCTAAGTTTGCAATATCGTTAGGTCCAAATAGATCCATATGAACTAGTTCAAGGACTCTAGAAGTACTTACAGTGTTCTTGGCATGAAAAGATGATTTTTAAAATTTTCCCAGTTGATCGCTGGCTGATTGAAATCAGAGTATAATGCAGATTTTCAACATATAATACATCGTTGTTACCCATTGTGACTCTGCCCCCTTTGTATTTCTCTAGGCCAAGGAACTTTGATTTGTCGTCAGTCATGTGCCTGGAACAGCCTAAATCTAGGTACCACTCTTGTTGTTCCTTAGCCTGCCAACACACCTACATGAGAAAAGAGTTTTGTGACCTATTTATTTTTATAGGTCCATTATTGTTAGTGATAAGAAATTTTGGATAATAAGTTTGTATAGAACCAAAACAGTTTATGTTTGTTCCTTTTGGCACCAAATTTGTTTGACTTAAAGAATTTTACAATCGTGCCTTTGGAAGCACAAATTGGTATGGTTTTTGCGTGTTTAGATCTATATTAGCAATTGTTTTAATTGTGTCAAATTTTTTCACAAATCGTGAACTCGGAGTTGACATGACTAATTTCTCTTCTTCCTTCATCAGATTGAGTATACCCAAGTCCTTGTCTAATATTATTAATAGTTTGTTTCCCTAATAGCATACTTAGTGATTTTTATTCTTTGGAGAATTTTCCTAAAGTTATAGAAAATTGTTGTGCTTGTGATTTGAGAGATTCATTTTCATTCAATAATAAAGTACACCTTTTAATAGAATTTTCTCTCCTTGTTTTCACTTTCTTTCAAAATCAGAATCTCATTTTCAAGCGATTTAATTTTAGTTTCTGATTTTTTTATTTCCTCTTCTAATGATGGACACTTATCACACTTATGGCTCTTATTCCTATAGTTTTGAACCATTTGATCAAGATATTTATTTAGTTCTATCAAACTATCTCTTTGTGATTCAATTGTAGCGTACTTCTCCTTAAGTCGTTTAGAACAGCTATTTACTTCATGAAAATATATAAGCAACCGTGAGTGAGTAAGTTTTGATATCTTGCTGGGTTCGTCATCATCGCTGTCGCTTGTTTCTCCTAAAGAGCACAGTTTGCCTTTTCACTCTCACTACCAATGTATTCATCATCTTCATCACTTTCATCCTAAGTTGCTACAAAACTTCTCCTTTTTAGTTTCTTTCCTTTGTTGAGTCGATTTTGAGGATAATTTGGCTTGATATTACCATGTTTATTGCACTTGTGACATATTTGCAGTTCCACCTTTTGGATCTCTTTATTATCAGTGCCAATTTAGTTGCTCCATCGTCATCGTCATCATCTTCACTTTTCGTGTTCCTTTGAGAGCTATCGATTTCTATTGCATATCACCTCCTTCACGTTCTTCCTTGAATTTGATTTCTAGATCATAAGTGGTGAGATTTCTGATGAGTTCTTCAACTTTAATTTGTTTCAGATCCTTTAATTCTTGAATGATAGTCACTTTTGCTTCAAAATTTCGTGGAAGAATTATGAGGATTTTTTCGGACTATTTCCAATTCTATGTATGGTCTCCCTAGGGATTTTGATTTGTATACAAGATTAGAAAGTCATCTATACATTTCTTTGACACTTTCGTCCTTTGTCATTGTGAAGTTCTCGTATTCCCGACTAAGCATGGAAAGGCGAGATTCTTTAACCTAGGAGGTTTCTTCATGAGTCACTTTAAGTGTATGCAAGATTTCCTGTGTAGTTAGACAGTGTGAGACACGATTAAATTCAATTTAATCTAATGAAAAAATAATAGAATTCATAGCTTTAGCATTAGCATTTTGTAGTTTATTTTCAAGATCTGTCCATTGATCCATAGGTTTTTCAACTTCTTGATTATCTACCATTATTATTGGTGTCTTATATCTCATTTCAACAATATTCCATGCATTTATAGTTTTTAGAAAAAATTTCATTCTATTTTTCCAATAAGCATATTCACCATTGAACATAGGTGGACCAACTATGGACTGACCTTCAGCAACAGCATTATTAAAAGAAGCCACTATTAAAAAAGTTGAATTTTAAAAAAAAAAGGAAAAATGTTTTTGTTCCTAGCCCTGATACCTCTTGCAGGTTCATTTTCATCCTAGAGAGGGGGGGGGGCGGTGAATACGGTGTACTAATAATAATAAAAATTAATGGGGAAATAGAAACAATAACAGAAAGTAATGTAGTAGAGATCACATACAGTTTTACCTAGCTTCGACAATAATCTGCCTACGTGCCGCCTTAAGCTTTCGACTAGAAATTAAGTAATCAGATGCTTACAAAACTCAAAAACTCATGACACCCACTAATTTGATTAATCTAACTCTAAGCTCAAAACACTGCTATAACTCAACCACTGAGTTGCGAATTCTCAAACTACGCCCTGTATTTTGTACCTAGTTACACAACTTGAAAGTTACACAATTTAGAAGGAAAATTAGAAACGAAATTAAAAGACTAAACTAAAAACCCTATGTTTAAATTATGCCCAATACAAAAAGTGGAACCGGCCCACTTTAAAATATAACTCAAGAAAAACTGTGCTCTCCCTTTTTTGTTCGTATACTCTACCGTTCCTTTTTTCTGCTCTTCACAAATTAGAGTTTTCAACTTATGGTGCTGCTTGTGATATTGATCGATTGAAGTATGCTATTGCATTGATTGGCTTCATAAATCGACTTCCTGGCTTTGAATTGATCAAGGTCGCTCCAATTTTGCGTCGAGCTCGAATGATAAAAAATGGTATGTGATTTTTCCTTTTTTTGATTTTGGCTATGCTCGACTTATTTTTACTACCGATGATGATAATGGGAATTTATGGGGAATGAAACCTTATTTTATCGTTCATATATTTTTCTTTGAATTCTTCAAATATTTGGGTCGGCCATTAACTTTTTTCTTTAACGTTTGTGATGATTTTGACTAGATCATTGTTGAATTTTCTTGAATTTTTTAATCGGTTCCGTTCTTTTCTTTGCGACTTGAATTTGAGAAGTTTATCGGTTTACTGACTTATTCGCCATGATTTGCTGTTTCATTTATTTGCTGGAAATATATGAATTTTTGACTAATTAATGATGTTTTTCATTTGTTTTTGAAACCATTCCTTGACCGTATTTGAACTGCTATTGATACTATGATGTATTATGGAACATGTAACTATTTCATTGTCATATTATTGCTTGTTGCATATCACTGTGCACTGTTTTCTTGGTTCATGTTGAAGTTGAGCTCTGTATATATCTAAATGCATGTTGTAGTCACGGTTCCATTTGTAAAGTTTGCATAGGTCTGCATTGATGAAATTGTTGTCATGTTGCACTGATGTTCTGGTCAACTCTGTTTGTGTTATTGCAGTCTATTTACTGTGTACATATGTATGCTCTATCGTGTGTTCACAACTGTTTTATTGCAGTCTGGTTCAATTTAACTTGTGAGTCTTCATGTGTACATTGATCTGGTTCCATATTGATGTAGTCTAGTTGCATTCATGTTGTCTTGTTCTTGCCTTTGTACATTTCCAGTTTGGACTATTTCTTGTAATCTGGTTTCATGCGCATGTTTGGTTGTAACTGCATATATACATATCTGAACACTTAAGTCTGGTCTGGTAGAAGCTTTGCATTCATGTTACGTTGACTGGTTTCACTTTGTATGTTGTATTTGCATTTGTATTGAGTAACTCACTGCCTATCCTGGCTGTGTGGTTCCAACTTCTGGACTGACCTTAGTTAGTTTTGCATTGCTTCGAGCCCCCATGCCTGAATTCTGATTTTGGTGCACTACAGTCTGGTTACATATGAGTTTGTATCATTTTAGAGTGGTCTGGTGGTCATATCTTATTCATGTAGTTATATTGTCATGTGGTCTGGTCTATTTACATTATTGGTTCCGGTGTAGGTTGCATCGGCTTGTTGAGTTGCTGTCTTGGTTGCATATTTTGTGTGCACTTGGTTGAGCTATTGCTTCAACACTTGCTGAGTCCTTTGTATTCATGTTAACTTATTTGCGAAGTATGGTTTGATCTCCATTTCATTGCTCCGATGCCTTAATATCGGGGTTGAAATGTTGCAATCACCACTTTGTATATGTGAGCATGTTGAACTGCTTATTTATTTTGCTCGAGTCATACTTGCTTTATCCTTGTGCATGAACATATTGATGTGTTGTTTTAACTTTGTTGAGTGGTACATATTTTTTCGACTGACTTGTTGAGTTTTGGTTTGTGTTTGTATTGCACTTTAGTTGAATCCAACATCGGCTTGGGTTTGACTTGTGCTCACCTATCCCTGCAATTTTCAAAAGCAAGTGTTTTACGGTGTGCACAACCTTGTGGCATGTACAATGATGCACTGTGCATGTCACAAGTTGTTTGTGTAAGATGAATTAAAAATAAACGACGATGAACATGCCAAATAACTGAGGTAGATAATATTTTCAAAACACACACTTTATTGAGCAATGCAAAATATTTTCTTTTCAATTTTATTGCGTCAGTGTTTTCTTTGCAAATAGTTTAGATGCTCGATACAGGGTGGAGCAGAGTTGAAGAGTAAATGCAAGTGATGAGTGAATATATGTAGTAAGGTGAAAATTGTAAATTGAAAAATTATGTTGTAACTGAAATTGTATTAAAAATATGTAGATGTAGTGAGAGCTCAAATTTGTACTATTTGAATTTGTAATAAAATATTTGTTTGAATATAAATTCTGAGTTATTTATTTTATTCAACAAATATTTATTTAATTATGTGGAAAAATATAATAGTACAGTAACAAATACATTTAAACGAATATATATGTTTATTATCATCAAACAAAAATCATAGGCTATTGTATTCTACAGATGACTCGTCGTTCTCCCTCTCCAAGTTCTACAGGTAGGTCAATGGTTCCCACCGGCTGCTTAGGTTCTCCGGTAAATCCCTAAATCTCCGTTTGGCACACAGATATGCTTTTCATACCTATCTTCATCTGATCAAAAGTACGTTTGAAAAGTATGTTAGCCGAGCTTCCACTATCAACCAACATTCATCGCACAACCGCAAGCTTGATTCCTACCGTTACCACCATTGGATCAAAAGTAGGAGCCTCAATTCCTTCAATATCATGGTCGGGAAATACTATCGTTGCTCAGAACCTTCTGCTACTTGACTAGAGTTTCACCATCTATTGTCAAACACGATCCCTTTGGGGCATGTTTTTATGAGCTTGCGTATCTCTCCATCTCCCCCAACTCCTTTATGCAGGATGCGGTCCCCCAAATATTGTTCCGATAATGAGCATTTGGTCAGTTCGTTTCGACCCTTGGTCACTAGTTCCAGCCTGATTTCCTTACGTCCAGGTGGTTGAGCGACTATAGCCTGGCTGGGTTTTTGTGGCCCTTTTACATATCGCTGAAGCTTGTTGTCGTGGATTAATCCTTCAATAAGGTTATTAAGGTGGCGACACTCATTTGTATTGTGCCCATGTGTCTCATGGAAGCGGCAGAATTTACCTGAGCGCTTCTGCTGTTCTTTTGTCTCCTTTTTAAGGGGTTTCAAGTACTCTTCGGTTTCTTATGTTGCGAGATATATATTTTCCAGAGTATCATTCAGGAGGGTCTAGTCTCCTGGTCCAAGCTCTCTAAACCTTTTGTTGTGGCCACCACCATTTTTCTTATTAGATTTCTGATTTCCTCTCTTCTGGTTTCCATTCTTCCCTGTGGACCCTTGGTTATTCCCGGGGTTGCATGTGTTTTGATTAACTTTCATGCCATTTGTTGGTGTTCGTCTGTTGCACTCCAGCAGCCTTTCTTTCCAGCTCCTGTGTCTCTTCCAACCTTAAGTACAGGCTTGCCTTGCGGTTGAAATCTTTCATGTTGGTGGGTTGCTTCATCTTGATCCATTTCTCGAACTCCATCTCTGGATGAATAGCGTGGATTAGGGCCATAAAAACCATTTCTTCATTAGGATTGCTCACCTATGTCACCGATGTGTTTAATCTACCTATAAACGATCTCAATGACTCGTTGCTCCCTTGTACCAGTCCGGATAGAGACATGACGTCCTTCGGTTGTGCGGTATGAAATCTGAATTTGTCGAGGAATTTTGTTACAAGTTGATCAAAGGTAGTGATAGATCTTGGGGGAAGTCTGGTGAACCACATGGATGCAACGCCTTCTAGAAAAATAGGAAAACATTGGCAGCATATGGCTTTCGGAGCATTGGCCTCGTCCGTATACCAACTATATTTGCACAAATGGGTTTCTGAATCCTTAGTTTCGTCATAGGAGGAAATGGTCGGCATGATGAATTTTTCTAGGTATCTTTCATTCAAGGTCTCATCGGTGAAAAGGGTCCGACTTGGGGCATATCCCGACTCATCATCCTTTTGACTCTTACTCTCGTCCATCAGCCCCTTGACCATGTCTGCTATATATGCCTTTGATGTTCGGTGGTCCTGGGAGGACAGTCAGCCGCTGCGCCAAGTGTTTGGTTCAACAAACGATCTTAGCGCGTGAGTTAATACCTAGGCTCTCATGTCGTCGGGAGAGCCATTCCTGCAGGACCCCATTGGCTTGCATTTAGACTAATTGGGGCAGTCTGGATGGTTCTAACATCATCAAATGCATCAGAATCCTCCTCTATCTGATCACTATGCTCTCTGCCTTCCAAATTGGAGGGATTCAAAGCCACATCCTCCAGTGCGGTTTTAGCCCCTTGATTCAAATTCACATTTGGCTGTCTTGCATCAAGTGG
Source organism: Allium cepa (assembly GCA_030765085.1). NCBI lineage: Eukaryota > Viridiplantae > Streptophyta > Magnoliopsida > Asparagales > Amaryllidaceae > Allium > Allium cepa. Next base: position 625,058,441 of record CM060939.1, read on the forward strand.
GGTATTCTCATTTTCCTCCAAGTTACACCCTATGGTTACCCCTTCTTAATGCCTGCTTTTCGTTCCTCCTATACAAAGAGGAGTTTTCCTACACTATAACAGTAACTGGTTCAAGGATGGTTCTTTGAGCGGGGTTTGATTGTAGAGTTATCAAAGGTTGAGCTTTTCCATTTGAGCATTTTGACTATATTCCATTCATTAGTTGAATATTATTTAACCATCTTATTCAACTCATTCCTGGTAACAACTTCAAACTGACTAGAAGACCCTACTTCTTGATTCCCTAAGATAGAAGCATGTACTTCAGTCTATTGGATGCTAACACCTTCCGTGGCTATTGCTGCGCCTATGGACCTTCCAGAGGCTGTATTTCTCCTTCTGGGAATCATTGACTTTTAAACAATAAGTTCTTTAACTAAATATTGGAGATCTAACTTCTAGATCTATGAATCCAAAGTAGATAGCTAGATCTGGATTCTGGGTTGAAAGTGGAGATCTAACTTCTGGACCTATGCAATTTAAAGTAGACAGCTAGATCTAGATCCTGGGTTGAAAGTTCTCGGTGAAAGCACAAAAATTTTGACCCAAGAAATGGACCAACACCCTGGTTTGGTTTTGAAAGCACCAGCACTGTCTTTACAGAGAAATATCACAGATATAAAGAAGTAGTAAAAGAAAATAGACAGAGGATTTTTATAGTGGTTTGACTGTCAATGAAGCCAATTTCCACTTTATAGTTTTATTATAAGCTGATTGCTATTACAAAAGCTATTTGACTACAAGGCTTTGGCTAATTCCTAGCTAGATCGGATCTCTAGAGTTAGAATCCACTGGAGAATCACAGTATATTCCTTCTAAAATCATTGTGAGGGAGGTTGGAAGTAAAGAATAATCCCAACAGAGCTTCAGCAATCAATTTTAGGAGCATCCCCTTTATGTTGCAGGTGGCACGCTATTCCTAGAGGCTGGAGGGTTTCTGGGCCAGGCACATCATTATCAGCTCTTAGATTGACTACAAGCGACCCAGAAGGTTCCAGCTCGTGAAATGAACAAACATCATGGGTCGTTGGCGACCTATAGTGGTTCATTTCATGAGCCAAGTTTTGCCTTCATCCTTCGTTTTTCATAACTCATTTGTTTGTAATTTTGAGGAGGAGCATGGGTTGTTGACAACTCGGCTATAGAGGATTGTCTAGGATTTCAAAATTGGAGATTTTTTTACAGACATTCATTGTTGTCGTCATGTGTTGAATGCAAGTCACTAGCTATTACCTTCAAACACTTTTGGGCTTCAGGGATGCTGATCTTTTGGCTTCATTGACTCCAATCCTCGCCTTAACCGTATAGCTTGGCCCTTGTCGAGCCCTATTCGTAACTTCTTTGTTTTTTCCTAATCATCCTGCAAGCTTAAGGTTTCCTAGTTTTCTGTTGGCATCTGCTGGGTTAAAAACCTAGACAACACAAGTCATTTTAGATGATTTTGTTTAAAAGAATATTTCCAGATATGAGAACACACTTTACCATGGTGTGTATCTTACTTGAATATTTTAATATTTTGGTGTTGATTTATGAGAAGAACCCACTTTGCCTCGAAAAGTTTTGGAAAATGCCAGCATCTCTCTCATGCATATTCCTCCCTACTTTGAACCATATGCGGCTCTTCCCAAAAGGAAGAAAGACTGGCACAGGAAGAAGAGCAAGAAATTCAAAAGGAAGAAGAAGAAGACAACGATATGGAAATTGAAGAAGAAAGAAATCGAGAAGAAGAGGAGGTGGAAATGGATTCTTCCTTAGAGAGTTTCAACAAACCTCCTCACTATTCCAATAAGAGATTCTACAGAATCAACAGAAGCTTTTCAAAAACCAAAAGTAGCTTAAACATTTCTTTAGCAAAAAGTTCACTTCTTTCTTCAACAAAGTAGACAAATGTCTTTGGGAAAATCATTAGGAAGCTTGGTGGAAACTCGTCATCTTCATCATCATCCATTTAGATCTCTTTTTTCTACCTTTGTACCATTGTTGTGTGTTTATCAGCTTTATTTCATGTCATTTTTATTTGCTTATTTCTAATTTTTCTTTGAAATCATGTATCTTAAGTAATGAAATCTATTTCTTGTTGTTCTATATTGTTCTATTAGTCTCTGGAAATTATTAATCTTTAACGGGATTAAGTAAAAACAAAAACTATATCAAAAACATAAAAATTGCTTTTTAGGCATATATGTTGACATTTATATACGGTATATATCGACTTATCGTAGTATTTGGCAAAAAATTTAACTACTACCTATTTAGACATTTTAAACGACTTTTCATTCCTATTTAAGCCTAATTCTTCCAGAAAATTCACTCATCGTTTTCTTTTTTAATCCTCTTTCATTATCAAACATTTTTTAATAAAAATATCCCCTCCACACCAAAAACTTTGTTAAACTCTCGAAGAGACATTCCAATCATTTAAAGATATTCTCTTTTTTATTCTATGAAATTAAAGGCATTTGGAACTAAGACAAATGCAAATGATAAAAAATAAGAGAAACACTTTGATGCTCTGTGATGGTTAATTATTTCCCCAATGAAAGATGATCAAACCAACAACCTAGAATGCTTAATCACTAAAGACAATGAAGATTGGGATGCCATTAAAGCAAATGCTATCTTTGGACTGAAGGTTGGGTTGAAGTCACTATGAATGTCAAGGTTTCTACTTGTTTTAATTTGTAAGTGTGTATATTTATTAAAATTATCAGGTTTGGACTTATTTGATTTATTGTGATATAGTTTGGTTGTCAAGATTAGTATTAAATTTAAGATTTGATTTGATTGTATTATAGCTGAAATAAATAAAAAAATAAAATTTGCATTATCTATTTACTTATTGCAATTAGTATTTAGTATATAAAGATTTATCATTGTATATATTAATGTACGCCATGGTTATACCTTATCTAGTTTTTATGTCTCTCATATTGTATCAATATATGTCACATTTAGTGTTTTTCTTTTATACTTTAATTAGTTTAGTCCAAATCACAATTATATAGTTAACCCATTTTGGTTAGCATATACTTAATTCTTGATTATTGATTTTGACTATATAGGTTATAAGCATTTTATTTAAGAGGAGGTTTTCACCTATTTTTATTGAGATAAGGGGGAGAAAAATATAAAATAATACACGTGCATATATTTAGGGGGAGTTACATAACACAGGGGGAGTTATATCATATTAATCAGGAATATTTAATGGTTATCATCAAAAAAACGAGGAGGTATTTAATACCTCAGTTATTTATTTTGATGACAACACCATAAACAACAATGTAAAATATGGATACTGATGTTTTGTCAAATATATAGTATATAGTGTAGAAAATCATACAGGTGCTAAATCGAAACAGTACAGTATAAAGACTCAAGATAAAGATATGAAGACTTATGAGTTCAAAGACAAAGAAATGAAGATCTTAAGATTATAATTTAGTATACAAAGTCAATAATATATATTACTAAAGTCCATGATAGCAATTACCAATCTTTATCTCCAATTTCTGATCATTGAAATTCTTAAACAAAAATTAATTATTTTAATTTCAAAAATATTTTATAAAAATTATTTAAGTCCAAAAATATTTAGAAATTATGTTCAAATTATTTTACACTATATAGGATTTTCAAAAAAAATTAAAGGAATATATCGAAATAATTGATTGCTATATATCGACATATTGACCATTGGATGTTTTTTTAAACTTTTGAATAGAACTGTCTATTCGACACAACTCTTTACAAATGGATACATATGTTTACTTACTATCTAAAGGGAAGTGAAAATGAATTTTTAATAATTAATTACTTACTTTCTTCTCACTCCTTACCCTCTTGAAATTCTATTGAAAAATTTGCTCTATTCTCTTCAAAATTATATAGAATCAATTAATACTTCATTGTATTGATTCAATACTAATTTTTTATTGTTTCACAAACATCTCTCTCATCATTCCAAGATCAAAGTGCTATCCAAGAGGCTGTAGGTGCAACTGTATCCAAAGGACAATAATTTGCCTTTGGAAAAACTATCAACTCCATTTGTATTTTCTTGGGTGTGTTTGTAACCCATTCAAATCAAGTGGTTGTGCTTAGTAGCCCATTAAAATCCAATGGGTGTCCTTGTAGCTTAGTCAGATCAAGTGAGCTTACCTCGGATTTGGAATATGAGAGGGTGTGTCTCATAGCCTTGAAATCAAGGTTGTATTTGGATTTTCCTTCTACCTGGTTAAAGGCTGGCATTTGAAAAGAAATCTGTACAAGTAATTGTACGGAACTGGATGTAGGAGAAATCCATGCTAGCATAAAATCTCTGGTGTCATCTCTTTAACTCTTGCTTTACTTTTTTTTTCTTTTGTCTATATTAATGGTTGCATCTTTGACGATTGTTAGTATAATTTTGTGTTGTTAATCCGTGATTTAATATTAATCTTGAAAGAAAATTATAAAAAATTCATAAGTTAGAAAACACTATTCATCCCTCATCTAGTGTTAAATTAGCCTTAACATTCAAAATTCTCCAACCCACATTGACAACTGTGATTTCACAACTTGGTTGGTTACAACTCAAATAAGGATCCAATAAAGTCTCAAGACAAAATTAATAAATTCAAAAAGTAAAGGAAAGATCCTATTTTGATGCATCTGTCCTTTTATTTATAGATGAAGATCAATGAATTTGTGTCTGAAATCATCTCCCCCGCTTCTCCACGTCCGGCGGAAGGCTCCAAAGAAAGATCTTAGCTAACTCAGCGTTTAACTTCTCTACTTGATACCGAGTTAACGCTCAGAAGTTTGGTACCGATTTGTGACTTGTATTCCTTTTGTGTAACGACCCACCTTTTTGGACAATTTAAACCGACGATCAAATACACATGCCGATTCCAAACCATTTAAAAGGGCATATGGTTATTGGGGTAAATAAGAAAAGAAAAGAAAGAGAAATAAAGGAAAAGAAACAACACAGAATCTCGCAGCGGAACGATAAAATATAATAGTCAAATAAACAGTTCATGAAGCTGTTTACTATACTTTGACAATTATTTATACAACATTTATCAGAGTTATACATATACAACAGAACAATTAAAATAATGCAGCAGATAGCATGATGCAAGGGTAATAATAGTAATAGTATACTAAATCTTCGTCTTCATCCTCCAGAATAGATCTTCAAAAATCTGAAAACTCAGGACTGACCCGAGCGTAATGAAAGACAAAACACTCGAGTCAGGACTAAAATATCCTTATGAAAGTTAAATCAATCGTAAATAAATATGAGTGTAACGGCGTCAGAGATGTTTACGGGGTTTGACATCTCATATCCAGTGTCAACGTGCGTGCAATAACTCAAGAGATGTTACGGGATTTTTCATCTCTTAAGGATCCGTTAAACTATCTACTATGTAGTAATGTACGCTAAGTAGATAATGCCTATCAGTAATATAAAGTATCAAAATAGCGTTAAGGCGTTACCATAATCCCCCTTAACACACTTTTATAATGCCATAGTCTATACAGCACCGTAAACCCTACCGTAAACTGGTGGTTATCAGAGGGTACCCCATAGGTATAACACAAAACATAACGTAGTGGTCGCGAATAGGATAATCAGTATGACAAGGTACATGAGGCGATACCAACTAGGATACTAGTAGTTGCGTGATCCGGACTGATGTTGAGCATAGCCAGCAGCTACCCCAACACCGCGAAACAACACTCCCAAATCAAGGGGTGCACCCAAATCGAATCACAAATGTAATAGATATGGTATCGAAGAAGTGTGTCCGCTAGAGATGGCGAACCTTAATGGCCCGGCGCGACACCTGTTTTAGTCATGTCAGGGGTCATCCATTATCGTTCTCTTTCTTCAGTCAACGCGTTCACCAAACCATCCACTTCATTCTGGATCAACACTCCGCGTATAATAGTTATTAAAGTGGTTTTCGGTATCGACAGAGAGTATGTCCATATCCGATCTTGGTCTCTTTAATAACTACGTATTATTACACCGGTGGCTCTTTTACATTTCAAATCGATTCATAATTGATATCAAAATATCATATTCGCTTCAAAATCAAATCCATTTCAAATATCATCATATCTATTCAAATGTAAGGTTCCGTTTTAAAAATCATTTTTCGCCTCAATATCTCATTTCGATTTCAAGATCATTTCGAATTTCAATTTTAGGTTGCAACTTCATTTAACCCAATTCGTATTTAAATTCAAGATTTAAACATAAACATTTCACCTTATTGAACAGTTTGGAATTTTAGAAAATAGTTTTAAGTAGTTTAAAAGTAGTTTTAAATAATTAAAATAGTTAAAAATACTTAAAATCTTAAAATGGATTTGAAATAGATAAATTAGTTTAAAATAATTTAAATTGGGTTAAGTAGATTTAAAATAGATTAAAATAGTTTAATTATTTAAAAATGGTTTATATAACAGAGTAATTTGGAGAACAAATAAAACAGCTTCAAAACCAAACCATTTCAATTATAACTTCCCAATTCAAAACAATTTCAATTTTCTTTCTACCGATTCAATTTCGATTTCGATTCAATCAACGTCGACTTTGAATTCAAATTTATTCAATTTTATATTCACCTTCAATTAATTCAATTTCAATTTTATATCGATTTGGAGCTTGATTTTCAAAATATCAATTTATAACACTTAACAAAATTGTCCTTCAATATTCAAATTTAAATCCCAATTACAAATATGATTCAATTTCAAGCTCAATTTCAAAATATCATTTTTATATCACTTTTATTTAGTAATACTCGAAGCTCAAAATAATGTTCAATCTTTAAAACAAATAAATTTTAGAAATTCAATCATATCCCAATTTTTAATTTCAAAGTCTCAACTTAAATTATTTGACAATTTCTTTTAACCAAAATTTATTTCAACATTTCAAACTCAATTTTGCGATAAGTTCGATTTCTATAAATTGATTTTACTTATAGCTTTTAAATCAAAACATTTACATAACTTTCAAATCGATGATTTTAAAAATTATTAATTTAGCCAATCCGGTGTCCGTACATAATTTCTATCCTATGGCCAAGTGATTAGTTATTTCAATTAAAAGTCAGGGATGAATATATATCACTTAAATCAAATCACAGTTTCATATGTATGCATAACAGGATATATATAAGCAAATAAACATCCAAACATTTAAATATCAACCAATAACATCCATCGAAATACATCATCCAATATCAATACAATTCATGGCAATTTCATAGTTATCAATATCAGGAAATTTAATCGCAATTCAATTTTAATTTCAATTTAACTGTCAATTTAAATTTCAACGGTTAATTCAAATGACAATCTATATGACAATTAAATTTTATCAAACAACGACAAATAAAATTCATAATACTTCATAATGTCAAATTTAACTAGCATAAAGATATTCAGTACGTTGTGAGCGTTATAAAACACTCACCTTGATTTCAATGTAGTTCCAGCATTTTATTTCGAATAAAATTAAACGGACGTTTAATTTTACCTGAAATTTTCACTAGCTCCAAACAATTCCAATCCAGCTCCATTGCGTAGTGCTCGACAAAACGATTGCAACGCAATTCGTTTCGTCACAATCCGACCTCGTATCAAAGATATATCATATTTTAAAGTTTACACGCATCATAATATAAATAGATTTACAAATTCTATCATTATTTTATACCCTAACTCAATCGTGGTCGCTGATTTTCAAAACCCAAATCTGGGCCGCACGTGGCTTTCTCCCCTAATAGGTGATACGCGTTCTACAGGTCGAAGAACCCACTCGAGCTGCCCCCAAACCCTACTAGCCGCGACTTATAGGAGCATCTCCACGTTGATCAGCAACCACCACCAGGACCGCCTCCATCTCCTACACTCTCGGCTTGAACCACCTGCGACTCGGCTGCACCATGGTTCTAAAAAACGTGCGCAAACGACGGTGAATGCGAGTTAATTTCTTCGTCTTTGGTCGACGATTCGACGAAGCAGCCGTATGGATCTGAAGCTCGCATCTAGATCTAGAAGTTTGTAGTTGAAATGTTTTCGAATCGATTCGTGGATTAAGAGAAATTAAGAGAAGAATGAGGAGAATTTCTGGCCTTTGAATATGATAATGGCGGCTGCGTTATAGCCCTTAAGGTTTTGGAGCAAGAATGAAGATAAGGGTCCTTTTTATGGAAAAAATTTCGAGTTACCATTCATCCGGAATTTCCGAACTCCAAATCTTGTGCGGTGACCGGCTTTTCTAGGGTTTACCCCACGTTCCGGACACAATGGAATAGATTTCGGAAGCTAATTCGATCATCTGTGCGAGATACGGCAATAAACGATCAATTTTCAATTAAACCGATTAACTAAATTTCTGTGCGTTTTGGCTTGCCCCGGACAAATGATAAATCCGATTGACACGAAATTTGGAATCTCACAATAATGTCACGTTACGGATCCGATGAAACTAGTTTCGTCGAAATCCGAGACTGTTTGGAAAATGACTATTTTAACTCGTCAATCAAATATTAAAATATTCAGTTTTCACAAATTTACTTTTAATTCGATTTTAAAAGTTCTACAACATCATTCTAACTTTAATATGATAAAATAAAATTTTACAAATCATTTTTAATCATATTAAACCCGTTATTCAATTATCCAATAAATTCCAATTTAAAAATCTTATTAACTCTATTATAATCCCAATATAACTTTCATTCACTTTGGAAACCAATTTGAATCATATTTAATCAAATTTCAATTATTCACTCTATTTTCATATATTAAATTTCAATATAAATTAATCATATCAAATTCGGAATTTAATTATTCAAACATTCGTAATATTAAATTTAAACAAATTTTATTATTCTTGAATCACTATCTTTTGAGATATTCAAAAACGAACTTAAAAATTTAACTTTTGAAACGAATTAAAATTATAGAACAACCATTTCCATTATACGGTTATTCAATTCCCATTATCAAATTATTCAATAAATTCCAAATATTAAATTTAAACAATTTCGATTATCCAATAATTCATTATCTTTTGAAATATTGAAATTGAACTTATAAGATTCAACTTTTAAAACCAATTCACAATTTAGAACACTATTTTCATTTTACAGTTATTCAATTATTCAATAAGCTTTAAATATTTAATTTAAACAATTTACCTGTTCAATATTCAATATTTGATTTAAATAGATTTTACTTATCAATCAATTACTCTATTATACCCAATGGATTCAACATTTATTATTATTCCAAATGACTTACAATTTTTTTCTAACACTAAATCACGAAATCTTATTAAATTAGCTATTTTAATTATCGAAAATTTATGGGTCGTTACATTTTGTGCCTTACTTTGTATTTTTACTTTGACTTCTTAAAGTAAGAATGCTGATTTAGCTTTATGACTCAGTACCGAGTTAAGGGTTACAACTCGATACCAAGTTGGGGCTTTGAGTTGTACTTCGCACCCTTTATCATATGGTTCATCTTAGAAATGACTAGCAATCCTCTAGTAGCAAGCAAGGTTCTGCATCGATTCTTTGGTCTTTGATTGGGTTTTGGTTTCCAAAGCTAAGATCTTGGACTCATGGTTTACTTCTCGACCATGCAAGGGTTTTGACTCATCTAGATATCGCTTTATTCAAAAGAAGGATAACAACACCTTAGCTGGTGATACAACAATTTGGCCAAATCAATCACTTACACGTTCTTTTTAGTAAAATCATATTTTATATTACCTTAAATGGTACCATTTAGCAACAACAATTTCTATACATTCAGTTCGTCAATACTATTGTTATCTCGCCTATTGGCAAGGCCGTGACACCAAGGACTTGACTAGAAACCAAAGACAATCTGCCCCGAAGATCAGTTATCTATAGGTCCATGATGGATACAGGCCAACTTGGTCTGAGTCCGGATCAAGCTACAATTAGCGTGGTATTATAAGCAAAGCTACGAAAGCCAACATTCCAAATTTTAGGTCGATTGGAGTTTGTATGCTCAAGTTATGGGTCGATCAAGATCCATGAAGAACACATCCATTTCATATCCACCAGCCCACATCCATCATTTCGTATCCAACCAGATCGATACGAAATGAGCACAAGTCCATCCTTTACATCCATCCACTTCGTATCCATCAAGTAATAGCGCCTCTTAGATCGATCATAGTTCATTTGCTCAACAACTACCTAATTCGTATCGATCAACCAATCGATCGATATGAAGCAAGGGGTCAAGCATCAATACGAAACCATACACAAGCGTCGATACGAAGAGCATGGACTCGGAGGATACGAAGGAATAAGTCAAACCAAAGGAAATGGTCTATAATTAAGAAATATGGATCTCCAGTGCCACATCATCGACATGCAATTGATCAGTACACATTATATCGATACGAAGACGATCGATACGCACGTATCAATACTAATCCTTCAGCTTCCTTGGCAACTTCAATCTTGGATCGATCATGTCTCTTAAACTACATGTCCAAATGCTATAAAATTTTCACCGGAGCTTTCATATCAACTAAAGAACGTCCATGATCGATCGTAGCTCAATTGGAGCCAATCATGATCCATGCGAAGACAATAGGGATCAATCCCAAATAACCCTAGATCGATCTGGTGGGCCCACCTACACATGAGAAAGGGTATTTCGAGTTTTGAGGCAGATATTTCCAAATCTAATCCTATAAATAGCATTCCTACGCTAACTAAAAAAAGACTTTTGGAACTTCTACACTGCTGCTCTACTAAAAATCGATTATCAATTGAGTACTAATTATTATACTGTTGTAAATCAATTGAGAATCATCAATAAACATCAAACTCTTCAAAATTGACATAGGCTGCAACGCCAAACCACTATAAATTCTTATCTTTTTCTATACTGCTTACTTTTCTTGGTTTTATTGTTAGATTAGCCTCATTTTCCACTTAATTTCTTCGTTCTAATCTCTTCAATTACATCCGACGAGTGTTGTGCCTAATTTTGGCACAAACACTTTAGTGCTTTCACTGAGAAAACTCAATTTTTCTCTGATTCTGTGGATCCTCTACCATTGTTGGATTGCTAAAATCTAAGGAGGATATCCAAATCAGTCTTCTAACAGTTCCTTCCACTCTACTCAAATTACTCAAAATCTAGGAAGAGCTACATTCAACATGGTGCGCACTACCAGAACTACTTCCAATGTTGTAGGTCTAGAAGGAAGTGATAGGCAAAATCCCACACAACTGACCATAGCAGGCTAAACGTCGGCTGGAGCTCAAGATCACCTGGTCCGATGACTAGAGAGGAGTTTCAGACGTTATGCAAGAGCTTACCCAAAGCCATCAGGAGCTCACTCAGCAGATCCGTGCCAACATGGAGCTTGCAAACCAGCTGAATAAGGAAAGGCGAGGGAGACCTAGAAGGGATCATCCCTCTTATTCCTTGTCTGAAAGCTCAGTGTCCTCTGACTTCAATCATAGATCTAAATGCCATCGGTTGGATAGAAACTACGCAAAGCTCTAGGCATCCGCATGCTGTAAGTCTCGAACAGGCCGAGATTGGTCCTTTTGCAGGGCATCAAGTTGAAACCTCCTCCCAAGGAGGGACACTTCCTTATCACACCACTCATGACCATGCAGTAGTTGCTGCAATAGTCTAGAAGCCGAGATCCAAAACCAACAGGATCTAGCCCCTCGTCACCGCATTCATGCCCAGGATCCTCACTTCCATGAAGACTGGGAGCCAAGGAGGCATGGAACGGATCATAGACAGCGACTGGACCGTCCTCTTAACATGGAATCAGACCATGCCTAGTCCCTGAATATCCAGATGCCTGACATTCCCAACCATGATATGCCAGATGATTAGAAAAAGTCAAGGCCTTATGAACGATTACTGGGGAATCTCTAGAAGTCACACCCCATTCACTAATGACATTCTCTATGCAGAACTACCTCGTTGATTCAGGATGCCGACCTTGCCGGTATACGAAGGAAATTCAGATCCTAACCAGCATATCTTGAAATATGAATGGCTCATGAACGCCGCTTAAGCTGACGATGTGGTTAAGTGTAGAAGCTTCCCTATCTCCTTGGAGGCATTGCGACTATGTGGTTCACTCGTCTACCACCCAGATCCATTTCATATTCTATCGGTTGCTACTAAGTATATCGAACAGTTCCGTATGCATACTACAAGATCGAAGGATGTTAATATCTTGTCCAGTGTCACTCAAGCTCTACGAGAGACTCTTATGCGCTAATTGGAAAGGTTCCATGCTGCTTGTATCGAGGTCAGCAATCTCAATGACAACTCTATTCTAATGGCATTGACTAAAAGGACAGATCTTGATTTCGAATTTGGTGATTGGTTGGCTGGGAAACTCCCTACTTCGTTGGACTATTTCTATGCAAAGGCCGCCCAGTTTTTATGGAGAGAGAGATTCTAGACGATCTAGGAAGTAGGACATCACGGGGCCTAGTAGTGAAGGTATCCAGAATAATGTTGCAGTGAAGCAGACCGAGAGAGTTTCGGTAAAGTACAGTTGAACATTCAAAATAAGCAAAGTGAGAAGAAGGGTGAGGGAGGTCAACGAAAGAAGAGAGACCCTCATAATGGGAGACCCAGAGCTCCTATGTTCGATTGACATACTCCTTTAAAAACGTTGCTGGAAAATATTTATCTTCAGACTGGTAATACCAGGTAGTACAAGATGTCAGCTCCGAAACCGTCATCTGAGAAACAGATTCAGACCGAGAAGTTCTGTAGATTCCCTCACTGTTACGGCCATAACATTAATGAACGCCGTCATATACAGATGATTATTGAAAAGTTGATTAGAGAAAGGAAGTTGGAGCAGTTTTTATGGGCTCCACAAAATGGCAGAGCGGGCCCATCTAATCCCAATCAAGGTCAAGGTCAGGCTAGGCCTGAAGAACCATATGCTGGAAGGAGGCGTGTGAGTGGTGGTCCTCATCCAGCTGATCAAAGCTGGAAGGAAATGGAGCCATATGCTCGTTCGATTAGGCATGTGGACTTCAAATGTTGTAGTGGTACTGGTGAAGGGGACCCAGCAAAGCAATAGAGGATGATGATAGACGGTGTTGTTTTCAGAAAACGTGATGCCGATAGAGTCGAGGCCCCCCATTATTGATCCATTGATTATTTCTACCCAGATAGGTCCTGCTTGGAAAAAGAAGATCTTAGTCGATAGTGTAAGTTCTGTGAACGTACTTTTTAAATGTGCTTATGAACAAATGCTGATGGAAGCAAAGGATCTGAAACCGTGTCAGTCACGCATACATGGTTTCAATAGAAGTGCAACCATACCAGTTGTGATGGTGGAGTTACCTGTTGAAATGTGTATTAGTGATCGCCAGAGAGTCCAGATGTTACAATTTTTTGTGTTAGATATTCATTCTCCTTATAATTCTTTCCTGGGCCGACTGGCCCTTGCGGAGTTCACGCAGCGATTGTCCCTTGGTGTTTGACTTTGAAATTCCCTATTGATAGTGGAGTCATGGTAGTACATGGTTATCAAGCGGCAGGACGCGCCTGTTATGTTGCGGAGCCGCGGGATGCACAATGAAAGGAGAAAGGTAAAGGCCTGAAGGAATCTCTCTGCGTCCACTCTATGTAGTATTGGATACTAACGCCTGAGCCGAGGTTCGAGTGCTACAACCGATTTCCGAAAGATCTTGATCCATGAACAATGATGATGAAGGGGAAGTCAAAGAATACCAAGCCTCCCTGGTAGAATTAACAATTGATGTCACGGGAGGCGACGACGATGGTGCTAGAGTGGTAGAAATCAGATCGCAACTCACCCCTCTGATGGGATAGGAACTGGTTGATTTTCTTTGGGAAAACCTCGATGTGTTTGCCCGGACTCATTCAGACATGTGTGGGATCTCACTGAATATCGCAAGCTATGCATTAAATATCGACCGACGGCACGTCCTGGGGAAACAAAAAAGGTGCAGTATGGATCCAGAGAGATATGCTATCTTGAAGAAATAAGTGGATAAAATAAGGCTAATGGGTTTATTCACGATGCTTTATACCCGGAATGGTATCGAATCCAGTGCTTGTTAGAAAGTTGAATGGAAAGTGGCAAACATGTGTAGACTACTCAGATCTAAACAAAGCTTGCCCCAGAGGTAGTTTTTCGCTTCCAAAGATCGATCAACTGGTGGAGACAATAGCCGGACATGAGCTCTTGTCTTTCATGGACGTGTACTTCGGCTATAACCAAATTCTGATGCACCTTCCTGACCAGGAGCACACTAGCTTTATCATTGATCTGGGACTTTATTGTTAAAGGTGATGCCGTTTGGACTCAAAAACGCTGGATCAACTAATCAAAGGCTCGTAAACCAGATGTTTGCAAATCAGATCGGAAGACTATGGAGGTGTACGTAAATGATATGCTCATGAAATCGCGGTTATCCGAAGACCACATTCGTGATTTGGAAACGATGTTCAACATACTATGACAATATAGGATAAAGCTCAATCCATTGAAATGTCATTTTGGAGTTGCATCAGGAAAGTTCCTTGGATTCATTGTCAAAGCCAGATGAATTGAAGCCAATCCTCAAAAAATCTAGGAGATTCGGAATCTCGAAACTCCCGGAGCCATAAAGTAAGTGCAAAGCCTCAATGGGAAGGTGGCAGCCTTAAGAAGATTCATTTTCAGATCCGTTGAAAAGTGCATTCCCTTTTTCTATCCGATCAGAAAAGAAAAAGGAACTTTAAATCGATGAAGGAGTGTGATGGCACATTCCAAGCACTAATGAAACACCTAGAAACACTTCCCATCTTGTCAAAGCCAGTTGATCACTAAAGGTTGTATGTCTATCTGGCGGTCTTGGCAAGCACAATCAGTGTTGTGCTCGTTCAAGAGAGGATCTGATCCAACGACCGATCTATTATGTTAGCAAAAGATTGATGGGGGCAGAAAGGAATACGCAAAGGTTGAAAAGCTGGCTTATTTTCTCGTCATAGCCTCAAGGAAGCTTCGTCCATATTTCCAGGCTCATCCGATCACCATTTACACTGACCAACCGCTACGACAGATCTTAACACGACCTGAGACGTCTAGTAGATTGCTTAAACGGAACATTGAGCTGAGTCAATTTAATATCACTTATATGCCAAGGCGAGCTATTCAAGGACAAGTTCTAGCGGACTTCATAGCTGAATTCACCATACAGAGGATTTTCCCGAAGCCAATGAGTCTCCTAAATGTACATGGAAGCTATACAATGATGGCACTTCAAACGATTGTTGCTCAGGCGCTGGAGTGGTAATCGAAACCTCTAGAAGGTTGATCCATGTGCTATGCTTTAAAGTTTGACTTCCATGCAACTAACAATGAAGCCGAGCATGAAGCTTGAGTTATTGCTGTGGAGATTTACTGTGATTCACAACTGGTGGTATGCCAGGTTCAAAGACAGTATCAAGCCAGAGACTGGAGATTGGCCACTTACCTTACTCGGGTTTAGGAAATGTTGAATTAGTTCGACTATTATGCTATCCACTGTATACCCCGAGAGCAAAATTAGAAAGTCGATTCTTTTGCGAAAATGTCTAACACTAGCGAAGCACTGCTGATGGGACTTGTCCCCATGGAGACACTTATTGCTCCAAGAATCGATCAGATGGAGACCAACAAAGTGCATGAGAAAACACCAGAGAGGGAGTCTTGGATGACTCCAATTAGAAATTATCTTGAGCATGGAGCATTACCCGAACACAGAAGTGAGAAAAGTCAGGTTATCCAAAAAGCTTCGCGTTTTATTATCTAGAATAGAGTCCTGTAAAGGAGGGGATATTATATTATTTTACTTCGGTGTATCACCCATGACGAGATCAAATGAATGGTGATGTGCACGAGGGAGAGTGTGACGATCACACTAGAAGGCAAGCCCTTGCAAAAAAGATACTCAAATACGGATACTACTGGCCAACCGTATATCGGGACGCATCAGATTATGCCAAGAAATGTGATAGGTGCCAAAAACATGCCAGAGTTCTAGAAGCCCCTCCAACCGTAATTACTCAGATGGTCAGTCCATGGCCATTTGCCACATGGGGCATTGATATAATAGGGTCTTTACCTTTGGTCAAGGGTGGTGCAAAGTACGCCATCGTTGCAGTTGACTACTTACTAAATGGGCGAAAGCCGAACCCTTTGCTACTATCACGATAAAGAAAGTAAACAATTTTGTTGTACGCAACATCCTTTGTCGCTCTGGCCTTCCATGAACGATTATAACTATTAACGGAGCCTAATTCAATAGTGTCGAGTTCAAAGATTTCTATCAACGCTACCGCCTCCAAAAAATGTTCTCAGTAGTAGTTCACCCTTAAGCAAATGGATAAGTCGAAGCTGTTAATAAAGTTATCAAGTCCATTCTGAAGAAATGACTTGAGAAGGATGGAGGCAAGTGGGTCTATGAGCTCCCCATGGCCCTATGGGCATATCGAACTACCCACAAGTCCACGACCGGCTATACTCCTTTTACACCTTCTTATGGCTCCGAAGCCATTGTTCCAGTTGAGCTAGAAGTACCATCTCACCTTGTGACCTATTATGATCCAAAGACAAATGCCATCACACTCGTAGAATCACTGGACTTACTGGATGAGAAGCGCGGAGAGGCTGATTTGAGGGCAACCACACATTGCAATCGATTCGCCCGATTATACAATGCTAAGGTTCGACCCAGAACCTTTGAAGTTGGCGATCTCATACTTAAGCGGGTCTATCCGATCTCTTCGCACATGAAACCGACATGGGAAGGATCGTATGTCATCGAACGGAGGCTTGGAGACGACACATTCAAGTTATCAACTGGTGATGGTCTCACACTACCGTTAGCATGGAACAGCGAGAGTCTCCGCCTCTATTACATATAACTGGCTTTTATTCATTTAGCCTACTTTTATTTTGAAATTTGTTTATACAATTTTAGAATTTGTACTTGTAATAAGGCAACTGACTTTTCTGCAATTTCCTTTTCCAGCAATCAAGTGTAGACTCATCAAGCCAGATTGGCGGTTCTTAAAGTGCATCGTGCGACCATCACGATGTACGAAGAGCTAAGTCCTCTCCTACAATGAGACTCATTCAAATAGGGAGTGATCGTGATCTGATCGATCACTCGCTAAGTGAAACTCTAAGCTTGGGGGTGAAAGTGCGGTGTGTATACAATTATATGTGCTAATATAGTATACACGGATCGTGTAATATGGATTACAATACAAATGCAGAAATAGATGATAATAGCATTGAAAAATAGAAAATAGAAAAATCACACCAGAGATTTTTATACTGGTTCGGAGCACCGTCCTACGTCCAGTCCCAGACTTCTATCTGGATTTTCACTATTAACTACCTCGCTTCACCCGGAGGAACAGGTTTACAATACCCGAACAGCCGAACGGGATTTCACGCCTCTAATACACTGAGGACTTCAACACTTGCCTCTTACAACACTGAGGACTTCAACACTTGCCTCTTACAACACGAGGACTTCAACAAAAACAAATACAATTGTTGTTGACAACTTGTGTTCTTGAAAACACGGATTTGTCACTAGTAGTACACCCTTCCTATAATCTTATCCTCAAAGTATATGACTGATGTTTTGTGAAGATTAAAGAAGGTATATTGCTTATTGAATCAAAAGATTTAAAATAGTTTCAATGATTCAATAAGATATTAATTAAATGAGTGCTTTTAGAATGCAAGAATGTTAGAAAGTAAGATCAGAGAAAGCATATAATAATCATATGTATTCTTCTTTGAATCAACGATTTAGATGAGTATATATAAGAAGAAATAGTTGTAACTCTTGGTGAAACAGTTGCCATTAAGAGTTGTGATTATTGGTGAAAGGTAGGAGATGCAACTCTTGGTGAAGAGAAGTGTCTTTTGGAAAACTTGCTTTCTGTTTAAAAACGGTCGACAGGTCAAAAAATGACCGGTAGACAGGTTTTTAAATATATAGTCGTTATGTGCATGTGTGCACGTTTATTGTGCACATTCAACAGGAACGGTCGACCGTTCATTTTTGGACCGGTCGACCGGTCTCTGTTAAGTTGCACAATAAATGTGCACATTACTATAAGTGTATATATATTGATTATATTTTGTGCATGACTATTTGAGGATAGATTTTAACAAGTTTATTACTATTATAACATCAAACAATCAATCTATAATCTAGAGAACCATATGAAGGTCTTGATTTGTCGATTGCCTTTATATTGTTGTCAGCAATCAAAATCTTCATAGAAGCTGTGTCTCAACATTCTCCCCCTTTTTGATTGATGACAATATATAATTAAAGTATTGAGTCTCCCCCTGAATATGTGATTTCCTGCAGACAATTATTAGCACCTTTCTCCCTGCAAACAATTATTAGCACCTTTCTCCCCCTTTGTCATCGACAAAAAGGAGTAAACAGAAAAGAATATGAACCAAAAAGACCAATGCATAACACACATTCAAACACAAGATGTTTTGAAACTACCATACATGCCAAAGTTCACTAAAAAAGATGGACACTAATTAGTACAAGTGTCACAAATGTTTTTAAAGGACTAAAAAATAAACAAACTAGCTTTAGTCCGACTGAATCTCCTCCTCATCATCTTCATCATCATCATCATCGTCATCATCGTCATCGTCATCATCGTCATCACCTCTAGATGTCTCTCCATGACCTTGTCCGCTTGTACCAGCAGATTCCTCGGATGTTGACCAAGTGAAAGTGGGAGGAGCCGGACGCTTTCCGGGGTCTTGATGTTGGGTAGAGACAGATGTGCTACATGATATAGCATCCCATATAGCACTGAAGAAAGACTTGACCTTGTTGAAACGTTTGTCAATTTTTGAATCCATACGTTTGAGTCTCGCTTCAAGTAAGAATTGATTACGAGCGATGGTTTCAAGAGATTCTCTTGTAGACGACTTAGATTTCAACAACCTAACTTCTCCGGAACGAGGTCGCGAAGATGGAGCTTGTTGTGCTTGTGTACCTCGTTGTTGCCATTGTTCGAATGGCATAATCTGAACATAGGGAGGAGGAAGTTTCATGCGCTTGATGGTAGTGGAGTCAATGCATTTTGGTGTAGATGTTGCTGAATCAGGGGCTGTTACTCCACATGCTAGCAATATGCGCATAACATACTCATTATAGAAGAAATGAGGTCGAGTGGAGTTATTTACTTTTAAAATTTCATCGAAAATCATGTGAGCCCAGTTGATTTCGATATCCCCGTATATAGCATAAAGAGCGTTGAAATTTTCCTTGTAGACGGCATCATAATTTCCTAATCGAGGAAATAGAGAGTGCATCAAGACACGATGTAATAGCCTTGCTGTCGGTCGTAGCCCAATCGATTTGGTGCCGTCACTATTATCTTCTATAAACTTATGGCTAGTGCTATTTCGGGTGAATACTTCACAAAATGTCGATGAAAATTCTTCACCTCTATTTGGTATTCCAAGAATAGAAGCTATTCTATCATGAGTAAGATAAATTCGTTTGCCGCAAACTACCGACCAAATAACTCCATTTGGATTATCCGGTGTATATTCTTCTAAATTCATATTTGCGTAGAATAATTTAATCATTAAGTGATTAATTTCTACGCTATTATCTGAAAAATCTATGAGAGGAGAAATATTGGAATTGTTTGCTAAACGACGAATACCGTATGAAGTGAAGTCTTCGAATTTGATGAATGAGCCCGGATGGAACTTATAATTTGTCATTTGATTCCATCGAGTTACGGCAACTGGAGTTTCAAGCCACTTTCTGGCAGAGAGAGTTAGAGATGAAGATTCTGAAGATGCTCTTTTCTTTGATTTCTTTTGTGGTGGAGCCATTGATGAGGATTTGGGAGTTTTGGAGCTTGAGAAATATGAACTAGGGTTTGGAAATTGGGAATGCTTTCAGTAGGAAGTAGAAAGAAATGAGTGGGGGGTAAAAATATATACGTGGAGTATATAAATAACTGTAAAATGCTCGACCGGTCGACCGCCTAATTTTTACCGGTCGACCGTTTTAAACCCGAGAGCCTTTTTGGTCGACCGGTAGAAATTTTGGTGGTCGACCGGTTTTTGCTCTGTGTTGAAAACTGTTTGTTTTCGTAAAATTTTTAAAAAAAATCGATTGCATATATTTTATACTATATTATTATTACAGAATATATGAAAACAAAACAATATATATTATGGAATTCTAATGAGAAGTAGAGTTGTCATTAGAATTTTTGTTGTCTCCAATGCGTTTAGCCCATGGACTCCAGTTATTTCGAGCTCCTTCGTTCTCGTTATAATTTCTATCCCAAGAGTTTGGAGTCGTTGAAGTCGATGGCCTGCATGGCATTGGTTCATGAACATCGTGCTTGTTTGATCCGCAGAAGAACGATGCCATTCTTTCTAAGACGGATAAACGTGCCGACGTACGTTGTTGTTCATGATAGAGTTGGTTTTGTCCATAATGCAATTGTCTCTGTAGGTCGATTTGATGCTTTTGGTAGTGATGTATCTCATCGATTTGTGCCTTCGTGCGTGGAGAGAAAAATAGTGCTTTCTTTACACGTTTAGATGATGGCGTATGACCAGGAGTGCGAGAACAATGGTGATAGCACTCCGGTTTCTGTTTCGGTGTAATCGGAGAGTAATTCTCCTCCGAATCCGAGCTTGTGATTGAAATATGGGATTCTTGTGCGCATTTGTCACAAATGTGTGCCATGATAGCTTGTTTATGGTGAGTATAATTTTCAGCAAAGAAGGGAATGATTAGAGATGTAGTTTTCATAAGTTTATATAGGAAAATTTGCAAAAGAACTTGTGGATAAAATTTGGTAGAAAGAATTGACCGTAAACATAAACAAAGGTTTATAATATTTGGTTTAAAAATAGCTAGAGTTGGTTTCTAGTTCTGAAATTTTAAGATTGTTATCATATTAAAACATATAGTTTAAGAATGTGAATAATTTATTCTATTCTAGATCTTTCCGAGATATTAAGCCAAGCTCTCTTCGTAGTTTAATAAAACTAGATTCAAGTAAAGGCTTAGTGAAAATATCGGCTAATTGATTGTCAGTATGAACATATTCAAGACATATATTTCCTTTTTCAATATTATCTCGAAGAAAATGATGACGGATATCAATGTGTTTAGTTCGAGAGTGATTCACTGGATTTTTAGAAAGATTTATAGCACTTGTGTTATCACAGTATATAATAGAATTTGATAAATGAATATCAAAATCTTGAAGTGTCTGTTGCATATATAGTACTTGAGTACAAGCGAGAGCCGCTGATATATATTCAGCTTCACATGTTGATAGTGAAACACAATTCTGTTTCTTACTAAACCAAGAGACAAGTGATTTTCCAATAAAATGGCACGTACCACTTGTACTTTTTCTATCCGTTCGTGAGCCACCAAAATCAGCATCACTATATGATACTAATTCAAATGGACATTCTTTTGGATAGAAAAGACCAAAATCTTTGGTATTATTAAGATAACGAATTATACGTTTCACTGCTCGTAAATGTGATTCCTTTGGATCGGCTTGAAAACGAGCACATAAACAAACACTCATTAATATATCTGGACGACTAGCTGTAAGATAAAGAAGAGAACCAATCATGCTTCGATATAATTTCTGGTCAACATTCTTACCACTTTCATCTTTTTCAAGATGTGTAGTTGTACTCATAGGAGTTGGTTTACCAGATGTATTTTGTAATCCGAAGCGTTTGATAAGATTTTCACAGTATTTTTCTTGATTGATAAAAATACCGTTTGAAAGTTGTTTGATTTGAAGTCCAAGAAAATAAGATAGTTCTCCCATATGAGACTTTTCGAATTCTTTGGTCATAATACTTGCAAATTCCTTGCAGAGTTTATCGTTTGTTGAACCAAAGATGATATCGTCTACATATATTTGGATAACCAGAATATCTTTTCGAGAATGTTTAATAAACAAAGTTTGATCGACTTTGCCTATTTCAAATCCTGAATTAATAAGATAGCTACGTAATCGTTCATACCAAGCACGAGGTGCTTGTTTTAAACCATACAGAGCTTTCTTAAGTTTGAACACATGGTCAGGATATTTTTCATGTACGAATAAAGGAGGTTGTTCGACATAGACATTCTCTTTGATAAATCCATTGAGAAAAGCACTTTTGACATCCATCTGATAAAGTTTAAAATTATGATAACAAGCAAAAGATAATAGAATTCTAATAGCTTCTAGTCGAGCAACTGGTGCAAAAGTTTCTTCATAATCGATACCTTCTTCCTGATTGTATCCTTGTGCTACTAATCTTGCTTTATTTTTGGTGATATTTCCTTGTTCGTCAGCCTTATTTTTATAGACCCATTTAGTACCAATTACTGACTGATCAGTTGGTCTCGGAACAAGTTCCCAAACGTCATTGCGCTCAAACTGATTTAGTTCTTCCTGCATGGCAATGATCCAGTAATCATCTATAGCAGCTTCTTTTGGATTCTTGGGTTCGATATTTGAGAGAAAAGCGACATGACCCATTTGATTGAGTTGACTCCTTGTTCTGACATGTGATGTTATTTCACCTATTATATTTTGGGCCGGATGGTCTCTTAATATTCTTGGTGGTGATCGTAATTCACATATTTGAGGAGTATTCTCAATAATTACTTCTGAGTCAGAATCAGTATTTGAGATGATTTGATTATCAATGACTATTGATTCGTCATCATCTGATATTGTGTGAGGATGCTGATAAATTTCATCAAAAGAGACATGAAGTGATTCTTCAATAGTTTTGGTTCGTTTATTAAATATCCGATAGGCCTTACTTCGTTCCGAATAACCGACAAATATTCCTTCATCGGCTTTTGGATCGAATTTTCCAAGCTGGTCTTTCGTATTTAAAATAAAGCACTTAGAACCAAAAACTTTGAAGTATGAGATTTTGGGCTTTCTTTTGTTAAACAATTCATAAGGAGTATTCTTGGTAAGAGGTCTTATGGACACACGGTTTAAAACATAACTGGCAGTTGCAACAGCTTCTGCCCAGAAGTGTTTTGGTAAGGTGGTTCCATTTAATAATGTTCTTGCACATTCTTGTAAAGTTCGGTTCTTTCGTTCTACTACTCCGTTCTGTTGTGGAGTTCTGGGAAACGAAAAATTATGATATATACCTTTCTTTGTACAAAAATGTTCAAATTCATTATTTTCAAACTCTCCGCCATGATCACTTCTTATATTTTTAACTTTAATCCCTTTTGATTTTTGAATTCTTTTGACGAAAGATTTGAAATGATCGAAAGTATCACTTTTATTTTTTAAGAAAATTGTCCATGTATAACGAGAGAAATCATCAACAATTACAAGCACATATTGACTGTGATTTATTAATTGAACTCTAGTAGGTCCAAATAAATCCATGTGCAGTAACTCAAGCGGTTGTAATGTTGATATGACTTTCTTGGATTTAAACGATGATTTGGTCAATTTTCCTAATTGACATGCATCACAAATGTTGTTAACTTTAAAACTCATTTTGGGTAGTCCTCTAACTAGATTGTTTTTGGCTAGCTTGTCAATAGTTCTGAAGTTTATATGACAGAAACGTTTGTGCCATAGCCATGGATCATTGTCATTAGCCACAAGACACATATCTGAATTATGATTAATATTCATATTTAGAATATATATATTTCTGTCTCTATAACCTTCAAAAACCAAATTATGGTCTTTATCTAAAATACTACACTTATTATTTGAAAAGGAAATTATAAAACCCTTGTCACATAACTGACTAATACTAAGTAAATTGTGTTTTAAATTTCTAACTAGCATGACATTAGTAATAAGAGGTAAGTTAGATGTACCGCAATTGCTCACATCGCCTTTGCCGATGATATAACCTTTTGAATTGTCTCCAAAAGTGACTGAGCCACCATCTGAGTATTTAATATTTGTTAATAAGCTCTTGTCTCCCGTCATATGCTTTGAGCAACCACTGTCCAATATCCACTTTCCTCTTTTCTTCAGTGGGACCTGCAAACATAGAATTAAGTTCATGGTACCCACTTTTTATAGGGTCCTAAGAGTTAGGTCTTAGGAGTCCAAACCCATTTGGGTC
The DNA here is from genome assembly GCA_030765085.1 of Allium cepa. Taxonomy (NCBI): domain Eukaryota; kingdom Viridiplantae; phylum Streptophyta; class Magnoliopsida; order Asparagales; family Amaryllidaceae; genus Allium; species Allium cepa. The sequence continues at coordinate 625,082,703 of CM060939.1, forward strand.
CGGTATCCCCTTTATATATATAATTGTTATTAAAATGTACATTATTCATGAATTGCTGAATGTATTTGTTCCTAATCAAATTATTATTTGTTTTAGGAACCCATATTTTGATAGTCTTGACATCTCTCTTTTGAAATTTCACAACTGGTTTTGGTTTGAAATATAATAAACTAAGATTTTTCTTAGTTTCAGTTTTTTGTACTTTCTTCTTCCTTTTATTTCTAAGATGTTTCTTAGTTTCATGTTTGTTATATCCCAAACCTTGTTTATCTGAAATAGATTGTGAACTTTCAATGATTTTAGTCAAATTTTCTCGACCTTTGTTAAAGTTAGAAACATTTTGAGTAATGTCACCAAACTTTGTTTGTAAACTAGCTTTTTCTAGGTCTAGAATTTTGACTTTTGCTTTAAGTTCATGATTTTTCAGTAGTGAGAGCATTATTTTTCTCTTTTTGAGCTTCTATTTCTTGACTCAAAAGAGATATTTGAGAGTCAACATTAGATGATGATTCTTGAATATTTTCAAGTTCTTCTCCTAATATTTTCTTCTCATCTTTTAACATATCTCGTTCAAACTCTGCTCTACTTAAATCTGCTTTGACTACTTTTAATTGACGTTTTAAGTCTTTATATTTGACTATCAATTCAGCATTAATATCAAGTAATTCATCAAATGTAGGAATTTGTACCTCATCTTCTGTTGCCATAAAGCAAACATTAGCTTGTTCATTCTCCGAATCACTTTCACTTTCTGATGAAGATGACTCTGAATCATCCCATGTTACTGAGAAGGCTCGTTTCTTTGATTTGTCCTTCTTATATTTGAATTTGTCATTTTCTGACTTTTTATTTTGTTCTGGACAATCCTTCTGCATGTGTCCCTTTTTATGGCAGTTGAAACATTCTATAGCAGATGAAGATGGTTTATTTGATCCAGGTTTCCTTTTATTGTAGCGACTGGCTTTTCGATATTTTAGGAATTTTTTGAAACCTTTAGCAATGAACGCCAAATCTTCATCTTCAGAATCTGATTCATTTTCATCTTTCTCAACATGAAATGCTACATTTTTCTTTTCTTCTTTCTGTTCTTTTCTAGCCTGCAAATTTGCTTCATAGGACATTAAATTTCCTATCAATTCATCTGGCTTCATGACGGAAAGGTCATTAGCTTCTTCAATTGCTAATACTTTTCCTTCCCATTCATTAGTCAGAGAATGTAGGATTGTTGAAACAACATCAAAATCAGAATACTTTTGTCCTAACCCAATAAGTGCATGGTGAATAGTTTGAAACCGTGAATACATGTCATTGATTGTTTCATTTGGTTTCATTTTGAAATTTTGAAATTGACTTTTCAGCATGGCTATTTTGGCTTGTTTAACCTTGTTAGTACCTTCATGAGTGATTTTTAGCGTTTGCCAAATTTGATATGCTGTAGTGCAGATACTAACACGGTTATATTCATTTTGGTCTAATGCACAGAACAACATATTTATTGCTCTTGCATTTACGGCTGCTGCCGTTTTCTCAGCCACAGTCCATTCTGAATAATCAGTTGTTGGATTTACTATTTCTCTTTGAGTAGCATTCCAAGCATCATAGCTACTTGATTGCATAAAGAATGACATACGTGTTGCCCAATAACTGTAGTTAAGACCATTGAAAAATGGAGGTCTTTGTGTTGATTGCCCTTCTGTGTAAGTGGTGTTTTGAGTGCTAGTACTTGCGTTATTTGCCATATTACAAGAATATATCAAATAACTGTGTTACGGTTATATGATGACCGTGCTCTGATACCAAATGAAAGTGCGGTGTGTATACAATTATATGTGCTAATATAGTATACACGGATCGTGTAATATGGATTACAATACAAATGCAGAAATAGATGATAATAGCATTGAAAAATAGAAAATAGAAAAATCACACCAGAGATTTTTATACTGGTTCGGAGCACCGTCCTACGTCCAGTCCCAGACTTCTATCTGGATTTTCACTATTAACTACCTCGCTTCACCCGGAGGAACAGGTTTACAATACCCGAATAGCCGAACGGGATTTCACGCCTCTAATACACTGAGGACTTCAACACTTGCCTCTTACAACACTGAGGACTTCAACACTTGCCTCTTACAACACGAGGACTTCAACAAAAACAAATACAATTGTTGTTGACAACTTGTGTTCTTGAAAACACGGATTTGTCACTAGTAGTACACCCTTCCTATAATCTTATCCTCAAAGTATATGACTGATGTTTTGTGAAGATTAAAGAAGGTATATTTCTTATTGAATCAAAAGATTTAAAATAGTTTCAATGATTCAATAAGATATTAATTAAATGAGTGCTTTTAGAATGCAAGAATGTTAGAAAGTAAGATCAGAGAAAGCATATAATAATCATATGTATTCTTCTTTGAATCAACGATTTAGATGAGTATATATAAGAAGAAATAGTTGTAACTCTTGGTGAAACAGTTGCCATTAAGAGTTGTGATTATTGGTGAAAGGTAGGAGATGCAACTCTTGGTGAAGAGAAGTGTCTTTTGGAAAACTTGCTTTCTGTTTAAAAACGGTCGACAGGTCAAAAAATGACCGGTAGACAGGTTTTTAAATATATAGTCGTTATGTGCATGTGTGCACGTTTATTGTGCACATTCAACAGGAACGGTCGACCGTTCATTTTTGGACCGGTCGACCGGTCTCTGTTAAGTTGCACAATAAATGTGCACATTACTATAAGTGTATATATATTGATTATATTTTGTGCATGACTATTTGAGGATAGATTTTAACAAGTTTATTACTATTATAACATCAAACAATCAATCTATAATCTAGAGAACCATATGAAGGTCTTGATTTGTCGATTGCCTTTATATTGTTGTCAGCAATCAAAATCTTCATAGAAGCTGTGTCTCAACAGGGGGCAAGTAACTATAAAGTAAAGAAGGATTGAAACACGACGATCCTCCAAAGAACTCCAACTCCTAGAGTGTGAGATGAAGTGCAAACCCTAAAATCAAGGCTTGAGGAGGATAAATTAATCCACCCACGACCTTGCCTCAATCTAGGCTCAAGGAGGATGGATCCTTCCATCCACAACCTCGCCTCAATCCAGGCTCGAGGAGGATGGATCCGTCCATCCCTGACCTCGCTTATTTCCACAGATCAAGGAGGATGGATCCGTCTGTCCATGAGTTTGCTTATTTCCAAAGCTCGAGGAGGATGGATGTGTCCATCCATAACCTTACTTCTTTTCAAGCTCGAAGAAGATAGATCCGTCCATCTACGACTTCGCTTGCCGGATCAAGGTGCATATGATCCGACTATCCACAACCTTGACCAATTCCTTGTTCCCAGAGTGCAAAAAAATCCTAATGCTTAAACAGATGTGATTAATCGTCTATTAACTAACTCAAGATTCCAGAAGCATGAACTAGAGTATAAACATTAAAGGGGTGTGACCGACTGCCCATAAAATAACTTTTGTCCCCGGAGTGTTGATATTATTCTAAACATTAAATGGGTGTGACCAACCGCCCACAAAATAGCTTATGTCCCTGTAGTGTGGATATGATTGGCATGACCGACGACCAACATACAAGTCTAAATCCCCTTAGTGTGGATGTGAATACTAGTAAGCGAGCGAGTGTGATCCGACCGTTCAAACTTGTGTCACTTTAACTTTGTTTCGACTAAGTTAAATCAAAGTCGGTGAAGGCGGAGGACGACTACCAACTGACTACTTCAATTCTCCCTAGAATTGGGGGCATAACTCAAGTTCCGGCCATTGACCATGATAGAATAACGTTGGGACTCAGTTCGATGTTTGATTATGACCCAAGGCCATGACTTTAGGACACAAAGACCGGTCTCAAGTTCGACTCAGAGACTGAAGCTTCACAAATACATTGAATGGAAATGTGAGTACTGAAGTACTTGGACCAATGAACACGGAGTTATGCTAAAAACAAAAAAGGAATTTTATTCACACTATTCTTTGCAAAAGCAAGTACAAAATCTGTTCAAAGAATTCCTATAAGCAGGGGCCAAACCTTCATCTATACATGGCCTACACAAAGCAAAAGAGAAGCTTATTCTAGCCATCTACAAAAGAGGAAGCAAAAATGCAAATCTACGCCTTCGGTTTCTTCTTGACTTTCTTTGGCATAGATCCGCCCGAGCTACTGCCTGGACCTCTCTTTGAACCTTTACTTACCCGGCCTGCTCCACCTGGCTTATCTCCAACTGAAGGAACTGACACAGTCTCCTCTTAAGAACTCACAGGGACTGAAGTATCCTCTGTATGCAGAATCGGCAGAATGGTGGCACTCTTGACACCAAAAGAATGAGGTACTCCAGTTTCAATTATGTGCCACCAGAAGAAAGCACGAAGATCGGGATCAGACTGAAACCCGCCATACCTCCATCGGCCGTACGAGCTTGCTCAGCCTGCCCGATCTTGGCTTTTATATCTTCCATTATTTGCTCCTCTCATTCCACGTGCTCGCCCATCGAAATGTTGTCGGTGGGACCCAAGGAGCTTGTGATAACTATGTCTTCGTCTATGTTGAAGGGCACTTCAATATTCGGATCGCTTTGATAGATGAGGAGCGCCTCCATTAGTTGGTCGTCAATCACATAACTGCTATCGTGTGTCTCCGCAGCCGAAGAAGTAGCTGTCATAGTTGTGGCCTCCTTATTAAAGCCTCTTGCTTATGATGAATTTCTTGAGTTACAGGAGGGCCGGCTGGTGCAGAATCTAAGACTGAATGAAGATAAGAGAATATATTAGTAATATCATCTAATAGTGCTTTTGTATTTTAAAGAATAGGAGAAGGGTCCAGAATAACTTCCTCAAGTTAGCTCCCATGTTGGGCCGATGGGCCTTCCGAGCTGCGCTCGGTGATCGAAGAAAGATGGGGCCTATCAGGATCATACTCCGGGGCGACTAGAGGACCAACAGAGGAAGTAGGCTCGGTTTGAGACAGTAAAGGAACTTTGGAACTAACTTCGCAATGTTCACTCCTGGATCCTTCTCCGGCCTTTAGATACTTAACCGCTAGATCCTTTCTCTAAAGCATGATTGTCGTCTCATGGAGGACTTTAGGCTCATCTTCGTTCAGCACTTGAGTTTCTAATTCAAACTCATCGACGGTTGCAGTATTGTGGATCGCCTTTTCATCCTCAAGCAAACGGTTCTAGGCCTTGTATAATTGAAAAGGGATAGTCCTCGCCGAACTAGTTTAGATTTTGATTTCTCAGCACATTAGCGTTGTAGATGACCATAAGATCTTCAAATTTTCTTTACATCTTGGCCTTTATAGCTTTTATTTCCCTTTCCACCCTGGCGTCAGCTTCCTCGCCTTTTTATTCGCAACATCCCTCTCTTCCCTAAGTGTAACCGCCACCTCACATGCCTCCTGGGCCACTTTGTTAGCTTACTTTTTCTCTTTAAAGGCCTCAGTTAGCTTAGCCTTTAACTCATTAAACTCTTTTTGTGCAGCATCCCTTTCCCAAATAATAATAGTATTGTGATGCCCCATTTCATACACCAAGTCCATATGCATTCTCCTCATCTCCTCCATAGACTTCATGGCTTCCTCGTCTCTTTGGCTGGTCTCAATCTCGGATTTTCTTGAAGACTCAATTTTATTGGTAAGCACGTCTATTTTTTTGTCCACATGAGAGAGATCTCCTTCTAGTTTCTCGATAGCCTTGGCCCGCTCAAAAGACACAACCGAAACCCATTATGCCATTTTGACCCATTCCTGATACTAGTTGTAGGCATCATGAACATAATATTGTACCAGATTTTCTATGTTATTTGGGATCCTTTTCAAGTTAAGGGGGAAGTGGAATCCGTTGAAGCAAATGTTCAGGAAATCTTTCTTTAGTTTGGCGATACAGATGGCTCCCTCTCCTGTGGGCTCTATGGCAGTTTGTTTTATGATGAAAGGAGCTTCTATTTCAATTCTATGGTGTTGATCACCATATTACAGAGCATAAGACGGTGCTCCTTTGCGTACAGATTTGGAAGATGACGTACCGAAGCCAGATGGTTTTAAAGGTCCCTTTGATGTCGGGGATCATGATCGAGAACGGCGCTTGCTCTTATATGATCTTTCCTTTTCTCTATTGTGGTGCTCGCATTCCTGACTGGAATAATAGTCATGACCGTAATCTCTCTTGCTCTCGCAGTAATGTGACTCGGAGTGCAATCTAGATAAATGACGTGAAGAGTGGAGATTGCTAAGCATGGATCCTTGCTTCCCCATCACGTCTGCAAAACGAAAAGAGGAATAAAGTTAGTTATCGCCAAGGATTAAGAAGCATGTGATGAGATATCGTATGGTGCCGTGAAGTGTTGTGTGCATGAGGAAACTCCCTAACCATCCAGTTATAGTAGCCTTGCTTATTGGAGTTGTCTCCCTATGTCTATTGAAGGTAGGTCTGTACCAGTTCTTGATGGGGAGTGAAGCCCCTCTAGACCATGATCAGGGAATGACAGTATCTCATCCGGGATAGGAATGTCTGGAAACCCTTTCAATGAACCTCCCATCTGCGGAGAAGAGGTCTCCGGACCTATAGAAGTTGCAATGGGCTGAGTTGTCTCTATAATCTTTTTCCTCTTAGCTTTGTGGATGAGAGTTTTGCCTTTTCTTTTCGATTCTGATGACCGAAGGCCCTGCGGAGGCATGACCGTGGTCTCATATCTAGCTGCTATACTCTCGTCATCGCCAAGTTCGATGATTATTACTTTGAGCGCACTCTGAGCTCCTTCGACTGCGGACATGATAGGAGCACATCTTCCACTATGTCTTACTGGGCCCACTCTGGGAACCCCAGTCAGCCTAATACTCTGACCTCTCTCTATGAGCCCGACTGCGATCAAGTTATTGTCGGTAAAAACTTCGTCTATTTCTTTGAGTTCGACGGGCACCGCTTGGAGTGTCCTCACTATCTCTTTAAACCATGCTCCTTTGGGCCGTAGAATAGAAGCTTTGAAAGAAATGAAGTAATGGATTCAATATCGATTTATGTTACAAGTTAATTGATGAAGAAGTTAAAGCACTTATGTCTGACCAACCATCGCCTAACGAACCCCGATGGGCATCTCACGAAGATCCACTCAATCTTAAAGTAGCTCAATTTACTCCAAGAAACTGTCACCACTTGGTAGTTCCTGAATGCTTCCAAAAAATTAAATAACAGACTGTCCCCCTGACTCTTGACATTGAATAAGTATCTGATCTCATCCACGGTCCGGGGTCAAAGGAGATAGTCCATAAACGTGATGTATAGACCGTTGAGAAGGGAATATCCATTGGGATGTAGTTGAGAAGGCGCAATCCTTAAGAACAATAGTATGTCTCGAATGAATTGGTTAAACATGGGCAATATGCCAGCTACGCACATGAATCTATTACACACGTTAAACCCCTCCAGGGGATTATGCACTCTATCTTTTGTCCTTAGTAATAGAACTTCTTCCAAGGACAGTCCATGCTTAAGACAAATTCTGCCTAGCATTTCCTCTATAATCTTGGATCGGATGGAGCCCTTCGGATTCAAACCCAACGCTGCACCCGGTATTTTATCTAGAGCAGGATTCACTGCGTCTACCACGACATCCGGCCTTTCAATTCTAAGAAACAGGAGGCTTTCAACATCGTGTTGCTTTGAGCTTCCAGGATCCATAGCTATTGAACTCTGTAAATCCATATTATATGGAAGGAACCCCATGTTTCCCCCGGTGCAAAGTCAGTGATCATGTTGTGTGTGAAGTGCTGCATAATACTCTAAATTTTTACAAGTTCAAAAGATGGTAAAGAGACAAGACTTTGAGATTTGACCTGAGTGACACTCATCGCTCACCATCTCAACCATGCCATCCTAACTTTGAAGAATGATCCATGTTATGATTTGTTGTGTTTATAGAGTTACAGTTCCATCGAAGAGCTTTGAAGGATAGTCATATATGCAGTTTTACAATGAAGTCCAAGTATGCAAGGCTAAAACTCATTGGAGTTAAGTGTTCGAGTATGTAAATGACAATTGGTTTCGTATCCATCATGGCTCAAGTTGGACCGTTCCCTTGAAGCCTGTGTTCGTATTGATCCAAGGCACTGATCGATAACCTTTCGTTTTGATACATTTCGTATCGATCACCTGTTCGTATCAATCGCCCGAAGCATCAACCACTCCGCAGTTATCCAAGATGAGTAGGGTTTGTATCCATCAATCTACATCGACAAAAAATACTCCATCCCAAATCGATCGATAAGCTTCTATATTTCGTATCGATCAAGAGCACTACCCTCCTCCATCTTCGACGTACTTTGATCAATCCACCTTGCCATCACTATGCATTTGATAAAGATTAGAAGTCAGTGATTCCATCGTCTCCCTCCAGTGCTCTCTTCCTCTTTCTCCTCCGAGTAGCCATTAAAGCACATCCTCGACCTAACCCTAGCCCCATTCTGGCATCGACAACGCCAAAGTTGGCCACCACCTTAAACGAAGTGGTATGAAACTCAAATCTCGTCATTTTAAAATGGCTTTAGTCAATCGATTACCTAGTTTGAGAAATCTGGACTTAAGATTAGAAGTTAGTTATTTAAAGATGATAGTTCGGCAATTCCTTTTCTTTTTTTATCAATATGAAGTGAAAAAAGAAGCAAGTAAAAAGAATTTCTAAGTTTAGAAACAATTTATATGCCTTCATATCCAATGAGAAACATTTCGTATCCCAGTCACTAAACCGAGAGAAGTGGTCAACAACCATCGATACGAAGATTGACTTTCGTATCCATCAACACGGAACAATCAAGGGCCAATGAATTTCGTATCCATCGATATGAAGTGCTCCATGTGAATACCTATCTTGTATCGATCGCCATTGATACGAAGCTTATCTCCGTACATCCCAGATCGATCCAGGAGAGGATAGATATGAAAAATGGATCAAAACAATCATCAGTCGTTGTTGCTACTTGAATTTCACATCGATCTAGGAGTGGATCGATACAAAATTCAATAAAAAAACTTCACAATGATCAATGAATGTGCAAACATGACCGGGAGTCAGGTTAACATACGTGCATGCATGCCAAAACTAACGTTTGATTTTCAGAGTTGATAGGAATTAAATGCTTACCTGGTGACGACTAGAACAATGAATAACCAACTGCTAGCACTAGAAATTCGGTGACAACAATATACTACATGACCATTGGCAGTCTACGATCAACATTTATACTGCTGGAAATTAATCGAAGGTTGCATCTCTTGATGAAAAAACAACTGTTCAACGAATCTGACATAACATTTTCAGAATAAAGATTGTAGCTTTTCAAAGCACATCAAGTTCAAAAAGGACGTATTTTAGGGAGAAAATGTTATCACACCTTTTGGCAAGGTCGTGACACTAAGGACTTGACTAGAAACTAAAGACAATCCACCCAGAGATCGGTTATTTATAGGTCCACGATGGATACAGGCAAACTTGGTCCTAGTTCGGATCGAGCTACAATTAGCATGGTATGACAACAAAGCTATGAAAGGCAACATTCCAAATTTCAGGTAAATTGGAGTTCGTATGCTCAAGTTATGGATCGATCAAGATCCATGAAGAAAACATCCATTTCGTATCTATCAGCCCACGTCCATCATTTCGTATCCATCCAAATCGATACGAAATGAGCACAAACCCATCACTCAGCATCCATCCACTTCGTATCCATCAAGAAATAGCGCCTCTTGGATGGACCATAGTTCATTTGCTCAAAAACTACCCATTTCGTATCAACCACACTTCTGTATATTTCGTACCGATCGACCAATCGATCGATATGAAGCAAGGGGATAGGCATCGATACGAAACTACAGACAAGCATCGATACAAAGTGCGTGGACTCAGATGGATACGAAGGAATAAGTCAACCCAAAGGAAACGGTCTATAAGCATGAAATTTGGATCTCCAGCGCCACGTCATCGACACACAATTGATCGATGTGCATTGTATCTACATAAAGACCACCGATGCGTATTGATACGAATCCTTCAGCCTCCTTAGCAACTTCAATCTTGCATCGATCATATCTCTCAAACTACAAGTTCAAATGCTATGAAATTTTCGCGGGAGCTTGCATATCAACTAAGGAACATCCATGATCGATCGTAGCTCAGTTTGAGCCAATCTTGATCGATACGAAAACAACAGGGATCAATCCTAAACAACCCCAGATCGATCTGGTGGGCCTACCTACGCATGAGAAAAGGTATTCCGAGTTTTAGGGCCGATATTTCCAGATCCACTCCTATAAATAGCACTCCTACACCAACTAAAAAAGGACTTTTGGAACTTCTACGCTGCTGCTCTGCTAAAACTCCATTGTAACTTGAGTACTAATTATTATACTGTTGTAAATCAGTTGGGAATCATCAATAAACATCAAACTCTTCAAAATGGACGTAGGCTGCATTGCCGAACCACTATAAATTCTTGTCTTTTTCTATTACAACTTAATTTTCTTGCTGTGACTGTTAGATTAGCCTCTTTTTCCATTTAATTTCTTCATTCTAGTCTCTTTAATTACATTCGACGAGTGTTGTGCCCAGTTTTGATACAAACAACTATATCATTTTAGGATTTACGTAATTATATTTTGGTTAAAATTCCAATATCATCCTTATTTAACTCGGTTATTCAACATAAAATTTTCTTAGCTCAAATAAGATTTATTATTAATTGTATAAATCTGGCCAAAGATTTTGACTTTATTTGACTACAATTGACTATAATACTAACCTCATACGACTGAGGAGATTAATTCTCTATTGAGTAGTGCTTCACTTCCAATGCTCTAACTTAGACCCAAATATAGTCATTCGATAGATCGCTATGTCATAATTTACCTATGATTAAAGTGGAGCATTCATATTAATGTTTTTTGTGTTCTCAAGTCGAGGGAACCGCATAACATTTTCACCTTAAGATTTCATGTTTGACCTAACCGTTATCAACCAACATAAAACTCTCGGACGAGTCATTCCATAGTACTTAATAACTACGAGTATGTAAATATTTTTTACATCAACAGTCATGAGTAATACACTGTCCAATTTTTGAAAAGTGTTATGCACTACGGTCTCAATGGAGTATCATATCCTTTCTCGAAACATCTTAACTAATAATATTTAAAATAATATGTTATTTCATATTGTGATAATTTTTTCATGATTGCAACTTTTAATCATTACCAAATAACGTACCATTTAGTGATTTTCTATATTTTACTTAAATTAATTATTTAGTATATCATAATATAATGAGTATATAATAGAACAATAAACACATTTATTACGAACAAGATTAAATATAGAGTTAGATACATATAATAAATTACATAATTACCCTTTGGGAATATCCCTAACTCTCTCAGGTGTGACCAATTATATCGATGCTTCAGGAGTAGTAGTATCACCAGATGCCATATAAAACTTTTGCCAGAAATCACGATACGATGGACCTGTAATAACGAATCTCTTTGCTAACAACTAACTTATATCTCTCGTAGTCTTAAGCTGATTAGGACCATAAATCATACAACGATATAAATGAGGGTGTGGATCGTCAGGGATTGTTCCATGATCATATAAATGTCTTATCTACTTCCTTTATGCATCCTTAAGTCAATCTAGTTATGGACAACTAAATAAACAAGGTGGATCTCATTATCTCTACCCCTTTAATTATCCCTACAGTAAAATGACATATGAGTAAAGAAACTAGGAGAATCTAAAGTACAATGACATACAACAATAGCTTGAAATAACGACGACACTTGGTGATGGCATTCGACGACCCATGTGCGATGGTTTCCGATAGCTTTAGATGGGCCATCGGCGGCCGTTGGAAATTCGTGTTATACAGGTGTCACCCGAGACTTTTCTTCCTCATTCCATCTAAATGAAAATAAAATTTTAAATCCCTAAAACCCATTTTCATGCTTGCAAACCCGAAATTCAAGCTTTCGGGTCTTGCTCGGCTCCTTAATCACTCTCTATTGCTAGGTATAATCTCTAATTTTTGCGGAAAACCTAATTTTAACCTAAATCTTGATTTACCTAATTTGATAAATTATGGATAATTACTATTTTAATTGTTTCTAATAGCCTAACGATGGTCTATAGTTTCCCATGGAATACCTATTTAATTTGTTAGCTTTAAATTGTAAAAAGTAGGTATAATTTGTGAATTTGTGTATATGGGTAAATCATTATAAATGTGTTATTTTTAGCATTGTCTTGTGTTAATTGGGGTGTTTATGTGTTGATATGTATGTGTGTATATGTGTTGATCAATATATGTACACACACACGCATGCACATACTAATAAATAAATATATTGTTTTCTATCAAAAACGCCGTAAAAAAATATTTCACATATCAATTATAATACGCTGAATTAACCTTGGTGGGTAAAATATGCAAAATAATGTGGTAGATTAATAATTTTTTAAAATATATAAAACTAGTATATTTTCAACCATTTACAAAAAATAATATATTATATAATAAATAAGAAGAAAACCTATAAAACTTTTAATTTTTGTATAAACTACTTTTTTATTACGTCCCTTGGAGAGTTTTTGGCCTCGTCCGACAAGTGTTGTACATGGTCATTATATAGATATTCGTTTTTGTCATATAATGGACATTTATATTCATCTAGTACAATAATTTTTGGATTTGTCCCTAAATTGGACAAGTTATAAACATAGTAAACAATTACATTTCGTATTATTTCGTTTTAAATGGTTCATAAAATTTCACCATCACTTTTCTTTTTTGTTTCCTGTGCACATGCATTTGTGTACAATATAGGATACAAAGGGGAAGTGCTACCGAAATTTTATTCAATCATTTAAAATAAAATAATTTACAAAATATGATTGTTTACTGTGTTTGTAATGGGAAGTAGGATGACTGACCATCAAAATAGAAAACCATAAACCAACATTTCAATTTTGTATTCTTAATTTGGGTTAAATTGACGCATATAAGATTGTATCAATAAATTAAAAAATAAAATGTCAATTCGTAAAATGGCCAATATTTATTTTTGAATTTATGACATATTTTTTTAAATAGGAAAAATAATCGATTATTTTTCTGATCTAAGGAGATGGATGTATCAAAGACGGGGACTGAGCGGCTCAACAAAGGAAGACTTTTATAATGATATAAACATATTTATTGAATTTTGTTTAAGTAATAATGGAAACGATGTAGAAATTCACTGTCGCTGTAGCAGGTGTAAATATTTGAAGTATTTGTTACCAGATATTGTGAAAGTTCATTTGTGTAAAAACAGTTTCATAACTAAGTATTATGTTTAGGATCGTCATGGAGAAGTTGTAGCACATACTCCTGCAAAGTCTGAATTAGAGGTGGCGGGTAATGAAATTGTTATGACGAATCGTATAGAAAATATGGTTGAAGATGCAGCACGATCAATGTTCCTACAGTTGAAGTTGATGACGATGATGTAAATGTTGAAGAACCAAATATTAAAGCAATTTTTTTTACAATTTATTGGATGCTGCTAAGAAACCTCTTTGTGATGGTTGTAAAAGCGGCACTCAACTATTAGTAACCATAAAATACATTACGATGAAGTCAAAATACAATATCACCGAAGCCAAATTTACGACTGTTGCACAAGCTGCAAAATGACATATGTCATCCGATTATTTAATGTGTGAAAATCCCAATGAAGTAAAAAACTTATGTCGGCTTTTGGTTTACCATATCAAAAAATAGATACATGTTTAAATGGTTGCACGTTGTCTTGGAAAGAAGACATCACTCTTAGGAGGTATAGAATATGTAATGAGGAAAGGTACAAACTAAGAATAAAGAAGGGAAAAGAAGTTCCATACAAACGTATGCATTACCTGTCCATCACTCCTAGGCTTCAAAGATTATATGAATCTTCTGTAACTGTACCTCATATGAGATAGCATAGTGTGAGAACAGAGGAAAAAGGTGCATTGACACATCTAGCCGATGGAGAAGCATGAAAGCATTTTGGCAAAACTTTTCCCACTTTTACAGCGGAGAGTCGTAATGTTAGATTTGGTTTATGTACGAATGGTTTTTCACCATTTTCTCAATTTGGTGCTAAATATTCATCTTGGCCCATTATCATCGCACCTTATAATTTACCTATGTGGATGTGTATGAAAACTCCTTATTTGTTCCTTATTGTTGTCGTTCCTAGCCCCGACCTTTCGACATAAGGAATCGATGTTTATTTACCACCGCTGATTGAGGAGTTAAAAACACTATGGAACAAAGGAGTAGAAACATAGGATGTTTTAAAAAAAAATCGTATGTTTTCTTCTTTGTTGTGGACTATAAGTGATCTTCCTACTTATGCAATGCTTTCGGGATGGAGTACATCTGGTCGTTTAGCTTGTACATAGTGCAAGGAAGAAACATGGGCATTTTCTTCATCGAATGGTAAGAAAACTTCATGGGTTGATTGCCATCGATGTTTTTTCCATGTCAGTCATCCCTTTAGAGAAGACATAAAAAACTTTTTAGTTAATAGAGTAGAAAACCAACAATCACCAATGACATAGTCAAGCGAAGACATATATGAACTTGTAAGGGGCTATCCAAATATACATGAAAATGGAGTATAAACTGAAATTATAAGTAAATCGACTATTCATAATTGGTGCAAACAAGTATATTTTGGGAGTTGCGTTATTGGAAAGATCTTCTGCTTCATCATAATATTGATGTGGTGCACAATGAGAAAAATGTATTTGATAATGTTTTTAACACAATTTTGAATGTCAAGAGGAAGACTAATGACAATTTGAAATCAAGACGCGATACAAGAATTATGCAAATGTCCTAAGCTTCATATGAAACCAAACAATAATAAAAAATACAAAGCATGTTATGAGTTAGATAATAATCAAGTCAAAATTTTGTTAAAATGGGTGGAAGGGTTAAGATTTCCTGATGGGATTTCATCAAATCATCATAGATGTGCTGACTTTAAAAGCGAGAGATTGAGTGGAATGAAAAGCCACGACTATCACATAATGATGGAAAATCTATTACCCGTTGTATTCAAAGAACTATTGCTAAGTTTTGAAGGTAATAACAGAACTTGGTCTCTTTTACAAAGAGCTTTGTTTGACCATGTTAAAAGTGCAATGTTTACGTAAACTTGAAGAAGATATTCCTATATTACTTTACAAATTGGAGAAAATATTTCCATTAGGTTTTTTTATGTAACGAAGCATTTACTTTTCATCTCCCATCTGAAGCACGACTTCGAGGTGTTATGCAATATGGATGGATGTATCCATTCGAGAGATGTGAAATATGTTACATATTAATTTAATCACATTCGGAAGTTAAAGTCAATGTAAATTAATTTTTCATAGATACTTTAATCATCTGAAGAAAAAAGTGAGGCAAAAAGCACGAGTTGAAGGTTTGATTTGTAAATCATACATCGAAAAAAAAGCTTCATTCTTTTTCTCCCACTATTTCAGTGACCATGTAAACATATCATTTGAAAGTGCCCCACGCAATGATGAAGGCAACGAACAAGAGTCCTCTCAATCAATGTTATCTATTTTTAGACAACATGGTCGACCTTTTGGAAAATATATAGACATATGCTTAGACGATAGAGATCTTCATGTAGAACACATATATTCTTCTTAATTATGTTGAGGTTGCACCACGTGTTAATAATATGAAATAATAATTTTTGATTTATTCATTTTAATAATGCATGTGTGTGTAGAATTTAATGCAATATTTTATGTATATATGTAGTATTTAGGAACGAGAACATCCACGCGGAGATCTCAGTAAAGAATTTTCTAATTGGTTTTACGTTCGTGAACTGCGAAATTGGTCAATGAAGGATTGAAACATCTTACATTGGGACCAAAAAGAAATATCAAGACATATCCAATATATTTCATCAATGGATATAAATTCAACACCGAAGAATATGGTACCGAAAAATTAACTAATAATACAGGTGTATTTGTTAACGGTGGTGATGGTCCAGAAAATAACATAAATGATTTTTATGTCGTTTTAACCCAAATTTTAACAAATTTCTCACAACCGGCAGATGATGTTTTCCTATTTAGATGCAATTGGTTCAGCAATGTTCCAAATTTTGGAATTAATATGCACAAAGATTATAATCTATAAAAATAAAGCACACATCATATTATCACAAGTACGATCCTTTTGCACTAGACAAACAAGAATTGCAAGTTTATTACGCTCCTTATCCTTCTCTAAAAAGAGATAAAAGCATGTTACCTCGGTTTCTAACCCAGCAAAAACCAATCAAAAATTGAACAACCTGTTGAATATGCTAGTATATTATTTTTGTTTGATGATAATATATATATATATATATATATATATATATATATATATATATATATATATTCATTTAAATGTATTTGTTAATGTACAATTTTATTTTTCACATAATTAAATAAATATTTGTTGAATAAAATCAATAACACAGAATTTAAATTCAAACAGATATTTTATTCAAACAAATATTTTATTACAATTTTGAATAGTACACATTTGAGCTCTCACTATATATACACACACACATACATTTTTGATTATAATACAATATCGATTACATCATAATTTTCAATTTACATTTGCACCATACTACATATCACTCATTCACTCTTATTTATCGTTAACTCTAGTCCAAATTGAATCCAGCATCTGATTTATTTGCAAAATACACACTGATGCAGTAAAATAGAAAAAGAAATATTTGTGTAGTGTAAAATAAAATGTGCATTTTGAAAATGTTATTTGCCTCAGTTATTTGGGTTGTTCGTCATCAAATCTATTTTGAATTCATCATACGTGAATAGCTTGTGACATGCACAATATGTTAATGTATATGCCACAAGGTCGTGCACACCGATATACACTTGATAAAACTACAGGGACAGGTGTGCACAAGGTCAAACCAAATCAAAAGCCAGGTTCAACTCAAGTGAAATACAAATAAAGTCACGACATGAGCACAAGGTCAAACCCAAGCTATGAGCTGGATTCAACTCAGGTGCAAATTCCAAAATCATCAATGAACTAACCACAGAAACAGAGGCAACAACAATATGCAAGCATAGTTACTACATGGTGCAGCATATATCAAGTGAATGCCAGAAAATCAAGGAGCAACATCATGAACCAGTTTATATGCAAGCTCAGATTCAAGTGAAACTAAAATGCACATGTCAACAGTTGTGACACAAAGGCCACAAATTTAAACTAGTCAACATAACATGAATGCAAAAATCCAGACCAGACTTCAAAATGCAGTAAAACAGTGAATGCATACCTCAAATTCCATATGAAACAAGACTGCATCAAGAAACCAAAACCAGGCTACACAATGAACACAACCAAGTGAATACGCAACATGCACATAAGAAGTGGTGCACCAAACAGTTAGACTGCAAATACTAGCACAATACAGTTTGCATATGTATATAGTGAATGCAATTCAGAAACTCAAAAGCAATCAAACCAGATCAAGTGAAACAAGCACAGACCTCAACTTCAATATTTATAAGTTGATATGCAGGCCAACCAAGTGAGAACAAAACAGTGAAATAACACTGTATAAACATATGTATATGTAACTACCAGACTTCAATGGTGCATATCAGATTACATGAAGTCTACACATGATACACGTACATATCTACATAAACAACAAGTAACATATATATATATATATATATATATATATATATGCTACGGAGACCAGAGAACCAAGCGACAGACTTCAAGCACAATGCATATTGAAGCAGACGGTAGTGGAAAATGCAATGCATAAGTACAGTGACAGGTTGAATAATTACAAGCATCAGACTGAAAATACTACAAAGAAATTAACAGTTTTACCAAAGTCAAATGCCAACAAAAATAAATTCAAATCAAAGTTGCCGAAGTCCAGATTATCAAAAATTCAAAAATGGCCGAAATTCAGCTTGCAGACGAATAATTCGAGCAAGTCAAAATACCAACAGAATCAAAACCGTGGTAAGAAAGGAAAATATCGTCAATGCAAGTTCAAAATCAAAGCCGTGTTAATCAAGTAAATAGCAAATCATACTAATTGAATAAGTCTAAACAAATCGTATACACTCAAGCAAAATCGAACGAACAAGTTACAATATCAGACGATTTCAAACAAACAAAATTATAGGAATTTGAACCCTATTTAACCCATCTCATCATCGGCTACAAAATCATCGAGTTCAAACAAGCTAACCGGTAAAGAAAAAAGAATAAATCACATACCAATTTAGTCGAACTCGATCAAATTGGAGCAGCCGTGTGCAAAGTGAAGAAACAATCGATCGTCTAAGCAATCACAAGAACATTCACTCAATCAATCAACAAAGTCGGCTTCTTTAATTTATTAATAGCCCTAATTTTAGAGCAAAGGAGAAGAGGAATGAACGCTGCCATTTTTCACAAAGGAGTTATGGCCAATAATAAACAGAGAAGGTGGTTTCTTTTTTATTTTCATTTGGGTCGGCTTTCTCTAATTTGGGCTATAGTTTAAAATTTAGGGTTTTTTGTTATTTTTAATTATTTTTATTTGTAATTTACTTTTAAACATTTGTAAAGTCTAGTTGTGTGACTAGGGAGCGAACTACGGTGGTGCAGTTGGAGAATTCGCAACTCAGCGGCTGAGTTGTAGCAGGGTTTTGAGCATAGAATTAGGTTAATCGGTAGCGGGTGTAACGAGTTTATGTGTATAAGCATCTGACTACTTAATTTCTAGTAGAAACCCTGGAGGGAGCACATAGGCCGGATTTTGCCGAAGATGGGTAAATCTATGTGTTCTATTTTCTGCTTTTTATATTTTGCTATTATTTGTGCTGCTACTTGTTGAGTCACAAGCTTTATGAAAGTTTTGATTTCTGACAAATAAGGCGATTGATTTCTGACAAACAAGGCGATCGACAAAAACAAGGTCAATAGAGCTATATATGGTACTCTAGATTATAGGTTGATTATTTGTTGTTGTAATAGTAATAAATTTGTTAAAATCTATCCTCAAATAATCATGCATATCAAGGGAATCAATATATATACGAATAATTTATAAGTTGCATGCAGTTGCACAATTCAATGTGCAATTTAACAGGCACCGGTCGACCGGTCAATATAGGTGCGGTCGACCGTTCCTGTGTAAATTGCACAGTGAACGTGCACACATGCACATAACGTATATATATATATATATATATTTGAATTCCTGTCTACCGGTCCATTTTTGACCTGTCGACCGTTTTTAAACAGAAAGCAACTTTTCCAAAAGACACTTCTCTTCTCCAAAGGTTGCATCTCCTATCTTTCATCAATGATCATAACTCTTAATGGCAACTGTTCACAAAGAGTTACAACTATTTTTCTCTATATATACTCATCTAAATCATTGATTCAAACACAAGTTTTAACAACGATTTCATATATTCTTTTAATCTAATCTCTGATCTCAATACTGTATTATAAAAGCTCTAAATTATTTATTGAATCTTTGAAACTATTTCATATCCTTTGATTCAATAATATACTTTCCTTAATCTTTTCAAAACATCATATCGCATACTTTGAGGATAAGATTATAGGAAGGGTGTACTGCTAGTGACAAATCCGTGTTTTCAAGAACACAAGTTGTCAACAACAATTGTATTTGTTCTTTTGTTGAAGTCCTCTGTGTTGTAAGAGGCAAGTGTTGAAGTCCTCAGTGTATTAGAGGCGTGAAATCCCGTTCGGTTGTTCGGGTATTGTAAACCTGTTCCTCCGGGTGAAGCGAGGTAGTTAATAGTGAAAATCCAGATAGAAGTCTGGGACTGGACGTAGGACGGTGCTCCGAACCAGTATAAAAATCTCTGGTGTGATTTTTCTATTTTCTATTTACAATGCTATTATCATCTATTTCCGCATTTGTATTGTAATCCATATTACACGATCCGTGTATACTATATTAGCACATATAATTGTATACACACCGCACTTTCAATTGGTATCAGAGCACGGTCATCATATAACCGTAACACAGTTATTTGATATATTCTTGTAATATGGCAAATAACGCAAGTACTAGCACTCAAAACACCACTTACACAGAAGGGCAATCGACACAAAGACCTCCATTTTTCAATGGTCTTAACTATAGTTATTGGGCAACACGTATGTCATTCTTTATGCAATCAAGTAGCTATGATGCTTGGAATGCTACTCAAAGAGAAATAGTGAATCCAACAACTGATTATTCAGAATGGACTGTGGCTGAGAAAACGGCAGCAGCCGTAAATGCAAGAGCAATAAATATGTTGTTCTATGCATTAGACCAAAATGAATATAACCGTGTTAGTATCTGCACTACTGCATATCAAATTTGGCAAACGCTAAAAATCACTCATGAAGGTACTAACAAGGTTAAACAAGCCAAAATAGCCATGCTGAAAAGTCAATTTCAAAATTTCAAAATGAAACCAAATGAAACAATCAATGACATGTATTCACGGTTTCAAACTATTCACCATGCACTTATTGGGTTAGGACAAAAGTATTCTGATTTTGATGTTGTTTCAACAGTCCTACATTCTCTGACTAATGAATGGGAAGGAAAAGTATTAGCAATTGAAGAAGCTAATGACCTTTCCGTCATGAAGCCAGATGAATTGATAGGAAATTTAATGTCCTATGAAGCAAATTTGCAGGCTAGAAAAGAACAGAAAGAAGAAAAGAAAAATGTAGCATTTCATGTTGAGAAAGATGAAAATGAATCAGATTCTGAAGATGAAGATTTGGCGTTCATTGCTAAAGGTTTCAAAAAATTCCTAAAATATCGAAAAGCCAGTCGCTACAATAAAAGGAAACCTGGATCAAATAAACCATCTTCATCTGCTATAGAATGTTTCAACTGCCATAAAAAGGGACACATGCAGAAGGATTGTCCAGAACAAAAGAAAAAGTCAGAAAATGACAAATTCAAATATAAGAAGGACAAATCAAAGAAACGAGCCTTCTCAGTAACATGGGATGATTCAGAGTCATCTTCATCAGAAAGTGAAAGTGATTCGGAGAATGAACAAGCTAATGTTTGCTTTATGGCAACAGAAGATGAGGTACAAATTCCTACATTTGATGAATTACTTGATATTAATGTTGAATTGATAGTCAAATATAAAGACTTAAAACGTCAATTAAAAGTAGTCAAAGCAGATTTAAGTAGAGCAGAGTTTGAACGAGATATGTTAAAAGATGAGAAGAAAATATTAGAAGAAGAACTTGAAAATATTCAAGAATCATCATCTAATGTTGACTCTCAAATATCTCTTTTGAGTCAAGAAATAGAAGCTCAAAAAGAGAAAAATAATGCTCTCACTACTGAAAATCATGAACTTAAAGCAAAAGTCAAAATTCTAGACCTAGAAAAAGCTAGTTTACAAACAAAGTTTGATGACATTACTCAAAATGTTTCTAACTTTAACAAAGGTCGAGAAAATTTGACTAAAATCATTGAAAGTTCACAATCTATTTCAGATAAACAAGGTTTGGGATATAACAAACATGAAACTAAGAAACATCTTAGAAATAAAAGGAAGAAGAAAGTACAAAAAACTGAAGCTAAGAAAAATCTTAGTTTATTATATTTCAAACCAAAACCAGTTGTGAAATTTCAAAAGAGAAATGTCAAGACTATCAAAATATGGGTTCCTAAAACAAATAATAATTTGATTAGGAACAAATACATTCAGCAATTCATGAATAATGTACATTTTAATAACAATTATATATATAAAGGGGATACCGGACCCAAATGGGTTTGGACTCCTAAGACCTAACTCTTAGGACCCTATAAAAAGTGGGTACCATGAACTTAATTCTATTTTTTGCAGGTCCCACTGAAGAAAAGAGGAAAGTGGATATTGGACAGTGGTTGCTCAAAGCATATGACGGGAGACAAGAGCTTATTAACAAATATTAAATACTCAGATGGTGGCTCAGTCACTTTTGGAGACAATTCAAAAGGTTATATCATCGGCAAAGGCGATGTGAGCAATTGCGGTACATCTAACTTACCTCTTATTACTAATGTCATGCTAGTTAGAAATTTAAAACACAATTTACTTAGTATTAGTCAGTTATGTGACAAGGGTTTTATAATTTCCTTTTCAAATAATAAGTGTAGTATTTTAGATAAAGACCATAATTTGGTTTTTGAAGGTTATAGAGACAGAAATATATATATTCTAAATATGAATATTAATCATAATTCAGATATGTGTCTTGTGGCTAATGACAATGATCCATGGCTATGGCACAAACGTTTCTGTCATATAAACTTCAGAACTATTGACAAGCTAGCCAAAAACAATCTAGTTAGAGGACTACCCAAAATGAGTTTTAAAGTTAACAACATTTGTGATGCATGTCAATTAGGAAAATTGACCAAATCATCGTTTAAATCCAAGAAAGTCATATCAACGTTACAACCACTTGAGTTACTGCACATGGATTTATTTGGACCTACTAGAGTTCAATCAATAAATCACAGTCAATATGTGCTTGTAATTGTTGATGATTTCTCTCGTTATACATGGACAATTTTCTTAAAAAATAAAAGTGATACTTTCGATCATTTCAAATCTTTCGTCAAAAGAATTCAAAAATCAAAAGGGATTAAAGTTAAAAATATAAGAAGTGATCATGGCGGAGAATTTGAAAATAATGAATTTGAACATTTTTGTACAAAGAAAGGTATATATCATAATTTTTCGTTTCCCAGAACTCCACAACAGAACGGAGTAGTAGAACGAAAGAACCGAACTTTACAAGAATGTGCAAGAACATTATTGAATGGAACCACCATACCAAAACATTTCTGGGCAGAAGCTGTCGCAACTGCCTGTTATGTTTTAAATCGTGTGTCCATAAGACCTCTTACCAAGAATACTCCTTATGAATTGTTTAACAAAAGAAAGCCCAAAATCTCATACTTCAAAGTTTTTGGTTCCAAGTGCTTTATTTTAAATACGAAAGACCAGCTTGGAAAATTCGATCCAAAAGCCGATGAAGGAATATTTGTCGGTTATTCGGAACGAAGTAAGGCCTATCGGATATTTAATAAACGAACCAAAACTATTGAAGAATCACTTCATGTCTCTTTTGATGAAATTTATCAGCATCCTCACACAATATCAGATGATGACGAATCAATAGTCATTGATAATCCAATCATCTCAAATACTGATTCTGACTCAGAAGTAATTATTGAGAATACTCCTCAAATATGTGAATTACAATCACCACCAAGAATATTAAGAGACCATCCGGCCCAAAATATAATAGGTGAAATAACATCACATGTCAGAACAAGGAGTCAACTCAATCAAATGGGTCATGTCGCTTTTCTCTCAAATATCGAACCCAAGAATCCAAAAGAAGCTGCTACAGATGATTACTGGATCATTGCCATGCAGGAAGAACTAAATCAGTTTGAGCGCAATGACGTTTGGGAACTTGTTCCGAGACCAACTGATCAGTCAGTAATTGGTACTAAATGGATCTATAAAAATAAGGCTGACGAACAAGGAAATATCACCAAAAATAAAGCAAGATTAGTAGCACAAGGATACAATCAGGAAGAAGGTATCGATTATGAAGAAACTTTTGCACCAGTTGCTCGACTAGAAGCTATTAGAATTCTATTATCTTTTGCTTGTCATCATAATTTCAAACTTTATCAGATGGATGTCAAAAGTGCTTTTCTCAATGGATTTATCAAAGAGAATGTCTATGTCGAACAACCTCCTTAATTCGTACATGAAAAATATCCTGACCATGTGTTCAAACTTAAGAAAGCTCTGTATGGTTTAAAACAAGCACCTCGTGCTTGGTATGAACGATTACGTAGCTATCTTATTAATTCAGGATTTGAAATAGGCAAAGTCGATCAAACTTTGTTTATTAAACATTCTCGAAAAGATATTCTGGTTATCCAAATATATGTGGACGATATCATCTTTGGTTCAACAAACGATAAACTCTGCAAGGAATTTGCAAGTATTATGACCAAAGAATTCGAAATGTCTCATATGGGAGAACTACTTATTTTCTTGGACTTCAAATCAAACAACTTTCAAACGGTATTTTTATCAATCAAGAAAAATACTGTGAAAATCTTATCAAACGCTTCGGATTACAAAATACATCTGGTAAACCAACTCCTATGAGTACAACTACACATCTTGAAAAAGATGAAAGTGGTAAGAATGTTGACCAGAAATTATATCGAAGCATGATTGGTTCTCTTCTTTATCTTACAGCTAGTCGTCCAGATATATTAATGAGTGTTTGTTTATGTGCTCGTTTTCAAGCCGATCCAAAGGAATCACATTTACGAGCAGTGAAACGTATAATTCGTTATCTTAATAATACCAAAGATTTTGGTCTTTTCTATCCAAAAGAATGTCCATTTGAATTAGTATCATATAGTGATGCTGATTTCGGTGGCTCACGAACAGATAGAAAAAGTACAAGTGGTACATGCCATTTTATTGGAAAATCACTTGTCTCTTGGTTTAGTAAGAAACAGAATTGTGTTTCACTATCAACATGTGAAGCTGAATATATATCAGCGGCTCTCGCTTGTACTCAAGTACTATATATGCAACAAACACTTCAAGATTTTGATATTCATTTATCAAATTCTATTATATATTGTGATAACACAAGTGCTATAAATCTTTCTAAAAATCCAGTGAATCACTCTCGAACTAAACACATTGATATCCGTCATCATTTTCTTCGAGACAATATTGAAAAAAGAAATATATGTCTTGAATATGTCCATACTGAAAATCAATTAGCAGACATTTTTACTAAGCCGCTGCTCGAATCTAATTTTATTAGATTACGAAGAGAGCTTGGATTAATTTCAAGAAAAAATCTTGACTAAGCAATTACTAATGTACACCTTCTCTTTTGGTTATTCTCTTTAATTATAATTTTTTGTTTAAACTAAACTAATGTCTTTTCTCCTAGTAACCGTATCTTTTACTTAACCTATTTTTTATATTAAATATTAGCCATTGCTTTATTTAATGGTTAAAATCTATTTACTCATTTTATAAATTCAGTTTTAAAACAAAGCTATTTTTAGATTTACAATAAAATTTCTGCTTATATTTTCGTGGTTAAAAGTTATCATTAACTCACATCCATAAGAGTATATATAAGAAACTTATATATATAAGCTTGCAAAAAAAATTTATTTTGTTCATCTTTACTTCTTATCTAACCATAATACTATATTCAACTTACACTATGGCTCATATTTGTGACAAATGTGCGCAAGAATCTCACATTTCTATTACAAGCTCTGAGTCGGACGAATATTATTCTCCTACTACTCCAAAACAAAAATCGAGCTGTCATCATCAATGCTCTTATATGTCTGATAAAACTCCAAATTCAAAACGAGTTAAAAGGACACTATTCTATTCTCCTCGAACCAAAGCTCAAATTGATGAGATACACCACTACCAAAAACATCAGATAGACCTTCAGAGACAACTCCATTACGGGCAAAGTCAACTTTATCACGAGCAACAACGGACATCGGCACGATTGTCTGTTTTAGAAAAGTTGGCAACATTTTTCTGCGATTCCAACAAACATGACGTACATGAACCAATGCCGTCTAGGCCATCAACATCTAAAAGTCCTAACTCATGGGATCGGAACTATGAAAAGAATGAAGGAGCTCAGAAACAATGGAGTCCATGGTCGAATCGTATTGAAGGAAACAACGATAATTCTAATGACGAACTTTCTCATTAGATTTATATATAGTTGTTAAATATTTATCTATCTCTTGTGTAATGATGGTTATATTTTGTATTATGCATAATATATATATATATATATATATATATATATATATATAGGTTGATATATAATAACAAACTTGAAAAAGAATCCTATATGCACAACAGACCAGGACCGGTCGACCGCCCATATTATTGCCGGTCGACCGTTTGCTCTCTGGTTGAAAACGGTCGACCGGCCAAAATTTGTAGGTCGACCGGTTACGCATTTTTCAGTTTTTTATATATAACCCTATACGTTACTTTACCCTCTACCCTCATTCACTCTCTACTCAAACTATTCTCTATCCCCAAATCACAAACCCTAGTTCCCATTCTTCAATTCCCAAATCACAAATCCTCCAACAATGGCTCCTCCTCAAAAGAAATCAAAGAAAGGAGCAATCTCTGAAACTTCATCTCATACCATCTCCGTCAAAAAATGGCTTCAAACTCCAATTGCTATAACACGATGGAATCAAATGACAAATTACAAGTTTCATCCGGGATCTTTCATCAAATTTGATGATTTCACGGCTTACGGAGTTCGAAGGTTAGCCGATAATGCCAACATTACTCCATTGATAGATTTTTCGGCAAATAAGTGTGGAGATAAATCATTTAATGATTAAATTATTTTACGCCAACATGAATCTTGATGAATATCAACCTGATAATCCAAACGGCGTCATCTGGTCTATGGTCTGTGGAAAACAAATTTTTCTTACTCATGCTAGAATTGCCTCTATACTTGGCATACCAAATCGAGGCGAAGAATTTTCATCTACCTTCTGCGAAGTTTTCACTCGAAATAGTACAAGTCATCAGTTTATAGAAGACAATAGTGATGGCACTAAGTCTATTGGACTTCGACCGACAGCAAGGTTACTTCATCGGGTCTTGATGCATTCTCTTTTTCCTAGACTTGGAAATTATGATGCAGTGTACAAAGAAAACTTCAAGGCACTCTATGCTATCTATGGTGAAATCCAAATCAATTGGGTTCACATGCTTTTTGATGAAATTCTCAAGGTAAATAATTCAACCCGGCCTCATTTCTTCTATAATGAATATATCATGAGACTTTTGTTAGCTTGTGGGGTCAATCCTCTTGATTCTGCAACTTCAACACCAAAATGCATTGATTCCATAACCATCAAAAGAATGAAGCTTCCTCCACCTTATCTTGAGATTATGCCTTTTGAAGAATGGCAACAACGAGGACCGAGAAAACAAAGAGCAACTTCCTCTCGACCTCGTCCCGATGAGGTGAAACTTTTAAGATCAAAGTCATCAACAAAAGAATCTCTTGAAACCATTGCGCGTAATCAATTTCTGCTTGAATCTCGTCTCAAGCGTATGGACTCTAAAATTGATAAGCGCTTCAATAAGGTCAAGTCGTTCTTCGGTATGCTATGGGACGCTATATCATGTTCCTCATCCACCTCTGTTCAAGCACAAGATCCAGGAAAACGTCCTGCTGCTCCAGTTTTCACATGGACATCATCTGACGAGGGCGAATCGTCTAGAGGGAACAATGATGAGGAGGAAGAGGAAGAAGATGAAGATGATGATGATGACGACGATGACGATGATGAAGAGGAGATTCGATCTGCTTCATCCTAGATTCTATTATGTTTTAGCTCTTTAAAAACATTCTTCGACACTTGTACTAAATAGTGTCGTTATTTATGCTTTTCAATTAACATTATGTTCTGTAGTAAACTCTGTTATGTCTTTGATGTGTTAATGATTTATTTTTCTATGCTTATCATATTCATTCTACGCATATCATATTCTAGTAATCTGTTACTCCTTTTTGTCGATGACAAAGGGGGAGAAAGGGCTAACAATTGCTTGCAGGAAAGAAATCACATACTCAGGGGGAGATTCAGATTTGCAGATATATATATTGTCATCAATCAAAAAGGGGGAGAATGTTGAGTCACAAGCTTTATGAAAGTTTTGATTTCTGACAAATAAGGCGATTGATTTCTGACAAACAAGGCGATCGACAAAAACATGGTCAATAGAGCTATATATGGTACTCTAGATTATAGGTTGATTATTTGTTGTTGTAATAGTAATAAATTTGTTAAAATCTATCCTCAAATAATCTTGCATATCAAGGGAATCAATATATATACGAATAATTTATAAGTTGCATGCAGTTGCACAATTCAATGTGCAATTTAACAGGCACCGGTCGACCGGTCAATATAGGTGCGGTCGACCGTTCCTGTGTAAATTGCACAGTGAACGTGCACACATGCACATAACGTATATATATATATATATATATATATATATTTGAATTCCTGTCTACCGGTCCATTTTTGACCTGTCGACCGTTTTTAAACAGAAAGCAACTTTTCCAAAAGACACTTCTCTTCTCCAAAGGTTGCATCTCCTATCTTTCATCAATGATCATAACTCTTAATGGCAACTGTTCACAAAGAGTTACAACTATTTTTCTCTATATATACTCATCTAAATCATTGATTCAAACACAAGTTTTAACAACGATTTCATATATTCTTTTAATCTAATCTCTGATCTCAATACTGTATTATAAAAGCTCTAAATTATTTATTGAATCTTTGAAACTATTTCATATCCTTTGATTCAATAATATACTTTCCTTAATCTTTTCAAAACATCATATCGCATACTTTGAGGATAAGATTATAGGAAGGGTGTACTGCTAGTGACAAATCCGTGTTTTCAAGAACACAAGTTGTCAACAACAATTGTATTTGTTCTTTTGTTGAAGTCCTCTGTGTTGTAAGAGGCAAGTGTTGAAGTCCTCAGTGTATTAGAGGCGTGAAATCCCGTTCGGTTGTTCGGGTATTGTAAACCTGTTCCTCCGGGTGAAGCGAGGTAGTTAATAGTGAAAATCCAGATAGAAGTCTGGGACTGGACGTAGGACGGTGCTCCGAACCAGTATAAAAATCTCTGGTGTGATTTTTCTATTTTCTATTTACAATGCTATTATCATCTATTTCCGCATTTGTATTGTAATCCATATTACACGATCCGTGTATACTATATTAGCACATACAATTGTATACACACCGCACTTTCACTACTATTCTGCTGTTATCTGTGTTGCAATTAGTTTATATATTTCCACATTAAATTTTTATAATTATTAGTATCACCGTATACACCCCCCTCTAGGGTGAAATCGATCCTACAAGCGGTATCAGAGCACAAAACATAAGTCAATTGTTGTTTCAAGTATTTGATTTTTGAAAAACCAATTTTGTTTTAAAAAATTGAATTTTTAAAATGACTTCTTTAATAATGCTTTTACTGAGGTTTGGTCCAGTATTATCTCTCCTATATTTGATAGAACGGATTTTTTGAATGGAAATTAAAAATGGAATCTTATTTAAAATATGTTAATGTTAAAGGTTGGGATATTATTGAAAATAGGTGTGATATAATAGATGAGAAATATACTTCGATTAATGCTCTTGTTATGCATATATTATATTCTCATATTAATCAACATAATTTTAACTTTATCTCTCATTATGAAAATGCACAGGAAATCTGGAATACCTTTGATGTAATATATGACGCAAAAGTCAAAAACTGAGAGAAATCCCCCGTAATCAATCAGTTAAATAAACGTGCTTGACAAGATTGGCAAAAGGTAGCAGTGATGAAGATTTAATAGCCGATGAAATAAGTGATTTTCCATTCAATGATTTAGTTCTCTTATGCAAAAAATTAATTGAAAATAATAAATCTCTTGAGTTAAAAAATAAGTTGGAAAGGGAACAAGCTAATATTTATCCAAAAAAATGATTTGGAAAATGAGCTTAAAAATATTAATAAAAATAAAAATTCTAATTGCAAAAGGTGTTTGAATCATGAAAAAGAATTTGCCCGTCTACATGGAAACTTCCAAAAGTTAGAAAACGAAATTTTAATACAAGAGAAAAACAAAACTGAGTTGATTTATAAAAACAACATTTTGCAAAAAGAGTTAGATAGCTTTAGGAAGTCAGAAATTTCTAAATGTGTGATTTTGAAAAGAAATTAAATGAGATCAATGGAAATTTCAAAACTCTTGAAAAAGAAAACGTGATTATGAGCAATTCTGAAATTATTAAATTAATCACGAGTTTGAAAAGGAGATTGAAGAATTCAAGGATTTTGAAAAATTAAATATAAAAAACTCCAACTCTTTGAAAAGAGATGCTTGAAATTGGGAATAAAATTATAGAGCTTAAAAATGAAAATATGCGATTAAAAATGAATAACTTTGAAAAGAGATATAATAGCATTAGTTGTTGTTCGAAGCTAATAAATGAAAATAAACTTTTAAGATCTAAAGTTAATAAACTTGAGTTGATTACTCAAAAACATTTCCCTAGAGAAAAATCATTTAATATGCTCCTAGAAAATCAAGTCTTTGTGAATAGAAGGAAAGTGGGGTATGATCTCTCAACTCAATTTTGTTCATTTATTGTTATTTAGGTTTTGATTGACATTGTTGAAGTATTTCTGACATATCTCGATCATCTCAACTTTGATTTGTGAAATTATCAAGCTTTTGAAAAGCTAATCGATAATGCTACAACTTCTCTGAATTTCGATTCACTTTGGAATGTCATGAAAAACGGCATTGATAAATTTTTCTGAATTTGTGTTTTTTGCTCAATTTAGATTACTTATGCTTGATATAAATAGATGTGCTGAAAATTTCAAAACAAATTCAAGTGTTGAGGTGTAACATCCTGGTATTTTGTGCCATTCGCATCCACACATGTTGGACTTGAATTGCTCAAAATATCAGATTGTCAATTTATATTTGGAAAAACTCGACTTATACGGTAAATAAATCAATCATAGAATCATAAACACATATAATATAACAATAAGCAGCGGAAACAAATGAATAGTAGTTTATGAAGCAAATATATATATATATATATATATATGTGTATAACAGAGTTACAACAAGATACAACAGAAGTCTCGAATGCATAGAAGTCTCAATACAATAATCAAATAATAAATTTTGAATACATCACTGGAGTCAACTGAATAACTGAAATCTGAATAGATAGATGAATCTCCAAGCAAAGCTCCAACTTCAAAGGTGAGTCTCAAATGCTGTAGCACTTAGTCTGACCAGAGCATAAAGCAAAACGCAAAACACAAAACACTCGAATCAGAATTAACATTCTTATATAAATAAATCCAACTCAAGTGAAATATCAACTGAAATACAAGTAACTTAAAGGATGTTTAGGATAACCATCCTCTAAGGATCCGTGGAACTATCTAATATGTAGTACAATACACTATTATAACGTGTCTATAGTAAATTAAACTATTAAAATAGCGTTAAGGAGTTACCCATATCCCCCTTAACACATTTTATAGTGCCATAGTCTATAGTACCATAATACCCCGTAAACTGGAGCTACCAGAGGGCACTCCATAGATACGACACAAAATAAACTCGTAGTGGTCTCGATATTGTAGGTGACATGGCACAACTAGGCAATGCCAGGGTAGATATACCTATTACACTTCCAGGCTGTTTGTAACGTAGAGCCACAGTAATCCCCCAACTCGATCCACACTCCCAAAATCAGAGAAGTGCACCCAATCAATCACAAAATAATAGAAGGAGTGTGTCCGATCGGAGGAGCTACCTCACTTGGCCCATCAATTGCTGATGTTTTAGCTAACTTAAGCTAACTAACGGGAGTCAGGTCCACGTATGTACCTCATGTAGAATCTTCATGGCCATCTTACTTCATTCTTGAATCTCCACCACGTGTGTTTTCCCACTTTTTGGTCAAGGTCAGGATATCAACAAATTGGTTGGAAAGGATGGATATCAGGTTTGGAGATCGATTGGAAATAAGGCTACGATCGATGTCGTCAAAATTTGGCCAAGCTCCAATCAAGACCGGATCGACTGGGAATGATAAAAAAGGCTAGGAGAGGCTACGTTTCAAATTTCAGGTCAATCGGAGTTCGTATGCTCGAAATATGGATGGATTAAGATTCATGGAGATTGGTTCGTATCGATACTGTTCGTATTGACCACGTGGCAGCTCATGGGTTCGAATCACTGCACTTCGTATCGATCGATATAGGCTCAGCTACCTACTTCGAATCGCTTCTTTCATATCGATCAGAAGGATACAAGTTTGGACTAACACGTATGCTTGGAATTTGTTTGGATCGGTCAGTCTCCATCTTGATGCATTTCGTATCGATCGAAGCATGGGATCGATACGAAGAACATGGTGTTGGATCGATATGAAGGCTGTGGTGCTAAATGAATACAAAATGGTTCGACTGGGATCGATACGAACAAGAGAGCAACTGATGGATACGAAGAAGTAAAGCTTTGATCGATACGAAGGATATGGACTTGGATCGGTGGACAGGAACAAAAGAACAGTTGATGGATATGAATAAGCCCACAGGCGCTGGTGGATGGATACGAAGAGCATAGCATTTGATCGATACGAAGGAGACATGTTTGAATGAAGAAGCAATCAAATCGGCGTCAAAAGTGGATCTCCCCTGGATTTTTGAGCTGTCATCGATACGATTGTGATGGATACGAAAGCAAGAGGATGGATGGATACGAATTCATGGATACGAACGCTTTAGCCTTCGCACAAACTATGACTTGCATCGATTATAACTTACAATCTACAAGTCCAAATGCTACAAATTATCATAGGAGCTTGCGTACAACCTCAAGAGTGCTCATGATCGATCTCGGCTCGATTGGGCAAGATTTTGATCGATACGAATCTCGTTCATATCAATCATGAACCGAGTGCAAATGTTATGGGACTGATCACGTGGGCCTACCCACGTGAGAGGAGTCATCCAAAATCTGGGCGGGATATTTGCTGCCTACACTTATAAATAGTGGTCTAAGAACTTCAGGAAAGGGATCTTCTCCTTCTCGGACGCTGAAACTATGTCATTTTTGTGATAGATACTAAAGGCTTGTAATTGTAATTACAGTACAAAGGCAATAAAAGGGATTGATTCAAAGTGGACATAGGCCAGATTGCCGAACCACTATAAAACCTTGTGTTCTTTCCTGCTTTCTTCCATTTTAACTTTTTGGTTTCTTCATTTTTATTCTCTACTTTATCTGGATCTGAGATCCGTGTTTGAATATTGTGGATCTATGTGTAAATACTGGTGCTTTCACGGCTTTTGGGGTTTGTGACCAATTTTGGCGTAAACACTTTTATGCTTTCACTGAGAAGACTAGCACCCGCTATCCCGGATTCGGAGTTCAGATTTGGAAAGCTAAAGGACCAGATGTAAAAGGGACCATGGTTAGGCAACCAGCAAGAAGACAAAGGACTGAAAGGAGTTAGCATGAAGGGAGTCAGGAAGCTTCCTTGGGAGCAAATCTGGCGTCAATCTTCATCACCAAAGACGAGATGAAAACGATGCTCAAGAGGCAAGAGGAGATGATGAAGAACCTACTTTGACAAGTTTGACAAGTTTGAGTGCAGAATCAAGTTAACACAACTACAGGAGATGTTGGAGATAGAGATCGGGAGCACAGAGAAAACAGAGTTCAGAGTGGAGCAGGACCATTCGACGCAGCACCAGAACTAGGGTAACTCACTCAGTGCATGATCCAATCCCGGGCAGAGTACCAGGTGGAGCCAAGCAACATGACACAGATAGAGGAACAGATGCCCGTCCAGGAGAGGAGATTCCAGGATTCCCTCGCGAACTCAGGGGGCAGATCGGGGCAATGGACAAGGACTACAGCTTGACGACAGTGACTGATTGGCGAAGATGGTCAGATGAGCCATGAGAGGTGGACAAGTGAATAGAGATCTGGAAGATGTTAATAGGAGCCCCTTCGCTCCCGTAATTAGGCAAGCCAGGAATCCACCAGTATTCAAGCTACCAACATTGGAGACATATGACGGAAGGACAGATCCCGATGCTCATCTAACAAGGTACATGAGGCATATGGAAGTACTGGAGGCATCGAAGTAAGTCATAGCACGATGCTTCCTTCTGTATTTGACAAATATTACAGCATCATGGTTCAGATAGCTGGAAAGTGGCTCTATTGGCACATGGACAGAGCTAATTGAAAGGTTTATGAGGCAGTTTCGGGTCCACATAGTCCGACCCAAGAACGTGATGACTTTGACATCGATGAAACAATGAAAAGCAGAGTCGCTCAGCGTTTTCACGGCTTTTGGGGTTTGTGACCAATTTTGGTGCAAATAGGGTGCACATTTGTTAAAGCGGTTTTTGGTATTGGCAGAGAGTATCACAATAACCGATCCCGGTCTCTTTAACAACAAATCATTATTATAACATTTTGGTCATTTCAAAATACCATACTTCAAAACCAAAATATCATATCCATTTCAAAACCATATCAATACAATATCATTTCTCAATTTAAAATAAACACTTTCCAAAATTATAACTCTTTAAAATTATAACTCTTCAAAATTAAAATATTTTGAAATTATAACACTTTGGAAAACATAACACTTTGAAAATATAATACTTTGAGATTCATAACACTTTCCTCTTAAACAGTTTAGATATTAAAATAGTGTGTATATATATATATATATAATAAAATAGTTTATATAATAAAACAATTTATAAGTTAAAAATAATTGTAAGTTAAAATAGTTTATATTAAAATAATTTATATGTTAAAAATAATTATAAGTTAAAATAATTTATATCAAAATAATTTATAAAATAAAATAATTATAAGTTAAAATAGTTTATATTAAAATAATTTATAAAATAAAATAATTATAAGTTAAAATAGTTTATATTAAAATAATTTATAAAATAAAATAATTATAAGTTAAAATAATTTATATTAAAATAATTTATAAAATAAAATATCTTTATATATATTAAATGCTTTATAAAATAAAATAGTTTCCTCAAATTTCACAAATCAATTCTAATTAACTCAAACTCCAAAACCCCATTCAAACCAAATTCAGTTCTTCCATTTCAATTCAATTTACATCTCAATAAACCATTATTTTTTTATTGATTTCAAATATAGATTTGAACCACAAAATGACCATTTCAAGTTCAATAGATTTCAAAGCTTAAAATATTTGAACCTTTACAGTAACTCAATTTGATAAATTCATTTATTTTTCAAATTCAAGTTTACCATTATTTAATATTGAAATATCCACTTACTCAATCCAATATCATTTAAATAAAGTTTCAGAATAAAAATTTAAATAAAAATTAATTATCCCATTTAAATTTATTTAAAATTGAAAATATTCGTTAAATCATCTTAAATCGAAATCAAGTTATAAAACCATATCCTTAAAATCTCAAATTCAATAAGTTTTAAATCAATCTTATTTAAGTATAATTCTTCAATAAATATAATTTCAAATCAATTTCAAATTTATCTTTCCAACCTCAATTTATTAAAACTATTATAAAATCTATCTTTTTAAATAAGGTTTTAAAAAAATACTTAAAAACATATTATATGCTAATTAAATCAAACTTTATTAAATCAAATCTTATTATTAAATTTATTTTAAATTAAATATATTTATATTTTTAAAATAGTAAAATTATAAGTAAATTCTTAAAATTTATAATTTCAAACTACTTATAACTTTAAAATTTCCAAACATAAAATTTTAAAATTCAAGAATTTAAACATATATAAATAACGTTTATATGTATAATATGTTAAAATCAATACTTATGTAAACCATATATATTTCTTTTCAAAACCTTGGAAATCATATTCAAAATATATAGACCAACGGTGTCTGTATATAATTTTCTATCCTATGGTCAAGTGATACGGATATTAATCATTTCATTCCGCAATTTAAATATATACGGGTATATATCTTTTTAACCCGCAATCCCAAATTCAATTCAATGAAAATCGCTTGGGTCTATCATTTCAACCCATAATGATTTTCCCCTATTTAAAATATCGTTCAGGTATGTATCATTTCAACCCATAGGGAATTCTATACTAACAGGGAGCTTGTAGAGTAAGAACAGTGATGATAATAATATAACATATCCATAACACGCATACATCATCAATAATAGATAAAATATAAATAACAGATCAGGGTGTCAGATGTCACAGGTGAACAGATATAGATAATAGCATATCATATATATAGCAGTTTAAATAACTAACAGCGGCATATTTCAATTGTCATTTCATATGAAAATCAAATTTAATAAATATAAGAACGTATCGTGAGTGATTGCTCACCTTTCGAGGCTCGGGATGAATGAGGATGATATGAGTTACGAATCCAAGCACGAATTCCAAAGCAAAGCAAGATTGGCACGAATTCGACGATCAAAGCTGATAAATAGAATCGATGAAAATAAATCAAATTAGCTTGATATATACTGAACAAAATATATTATTATTATTATTATTATTATTATAAATTTCCTTAAAACAAATATTCAGTTTTTAATACATATTTAAAATGACATATTTACATATTACATTTTGAATTTAAGTTAAAGCTATACTTTTCTCAAACCAAAAATTTAAAATGAAGAAAACATATACCCAAAATTTCTGTATTATATATATATAATAAACTAACATCCTTTATATATGTACTTTAAACAATAGGTTCACAGATACTATATAATTATATATATATAGTACTTATATTATTTACTTATTATATTATTATTTTTAACATAGAACAACGTGATAAGCTTGCAGCTATGCACATAGATTTAAAACATATAATATACAGACTCGTATAACTAAAATATATATATATATATATACAATAGTTCAAATATATCATTATATATATATACTCAAACCACACAAACTGTTACATATACTGACATATAATATATACAATATATATATACAACATCAACATATAACACTGAAACATATGGATATAGTGCTATAACTCATGTAAAAAATAAGCTTATCTATGCAGCATAAAATATACAAAATGTCACGATATACTTCTATACTACCAAATTTAAGATTTGTGTAAACTAACATTTACACTGCATATAATATAATATACCATACCGAACCACATATATACCCATATAGAGATAAACTACATATAGCTTGATATGTATAAAAACTATTATAACTAACTAGTATATAAACTTGCAACAGCAAAGAATGTAAATGCAACTTACATATATAAATTAATATATAACATATACAAACTCACGCATATATATATATATAACAAATTTAAAATCACTATTTAGTAAAACAGATATATCACCTTTCACAATATTATATATATACACCTACATATCATATAACAACATATCTATATTCTTATGTAAAAACATGCCGAACTCAAACATAAATTTATATATATATACACAACATAATAAACATATATATTATTACCGAAATCTATTATAAAAAAAATACAAGAATAATATATATATGAATCTACCTTCATCACTTTTTCCCAAAAGCAAACTAATCCAAGAAGAAAGAATGAGCAAGAGTTTGGGTTGCGTGGAGGAAGGTGGGTGGTTGGGACAGTGATAGGGTGGGCTCAGTGGCCGCTTGCGTGCTCGGCTTCTAGATTGGATGGTGGGCGATTTCAAAGAGGGCGAAGGGGAGGGTGGCGAGTTCTGGTGATGCAGGGTGTTCATGCACTTGTATGGTGCGGCACGCATGGTGGAGGTGAGGAGGAAGGTTCGTTGCTATGGAGAAGAGGTGGCGGGTCTGGTGAGGCATTGCGGAGGGTGGAACTGGTGTAGGCATCGGTTGCGGACCAAAGGAAATTGAAGAAGCATGCGATTCGGCGAGGGGAGAAGCAATTGTATGCGAAATTTCATTTTTTTGAACTGAAGAGAACCGATAGAAAAGAGATTTATAGGGAGAAACTTAACCGAATGTAAATGAAATAACAATTATGACTTGAACCAGTAGGAATAGTAATAGCTAGAAAAATTTTCGGGAATATAAAAGGCGATTGAAAGAATAGTTTCACGATAGATAACCAATGGTCACAAGTAAACCAAAAGACACGAAACCGATACCGTATGGTTACCTTTTTCGCAGATTCCGCTACGTATCGGACTTCAAACCATAGAATTGAATGTACTGTAGAGATCAGCACGACAAGACGATCAAAACGGTATATAGATATCAGTGGTACGATCACTATATCAAAACTCGATAATCGATACCGAAAATGCTTCTAATTTGCCAAAAATAAGATAAACGGAGCAATAATAGTCCAAATTGGCAAAAATGAAATATGACGTCGCACTCAGAAGTTGATTTACAAATTTACTATATAAAATATTCAGGTTTGGAAAATATTTTATTATCATCTAATATTTACTGATTTAAATTAAAACAGAATTACACAAGAAAATAAACTTCATATTTACTGATGAAATTTTAACATTTGCTATGTTTAAATAAACGTATTCCAAATATCAAGTTTTTATTCACAAATTTTAAATTTTAAAATTTCACAAAATTTCAGTTAATTATGTTATTAAAAATCTTTAAAATTTACGGGTAGTTACACTCTCCCCCACTCAAAACTTTTCGTCCCGGAAAAGGATCGAGTTAGGAGAATAGAACAACCAAAAAGAAAAATAGATTCAAAAAAAAATAAAGCAATTAATTTAAAACCATATAAATTTCAATTTAAATTAATTAATGTTCAATAATTGATTTAATCCATTTGATTTCACTTAAGTTAACTTCATTTATAATGAAATCTTAACTATTCCAAAATTCATATTTATTTATTTCACTATCTTACTATTCAATATATCTCAATTAACATTTTTATAATTATAAATAAAGTGTATTGGCACTCATTATAATCACTCGGATTTATTGATAAACTTCTTTAATATCATTTTATATTGTATATTATTCAATTACATATCCAACTTCAAAAAAATTTAGGTAAGTTATAATGGAATGAAATTAAATATTATGCAAGTAAATTTTCCAATTCAATTATTTCAAGTTTAAATATTTATTAAAAAATTTAAGAGTTAAATTTCCATTTCTTCAAATCATTTACAGATAAATGTATACATATATATTATATATCAAATCAAGTCTATAACTATATACCTATATATACATTATAAATCAAATCATACTTAAGAAATTCAAATCAAAGTTATTTTCCAAAACACAGTGTAGCAAAGCTACCAAGTGGTCTCTCCACTCTGAAAATCGAAAATGAATGTCGTTGATGCGGCCGTCATCATCGAAATTATTTTCCAGTGACAAAAGAGAAGAGTACCGATTTAAACATTTAAAAATTCTTTGGAAACGTTCGAAAATACTATAAATAATGTATTGTAGAATTTAATACCAAATTTTCAAAAATACCGGAAATTTAATTGATAAATTCTTATTTTAAATTTAATTTCATTTTTCAAATGAATTGATAATCATGTTTTTATAAATTCATTTATTCATATCATGTGGCAATAGTCATTGGTTTACAAAATAATAAATAAAATAAAATATTACCATTTTCCTTCTAACAACCAATTCGGTTAACTATTTACCTTTAGAAAATTATATTTATATAAAGATATAATTATACAAAAATTTATTTCGTTTACCAAATTTGAAAATAATATTGTGTTAGTTTGTTTTGTTCAGGTGTTTTGAAATTCCAATCGATATCGTTGAACAGACGAATAGATCGAACCCCAAATCGAACTAACAACTCAAACAACACAACATATAAAACATTTTAATTAATTACAAATACACTCCCTCACTCGATGATACAAGAATGGATTTCAAAACAAGGATAGAGAGGGACCCTAATCAAGAGAATTCTGACTAGAAGATAAGCCTGAAAAAGAGATAAGATAATTGAATTTCAAACTAGGAAAATGGATAGACTTATATAAATTGCGAGCAACCTTTACCGGGTCAACCGTGACTTCAAGAATAAGATCGATGCAGAATTTTGAGGCAAATCAACAGTCGATCGCAAGAGATAAAATTCGAGCACAGCAAGAGATAGCAGCATCTAAACCGACGATACAGAAATATTCAGTGAATCAATGTCTATTGTAAATGAGTTTCACCCCTTTACAAATCATTATAAGATTTGTGGGACTGCCGATTTATTATAGGAATTAATCGAAGTGGAGTTATGAGATACTCTAGAATTAAAAAGAATACGAATAGGGAGAGATAAAATGGATTTCAGAACGAATGGGAAGTTCCAAAATTCAAAGGAAACCAAGTCAAAGGGGAATAGATTCAAGCTCGGACGAAAGTGATTATGTAATTAAATTTACTCTATATGCTAAGTTTTACCTAAAACCAGAGCTCTGATACCACATGTAACATCCTGGTATTCCGTGCCATTCGCATCCACACATGTCTGACTTGAATTGTTCAAAATATCAAATTGTTAATTTATATTTGGCAAAACTCAGCATATACAGTAACTAAATCAGTCATAGAATCACGAACACAGAGTAATATAACAATAAGCAGCGAAAACAAATGAATAGCAGTTCATGAAGCTACTATATATATATATAATAGAGTTACAACAAGATACAATAGAAGTCTCTAATACATAGAAGTCTCAATACAATAATCAAATAATAAAATATGAATACATCACTGGAATCAACTGAATAACTGAAAGCTGAATAGATAGATGAATCTCCAAGAAAAGCTCAAACTTCAAAGGTGAGTCTTAAATGCTATGACACTCAGTCTGACCCGGG
Organism: Allium cepa; assembly: GCA_030765085.1. Taxonomy (NCBI): domain Eukaryota; kingdom Viridiplantae; phylum Streptophyta; class Magnoliopsida; order Asparagales; family Amaryllidaceae; genus Allium; species Allium cepa. The sequence continues at coordinate 625,123,483 of CM060939.1, forward strand.
CATAAAGCAAAACGCAAAACACTCGAGCCAGGATTAACATTCTTATATCAATAGATCCAACTCAAGTGAAATATAAACTAAAATACAAGTAACTTAAAGGATGTTTGGGATAACCATCCTCTAAGGATCCGTGGAACTATCTACTATGTAGTATAATACGCTATTATAATATGTCTATAGTAAAGTAAACTAGTAAAATAGCGTTAAGGTGTTACCCATATCCCCCTTAACACATTTTATAGTGTCATAGTCTATACAGTACCGTAATACCCCGTAAACTTGAGCTACCAAAGGGCACTCCATAGGTACAACACAAAACAAACTCATAGTGGTCTCGATATGGTAGGTGACACGGCACAACTAGGAAATGCCAGGGTAGATATACCAATTACACTTCTAGGTTATTGGTAACGCAGAGCCACAGCAATCGCCCAACTCGATACACACTCCCAAAAGCAGAGGGGTGCACCCAACCAATCACAAAGTAATAGAATGGTATCGAAGGGGTGTCCAATCGGAGGAGCTACTTCACTTGGCCCGTCAATTGCTCCTGTTTTAGCCACCTAAAGCCAACTCATGGGAGTCAGGTCCATATATATACCTCATATAGAATTGTCACCACCATCCTACTTCATTCTGGAATCTCCACCGCCTGCACAATTGTTAAAGTGGTTTTCGATATTGGCAGAGAATATGACAATAACCGATCCCTGTCTCTTTAACAACCAATCGTTATTATAACACCATGGTTATTTTAGAATATCATACTTCAAAACCAAAATATCATATCCATTTCAAAACCATATCAATACAATATCATTTCTCACTTTAAAATAAACACTTTCTAAAATTATAACTCTTTCGAAATTATAACACTTTGAAATTATAACATTTTGGAAATCATAGCATTTTGAAAATATAATACTTTGAAATTCATAACACTTTCCCCTTAAACAGTTTAGATATTAAAATAGTATATATATTTATATAATAAAATAGTTTATATAATAAAATAATTTATTTGTTAAAAATAATTATAAGTTAAAATAGTTTATATTAAAATAATTTATACGTTAAAAATAATTATAAGTTAAAATATTTTACATTAAAATAATTTATAAAATAAAATAATTATAAGTTAAAATAGTTTATATCAAAATAATTTATAAAACAAAATATCTTTATATATATTAAATGCTTTATAAAATAAAATAGTTTCCTCGTATTTCACAAATCAATTCTAATTAACTCAAACTCTAAAGTCCCATTTAAATCAAATTTCAGTTCTTCCATTTGAATTCAATTTAAATCTCAATAAACCATTTTATATCGATTTCAAATATAGATTTGAACTACAAAATAACCATTTCAACTACAATAGATTTCAAAGCTTAAAATATTTAAACCTTTACAGTAACTCCATTTGATAAATTCATTTATATTTCAAATTCAGCTTTACCATTATTTAATATTGAAATATCCACTTAGTCAATCCAATATCATTTAAATAAAGTTCAAAATATAAATTTAAACTAATTATACCATTTAAATTTATTAATATTCATTAAATCATCTTAAATCAAAATCAAGTTATGAAATCATATTCTTAAAATCTCAAATTCAATAAGTTTTAAATCAATTTTATTTACGTATAATTCTTAAATAAATATAATTTCAAATCAATTTCAAATTTATCTTTCCAACCTCAGTTTATTAAAACTATTATAAAATATATCTTTTAAAATAAGGTTTTAAATAAATTCTTAAAAACATATTATATACTAATTAAATCAAACTTTATTAAATCAAATCTTATTATTAAATTTATTTTAAATCAAATCTATTTATATATTTAAAATAGTAAAATTATAATTAAATTCTTAAAATTTATAATTACAAACTACTTATAACTTTAAAATTTCCAAACATAAAATTTTAAAAATCAAGAATTTAAACATATATAAATAACATATATGTATATAATATTTTAAAATCGATATTTATGTAAAACCATATATATTTCTTTTCAAAACCTTGGATATCATTTTCAAAATATATAGACCAACGGTATTTGTATATAATTTAATATCATATGGTCAAGTGATATGGATATTTATCATTACAATCTGTAATTCAAATATATACGAGTATATATCATTTCAACCCGCAATCCCAATTCATTTCGATGAAAATCGCTTGGGTTTATCATTTATACCCATAACGATTTTCCCCTATTCTAAAATATCGTTCGGGTATGTTTCATTTCAACTCATAGGGAATTCTATACTAACAGGGAGCTTACAGGGTAAGAATAGTGATGATAATAATATAACATATCCATAACAGGCATACATCATCAATAACAGATAAAATATAAATAACAGATCATGGTATCAGATGTCACAAGTAAACAGATACAGATAATAGAATATCACATATATATCAGTTTAAATAACCAACAGCAGCATATTTCAATTGTCGTTTCAATTGAAAATCAAATTTAATAAATATAAGAACGATAATCTTGAGTGATTAATTACCTTTCGAGACTAGGGATGAACGAGAATGAAATGATTTACGAATCCAAGCACGAATTCCAAAGCAAAGCAAGATTGGCACGAATTCGACGATCAAAGATGATAAATAGAATCGATGAAAATAAATCAAATTAGCTTGATATATACTAAACAAAATATATACTATTATTATTATAAATTTCCTTAAAACAAATATTCAATTTTAAATACATATTTAAAATGACATATTTACATATTACATTTTGAATTTAAGTCAAAGCATACACTTTTCTCAAACCAAAAATTTAAAATGAAGAAAACATATACCCAAAATCTCTGTATTATATATATATGTATATATAATAAACTAACATCCTTTTACATATGTACTTTAAAAAATAGTAGTACAGCTACTGTATAATTATATATATATTACTTGTATTATTTACTTATTATATTATATTTTTAACATAGAACAACATGATAAGCTTGCAGCTATGCACATAGATTTAAAACATATAATATACAGACTCATATAGCTATAATATATATATAAATATATTACAACAGCTCAAATATATCATTATAAATATATGTACTTAAACCATACAAACTGTTACATATACTGACAGATAATATATACATTATATATATAAAGCATCAACATATAATACTGAAACATACGGATATAGTGCTACAACTCATGTAAAAAAATAAAGCTTATCTATACAGCATAAAATATACAAACTGTCACAGTATACTTCTATACTACCAAATTTAAGATTTGTGTAAACTAAAATTTACACTACATATAATATAATATACTATATTGAACCACATATATACCAATATAGATATAAACTACATATAGCCTCTTGATATATATATATATATATATATATATAAACTAATATAACTAACTAGCATATAAACTTGCAACAACATAGAATGTAAACACAACTTACATATATAAATTAATATAGATGTAACAACCCATAAATTTGTAAATATTTTTAATTCAATTTATTTGAAAACTTTGATTTTAAATCATTTTAAATTTGAAATTTTGGAATTTTCCAGTGTAAGTTTGGATTTTGTTTATAATTTATTTCCCAAATATAATAAAATAAAGATTTTTTGAAAATTTTATATTTTGGTCAACTTTGGCCAAATTTTGACTTTCTGGTTGAAATTTTTAAATTTGAATTTTCAGTTTCTTATCTTTTCTTTTAAACTGTATTTGATTCTGATATTGGTTCTGCTTTTCGTTTCGCCAAATTTTGTTTTATACTTTTTAAATCTGATAAATTTCAGCATTTTACACGCGATTATTTTCAGTATTTTATTTATTTTCTATTTTATATTTTCTATATCATTCCTATTTTCTATTTGTTTATTTTTATTTTTCAATCTCTACTTTCTATTTTCTATTTTTTTGTATGGGATTAGGAAATTTCAAGAGGCATAAGTTCCCTTTTTCTTTAATATGAAGTATGACTTTTCCTATGCCTAGCCGTTCAAAACTCCTCTCCATTACCCTAGTCGTACATATCAAACTTCTCATCTCCTTATTCACGTACAAACTTCGCATATATCTTTCTCATTTCATTTCTTGAACAAAAGAATATATACAATAAGTTTTTTCCTCTCATGTCTTCCTCTTTCTCTTTTCTTCTCTATTTTCTTTTTGTTTGTTTCTCCTTTACATGCTCGGCCACCAACATGTGCTCCTCTTTCCAACCATCTCACTACCATACAACCATCACCATCTCATTTCCACACCCATGCCCTGACCATAGACCCACAACTTCACCACCAAACTATGTTGAAAACCCTAGCCGAGCCCTTTACATCATCCTTTCCTCCTTGCTAGCCTCGGCCATCACCCACTCCACCTCTTCCAATGCCTTGCCGTGACCAAAGCACACCATAGCCATGCTTATTCAGTTGTCTTAACTCAAGCCTAGCACCATGGCCGAGCCATGTAGCCATAGGGCCAAACCCAAAACATCAACATGCCTTGCCTCTTTGCCATCCTATTGACTTTGCCTTGCCATCCCTTCATATTCTAGCCCATAGCCGTGCATTGGTGACCATGGCCGAGCATAAGTGCTTCAAAACAAAACATGGCCGAGCCATGTTGATGATGGTCTAGCCCACTTTGATGGTGGCCGAGCCCACTTGTTTGGTTAAGCCAATCTTTTTTTCATTTTGATTCATAATTGTTCATTGTTTTGACGTATAATCTTTTGTATAAATAGCTTATATATGTTGTATTTGTTTGTATACAAGACTTGAATCTTGGCTCTTCATCCACTCAAATCTAATTCATGGTTTGTTGTGCTTTTGGGAGTATGGTTGTGTGCCTTGAATTGTTACCTCCGGCTTTAGAAGGTGAGTTATCACTCTCGACATCGTGCTTATATAATTGTGAAACAATGACATGTGAATTGTAGTAGATGAGATGCTATGTTGATAGTAATTCATACATGCCTCCGATATGATATTCTATGATGTTATAACCTGATTATATGCCTGTTACATCACCTGATATGATATGTCATGTTATACTGTTTGTTTATTTTCTGCTTTGACACTGCAAGTTCCATGTTAGTATAGAATCACTATGGGTTGAAATGATACATGCCCGAACGGACTTTAGAATAGAGAAAAATCGTTATGAGCTGAAATAATAGGCTCAAGCGATTTTTATTTTATTTGACTTGCGATTGCGGGTTTGAAATGATAGAACTCGGATTTTTTTATAAATTACGGAGTGAAATGATATATATCTGTATCACTTGACCTAGGTTAGAAAATATTATACAGATCCATGGTTAAGTTTTAAATAATAGTTTTCTAAATAGTATTAAGTATTTGAATCTTTAAAAATATGAAACTTTAATTTAAAATTTGATTTAATGATTTTTAATGTAATGATATATTGGAATTTTATAAGTAAATATTATGTATAAAACTAAATTAATGATTTTATCTTTGATAAATAACTTAATAATTTTAATTTATGTTAATATAGAATTTTGATTCTAACCTAATAATAATAGATTTTATTTATGAAATAGATATGTTTTATATAAATAAAAATATGATAAAAATTGAAATAATAGGTTTTAAACATGTTATAGTAGTATTCGTAGCATTTTTAAAATGCTATGGTACTTTAGTTATGTTTTTAAAATGCTGTAGTTATAAACGATAATATTTTAAAAAATGCTATGTTACTTTAGGTTATGCTTTGAAAGTGCTACTATTTCCAAATTGTAATGTTTTCCAAAGTGCTATTATATAGGAATAACATTTTCAAAGTGTTACAATTTCTAAATCATTACATTTTAAAATGCTATAATAAGTGTATGGTTTTGAAAGTGTTATGATTTTAAAATATTACATTTTAAAGGTGCTATGACTAATATATATGGATTTGGAAATATTACCAATTTTGAAATGGATATTATTTTGGAAAAATTAATAGCATTGATTTTAAATGGTTTTGGAATAGATATGTTTTGAAATAAAGAACCATAAGTTATAATAACGTTAGGTTGTTAAAGAGACCAGGATCGGAAGTTGTCATACTCTCTGCCTACTTCGAAAACCACTTTAACAACCGTGCACGCGGTGGAGATTCTAGAATGAAGTAGGATGGTGGAGACGTTCTATTAAGGTATATACGTGGACCCGACTCCCATGAATTGGCATAAGGTGGCTAAAACAGGAGCAATCGGCGGCTAATGAGGTAGCTCCTCTGATCGGACACACTTCTTCGTATGTCATTCTATTACTTTGTGATTAATTGGTGTGCACCTTTGATTTTAGGAGTGTTGCTCGAGGTGGGAGGTAGCTACGGCTATGCATTACCACCGGTCCGAAAGCGCAATTGGTATATCAACCCTGGCATTGCCTAGTTGTGTCGTGTCACCTACCCTAGCGTGCCTTATATGATTTTGTTTTGTACCATACCTATGGAGTGCCCTCTGAGATGCCCAGTACAGGGGAGATTACAGTACTACATAGACTATGGGAATATATAAAATGTGTTAAGGGGGATATGGATAATTCCTTAACGCTATTTTTAAATATATTATAATTTACTTTAAACATTATTATAATAGCGTATATTACTACATAGTAGATAGTTTAATGGATCCGTAAAGGATGGGCGGTCCCAAACATCCTTTAAGTTACTTGTGCATTTCTATTACAGTTCACTTGAGTTGGTTTACATTTTATAAGTATGTACGTCCTGACTCGAGTGTTTGTTTTTTTCTTTATGCTCGGGTCAGCCTCAGTATCTTCTTTGGATTTCATCTTCTGGAGGTAGAGGATTTGCTGGAGATTGTCTATCTACCTAGTTGTTTATCTATTTCTATTCAGATTCTCTATTCGGCTTATGTATTAGTGGACATATATGTATTGGGATTCTGTTGTATTATTTTTAGACTCTGGTATTTTGTGCTTGTTTTGTGACTGTGTTTGTAATAGCTTCATGAACTATTATGGTTACGTTTATTTCCGCTGCGAGATATTCTGATTTATCTGTGTCTGTGATCCTGTGATTGGTTTTATTTGCTCCAAATTATATTACAATCTATTGTTTTGAATTATTCAAGTCTGACATGTGTGGTTTTATTGTCGATTCGAATGGTCCAAAATAGTGGGTTATTACATTTGGTATCAGAGCTTTGGTTTTAGGCAAACCTTAGCATACGGAGCAAAAATTCATTAGAGATAGGGTAGAAATACCCTAGAATGAGTGAAATCAATCTTAGAATCATTTCTTTGTGAGAGAACGTATTTTAAAGTATAAAATGATTTTCAAATGATTTTAAAGGATTTTCTACAAATTATTTTGATATAAACTTTTCATGTTTTGAAACCATATTTTTCTTAACTTCTTTCTTTTCCTTATCCACCTGTTAGTAATTTCATTGTTTAGGATATTCATTCTAGTTTAATCTAAACTTATCTTATCTTTTCTAACTTGTCTTTTTTCTCAATTACCTTTGTCCTAAGATTCATTTTTGACTTTTCAGGATGAGTCGTAGGAATGCTAGAGGTAGGGGTCGTGGTGTGTGCCCCAGTCCCTGAGCCTGCTACATCGGTTAGGTCTACTACTCTCTATAAGGAGTACATTGAGCTTGGTAGAACTAAGTTTACTGGATCAGAGAGCATTATCGAGGGTCAGCAATGGTTGAAGGGATTGAAGAGGATTTTCTCCGGTATTGAGATCATTGATGCTCAGAAGCGTCAATTGGCAGATTGGCAATTGAAGGGAGCAGCCTTGGATTGGTGGGAGACTGTTACAGCTCACACTTTCGAGGCTGACATTTCTTAGGAGAAGTTTAGGTACCATCTTCTGTTTGTCTTGAATTTGGTTCAGTTTTCTCTTTTTGAAATCTATCTTATGTTTCTTTATCGTGCTTTAGGGATGCTTTTGTTATGAAGTGGATGCCCGAAGCAGGGAAGTCTCAGCTTTATCAAGAATTCATGGATCTTAAGCAATATGATATGTCATTTGCTGAGTATGAGAGGGAGTTTAATGAACTTTCTAAGTTTGGCCCTAATCTAATTGACGCTCCTCTCAAGATGAATGAGAAGTTCATAGCTGGTGCTTTTCCGGAGTATTATGATCGTCTCATCGCTCATGTGCATAGCCCTTTCACTAGTCTGATGGATATGGCCATTAGATATGAGAATCCTACTTCTAAGGATCCTCCATTTGCTCGTGCTTCTTCATCTCATTCTTTCTCTGGTAATCCTAAGAAGAGAAATCCTAACTTTCATCAGCAGAAGAAGAATAGGAACAAGACTCCAGGTTTAGGATCTTCTTCTTCTCAGGGGGAGTCTATCGACCTATCTTCCATTACTTGCTTCAGGTGTAATCAGAAGGGACACTATGCTAATAGTTGTCCTACTTTAGTTAGTGCTGCTGTTCCTCCAGCTCAGTTGACTAGGCATGATCTCTGCCATATTTATCTGTAGCCTGGCCATTTCAAGAAGGATTATCCTACTCAACAGAAGGGCAAGTCCTCTAATATCTTTGATGTTATCTCTGCTTCTTCACCTGCTCCACCTGCACCTGCTTCTGCTCCTAGTGATGCCCAAGGTACTCTTCAGGGCACTTTTTCTCTATTTTATTTTCCTGTTCGTGTTCTATTTGATACTGGAGCTTCCTATAGCTTTATTTCTAGGGATCTTTGTGATAAATTTAAGCATCTTCTTTCTCCTGAGTTTGTTTTTGAACCTTTGTGTGTTTCAAATCCTATTGGTGGTCCTGCAAACCTTAGTAGAATTTGTAGAAGAGTGAAGCTCTTCTATTTTGGTTATCAGTTTTATGGTGATTTCTATATTCTTGATTTTGATGCTTTCGATCTATTACTTGGAGGTGATTGGCTGAAGAGTCATGAAGTTGTTACCTCTTGTAAAACCTAAACTGTTTCTCTTGTTGGTGGTAAAGGTGATTCTTTGGTGATTCAATGTTGCATGCCTCAGGATTATGCCGGCAGTTTTATTTATTCTCTTGTCTCTTCTCCGGATGATCTTGATTCTACTCCTATTGTTAAACTATATCTCGATGTATTTGGTGAAGTCACTTCTTTACCTCCTAAGAGGGAAATTGACTTTCGTATTGATCTTACTCTTAGAGCTCGACCTGTAGTTCTTCCTCCTAGAAGAATAGCACCCCATGAGAAGGTTGAGTTGAGGAAGCAAATTGAGGACTTGTTCTCCAAGGGTCTGATTAGACCTGGCCATTCAGAATGGGGAGCAGTAGAGGTTTTCGTCACTAAGTCCGATGGTTCTTTGAGGACGTGTGTTGATTATAGGGAGCTCAACAAGCTCACTATGAGAATAGATATCCTATGCCTTGCATCAATGATATGTTTGATTAGCTCCATGGATCTACAGTTTTCTCTCAGCTTGATCTTGCCACAGGTTTTCACCAGCTCAGACTTGCAGAGGAAAGTATTCCCAAGACTGCTTTTCGTACCGAGAATGGATTTTATGAATGGTTAGTTATGCCTTTTGGGTTGACTAACGCTCCTACTTTCTTTGTTGATTTGATGAATCGTGTTTTTCGTGATGTGCTTAATAAATTTGTTCTAGTCTTTGTCCATTATATTCATGTTTTCTTTAAGTCTGAGGAAGAGCATAAATCCCATTTGAGCTTTGTTCTGGGAACTCTTAAGAGTCATCAGTTGAAAGGTAAATTCTCAAAATGCCATTTCTGGAAGGATGAAGTCCGATTTCTCGGGCATATTGTTTCTAGTAATGGAGTTTCTGTTGATCTAGTCAAGATCGCTACGACCAATGTAAATCTTTCTTTTTCTCTCTATCTGTAATTTGATCATTCTATCTTTTCCGTGGTTCTTATTTCTCCCTATTCTGTTGCAGGTTTGGGAAACTCCTAGGACTCCATCTGATATCCATAGTTTTCTGGGCCTTATCGGTTATTATCGGAGATTCATTGAGAATTTTACTCGAATTTCTGAACCTCTCACTGCTTTGACTCGTAAGAATGCTAAGTTTATATGGAATGATAAGTGTAAAGCTGCATTCAATAAGTTGAAGCATAAGCTTACTTCCGCACCAGTGCTTACCATTCCAAATGGAAATAATGATTAACGGTATACATTGATGCTAGTTATGAGGGTTTGGGAGCTGTTCTGATGCAAGATGGGAAGTCGTTGCTTATGCCAGTCGCCAGTTGAAGACCCATGAAGTCAATTTTGCAGCTCATGATTTGGAATTGCTTGACTTATTGTTTACTTTGAAGCTTTGGAGGCATCATCTTTTGGGTGCTAAGTTTGAGCTCTTTACTGATCATCAGTCTTTGAGGTATATCTTTACCCAGAAGGATTTGAATCAGCATCAGGTTCAGTGGCTTGAGTTTCTTGCTTCTTATGATCTCGACATTAGCTATACCCCTGGGAAGGCTAATGTTGTAGCCGATGCTTTGAGTCGGAAGAAGGCTATGTTATGTCAACTTGTTGTTTCTTCTTCTCTTTTGGATCGTATCATTGCTAACCAGGATGGGGATGAGATGCTTATGCTTATAAAGGAGAGTGTTCGTAGTAGGGTTGGTGGTAGTAGTTCTGATGGTAGTGGAGCTCAAATCGATGATAGAGAATTTTGAGGATTAATAATCGGATTTGTGTCCCGAATGTCGGTGGATTGAGGCAAGAGTTACTTCAGGAAAATCATCGACCCAGACTTTCTATTTATCCTAGTGTGACAAAGTTGTATCAGGATATGAAGAAGCTTTATTGGTGGAGAGGTATGAGGCGAGATATCTCTATCTTTGTTAGTAGGTGTGCGACTTGTCAGCAAGTCAAGGCAGATCATCAGAAGACCCATGGTTTATTGCAGCCCCTTAAGGTTCCCAATTGGAAATGGGGACAGGTTTCTACAGATTTTATTGATGGATTACCGAGGACTAGGAGAGGTAATGAGAGTATTTGGGTTATTGTGGAAAGATTGACCAAGTCAGCACATTTCATTACGGTCAAATCTATTTGTTCTTCTTCTAGTTTAGCTGAGATCTATATGAGGGAGATTGTTCGTCTCCATGGTGTTCCTATCAGCATTGTTTGTGATCAAGATCCTATCTTTACCAGTCAGTTTATGTAAGCTTTTCAGGAATCTTTGGGTACTCATTTGAATCTGAGCACTGCTTACCATCCGTAGAACGACGGTCATACAGAAAGAGTGAATCAGATTCTCGAGGATCCTCTTCGTGCTTGTGTTCTGGGTTATGGAGGATCTTGGGAAGATCATCTCCATCTTGTTGAATTCACCTATAACAATAGTTATCAGGTATATTTTCAATCTTCTATTTTAATCTTATCTTAATCTTATATCTATCTCGTTTCGTCTTTGAATTCAGCCTAGTATTGAAATGCCTCCATTTGCTTCTCTTTACGGAACACCTTACAGATCTCCATCTTGCTGGATTGAATCCGGCAATCGTTTGGTTCTTGGTCCTGATATGATTTTGGAGGCCTCTAAGAAGGTTGAGGAGATTAAGAGGAGGATGAGGAGTGCTCGGGATAGGCAGAAGAAGTATGCTGATCATTGTAGGAGGAGTTTGGAGTTTTCTGTTGGGATTTGGTTTTCCTTAAGGTCTCTCCCTTAAGGAATGTGATTCGGTTTGGTCGAAGAGGGAAGCTTGCTCCTAGGTTTGTTGGTCTTTCCGTATCTCTGAGAAGATTGGTTATTTAGCTTATCATCTAGATTTTCCTGAGAAGTTTTTTGGAGTGCATAATATATTCCATGTTTCGTATCCTCGTCGTTATTTGCATGATCCATCTTTGATTGTCCAGGCTTCTGCTCTCGAGAGTTTGGATATTGAGTCTAATCTTACTGTCAAGAGGAAGCCACTTCGTATTATCGATAGAGGTACGAAGAAGCTGAGAAGGAAATCTGTCAACCTGGTCAAAGTGCAGTGGAGTACTGATGATCGGGATTATACTTGGAAGACGGAGGAGGTAATGCGTGCATCGAATCCGGAATTGTTTATTTCAGGTACTATTTGCTTTTCTATCTTATCTTTCTTTGTTTTCATGTCTCGTTCCCTTTCGAGGGTGAAAAGTTTTGAGTGGGGGAGAGTGTAATAACCCATAAATTTTGTAAATTTTTTTAATTCAATTTATGTGAAAACTTTGATTTTAAAATTTGAAATTTTGGAATTTTCCAGTGTAAGTTTGGATTTTGTTTATAACTTATTTCCCAAATATAATAGAATAGAGATTTTCTAAAAAAATTATATTTTGGTCAACTTTGGTCAAACTTTGACTTTCAGTTGAAATTTTTAAATTTGAATTTTTAATTTCTGATCTTTTTCTTTTAAACTGTATTTGATTCTGATATTGGTTCTGTTTTTCGTTTCACCAAATTTTGTTTTACACTTTGATAAATTTCAGCGTTTTATATGCGATTATTTTCAGTATTTCGTTCATTTTCTATTTTGTATTTTCTATTTTGTATTTTCTATTTCATTCCTATTTTCTATTTTGTTTATTTTTATTTTTCATTCTCTACTTTCTATTTTCTATTTTTTTGTACGGGATTAGGAAATTTCAAGAGGCATAAATTCCCTTTTTCTTTAATATGAAATGTGACTTTTCCTATACCTAACCATTCAAAACTCCTCTCCATTGCTTTAGCCGTACATGTCAAACTTCTCATCTCCTCATTCACGTACAAACTTCTCATATCTCTTTCTCATTTAATTTCCTGAATAAAAGAATATTTACAGTATTTTTCTCTCTCATGTCTTCCTCTTTCTTTTTTCTTTTGCTTGTTTCTCCTTTACATGCTCGGCCACCACCATGTGCTCCTCTTGCCGATGATCTAACCACCATACAACCATCACCGTCTCATTTCCACACCTATGCGGTGACCAAAGACCCAAACCTCCACCACCAAACTATGTTGCAAACCCTAGTCGAGCCCTTTACATCATCCTTTCCTCCTTGCTAGCCTCGGCTACCACCACATCTACCTCTTCCAATGCCTTGCCGCGACTAAAGCACACCATAGCCGTGCCTATTTAGTTGCCTTGACTCAAGCCTAGCACCATGGCCTAGCCATGTAGCCATAGGGCCGAACCCAAAACATCAACGTGCCTTGCCTCTTTGACTTCCTATTGACGTTGCCATGCCATCGCTTCATATTCTGGCCCACAGCCGTGCGTTGGTGACCATGGCCGAGCATAAGTGCTTCAAAACAAAACATGGCCGAGCCATGTTGATGAAGGTATAACCCACTTTGATGGTGGCCGAGCCCACTTGTTTGGTTAAGCCAATCTTTGTCTCATTTTGATTCATAATTGTGCATTGTTTTGATGTATAATCTTTTGTATAAATAGTTTCTTATATATGTTGTATTTGTTTGTGTACAAGACTTGAATCTTGGCTCTTCATCCACTCGAATCTAATTCGTGCTTTGTCGTTCTTTTCGGAGTTTGGTTGTGTGCATTGAATTGTTATCTCCAGCTTTAGAAGGTGAGTTATCACTCTCGACATTCGTACTTATATAATTATGAAACAATGACATGTGAATTATAGTAGATGTTATGCTATGTTGATAGTAATTCATACATGCCTCTGATATGATATTCTATGATGTTATAACCTGATTATATGCATGTTACATCACCTGATATGATATGTCATGTTATACTGTTTATTTATTTTCTGCTCACACTACAAGTTCCCTGTTAGTATAGAATCACTATGGGTTGAAATGATACATACCCAAATGGACTTTAGAATAGGAAAAAATCGTTATGAGCTGAAATGATAGGCTCAAGCGATTTTTATTTTATTTGACTTGGGATTGCGGGTTTGAAATGACAGAACCCGGATTTTTTTATAAATTACGGATTGAAATGATATACATCTGTATCACTTGACCTAGGTTAGAAAATATTATACAGGCCTATGGTTAAGTTTTAAATAATAGTTTTCTCAAAAGTATTCAGTATTTGAATCTAAATATGAAATTTTAATTTAAAATTTGATTTAATGATTTTTAATATAATGATATATCAATTTTATAAGTAAATATTTGGTTTAAAACTAAATTGAAGATTTCATCTTTGATAAATAACTTAGTAATTTAAATTTAAGTTAACATGGAATTTTGATTCTAACCTAATAATAATAATAGATTTTATTTATGAAATAGATATGTTTTGTATGAATAAAACTATGATAAAAATTGAAAAAGTAGGTTTTAAACATGTTATAGTAGTATTCTTTGCATTTTTAAAATGCTATGATACTTTAGTTATGTTTTTAAATGCTGTATTTATAAAAGATAACATTTTAAAAAATGCTATGTTACTTTAGGTTATCCTTTGAAAGTGCTACTATTTTCAAATTGTAATGTTTTCCAAAGTGCTATTATATAGGAATAATATTTTCAAAGTGTTACCATTTCTAAATCATTACATTTTAAAATGCTATAATAAGTGTATGGTTTTGAAAGTTTTATGATTTTAAATTATTACATTTTAAAGGTGCTGCAACTAATATATATGGATTTGGAAATATTACCAATTTTGAAATGGGTATTATTTTGGAAAGAGTAATAGCATTGATTTTAAATGTTTTGGAATAGATATGTTTTGAAATAAATAACCATGGGTTATAATAACGTTAGGTGGTTAAAGAGACCGGGAACGAAAGTTGTCATACTCTCTACCAACTCCGAAAACCACTTTAACAACCATGCATGTGGTGGAGACTCCAGAATGAAGTAGGATGGTGGCGACGTTCTATTAAGGTATATACGTGGACCCGATTCCTGTGAGTTGGCATAAGATAGCTAAAATAGGAGCAATCGACGGGCTAATGAGGTAGCCCCTCTGATCGGACACACTTCTTCATATGCCATTCTATGACCTTATGATTGATTGGTTCGCACCTTTGATTTTGGGAGTGTGGCTCGAGGTGGGCGGTAGCTGCGGCTATGTGTTACTGCCGATCCAGAAGTGCAATTGGTATATCTACCCTGGCGTTGCCCAATTGTGTCGTGTCACCTACACTAGCCTGCCTTATACGATTTTGTTTTGTACCATAACTATGGAGTGCCCTCTGACGACGTCCAGTACGGGGGAGATTACGGTACTGTAAAGACTATGGGAATATATAAATTGTGTTAAGGGGGATATGGGTAATGCCTTAACGTAAATTTTAATTTGTTATACTTTACTTTAGATATTATTATAATAGCGTATATTACTACATAGTAGATAGTTTAACAGATCCTTAAAGGATAAGCGGTCCCAAGAATCCTTTAAGTTACTTGTGCATTTCTATTACAGTTCACTTGAGTTGGTTTACATTGTATAAGTATGTATCTCCTGACTCGAGTGTTTGTGTTTTTCTTTACGCTCGGGTCAGCCTGAGTATCAACTTTGGATTTCATCTTCTGGAGTTAGAGGATTTGCTGGAGATTATCTATCTATCTAGTTGTTTATCTATTTCTATTCAATATTTCTATTCAGCTTATGTATTAGTGGACATATATGTATTGGGATTCTGTTGTATTATTTTCAGACTCTGGTATTTTGTACTTGTTTTATGATTGTGTTTGTTGTGGCTTCATGAACTGCTATGGTTATGTTTATTTCCACTACGAGATATTCTGATTTATCTGTATTTATGATTGGTTTTATTTGCTCCAAATTATATTGCAATCTATTGTTTTGAATTATTCAAGTCCGACATGTGTGATTTTACCGTCAATTTGAATTCCAAAATAGTGGGTCGTTACAATAGAACATATACAAACTCATGCACATATATATAACAAATTTAAAATCACTATTTAGTAAAATAGATATATCACCTTTCATAATATTATATATATACACCTACATATCATATAACAATATATCTAAATTCTTATGTAAAAACAGGCCGAACTCAAATGTAAATTAATATATATCACACAACATAATAAAGGTATATATTATTAGCAAAATCTGTTATAAAAAATTTAATAATATATATATATATATGAATCTATCTTCATCACTTTTTCCCAAAAGAAAACAGATCCAAGAAGAAAGAATGAGCAAGAATTTGGATTTCATGGAGGAAGGTGGTGGTTGGGACGGTAACAGGGTGGGCTCGGAGGCTGCTTGCGTACTCGACTACTAGCTTGGATGGTGGACGATTTCAAAGAGGGCGAAGGGGAGGGTGGAGAGTTTTGGTGATGTAGGGTGTTTGTGCACTTATATGGTGGCGGCACGCATGGTGGAGGGGAGGAGGTAGGTTCGCTGCTGTGCAGAAGAGGTGGCGGGTCTGTTGAGGCATTGCGGAGGGTGGAGCTGGTGCAGGCATCGGTTGCGGGCCAGAAGAAATAGGAGAAGCATGCAATTCGGCAAAGGGAGAAGCAGTTGTATGCGAAATTTCATTTTTTTGAACTGAAGAGAACAGATAGAAAAGAGATTTAGAGGAAGAAACTTAATCTAATGTAAATGAAATAGCAATTATGACTTGAACCAGTAGGAATAGTAATAGCCAGGAATTTTTTAGGGAATATAAAAGGCTATTGACGGAACAGTTTCACGATAGATAACCAATGGTCACAAATAAACCAAAAGGCATGGAACCGATACCGATACGATGACCGTTTTTCGCGGATTCCACTGTGTATCGAACTTCAAACCATAAAATTGAATGTACTATAGAGATCAGCATGATGAGACGATCACAACGGTATACAGATATCAGTGGCACGATCATCATATCAAAAGTCGATAATCAGTACCGAAAATGCTGATAATTTGCCGAAAATAAGATAAACGGAGCAATAGCAGTCCAAATTTGACGAAACAAAATATGGCGTCTCACTTAGAAGATGATTTACAAATTTATTATATAAATATTTAGGTTTAGAAAATATTTTATTATCATCTAGTATTTACTGATTTAAATTGAAATAGAATTTCGCAAGAAAATAAATTTCCATATTTAATGATGAAAATTTTCCATTTGCTATGTTTAAATAGACATATTCCAAATATAAAAATTTTATTCCCAAATTTTAAAATTTAAAGTTTCACAAAATTTCTGTTAATTATGTTATTATAAAATCTTTAAAATTTATGGGTCGTTACATGAGGAATACATATTTTTTTACCACTGTATATCACTATGAATATCTAAAATACAAGTGGTATCTTATACGATCTCGTGTTGAAATCATTTCTATAATAATTTAATTATTTATATTGATTTTCAAGTTGAAGTCATTTTCACAGAACCCCCTTACAGAAAATTGATTTTCACTTATTTTTGTAATGATATATATATCTAATGATAACCTTGAGTTAAAGGGGAATTTAGATGCAGGTTACACTAGTAGTCTAGTTGATAGAAAAAGTATTAGGGTAACGAGTTTTATGTTGAGACATTCAGTAGTTGCATCATTTTCAAAGAAAATATCTGCATATTTTTCATCTCAAATAATTTTCAATTACTAGACATTTTTCTTTCATAAAACCCCTTCCAGAAAATCGTTTTGTAGACCTTATTTCAAATTAGACATTTTAGGAAATTTGATTTTATAATTATGTTTGGATTTGATTTTAAATGACTACATTAACTAATCTTACTCCCTACTGATTTTCAAAAAGATAAACAGTGATTGAAAAAGTGATGAGTGTTGATATTAATTATATATTATAACCTGAGACAATATAATTATTCTTTAGAAATTCAAATAAGAGTTGTAAAAACATTTTGTTGGTATAAATTTCATGACCATTTCTATTTCTATCATATTTCTATCGACCATTACTCATCAAAATCCAATATAGTATGTCAATATGTGGTATTTTAAACAGGAAATTATGCGCTTTCATTTCATTATATTTTTAGAAATAAAAACAACCAAAGTATTCACTCTCATATAAAAGTCCTCACGGTTATGCATGGACGAATTACATGGAATTTTTTTATTATGTGCTTTCATGATACTTTAAAAGTCCTCACGGTTATGCATGTATGGAACGCATATCAAAATGGATTGATTAAACAGACAAGTTGATTCTAATACCATTTAAAAGTCCTCACAGTTATGCGTGGTTAGAAGATTGTTATCCCACCCTTTGGTCAAGGATGGAATATCAACAAATTGGCAAGGAAGAATGGATATCAGGATTGGAGATCGATTGGAAACGAGGCTGCAATCGACGTTGTTAATATTTGGCCGAGCTCCGATCAGGACGGAATCGATTGGAAATGATGGTACGGATTAGGGGAGGTTATGTTTCAAATTTCAGGTCAATCGGAGTTCGTATGATCAAGATATGATCGATGCAAGTTAAGGAAAAATGCTGTTCGAATCCATCATAAGACTCATTTCGAATCGATGTTGTTCGACTCCATCCGGGGTTAGATCCTTCGCATCGATCCAATGACAACAGCGTCATATCAATTGCACTTCGTATCCATCGTGATCTTCATATCGATCAGGGTGCAATATAGTTCGTATCGATCACGGGTGAGCATAGTTTGTATCCATCCAGTTCATGGTTGTTCGAATCGATAGCATCTGAGTCCTTGTCCGTATCCATCATGCACAAGCAAGTCCGTTTCGTATCGATGGTGTCTGCAGCGATCGATATGAAATATACCCACAATTATCGATGCGAACAAGGGAAACACTGAAGGGGTGCGAATTGATAATTGATTCAAAAAGGGACTGAAGTGAGTGGATACGAATCAACGGTAGATGCAAACGAAGCTTCGGTATTGGGTGCGAATGACTTGGTCGACTCGGCAAAAAAGTGAGAGCGATCCAAGAATCTCACGCCATGTTACCTCACGCGCACGTGCCTTGATTGAGTCGAACAAGAGGGATACGGAAGCATGGATTCGAAGACAACAAGATACGGAAAACGTGAACTTGCATCGATCATATCTCCTAAACACTGGTCCAAATGCTACGAAAGTTTCATAGGAGCTTGCGTACAAGATAAAGAACGTTCCTGCCAAGTTTTAGCTCGATTGGTCCATTTCTTGACCGATACGAAATTGATTCATATCGATCACATATCGAGCCGAAACTTGGTGGGATCGGTCGCGTGGGCCCACTCACATGCCAGAAGAAGTCTCCCGAAGTTTGAGCGCGATATCAGCCTCCTACACCTGTAAATAGCCCCCGAAGCCTATAGAATAAGGATCTCTTAGCCATTGGACGTCCAGACTCTGTCGGATTCAATTCCACACTTCATCATAACTGTTTTACTCGAATTTCTCCATTGTAATTGTTGTAATCACCTGTAACCAGCAAGGAAAATCAATAAAAGATTATCATTTGAAGTGGAGGTAGGCCGGAGATAGCCGAACCACTTTAAATTTCGTGTCACTGATTGTTATTTCTGAATTGTTATACTTAATATTGCCTAGATCTGAGATTTGTGCTCGAAATATTGCTGATCTATATTCATCACTTGGTGCTTTCACGATACTTGCGGTTTATGACCAATTTTGGCGCAAACACTTTGGTGCTTTCACTGAGAACAACTAGCACCCACTATACCAGAATCGGAATCCAGATTTGAAGGCTTGAAGGAATTTGATTTGAAAGACAATGACTCGACAGACAAGCAGAAGACAAAGAGCTGAGAGAAGCCAACAGGAAGGAAGTCAAGAAGCATCCTTCGGAGCTGGAGAAGGACAAGCTTCGATCTACATCACCAGGGATGAGATGAAGGCTATGGAAAATTCGATGCATGAAAGAATAATGATGAGTCAATAGGAGATGCTGTAGAACTTCTCCGAACAGATGAGAGCAGCAAATGCAGAAAACCTTAGACCAACTACTGCAACTGCGAATGTGAAACAGGGAGCAACGGTCGCGGAACCAAATGGAGGACAGAATACAGAACTAGAAGGCAATCAACAAAGGCTTGGGGGCATGCCCGTAGGTTCTAACACTGGAAGCCTTTGGATGGAGCTCAAGAGGCTAGAGCGAGTGCTAACGTTAATAAACCGCATGAGGAATACGTACCAGAATTTCCTCGGGGGCATGGGGGGCAACCTTTAACAGACAATACTGGATTAGCTGAGATTATTAGGAGAACTATGCGTGGAGGTCTGACCAATAGAGATTTGGAAGGAGTGAACAAGAGTCCGTTTACTCGGGAAATCAGGATAGCTCGAAATCCACCAGATTTTAAGCTACCTAGCAAGGAAGTATACAATGGCAAGGCTGATCCAACAGATCATGAAATACACCAAACACATGGAAGTGCTGGGGGCATCGGAGGAAGTTATGGCCCGATGTTTCCCTCTGTACTTGACGGATATAGCTGCGATGTGGTTCTGGCAGCTGGAAGAGGGATCTTTTAGGACGTGGACAGAGTTGGTGGACAGGTTTTTGAGGCAATTTCGGGTTCATATCAAGAGGCCAAAGAACGTGATGACAGTGAGGTCAATCAAGCAAAGGATGGATGAGTCGCTTAGAGCTTTCTTAACCCCGTCCAATGCGGCGGTTGCTTCGGTGGATTAGCCAGATCCATCAATAGTTTTGATAGCAGCAGTGTCGGGAGTCAGAGAGGACTCAGATTTTAAAGTATCTCTGGTACGGGACCCACCACTGGATCTCGAAGAATTCTTTCACGAAGTTGAGAGATTCCTTCGACAAGAAGATGCATGTACAGACTTGAAGTTAAAGGAAGTGAATGCAGCAGAGGATGGAGGACCATCTGTCGGAAGCTCGGATAAAGATAGAGGAAAAAGGAAGTTGGATGACGACTCAGGAAAAGCCATAAAGTGATGGAAGGATCCAAAGTTTTCCACATACATAGGATTCAACGAGACGTTGGAGTGAATATATATGGAGACCCAGAATCGCCTTCCCTACCGAAGGCCGGCTAGGAGAGACCTTCTGAACGTGAAAGGGCATCAGGAAGGCACTGTCTCTTCCATGATTTGGATGGACATTATACCAACAGCTGCAGGCACTTGAAGGATATAATCGAGGAGCATGTGAGGAATGGGTAGTTGCGGCAATATGTCGGGACTCGGAATGCAGCGGTGGAGCAGGCGCAACCACCGCCTACCTCAATCAACGATGGTGCGAGGCCCAGGAATGATGGTCGATTGGTTATCAATTGACTGGGATAATATGAAATAAGTAGCAAGCTTTTGACAAACGGCAAAGTCATTTACTCGTATACGGGGACGGAGATAGCCCCTAGGCATGCTCTGAATGATGATAAACCGCGATGCTATGGTTTGTGAAATCTATCTTTTGTTTTTAGTTTGGACACTCATTTTTCGGGTTTGGTTTTGGAGTTTTGTTTGAACTCCTGGTTTTGTTTGCTTTCTGGCTTGGATTCTCATTTGGATGATTGTTTTCTGTTTTGGATGTTGATTCGGATTTCTGATTTTCTGGTTTGATTTGGATTTTAGATTGGATTTTGATTGGATTTTTTATGGTTTTTGGTAAATGGTCGTCAGGTATGGATTATATCTGGCAAGGGGTAAGTCTCTTCATCCATATGTGGTGAATTGGCTTACTCGGGTCGTTGAGTATGGACTATGCTCAACAAGGGTCCGGAGAGACCATGATTCGGCCTAGGACTTAGGCCCTAGGTTATTGGAGTATGGACTATGCTCGACAAGGGTCTGGAGTGACCAGGATTCGGCTTAGGACTTCAACCATGGCATCGTACAACGCCTAGGGACACTGGGCCACGGTCGTCAAGTGTGGATTGCACTTGGCGAGAACCCAGAGATGTTAGCTCAACGTCCAGGGACACTGGATCACGGTCGTCAAGTGTGGATTGCGCTTGACAAGAACCCGAAAAGGTTACGGATTTGGATATCGACCTAGAGAGGTCCTAGATTCGGTTATTGGCTATTGGATAAGGTGGGATTAGGACTCGGTTGTCGAGTTCAGATGGATATGGAATTGACTAAAGGCTTTGTTTACTGGATTTGGAATTGGGCGTCGACTCAGAACAGTCGAGAATGATGTACTCTGGTGATATGGCTATGGACTTCGGATATCGCATTCAGAACTATTCAAAACGCACCTTCTTATCACAAAGCATGTTTTAGGGGGCAAATGTCATCCCACCCTTTGGTCAAGGCTGGAATATCAACAAATTGGTAAGGAAGAATGGATATCAGGGTTGGAGATTGATTGGAAACGAGGTTGCAATCAATGTCGTTAAAATTTGGCCGAGCTCCGATCAGGACGAAATCGATTGGAGATTATGGTCAGAACTAAGGGAGGTTACGTTTCAAATTTCAGGTCAATCGGAGTTCGTATGATCAAGATATGATCGATGCAAATTAAGGAAAAATGCTGTTCAAATCCATCATAAGACTCATTTCGAATCGATGTTGTTCGACTCCATCTGGGGTTAGATCCTTCGCATCGATCCAATGACAACAACGTCGTATCAATTGCACTTCGTATCCATGATCTTCGAATCGATCAGGGTGCAATACAGATCATATCGATCATAGGTGAGCATAGTTCGTAGCTATCCAGTTCATGGTTGTTCGAATCGATAGCATCTGAGTCCTTGTCCATATCCATCATGCACAAGCAAGTCTGTTTCGTATCGATGGTCTCTGCAGCGATCGATACAAAATATACCCACAATTATCGATGCGAACAAGGAAAACGCTGAAGGGGTGCGAATTGATAATTGATTCAAAGAGGGACTGAAGTGAGTGGATACGAATCAACGGTGGATCCGACTGAAGCTTCGGTATTGGGTGCGAATGACTCGGTCGACTCGGCAAAAAAGGTGGAGCGATCCAAGAATCTCGCACCATGTCATCTCACGTGCACGTGCCTTGATCGAGTCTAACAGGAGGGATACGAAAGCATGGATTCGAAGACAATAGGCTACGGAAAATGTGATCTTGCATCGATCATATCTCCTAAACCACTGGTCCAAATACTATGAAATTTTCACAGGAGCTTTCGTGCAAGATATAGAACGTTCCTGCCAAGTTTCAGCTCGATTGGGCCATTTCTTAATTGATACGAAATTGATTCGTATCGATCACAGATCGAGTAGAAACTTGGTGGGATCGATCGCGTAGGCCCATTCACGTGGCAGAAGAAGTCTCCCGAAGTTTGAGCGCGATATCAGCCTCCTACACCTATAAATAGCCTTCTGAAGCCTATAGAAAAAGGATCTCTTGGCCATTGGACGTCCAGAATCTGCCGGATTCAATTATACACTTCATCATAACTGTTTTACTCGAATTTCTCTATTGTAATTGCTATAATCATTTGTAACCCGCAAGGAAAATCAATAAAAGATTATCATTCGAAGTGGACGTCGGCCGGAGATAGCCAAACCACTATAAATCTTGTGTCACCGATTGTTATTTCTGAATTATTAAACTTAATATTGCCTAGATCTGAGATTTGTGCTCGGAATATTGCTGATCTATATTCAGTACTTGGTGCTTTCACGATACTTTGGGTTTGTGACTAATTTTGGCACAAACAAAGATACTTGAATTCATTTTTTTATATAAAAATTTGGAATACTACTAATCTCATTTAAAAACGGCTATGCATGGTTAGTAGATATTCAAATTCCTGATAAACATATACCACAAATAGACACAAATTTATGGTTTTATATGATGACATCATTCCTATCATTCTAAAGTGGAATACACACCTAATAGAATATTTATGATTTTTTTTTATTTTTTGTTGAAATTTAATATTTATATTCGATTGAGTTTTAATGTTGTATTAATGTCTATCACTTTATCTCTAGTTTTCTAACACTGCTGCTCTTTCGCTGATAACAAAAGGGGGAGAGAAAAGTTAAGATTTTGGCAAATAAATGTCAAATATTTTATTTCGTATTTTCTAGTTGCATCTAGGTTCGTTTGCATATTTTTATTTATCTACATGCACATATGAAGGGGGAGCTTTGTTGTAGAGAGGGAGCATTCAAATAGGAGGAGCAAATTGAGTTCAAATACATTTAATAAAATTCAAAATCTAAAATATATGTTTGTTATCATCAAAGGGGGAGATTGTGATTTTTGTTCAATGATAATAAACACACACTCACCCACACACACACACACACACACATATATATATATGAATGTATATTCATTTAAATGTATTTGTTAATGTACTATTTTATTTTTCACATAATTAAATAAATATTTGCTGAATAAAATAAATAACACAAAATTTAAATTCAAACAGATATTTTATTCAAACAAATATTTTATTACAATTGTAAGTAGTACAAATTTGAGCTTTCACTATATATATACAATTTCGATTACATCATAATTTTCATTTTACATTTGCACTTCCTTACAAATCACTTATTCACTCGTATTTATCTTCAACTCAAGTCCAGATTGAATCCAGCATCTATGTTATCTAAAAAATACACATTGGTGCAGTAAAATAGAAAAAGAAATATTTGTGCAGTGTAAAATAAAATGTGCATTTTGAAAATGTTTTTTGCCTCAGTTATTTGGGTTGTTCATCATCATATCTATTTTTAATTCATCATACACGAACTGCTTGTGACATGCATAGTATATCACTATACATGCCGCAAGGCCGTACACACCGATATATACTTGATAAATCTATAAGGACAGGTGAGCACAAGGTCAAACCCAATCAAAAGCCCGGTTCAACTCAAGTGAAATACAAATAAAGTCATGACATCAGCACAAGGTCAAACCTAAGTTATAAGCTGGATTCAACTCAGGTGCAAATTCCAAAATCATCAATGAACTAACTACACAAACAGAGGCAACAACAGTATGCAAGCATAGCTACTACATGGTACAGTATATATCAAGTGAAGGCCAGAAAATCAAGGAGCAACATCATAAACCAGTTCATATGCAAGCTCAGACTCAAGTGGAACTAAAATGCACATGTCAACAGTTGTGACACAAAGGCCACAAATTTAAACCAGTCAACATAACATGAATGCAAAAATCCAGACCAGACTTAAGGATGCAGTCAAACATTGAATGCACACCTCAAATTCCATATGAAACAAGACTGCATCAAGAAACCAAAACCAGGCTATATAATGAACACAATCAAGTGAATATGCAACATGCACATGAGAAGTGGTGCACCAAACAGTTAAACTGCAAATACTAGCACAATACAGTTTGCATATGTATATAGTGAATGCAATTCAGAAACTCAAAAGCCATCAAACCAGAACAAGTGAAACAAGCACAGACCTCAGCTTCAATTTTTACAAGTTGATATGAAGACCAACCAAATGAGAACAAAACATTAAAATAACACTGTATAAACATATGTATATGTAACTACCAGACTCCAATAGTGCATTTCAGACTACATGAAGTCTAAACATGATTCAAGTACATGTCTACATGAACAACAAGTAACATATATGCTATAGAGACTAGAGAACCAAGATACAGACTTCAAGCACAATGCATATTGAAGCATACGATAGTGGAAAATGCAATGCACAAGTACAGTGACAGGATGAACAAATACAAGCATCGGGTTGAAAATATTACAGAGAAATTAATAGTTTTACCAAAGTCAAATGCCAAAAAAAATTCAAATCAAATTTGTCGTAAGTCCAGATTATCAAAAATTCAAAAATGGTCAAAATTCAACTTGTAGACGAATAACTCGAACAAGTAAAAATGCCAGCAGAATCGAAACTGTGGTGAGCAAGGAAAACATCATCAAAAAGCAAGCTCAAAATAAAAGCCGTGTTAATCAAGTAAACAACAAATTATATGAATTGAATAAGTCTAAACAAATCATATACACTCAAGCAAAATCGAACGGCCAAGCTATAGTATTAGATGATTTCAAACAAACGAAATTATAAGAATTTGAACTCTATTTAAACCCATCTCATCATCAGCTACAAAATCATCGAGTCCAAGCAAGCTAACCAGTAAAGCAATAAGTATAAATCACATACCATTTTAGTCGAGCTCGATCAAATTGGAGCAGCCGTGTGCAAAGTGAAGAAACAATCGATCGTCTAAGCAATCACAAGAACATCCACTCGATCGATCAACAAAGTGGGCTCCTTCAATTTATCAAAAGCCCTAATTTTCAAGCAAAGGAAAAGAGGTACTCTGCCATTTTTCACTAAGAAGGGATTACGGGCAATAATAAATAGAAAAGGGGGTTTCTTTTTAATTTTCATTTGGGTCGGTTTTCTGTAATTTGGGCAATAGTTTAAAAATTAGGGTTTTGTGTTATTTTTAATTGTTTTTATTTGTAATTTACGTTTATACATTTGTAAAGTGTAGTCGTGTGACTAGGGGACGAACTACGGTGGTGTAGTTCGAGAATTCGCAACTCAGTGGCTGAGTTGTTGCAGGATTTTAAGCATAGAGTTAGGTTAATCGATAGCGGGTGTCGCGAGTTTACGTTGGTAAGCGTCTAACTACTTAATTTCTAGTAGAAACCTTAGGGGCAGCACGAAGGCAGAGTTTTGTCGAAGCTGGGTAAATCTGTGTGTTCTATTTTCTGCTTTATATGTTCTGCTATTATTTTTGCTGCTGCTATTCTGCTATTATCTTTGTTGCAATTATTTTATATACTTCCGCATTAAATTTTTATACTTGGTAGTATCACCTTATTCACCCCCTCTAAGGTGAAATCGATCCTACACAACCTTGTATTGACAGGATGGTTTAGGACTTGACCAGAAAAGCTAAGACAATGGGTCAAACAGGGCCAAGTTGTATGACAAAGATGACAATTGGAATCAATGAAGCCAAGAAATCAGCATCCTCTTAGTCCCATCAGCATCTGAAGTAAACAGTTAGTGAGTTTCCATCAAAACATAACAGCTACGATAGAAGGCTATGGAAAACATCTCCAAATTCCAAAATCTAGAAAAATCCTAAGTGCCTAGATCATCAGCGACCCATGCCTCTCCTCAAACCTTAAAACAAACAAGCTATGGAACATAAAGAAAAGAGGCAAGACGCTGGCTCGCAAATGAGCCAAGTTTATGGGCCGCTAGCAACCCATGGTATTGACTCGTTTTGTGAGCCAAACTTCCCCAGGTCATCTATTACCTACTTGTGAGCTGATGAAAGCATGGCCTAGCCCAGAAGGCCTCGGGTCCATATAAATACGATCCAACCTAAAACATAAGAAGGATCTTCTCTGGATTGGTTGCTAAAGCTCTACTGAAATTATTCTTCGCTCTCTGCCTCCCTCATAATAATTTCCCAAGGAATACACTGTGGTTCTCTAGTGAATTCCAACTTTGGAAACTGTACCTAGCTAGGAAATAGTCAAAGCCTTGTAATCAAACATCTCTTGTAACAGCAATCAATCTATAATAAAACTATAAAGTATACATAGGCTTCATTAATAGCCGTACCACTATAGAATTCTCTGTCTCCTTTCTTTTACTATTCTTTCTTGATACCTGTTATCTGTGATATTGCTATGTCAAAACAGAGCTAGTGCATTCAAACTCAAACCAGGGTGTTAGTCCATTTTTTGGGTCAACATTTTGGTGCTTTCACTGAGAACCTAACTTAGGATCCGAATCTGGCTATCTACTTTGGATCCCACGGGTCCAGAAGTTAGATACCCGGTCTCTGCTTGAAAACTAGCCATTTTAGAATCGATGGCTTCTAGAAGAAGAAGAACTTCCTCTAGGAGATCCATCGGGGAAACAGTAGCCGGAGAAGGTGCTAGTCTCCAACAAGATGAAGTAAACGGTGCTAACTTAGGAAATCAGGCACCAACATCCTCTAGTCAGCATGAAGTTGTCACCAGAGACGAGCTGAATAAGATGGCTGAAGAGATCAACCAGAGAATAAAAAATAGTCAAAAGGCACTAATGGATAAGCTCAACGCTCTGCTAACTCTACAATCAAACCCTGTTCCAAGGGTTATGCTTGAACCAGTAAGTTCTATAGAATAAGGAAATTCCTTTGTTTTCGGCCTGCATAGAAAAAATGGAAAGAAGCCACTAAGGAGGGTAACAACAGGATGTAACCTAGAGGAAAATGAGAACACTCCACCTCATGCTAGGCAACCGAGCTCGAATTTGAATCAAGGGGTCAAAACCCATAGGAGGGCATAGTTGTAAATCTCTCCGATTCAGAAGATGGAGAGCAAGATAATCAGGTGGACAGGATGTCAACGCATTCGATGATGCTAGAAACATCCGGACCGCCTCAGTTAGGCCAAATGCAAGCTAAGGGGTCCCACGGAAGTAGCTCTCCTGAAAACAGGAGAGCCAAGGCATTAACCAATGTGCCAAGACTATTTGCAGAACCAAACACTTGGTGCAGTGACAATTTGCCGCCCCTAGGACTATTGGACATCAGAGGCATACATAGAAAACATGGTTAAACGGCTAACGGGTAAAAGTAAAAGTCGAAAGGATGATGAATAAGGATCGACCTGAGTCGGACCCCTTTACTGACGAGATCTTGAATGAAAGGTACCAAGACAAATTTACTATGCCAACTATTCCCTCCTACGACAAAATAAAGGACCTAAAACCCCATTTATACAAGTATAACATACATATGGACAGAGTGAATCCTCCAAAGGCTGTTCGCTGTAGATGTTTTCCTATTTTTCTAGAAGGAGTTGCGTTTATGTGGTTCAATAGACTTCCTCCAAAATCTATTTCTACTTTCGACCAGCTTGCAATGAAATTCCTTGACTAGTTCATGCTCCATTCCGTGCAACCAAAGGACGTCATGTCCCTATCCGGACTGGTTCTAAGGCACAATCAGCCATTAAGATCATTCATGAGCAGGTTTAACACCACGGTGACAGAAGTAAGCAACCCCAATGAAGACATGGTTTTTATGGAATTAGTCTGCACTATTCACCTGGAGACCGAGTTCGGGAGATGGATTAAAATGAAGCAACCTACCAATAGGAAACACTTTAATCATAAAGTAAGCTAGCACTTGAGATTGGAGGAATCGGGAGTTAGAATGAAAGACTATAGGTATACAACAGATGAACATTGAACATGGCGGCAAATCAAAACACACGCGATCCCGGAAATACTTTGAGAGTCGCTACGAAGAGTGGGAACTAGAAGAGAAGAAACCAGAACCCCAATAAAATAAATGATGGTGGTAGCAACAAAAGATTCAAAGAGTTTAGACAAGGATACTATACATCATTGAATGACACCCCGAAAACTATTTAGCTCACAACATAAGAAACTGAAGAGTGTCAAAAACTTCTTAGAAATGAGACAACGGAACAACAAAAGTGCTCAGGGAAGTTCTGCTGCTTCCGTGAAATGCACGGGCACAATAAGAACGAATGCCTTCACCTTAAGGACCTCATTGAAGGATTAATCCGAGACAAAAAACTTCAACAATATGTGAAAAAGTCACAAAAATCCAATCAATCTATGGTCCCTCAACATCCTATAGAGCGAAGAAATGAAGTTGGAACTAGTGAAGAAGGGTCAAAATGAACCGACCAGAGGCTTATAGTTGGAACGATATCTTTGGACCACATCTAGTGCAAAAAATTTGGGGAGAAATGGAGCGATATGCGAATTCGTCAAAGCACGCCCCGAAAGAATCAAGTTTAGCAACATATGGAAAAACTCTGATCAAAATGCATAAGGTTTTTAGCGATGACATAGTGTTCTGCAATCGGGACACCGAAAGGATTGAAGCTCCAACTCTTGACTAAATGGTGGTGATAGTAGGAATTGGGCTCGCCGTATTTCGACGAGTGCTGGTTGACAGTGGCAGTTTAGTTAATATACTCTTTAAACGTACTTTCGATCAAATGAAGGTCGGCATGAAAAACATATCCATGTGCCACACAAAAGTTTGGGTTTACCGGAGAACCCAAACGACCAGTAGGAACAATCTACCTACCAGTGGAGCTTGTAGAGGGTGAGCGATGGGTCACTCTCATACAGACTTTTGTGATCGTTGATGAAATGTCATCATATAATGCATTCTTGGGACAACCAGCATTAGCCGATTTTAGAGCGTTGGCCCACTGATGTCTTACGATGAAGTTCACTACCAAGCATGGAGTCGGAATTGTGAAAGGAAATCAGAGAGTCGTCTGGGACTGCTATATCGTGGAATTGCGTGAGTCAAGAAGAAAGGAAAAAGGAAAGGATGCGGGAAAAACCATCCACACTCGTGAACCCTCCGAATAGCAACCGCATAGCCGCCCAGGGCTTAGGGACCATAGCCGATTCAACAAGGCTTTGGACTTTAGGAAGAAGAGCAGGGGAGGATTAGGCAACACTGGTAGCACTGATGGTGTCTGTCCCAGTCTGTATGGATTGCCCAACGTGGGTCCTGAAGATCGGGTCGCATCTTGGAAACAAGATGCGGTCGAAACTAACCAAATTCTTCCACGCCAATTTGGACGTATTTGCTTGGATGCACTCCGATATGTGTGGGGTATCACCTGAAATTGCCTGTCATCCCTCAATATTGACCCGAAATTCACTCCAATCAAGCAAAAAAGGCGCAGCTTGGGCTCTGAACAGTCCAATTCATTGAGGGAAGAAGTAGATAAACTAATGGCTAACGGCTTCATTCATGATATAACTACCCTAAATGGGTATTGAATCCAGTCCTAGTAAAGAAGTCCAATGGAAAATGGCGAACCTGTATTGATTTTTCGGACCTTAACAAAGCCTGTTTGAAGGATAGCTTCCCGCTCCCTAGAACTAATCAACTGGTGGATGGAACAGTGAGACATGAACTGTTATCATTTATGGATGCATACTCGGACTATAACCAATTATGATGCATGAACCAGACCAAAAAAACACCAGCTTCATCACCGATTTAGGACTGCACTGGTATAGAGTAATGCCATTTGTTTGAAAAATGCAACGGCAACGTACCAAAGGCTAGTGAATGCTTTGTTCTAATGCCAGATTGGGAAGACTATGGATGTTTACGCGAACGATATCTTGGTCAAATTCTAAGTAGCTACTAACCATCTAGACAATCTCACTGAAATAATCGAAATACTCCGCAAACACGGGATGAAGCTCAACCCGCTTAATGTCACTTCAGAGTAGCCTCTAGGAAATTCCTAGGATTCATAGTAAGTGCCCGGGGTATCGAGGCAAATCCAGATCAAATAACAACATTATGGGAAGTCCATGCCCCTAAAAATAAGAGAGAAATTCAAAGCTTGAATGGAAAAATCGCGCCACTGAGTCAATTCATCTCTAAAGCTACAAACAAGTGTGTACCGTTCTTCGATGCGCTGTAGAAGGGAAAGAAAAACTTTGAATGGAGCGAAGCTTGTAAATCACCTTCGAGGAATTGCTACGACACTTGGAAACTCCCCCGATCTTATCAAAGCCGATGGATGGAGAAGACTTATTCATCTATTTAGCGGTTTCCCTGCAAGCACTGAGCATGGCTCTCGTGCAAGAAGAAGTGAGAATCCAATGACTGATGTGCTACATTAGCAAGCGATTCACCAGGGCTGAGACGAGTTACCCAAAACTAGAGAAGCCAGCGTATTGCCTTTTGATTGCATCTTGGAAACTACGACCGTATTTCCAGGCTCATTCGATTAAAGTATTGACCGACTAGCCCCTGAAGCAAGTTTTATACCGGCCAGAAACTTCCGGGTGGCTACTCAAGTGGAACATAGAGTTGAGTCAATATAATGTTACATACCACCCAAGGAAAGCAATCAATGGACAGACGTTGGCCGACTTCATTGCCAAATTTACGATATGGGACAACGAGGAAGAAATTCAATTGGAAACTGACGTGCATTGGAAGCTCTTTGTCGGCGGTGCATCGAACAACTTTTGTTCGAGTGTAGGAGTAGTACTCGAAACCCCTGACGGGAGAGCCATTAGCTATGCTCCGTGCCTGGAATTCCCGGCTACAAACAACAAAATGGAATATGAAGCATTGACCGCGAGACTAAGGTTGTGAAGGAACTCAAAATAAAATCTATCCATATATACAACGATTCCCAGCTGTTCTTGAGTCAAGTGAAAGAGGAGTACCAAGTGCGTGGAGAAAATCTTGCCTCTATCTATCCAAAGTGCAAGAGCTGCTAAGTGACATCGAGCACAACACTATAACTCACATCCCACAGGAACAAAACACCTAAGCAGATTATTTGGCTAAACTGGCAAGTTTCGGGGAAGCTCGGTCATTGGTATTGGTCCCAGTCGAAACTCTAGCCAATCCAAACATTAACAAAATGAATGCATACTAGATTTTTCGAGACCGCTATTGAACTGGACACATGGATGAACTGATAAAAGGCTATCTAATTATAAGAACCCTACCAACTAACTGATATCAATGGAATAAGCTCCTTCGAAAGGCACCACGGTTCATGATACAAGATAGGATACTTTATCGAAAGGGATTCTCGACCCCTCTTCATAGGTGTATGAGGGATGATGAAGCATGACAGATCCTAAAGGAGGTACATGAAGGCAATTGCAGAGACCACATTAGAGGAAGACCTTGGCAAAGAAAGTCCTTCGATACAGATATTTCTGGCTGACAATAAATCATGACATAGCAGATTATGCCAGGAGATGTGATCGCTGTCAAAGATTCAACAAGATTTAGAGAACTCCTTCAATGGAACTGACGCGGATGGTTAGCCCATGGTCGTATGCGATATAGGGGATTGACCTGATCGTCGTCTTTCCAATAGCTAAAGGAGGAGCCAAATATGCATAATTGCCGTAGATTATTTCACAAAATGGCTCAAAGCGGAATCATTGGCCACCATAACCACAAAGAAAGTCGTTAACTTTGTTACTAAAAATATCATTTGCAGGTTTGGTGTGCCACAAAATATCATCGCCGATAATGGAACACAATTCGAAAGTGCCGAGTTCAAAGACTTCTGTAGGCGCTTTGGAATTGAGAAAAGCTTTTCCGTGGTGGCTCGTCCGCAAGAAAACGGGCAAATGGAAGCAATAAACAAGATCATCAAGTCCACCATCAAAAAGCAATTAACAAAAGCAAAAGGAAATTGGGTTGACGAACTTCCACTCGCACCACGGGAATACAGGACGACACATATAGCAACAATTAGCCACACCCTGTTCGCCTTAGCATATGGTTCAGAGGTAGTGATTCCTGTTGAATTAGAAGTCCCCTCACACCAAAGGAAGAATTTCAATCAAAGGCAAAACAAATAGTTCCTACTTGAGTGGCTAGATATGGTCGATGAAAAAAGAGAAGACGTATAGTTGAGAACTGCCGCCCACCAGAAAAGGTTCGCACGGTATTTCAACTTCAAAGTTCACAGTCAAAACTTTAAAATTGGAGACCTTATGCTTAAGTGAGTTTACCTTATTCCAGGGGCCTTCGGACCGAACTAGGAAGGACCATATGTCGTTACTCAAAAGCTCGGGGATGGGACCTTCAAGTTGACAATCGTCGATGGGGAACGCAATTCCCAGAGCCTAGAACAATGAATCGCTCCGCCGTTATTTCATTTAGAAGACACTTTTTGCATTTTCAAATTTTTAGCAGATAAGCCATCTGGGAAATGGCGATAGCATTGTCAATATGCAAAAAATATGCCATGCTTTCTTTAATAAAGTTAGCTTTTTGAACTGACCAAACTATGTTCATAATAATCACTCGCAGAGTCGACAAAAGAAAATCGACTCAAACAATTGGATCGGTGGAACCTGATCTTTGCCCTCCAAAAATCGACACTACTATGGCAGCATCGAGAGGGCTAGAACTTTAACACTTTGCATTGCCCAAAGATAGGCAGTGCCGAAAAGCGAAGAACTTTAGCTCCTTGCGCTACCCAGGGATAGGCAACGCCGAGCAGCATCTAAAGCCGTGCATCTCATAAGCCGCGCATTCAAATCTAAACTCCTCACGTTGCCTGAAGATAGGAAACACTGAGGAGCATCAAAAGTCGTGCATCTCATAAGCCGCGCATCCAAATCTAAACTCCCCACGTCGTCCGAAGATATACAACGTTGAGGAGTATCCAAAGCCACTCGCACCCAAATTCAAACTCCTTGCCCTGCTCAAACATAGGTAGCATCGAGGAGCATCCAAAACCGCGCATCTTATAAGCCGCGCATTCAAATCTAAACTCCTCGCGTTGCTCGGAGATAGGAAATGCCGAGGAGTATCCAAAGCCATGCATTTGAATCTAAACTCCTTGCATTGCCCAGAGATAGGCAACGTCGAGGAGTATCCAAAGCTGCGCATTTGAATCTAAACTCCTCGCGTTGCCATGTTGCCTAGATATAGGCAACGCCGAGGAGGATCCAAAGCTACACATCTCATAAGCCACACATTCAAGCTAAAACTCCTCGCACTGCTCAGAGATAGGCAACCTCGAGGAACATCAAAAATAAACTCCTCGCGTTGCCTAGAGGTAAACAACGTCGAGGAACATCCTTGCATTGCTCGAAGATTGGCAACACCGAAGAACATCGAAAACGAACTCCTCGTGTTGCCCAGGGATAGATAACACCGAGGGAGCTCAAAATAAACTTCTTGTGCTGCCCGTAGATAAGAGACGCCGATGAACATCAAAAATGCACTTCTCGCATTGCCCGGAGATAAACAACGCCAAAAAGCATCCAAACTTACACTCCATATGTCACTCGCGGAAGGGCGACGTCGAGGAGCACCGAATGCTATGCAGTACACAAGTGGGGTGCTGAATCCTAAAATAATAGCCCCTCACATGACTGAAAGATGGGCAACACAGAGGAACGTGAGATACCCCATGCGTATAGTTGGTGCTAGAAGGAATGCACCCAATGATTGACAATACATACCCATGCGTAACTTGCAGACTTACTGAATACTACCGGAAACTTAGACTACATGCTAAGGTTGCAAAACTTTCAAAGAAAGGAAAATCAAGTCATGACTTAGCTAGATTTTCAATAGATATTATTAAACCCTAAGTTAATGGATACTTGAAAATTATTTGAAGTAAACAGCCCTGTGAACTCGTGGGAATACACCTTTACTAAGACAGAATCACAGGAATATAATAAGTTCACAAGTTCCATCGCTCCAAACAATAATAAGTTCACGAGTTCTATGCCAAATTTTTATGACAACAATAAGTTCACAAGTTCTATCATAAAGTTTAATGAACTTACAAACAAAAATTCTAAACAAAAATTTCTAAGTTTTAGAATTTTTTTAAGTTTTGTGAATTTCTAAACAAAAAATCTCTAAGTGTTGTTAATCTCTAAGTTCTATTGCTTCGAATGGAGGACTTTATCTATAATCATAGAACTAGAAAAGTATGAAACAAAACAAGCATAAGTGCATAGAGCATATGTGAATAAATAGATAAAAGTACAGTCAAAACATCAATGTATTGCTTATGATTCTCTGTACACAGGGTCAAAATGTAGGGGCCGTACCCACACAATAACGGCCAACAAAATGAAAATACATATTCTATGGTGAGAATGCAAAGTGCAGACTCCACACTTAAATAGAACGACTCAAAAAGAAACAAAAACAAATTAGTACTCCTTGCGAGCTTCCTGCCAAAATCAAGTCCATCCTCACATCGGTTATTCAACGCTTTTTGTTACCACTCCCCTTTCCACCCTTGATCGGCAACTTCTGCTTTTTCTCAAGAGTGGTGTCACTGCTGGTGATGTCAACAAACAGCTTGGTGGAAAACTCCTCATCTTCCTCCGAAGCCATTTCAAAAGTCGCTTCCTTCATCTTTCGCCTTCATGATTTGCGAGAGCTTTTAGAGGCTCTGATCGCCTCGACCTTTTCCCACTTAATGGCAACCAGATCATGATGAGTCTTCAATGGCTGCTCCATCTACGTTTCGTGCTCCTTGGCTTCTGCCACAGTTACATTACCTTCCAGAGATGCCTAAGGGTCATCCAAGTCATGGAACACAGCTATCTTCTCTGTTTTTGTCCACGGTTGTGAACTAGACGCGGAAGTGGGAACTGGGGCAGGAACATATACAATCGCAGAAGATGTGAAGATGGCAGCAGGCACGAGCGTCGACGTAGCTGGTGCGTCAATAGGAAAATTGGTTGGACCTATAAGTTCAAAAATGAAAGTATTAAACTCCTCTTGCTCTTATGGCGTAAGTTGAAGGCTCCCGAACCCAGGAGAAGTAAGGACGTTAACTACACCAGAGGAGCAATCGAGAATAGCGACTTCGAACTCACCACCATCACCTTCTTTTGAGGGCTCCACCACATGAGGAATAATATCGAGTCCCGAGCTTGTTGGCTACTCGTTGAGCTACTCCGATGCTCCGCCCATGCCGGAGATAGAAGGCTTAGTAAACACATCGATGGCAATCATCAAGGCAGCATTGGTGGCCTCCCTCTCTCGTTCAACCCGGTGGGTCTCCTAGCCCTTATGTAGTTCTTTCTCGTATTCATTATTGAGATAAGGGCCTCATAACTCTTGATCGGAATAAATGTTGCCTCTCTCAGCAAAGCAGGATAAGATTTCCTCCCAAACAAGGGAAAGGGTGAGCATATACTTCGGGCTGAGGTTGCTGAGACTCCCCTGATGCAACAAGGAGATAACATAAAAGTTCAGAATTGTTGCATCTAACTTCTCCATTTTCCAGCCAAAAGCATGTTGGAGGTCCAAATAATCCGCTCTTACTGCAGCCTTCTCAATCCGTAATGCCCTTAAACTTTAATTAATATTATTCGAGATATTTGATTGGATAAATTAAATAGAATAATGTGAATAGTAGAGAGATGAGATTAATAAATCCAATAGCCATGTCCAAAAGAATGAACTAAAATAAGAGGGCTTAAATAAATTAAGAAGGAGGAATTTTTCCTAAGGAGTAAACTTGGAAATGCGGCTACATTTCTTAGTATGTATCTCTTCCCCCACTTGAATAAATTTCCACTTTCTCATTCTCAACTCTTCATCACTTCGACCGGCCATTAAAAAGCTATAGGAAGAGTTTAAGTTGAAGAAAACGCTAAGGAATTAAAGCTAAGAAATTATCACATTCTCCAATTAACTAATCAAGGTGAATAATCATGTTTATAATCTCGTTTTTTGTGTTTGGATTGGTTATAGGCTATACCCGATTCATGTTTGTGATGTTGGTTAGGATATAACCATTCAAACCTTTATTTGGATAAAACATAGGTGTTTTAAAATGTTAATGGGCTAATTAACATGTTTTATTCGGTTTTGGTTAAATTCTGAGTTGTTTTGATCTTCATACGCTTTGAAGTTTTAATATATTGAAGTGTATGATTTATAAGATTTTTGGGGATTTTTTGTTAGTGGTTAACTAAGGTAATTAAATTATTTAAGCCTGAGGGCTAAACAAAAAAATTTGCTTTCGAAATTATTTTAATTCGAAAGGAAATTGGTTTTGGAAATATTTGAGGAAGTAGTACAGTGTTTTGAGAAAAAATTGACTTTTGTATACTTTTTACTATTTGGAAGTATAGGATAGGGTTCCTCGGCCAGTCAAAATTAGACAAACACGATAAAAACATCACTTCAGTAGGCCCAGTTCTGCATTCGACTCTAACAAGCCCGCTTTTACCCTTTCGATGAAGTCGAAAGGTACCTTTTGTCTAAAATGGAAGGTAAACAATTACCTTCTGCCCAACTCGAAAGGTAGGCATGGGGCCGAAGGGAAGAAAAGGGCGAAGGGTTGGGGAGGCTGCTTCTTTTGCTTTCAAACAGATACAAAAATTTCTTTCGAGTTACTTGAAAGGGGATCCTTCTACTCTATCATTTTATAAGAGATTAATTTTTTATATATATTAAAGAAGGGGTTTCGAAGGGGATATTTGAAAGCTTAAATTTTCATGAGTACGGTTTTAAAATGTTTTCTGAAAAGGTGTTTCAAATACATTTCGACAAAGCCGAAGGATTAATCTTCTGATAAGGTCGGAAGTATACTTTCAAAGGTTTGGTTCCAACACCAACACCTCATTGTTTTTGAATGATTGCAAAAGGTTTTGATTTCAAAAAGTTTGATTTCGAATGGTTTTTAAGAGGTTATCTTCAATGATTTCGGAAGGTTTTGATTTTGAAAGGTTTGATTTCGAAAGTTCGATTTTGATAGGTTTTGATTTTAGAAGATTTGATTTCAAAAGGTTTTGATTTCAAAAGGTATTGAAGGGGTCAGCTTCATTGATTGCGAACGGTATGATTTTGTGATGCTCTCAAAAGAAAGGTTCCGAAGGGGCTAACTTCGAAGGGTTATTTGCTTTCGAATGGGACTTCATTAAAAGTATTTTAAAGGACCGTCTTTAGCCATTTTTCCTAAGTAAAGTATTGCTAATTCGAAGGGTTACTTCGAAGGGTTATAACATAAAATACTTATATTTGTTTGAATATATAAGAGGGATCCCTATTTAAATTGAATATTATAAAACCTTAGGGATACTGGGTGGGTTTAATGTTTTTGATACATAGTTTGGGGCTATAAATAGAAATATGCTTTCGAAAATATACATTATGGCTATTAATATGTTTTTATTTAACCTTATTGGGGCTACCAATGGGAATAGGTTAAACAAATGGTATACCTAGGGAAAATAATTAATCATGGGGATCATGATGTTTTAATTGGCCAAGTGATGGGTTCTTGGTTAACCTAGGAAAACCATGGAATATGTGGTGGATAGCCCACATCATATTCCTAAAAGAAAAGAATGTTTTGCCAGAGGAGATTAGCCTCGGCATTTGGCACCAAAGGGTTCATAGTCATCCTAGGAAAACTATGGAGTGTGTGATGGATAGCTCATACCATCTTTTATAAAACAATGTATAATGGACAATCTACATTTATTTTGAATGGATTTGGGACGGATAGTCCTATTAAGTTATGACGAATAGTTATTTTAAAGATTTTAGAGAGGAACTTAAATAAATTTATTTTTTGATAGGATATCTAATAAATGTATGGATGGGATGTCCAATACATATGATTTATGGCTTTATTTCATTATGTTAAGACTAATCATTTTGGACGCAGGGGCATAGTAAATGATTCGCATGTTTTGTTTTGGATACTAGTGAGGGAAAAACCCGTTTCGCTAAGCGGCATGGTCTTACTAGCTATTTATTTATGATAAGAGATGTTAGGGGATTATTCATACCAGACTTACTATCTGACTTGAAGTTTGCATTTCTCCACACACTCTCGGGTACTCAGTATTAATTTGAGTAGTCTGAGAGTGGTAGACATTTAGGTTTTCGAACAAATAAGCTTCCGGAGACATGTTGGAGGTAGTATTAGCTACATAGAAGATATTTGTGTATTTTTCTGTGATGTACTAAGAACTATAAAGTTCATATTTATTAGTTTTCTGATCATCATAAGGGGACACCTTCATATGCCGCTCTTATCGTATTTTGTACATGTATATGTGATCCAAACGTGGTTAATGTCTAGGATTATGTAATTAAATCTTAAATTGAAATTCATAAGAAATGAGAAATTCTATTTTATTGGAGTTCAAAAATTTTCATATTCTTATTTTTTTGTGTTGCCAGTAGTTTCAAGATTCCGATTTCGATCACTCGGAAATAACACATATGGATGACTGCAGCATCCCTAGCAGTTAGTTTTGAGCCTTCGAAAGCGGGATATTACAAGTTGGTATCAGAGCATGGTTTATACACTTAAAAGGAATTTAAGCCTTAAAAAAAATTTAAAGCATAATCTAATGAATCAAAATATGGGTGGGCTTGGGTAAGCGTTATAGTAACGTATGTGTACTTTGCAATAAATACCTAAGTATGTATTCCCCACTCTCTTAGACCGTTCTTTTGTATATTACCAAGATTGGATTTCAGGTATTAGGGAAGTAAGATATGGAGGCGGGAAATGGAAGAGTGAATTAAGGTGGGAGACGCACCACAACACCTGAAAATGTTCGACCCAATACTAGGAGCAACTAGGGTGGACAATCAAATGCAAACCCAAATGCAAATGCTAATGTTGGTGTTAAGATCTTGTTGGTTGATATATGGATAATGTATCAATTCTTTGTGAATATGATGCAAGATGGAGCAGCTACAAGGGCGGCTGTAAGGAATTATGGAGGAGCAATCTAGTGGTCCCAGTTGGCAATAATTATGCCAAGCTAAGCAAGGATTACACTAGCTTTGGAAGAAAGCCTTTTCTTGGAATCGAGGATGCAGTAGGAGTGGGGAACTGGCCATTGAATCGTTAAAGGAAATTTGCAGATCTTGGCTTGACGGATATGCAGAAGATGGGACTTGCTTCAAGGAAATTACAGCGAGCAGCATTGTTTTGGTGGAACGGAGTTACCGTAGATGAGCCAGTGGAAGACTTGAATTGGACTGAATTTCGAAGGAGGTTCAAAAAAAGAAATCTATCAGAAGTTTCCAAGCCACTATTGCTTAGAAAATTTGCAGATTTAGCCTAGAGGGATAGATCGGTGATTGAGTATGCTACAGAATTTGATGTGCTATCTCGTTACGGATATGCTACTGTGGATACAGTCATTCGGAGGAATGATAAGTTTATCTGGGCGTTAAATCCTGAGATTGCCGGAGCAACCATGCCAAAACTTTGAGATCCGTGTCATATTGTTGTTGGGATGGTTATTTGGAATAAAGAGATGCTTTCTACTTTTGGAAAAGAGAAATCGGTTGAGTTTCACATTTTTAGGGTAAGAAGTGGAAGTTCTTCAAGAAGAAGGTGCCCAGTCGGAGGTAGCAGCCAAGAAGAGCAAAGCTAATATTGTTTGTTACAAGTGTGACAAGAAAGGGCACTATGCTAATGAGTGTCGCTCGGGTGATGGAAGTTCAGTCGCAGAGAGGTCGAATATGAGGTGCTACAACTGTGGCCAGATGGGGCATTACAAGGACAAGTGTCCGAAGGCTGCTAAAGCTGGAAAGGAAAAGGCCTTTGCACTGGAACCATCATTCTCTAGACCAACGGCTGTTGAGAAAGGAAAAGCTATGATGGAAGGTATGCTTATGATTCATAGTATTCCAGTTATGATACTATTTGATACCGATGCATCACACTCATTTATATCTCAGTATTTGGTAGATTGCTTATGTATGGAACCTTTATACCTTATTACTCCTTTAAGGGCTGTGAATCCTATAGGAGGGTATGCAACTCTGGGAACGAGATATGACCAGTTAAAACATGATTTGTTAGGTCATATGTTTGCATGCAGTTTATATGTTTTTGATTTTGTGGGTTTCGGGATCATATAAGGTATGGATTGGTTAGATAGATATGATGCTAGGATATTTTTCCAGGAGATGGAAATATCATTGAGACACCCTAATAGTTGTAACCGAATCATTTACTTAGTAAGGAGTACGATCAAAAATGCTTATGCGTTATTGGGTGCTATGGGAAGCAGAGTTAAAGCAGGTTTATGTAGCAAGAGAGTTTGCGGATGTATTTGAACTAGTTTCGGGCTTGCTTCGATAAGAGATATCAAATTTCAGATAGATCTCGTATCAGGAGTAGAACCCATAAGTAGACCACCTAGTAGGATGTCACCAATTGAGATGAAGGAATTGAAGGTGCAACTAGTGGAACTGAAGGAAAGAATTTCATCTAGCCAAGCAGTCCGCCTTGAGGAGCGGCCACAGTATTCATAAAGAAGCCAGATTGGTCGTTAAGGATGTGTATCGACTATCGTATGTTGAATGAGAGGACGATCAAGAATAGGTATCATTTTTCGAGGATCGACGACTTATTCGATCAGTTGAGTGGAGCCAAAGTGCTTTCCCAGATGAATTTGGCGATATATTTCCATCAACTGAGAGTGGCTGAGGACAGTATTCCTTTGACGACGTTTAGGACTAGATGTGGGTCTTATGAATGGTTGGTTCTGCCATTCGAGCTTACTAATGCACCAGCTTTCTTTGTGGATTTTATGAACCAGGTTTTCCGAGAGCACTTGGATAGGTTTATATTGGTTTTATTAATGACATTTTGGTATATTCGAAGAATGAGAAGGATCGTGCGGATCATCTTAGAATAGTGTTGGTGACACTAAGGCAACATCAGCTAAAAGCGAAGTTCTCAAAGTGCCATTTCTTGACGTGGGAAGTGAAGTTCCTTGGTCATGTAGTTTCCAAGGGAGGTTTAGCAGTTTATCCAGATAAGATCGAAGCTATTAACAAATGGAAGAGACCAGAGACGGTAAGTGAGATTAGAATTTTTCTTGGTCTTATAGGATACTATCGAAGGTTCATTAAGAATTTCTCATAGATAGCGGCATCATTGACTATGCTAACAAGGAAGGACGTGAAGTTTGTTTGGTCTGACAAATGTCAGGAGGCATTCCTTAAGTTGAAACATTTGTTAACCAATGCACCAATGTTAGTAGTTCCAGATGGGAATCAGGGGTTGCTAGTTTACACTGATGCATATGTACCGGGTTAGGTGCTTTGCTGGTGCAGAATGGAAAAGTTATTGACTATACTTCTAGACAACTTAGATCGCACGAAGTGAGATACCCAACTCATGATTTAGAGTTGGCGGCGGTAATCTTCGCATTGAAGGTGTGCAGGCATTATCTTTTGGGAGAAAGGTTTGAGCTTTTTTACGGATCATAAGTCCCTATGTTATTTATTCTCTTAAAAGGAGCTAAACATGAGACAACAGAGATGGCTGGAGTTTATTGCAACTTATGATTTTAGCATCGAGTATACATCAGGAAAAGAAAATAAGGTGGCGGATACGCTTAGTAGGAAACATTTGAATGTGGTGTTAGCTATGTTGGCAGAATGGAAAGACTTGGAAACACTGGTTGCTTGTAGTGTGCAGTTGAGGTCGACTGTTGGATCTAGTCGGAATATCGCCATAATGTCTTGTTTGGAAGTTCGACCAGTATTGATCGAATGAATTTATTTTAGATAAAAAGAGGATCCAGTGTTAGATGAGAGGATTGGAAGGTTAGATACTGGAGCCGAGATTGATAACTTAAAGGATTTTATTCTTAACTGCAGGGGTTGGTTGAGAAAGAAGGAACGGTTATGTGTTCCGGATGTTAGAGATCTTAAGAAAGAAGTTCTTAGGGAATTTCATCGATCAAAGTTTACAATTCATCCTATGGGAACCAAGATGTATCAGGATATGAAGAGAAGTTTCTTCTAGGAATGAAGAGGGATGTTGGCTTATGGGTAAAATAGTGTTTGAATTGTCACCAAGTAAAAGCCAAGCGGTTTGCTTAAGCCTTTGGATATTCTAGTTTGGAAGACTCGATATCCATGGATTTTATTAACAGGCTGCCAAGGACAAACTGGGGTAATGAAAGTATATGGGTCATAGTGGACAAATTGACCAAAAGTGCCCATTTCTTTCCGGTAATGTTAACCAGGACGTTACCTATTTTGGCTAAGTTGTTCATGAAAAACATCGTTAGACTGTAGGAATTCCTAGTAGTATCTTCAGTGATAGAGATGCTCTTTTTACTAGCGAGTTCTGGAAGAGCCTGTAGAGTGTTTTAGGCACTAAGCTCAATATGAGTATCGCATATCATCCTCAGACGAATGGGCAGACAGAGAGAGTCAATAAGGTACTGGAAGATCTGTTGAGTGCTTGTGTGCTAGATTTTAGTGGTTCTTGGGAAGATCACTTGCACTTAGTGGATTTTTACTATAATAATAATTATCAAATTACTATAGGAATGAGGCCTTTTGAAGCTTTGTATGGAAGGCCATGCAAATCATCAGTATGTTGGTTAGAGACGGAAGACAGGTCGGTCCTTGGTCCATATTTGGTGAGAGAGGCGACGAAAATGATCGAGTTGATACGGGAAAGAATTAAGGAAGCTCAGTCCATACAGAAGAGTTACACAGACAAGAGGCGTAAGTATCTAGAGTTCTCAGTTGGAGATAGAGTTTTCATCAAGGTGTCACCGATGAAAGGTGTGGTTCGATTCGGGAAGACTGGGAAACTAGCACTGAGATATGTTGGACCATTTCCTATATCAGAAAGGATTGGAAGACTCACGTACCAAGTAGATTTACCAAGCAGTCTGGCCGGGGTCTACGACGTGTTTCATGTTTCTCATCTTAGGAAGTATGTTCATATCCAGAAACTACTATCGCTTCAATGACACTGGAGGACTTAGTGGTGGAACAGGATATGACTTTTGTAAGGCAACCAGTTCGTGTTGCGGAAAAAGATGAGAAGTGGTTAAGAAATAAGACAGTCAGGTTGGTGAAAGTTCAATGGAGAGACAACGTGAAGGATTGTACTTGGGA
Organism: Allium cepa; assembly: GCA_030765085.1. Taxonomy (NCBI): domain Eukaryota; kingdom Viridiplantae; phylum Streptophyta; class Magnoliopsida; order Asparagales; family Amaryllidaceae; genus Allium; species Allium cepa. Next base: position 625,167,752 of record CM060939.1, read on the forward strand.
GACAAAAGACAAGATTATGGCTACTTTTCCTAGGTTGTTTTAGATTTTTTGTTCTATATAGGGTTTATATAGAATTTGGATGGTAGGTTATACTAGCTTTGCTTGCATGGGCTATATGCTTGTTGTTTTGTTCTTAATGAAATTTCAGGGATGAAATTCTTTAGGGGGAGTCTGTAATTCCCCTGAATTTTAATTAACATTATTCGAGATATTTAATTGGATAAATTAAATAGAATAATGTGAATAGTAGTGAGATGAGATTAATAAATCCAATGGCCATGTCTAAAAGAATGAACTAAAATAAAAGACTAAAATAAATTATGAAGGAGGAATTTTTCCTAAGGGGTAAACTTGGAAATGGGGCTACATTTCTTAGCGTGTATCTCTTCCTCCACTTGAATAAATTTCCACTTGCTCATTCTTAACTCCTCGTCACTTGAAATCAAGGAATTAAAAAGCTAGGAAGTTATCTCATTCTCCAATTAACTAATCAAGGTGAATAATCATGTTTATCATCTCTTTTTTCTATGTTTGGATCGGTTATGGGCTATACCCAATTCATATTTGTGATTTTGGTTAGGATATAACCATTTAAAATTTTATTTGGATAAGACATAGGTGTTTTAAAATGTTAATGGGCTAATTAACACATTTTATTTGGTTTTGGATAAATTTTGAGTTGTTTTGATCTACGTATGCTTTGAAATTTTTAATATGTTGAATTATTTGATTTATAAGATTTTTGGTGATTTTTCCTTAGTGGTTAACTAAGGTAATTAAATTATGTAAGCCCGAGGGCTAAACTAAAAAATTTGCTTCCTAAATTATTTGAATCCGGAAGGAAATTTCTTTTGGAAGTATTTGACGAAGAAATATAGTGTTTTGAGAAAAAAGTTGAATTTGTATACCTTTTAATATTTGGAAGTACAGGAGAAGGTTCCGCAGCCAATCAAAATTAGATAAACAAGATAAAAACATCACTTCAGTGGGCTTAGTTCTGCCTTCGACTCCAACAGGCTCGATTTTACCCTTTCAATGAAGTCAAAAGGTACCTATCGTCTAAAATGGAAGGTGAACAGTTACCATCCACCCAACTCGAAAGGTAGGCACAGGGCCAAAGGAAAGAAAAGGGTGAAGAGATGGGGAGGCTGCTTCTTTTGCTTTCGGATAGAAAGAAAAATTTCTTTCGAATAAGTTGAAGGAGGATCCTTCGACTCTATCTTTTTATAAGAGATTATATATTTTTTTATATTCAAGAAGGGGTTTCGAAGGAGATTTTTGAAAGCTTAAACCTTCAAGAGTACCGTTTTAAAATGTTTTCTGAAAAGGTGTTTTAAATACTTTTCGGCAAGTCGAAGGTTAACCTTTCGACAAGGTCGGAAGTACACTTCCAAAGGGTTGGTTCCAACACCAACACTTCATTATTTTTAAATCATTGCGAAAGGTTTTGATTTCAGAAGGTTTGATTTTGAAAGGTTAGATTTCAAAAGGTTAGATTTCGAAAGGTTGATTTCGAAAGGTTTTGAAGGGGTTATCTTCAATGATTTCGAAAGGTTAGATTCCGAAAGGTTTGATTTCGAAAGGTTTTTAAGGGGTTATCTTCAATGATTTCGAAAGGTTTTGATATGGAAAGGTTTAATTCTGAAAGGTTTTGATTTCGAAAGGGTTTGATTTTGATAGGTTTGATTCCGAAAGGTTTGATTTCGAAAGAGTTTGATTTCGAAAGGTTTTGAAGGGGTTACCTTTGATGATTGCGAAAGGTATGATTTTGTGATGATTCAAAAGAAAGGTTTCCGAAGGGGCTAACTTCGAAGGGTTATTTGCTTTCGAATGGGACTTCATTCAAAGGGTTTTAAAGGGATTATTTTAGCCTTTTTTCCTAAGTAAAGTTTTGCTGATTCGAAAACGCAAATTCGAAGGGATATAGCATAAAATACTTATCTTTGTTTGAATATATAAGTGGATCGTTATTTAAATTAAATGTTATAAAACCTTGGGGACACCAGCATGGGTTTAATGTTTTCGATACATAGTTTGGGATTAAAAACGGAAATATGCTTTCGAAAATATACATTGGGGCCATCAATGTGTTTTTATTTAACATAATTGGGACTACTAATGGGAATAGGTTAAACAGGAGGTATACCTGGGGAAAATAATTAATCATGGGGATCATAATGTTTTAATTGGCCAAGTGATGAGTTCTTGGTTAGCCTATGAAAACCATGGAATATGTGGTGGATATCCCACATCAAATTCCTAAAAGAAAATAATGTTTTGCCAAATATGGTTAGCCTCGGGATTTGGCACCCAAATGTTCATAGTCATCCTAAGAAAACTATGGATTGTGTGGAGGATAGCCCACACCATCTTTTATAAGACAATGCATGATGGATAATCTGCATTTATTTTGAATGGATTTGGGACGGATAGTCCTACTAAATTATGACGGATAGTCATTTTAAGGATTTTAGAGGGGAACTCTAATAGATTGATTTTTAGATGGGATATCTAATAAATGGATGGATGGGATATCCAATACATATAATTTATGGATTTATTTAATATTATGTTAAGACTAATCATTTTGGGTGCAGGGGCATAGTAAATGATTTGCATATTTTTTTTGGATACTAGTGAGGGGAAAACCCGTTCCGCTAAACGGTATGGTCTCACTAGCTATCTATTTATGATAAAAGATGTCAGGGGATTATTCATACCAGACTTGTCTGACTCGATGTTTGTGTTTCCCCACAAACTCTGGGGTACTCAAAATTAATTTGACTAGTCTGAGAGTAGGATACTTTCAGGTTTTTGGACGAATAAGCTTCTGGAGACATCATTTTATTGTGTATTCTGCTGTGATGTACTAAGAACTGTAAAGTTCATATTTATTAGTTCTCTGATCATCATAATGGGACATCTTTATATGTCACTCTTATCGTATTTTGTACATGAATATGTGATCTGCATGTGGTTAACCTCTGGGATTATGTAATTAAATCTTACATTAAAATTCATAAGAAATGATAAATTATGTTTTGTTGAAGTTTAAATTTTTTCATATTATTGTGTTTTTGTGTTGCCAATAGGTTCAAGATTCTGATTTTGGTCACTCAGAAATAACACCTATGGATGACTGCAGCATCTGTAGCAGTTAGTTTTGAGCCTCTGGAAGCGGGATGTTACACAATCTCAATAACAGTCTTGTCAACACTGAGCTGTACGACCTGAGCCTGTAACTTGGCGATGGTCTCGGCTTGGTCGGAGATCGTTTTATTGTGCCCCTCGACAATTAGATCGTGATCGGAGATTGTTTATCTTTGAGCTTCAATGATAGCATTTCAAGTGATCACTTCTTCGTTCAATTTAGCCTCTTCCGCATGAGTCTTTTTAATTTTGTCTCTCTAGACAATCTCGACCTTCTCATGTGCATCCTTCAACTCCTTCATCAGACTGGCGAATCTCCTACTTTCATGGAGTGCCGCCTCCTTCTCTTCCTCCAACTGTTTAATTTACATCCCAATCGACCAATGCCCTTTCAAAATCATCTTTCTCGATTTCGAAGGAAATAATTTCTAGATAATTATTTCTGTTGGTGTCTGCTAGCTACTTGCAGAGCTTCTCCCATTTCTCAGCCTGCTCTAGGTCATTTTGGATAGCTTGGAGATGCAGCATGAAGGAATCCCTACGAATGGGATGAAGATCTAGGTCAAACTTAACCCTTCTTAAGAACCAACCCAAAAGGGCCACCTCAAGCTTAAGGGGGGCCGAAGGAAGAGTGTAGGCCAGCCTCAAGTGGGGGCGAGACGCACCATGAGCAGCAGTAACAATGGAAGAGGATGAAATATGAGTCGATGGCAGGATCGAGGCAGAAGTGATGGGAACTTCTTGGCCCACTGAAGTATGTTTCAAAGCAAGCTCTAAAGGGTAGGGGAGATAGTCAAACTTTGATTTCTTTGACGGCTCATCTTTTCCTTAAGAGATCTTCTTTTCTCATACCCTCCTTTTTATGAACGAGCTCGTTCTCTCTTTGGTGGCGGGTTTCAGCCTCGAGTTCTTTCCTCCGCATGCACTCTTCTTCCATCTCCACGACTTGATGGCAGTTGGAGGAGTGCTTGGGGTACCGCTATGAATCAGTATAGTCCTCGAAGTTATCATAAAAGCCTCGTTCTCTTGTCATACCTGGAATAATTCATACATAGAAGGTTTTAGAAGCCTACCATAAACTAAGAATATACGAAGGAATGGAAATAAGTGTAATCGTAGTGCAACATGTTATGTATTTCTAATATGGTCCTAATACGTCATCACAAACCAGAACAAACGGCTGTCGTAGGTGGGATCGGACTGACTTCGGTTGTTGTGGGCAGAGCTAAGCTAACTGCTAGTGCAATATTGCCTGAGCAGGAAGGTGCTGCATCAAATTTGAAATCATTCATGAGCGTGTCGAAATCAATAAAGACATCCCTAAAGTCTACAAACTTCGCCTTGACATCCCTACTCGAAGAATCTTGATGCCTTTCGGGTTCATGGGCTTTGCCTTTACCACTTGTGTCGAGAAGTGGTGGACTCGAGAGAATGGGAGTCATCCTCGGAGTCTCGTCGCAAGACTCTGAATCGTCACCGTCGGATTCTGATGAGAAATAATCACTAGCAGTAGACTCGTTGCTACTGCTCTCAAACTCTCCTTCTTCTTTTTCTGAGTCCACTAGGGCTTTGCCTTCTCTATGCGTGAACACATCTTCCGCTTCCTCCGGGATTGGAGACATTTTAGTTGAACCTCTCAGAGCAATCGTAGTGGCTTCTTCCTCCTCATGGGCCTCATCGAGTGATCCTTTGATGGACTACCTATCTTCTTACCTTTATCGAAACTGTGTGATGAAGAAGAGGATCTTATGCGAACCCTGGTTTGACTGGGAGAGGGAGTTTTAATCTGAACAGCTGATCTACCTGGAAACAACAGTCCATATCGGTGAAAATTCTCATTGGTTAGAAGAACTTTAACTCACCTCTCCTCGACATCGATAGACTTTAAAGTTTGGCAAACTTCATCAAGAGTTACATCTCTGTTCGGCCTCAGGATAACTGCAAAGGACATGCAATCAGTTAGAAACTCCGTTACAACACTTCAGAGTTCGACAAACGAAAATGAGAAGCTTACCCCCTGTCGTCCATCGACGGTTGAACCCCTCAGGGAAATTAACAAAAAAGTACTACATCTTAAACTATGATGGATTGCTTTGCAATCGCAGAACGATCTTCCAGTTCCTCTATGCCTTAATTATGATCAAAGAGGGACTATCATCTTTCCTATTGAATGCTAGAAAGTACCGCAACTCATCAAAACTTAGAGCATGGTTGAACATCCACATGAAAAGGACATGCAAGCAAGTGAGGATGGCGTAGCATTCGGATGAAGTTGGAATGGTGCAATACCCAAGTTTGAGAGAGTCCCATGCAGAAAATCATTGAAGAAAGGCATGATTCCATTCAAACACGTATATCGGTGTTAAGTAGTGTACCCTGGGGGAGGCATATGAGCAAATTCGTCTTTCACCGACAGATGCACATCCTCTTTAGGCATTCAATGTTGTGTGCATATATTACGAAGAACCTTGCCAGAGACCACCGTCGAAGATCTTTCAGGTGGATTAAGTAGAACTCAAAATTTAGGAGGCATGCGGCCCACGATTGGCCCAACCGAAACTAATTGACCATACTGATCTTGCGAGGTGGATGATGATTTAGCTTCGAAGAGCCCCGGGCTTCGCCTATTGGACTTACGGCATATGGATGGCTGCTTCATTCTATTTAACAGAACTCACGTCTGAAAACGGTCAGGTAAATCTATCCTAATTTCATAAGTTTCCCCTATCAAACTTGAATTCTGAAGAAACTTTAACTTTTAATCGAGACGTCGGATTTCAAGTGCGAACTGGGGAAAATGCAGTATGCTGTCTATATAGGATAAACTCGATGCTCGATACACTACAAACGCTCTATCACGTGTATATAGTTCGCTCACAGTGGAAGAAGAAAAGAACTTCCCATGCTAGTTCATTTTTAATTTTTTTGTTTACTTCTTGTACACTTACCCGTTATCGACCAATGATCGATAACGGATCCGTTATCCAAAGTGACATGGAAAACTTTTCTCACTTCAGGAACACCGATTGTGGAATAACCAAGCAGAATAGCCCAGATTCTCAAAATCGACCAGTGATATATCATGCGGTGGTGTCTATGAAACTCGACAAAAGTTAATTCTGGTCTGAAGGATGAAGATAGCAAAACATATCAAGCATTGGGCCGAAGCCTAAATGTCATTCTGGGAAGCAACTCAAGACCCAATTTACTCTCTTCATCCTTTAAACCGTAATTAACTCAAACTTCTCGCAATCAATTTCACAAACGAAAATTCATCATCAATTCATTGTACCAATATGATAATTAGCAGACAAATTAAGAGGAACCACCTCGAATTAGTTTCTAAAGCATGGGAAGAATCAAGATTCGAATTCAATGAGCTATGGGGTGGATAGGTGGCAACCTAACTTTAGGTCGGTGATAAGGTAAGATCAGCTACAGATGGAAAGCAAGCTAGGGCTAGGATTTAGGGGAGGTGATCGATTGGCAGGGGTTTCTCAAAATAGGCATGCTCGAACGAACCAACGGCGAATGGATTTAAATGACATGATGGATCAGGTGGAGAAAATGATTGGATCGTTTGGAGATTGAATCGCTGAGAGGTGGATAGTGTGAAAATGTAAGAATGGTTCAGGTCAAGTGGAGAAGTTTATGGGTCGGTTTGAGCATATATATAAGCAAGCCATAAGAGCAAATATTTTTGCTAAGTAATCGGGTAGCCGGGGACCCGAACCATCAATGGGTCACAAGCGACCTGACCTAAATGCTGAGAAGTTTCCTAAGCAGTTTGGTCACTAGTGACCCATCATGCATGGATCACTAGCGACCCATTTTAAAAAATAATGATGATGATGAAATGATGAATAAATAAATATACAGAAGAGAGTAAAAGAAAAAGAAATTTCACTTATTCCCCTCGAGCTCGATTTCATACACATATTCGCCATTTCGAGACATGCCAGGGAACTACAGGAAGAAATCTAATCCATTAATGTAAGTAATGGTAGATGGAACCAAAGAAACATGACCAACAACGTTGAGCTACGTATTCGTTGAGATCTAATAAAGTCACTTGAAAATCAACAGGTGGATATTGGAAGCGATAACTTCCAAAGCACGCCTTGTTTACAACGAAGACGTACTCTGGAGGCAAATGTTATCCAGGTTTTTAACCCTGCAGAAACCGATCGAAAATAGAACAACCTTGTATTGATATGATGGTTCCGGACTTGACCAGAAAAGATAAGACAAGGAGTAACAAGGGCCAAGCTATAGGACAAAGGTGATGCTGGAATCAACGAAGCCAAGAGACCAGCATCCTCTTAGTCCCATCAGTAGCTAAGCGTAAACAATTAATGAGTTGCCATCAAAACATAATAGCTATGATAGAAGACTATGGAAAACATCTCCAAATTCCAAACTCCTAAAAAATCCTAAGTGCCTAGATCATCGCGACACATGCCTCTCCTCAAACCTTCGAACAAATAAGCTATGGAATAATAAGAAGGAGGCAAGACGCTGGCTCACAAACGAGCCAAGTCTATGGGTCGCTAGCAACCCATGGCATTGACTCGTTTTGCGAGCCAAACTTCTCTAGGTCATCTATTACCTACCTGCAAGCTGATGAAGGCATGGCCTAGCCCAGAAGGCCTCCGGCCCATATAAATATCATCCAACCTACAACATAAGAAGGATCTTCTTTTGACTGATTGTTAAAGCGCTACTGAAATTATTCTTCACTCTCTGCCTCCCTCATAACAATCTCCAAAGGAATACACTGTGATTCTCTAGTGGATTCCAACTTTGGAGATTAAATCCAACTAGGAAATAGTCAAAGCCTTGTAATCAAACATCTTTTGTAGCAACAATTGGTCGATAATTAAACTATAAAATGAACGCAGGCTTCATTAACAGCCGAACCACTCTAAAAATTCTGTCTTCATTCTTTTATTGTTCTTTCTTGATACCTGTTATCTGTAATATTGCTTTGTCGAAATAGGGTTGGTGCTTTCGAACTCAAACCAGAGAGTTGGTCCATTTTTTTGGTCAACAAAGTAGTTTGGTCAGCAGTTTTTAAAACATAGGCAAGATTTATGTTTCATGGAAAAAATATTCTAAATGAACAAGCTTATCAGGCAGATCTTGAGTACAGCAACGAAATAATAATAACAAGAACGATGAACCAACGTTTTGGTAGAACCATTTGGGAGTAGAGAGGAAAATAATATAGAATATGAGACCGAATCTGAATTAAAAGACGATGAGGATTGATAAAAATATCATGTCGAATACTGATGTATTATGCAATTTATGTAGTTGATGATATTTATTTTGCAAGTTATGTAATTTATACCATTTATGAAACTGAATCTACTTATCGTCATTTACGTCGTAATTTATGTCATTTTTGTAATTTACAGCAATCACATCATTTATACCATTTATGTCATTTATTTATCAATTTATGTTAAAAATGCTATATTCTGCTTATCGTCGGAATATGAGACCCAATTTGAATTGGATATATTTTGCAAATTATGTACTTTATATCATTTATGTTATTATTTAAAATATTTGTCGTTATTATGCTATTATTCTCTTATAAAATGATGTGTCTGTGATAGGTATCATGTCATCTAGAAGAAGGAGCTCATCTCATTCATCTGAAAGCGATGGCAATGGCCCACCACAGCCGTTATAACGTCCAGCTGTGTATCTGATGCCAAAAGTGGAGAGGTAAGTATTTAATTTTTTTCAGCATCATAAATATTTTGTGTACGATATAATAATTTGTACCATATTTAACACAGGAGGTTCGACCTAGAGCCGTCTGCTATAGTTTTATCAGTTTCTGGAGATTCATATAGGAATAGGGTGACGGCTTGTTGGCCCAAGTTGGATAGTATCCCTTCCATCATCATAGAGTGTATATGGTAGGATTTCATTATAAGTATAATCTTCTATTTTCCATTCTCAATTGTTTATCGCTTATTTATTGTTTACCTAATATTGTTTAATTATTTATCGCTTGTTTATCATGAAATGCAGGCCACAATCGACGTCCAATCAGATAACATGCAGCTGGTACGACACTCCTGGATGTAGAAGATGCGGAAGAATTACCGGGATTCTATGTCAACTATGAAGCATAAATGGGAGAAGCCGAACTAGATGGGAGCGAGTGTGTAGGAGGTTGGTTGGTGCATTGGGAGAGTGACGAAGCGAAGGTAAGTGTACTAATCTTTTATTAATTATTTTATTGGTATGTAAATATCAAAAAATATTTGGTAAATAATGTATTGTTTATTTAAATGTACAGGTAGAGTCATAGAGAAACTCTACAAATAAGAACTGGAATCGCATCACTCATCGAGGAGTGTTCAAGTTGTTTGCACCAAAAATGGTCACAAACCCCAAGTATTGTGAAAGCACCAAACAACGAATACAAATCAACAATATTCTAGCGCAAATCTCAGATCTAAGCAAGCAACAAACAATGATGCAAAGATAATAATTAGTAACGTGAGATTTATAGTGGTTCGCCTATCTCCGGCCTACGTCCACTTCAAAGTTTTAACTTTTATTGATGCTCTTTGCTGGTTACAAGTGATTGCAGCAGTTACAATGATTGAATTTCGGCTATAACAGTGATGGAAGGAAGTAGAATCAAATCCGGCGGAGTCTGGACGTTCAATGGCCAAAAGATCCTCTTTCTGTAGGTTCTGGGGCTCTATTTATATGCGTAGGAGGCTCAGATCTTGCTCGAACTTCGGGAGACTTTTTCTGACACGTAAGTGGGCCTACGCAACCGACCCCACCAAGTTTCGACTCGATCTGTGATCGATGCGAAGTCATTTCGTATCGATCAAGATGATGTCCAATTGGGCTAAAATTTGGTGGAGACATTCTTCATCATGCATGCAAGCTGCTATGAAAATTTCATGGAATTTGGATCAGTAGATCTCTAGATATCATGGATACGAAATGGAGTCTTTCGGTTGCTGTTTGGTTCGAATCGATGCCTTCGACTCCATCAGCTCACGTGGTTTTGTGATGAGGTGGCACGCGTCCTTCAAGTCGATCGGGTCTTCTCTCCGAGTTGAACGCTTCGATTCCTTAGATCTCGCCTACTTCGTATCGTGGAATGACACATCTTCTACGCTTGCTGACTTGGTGAATACGAACAAGCGATTGTTCATGGATTCGAACAGGGACTCCTGATGAATACGAAGCGGCCAGCACTCGATGGATACGAAACAGATGGATACGAGGGACTTCCGATGGATTTGAAGTAGACACTGGCCGAATGCTACGAGGCACGTCATCTGCTGATGGATACGAATCCGATCGATGCGAACTCGATGGTTTCGAACCCTACCCACTTGAACGATACGAACTCAGTGGATTCGAACTAGGTGCGAAGATTCTTGATTGGTTCGAACAGAGTTGAGGTGAGGCCTATCTGATCATTTCAAAACAGATCGATTCGAAGATGATCGGTTCGAAGTGACTAACTCCTGATGGATTCGAACCTGATGGATTCGAATGGATCATCACCTCGACCTCTTCATGGATACGAACAGCATGTTCTTTCTAACTTGTATCGGTCATATCTCATTCATACGAACTCCAATTAACCTGAAATTTGGAACGCTAGTTCCCACGACTTTGCTTGCCGTTATCTATCAATTGTAGCCTGATCCGGGCCTGAGCAAAATCCATCGATGTCCATGGTTATCCTGCAATGCATAGATATTTATGACAAGCTATTATTGATTTTCATTCAGTTTTGGGTATCTCAGCTTTGCCAAAAGTTGGGATAACATTTTGCCCCCCAAAACATGCCTTTTGGTAAAAGGTGTTTTTGATCATTCTCAAGTTGAATGTAGTGAGCATATGTTTTGTTCAGAGCTTATAGCATTTTCAATCAAGTTCATGGCTGTTCGGAGCCAAATCGTTATCAATTTCTTCCAGTGGAAGTTAAGAATGAAGTTTTTTAGTCTCTCCGGACTATCGTTGGTCACTCCGGACCCTTGCCAAGCCCATTCTAGACTTGACGATTGAATAGAAAGATCCCATTGCACTCCGGCATTGCCTTCTATCCCTTGCACTCCGGTCCCAGCTAGGGAATATAGCGATGTCTTGGTTGTTCTAAACCGATCCTAGCCTCTCCGGGCTCTTGCTGGATCCCATCCTGTCACTCTCCGGTGAAGGGGAGGCAGCGTTAAGTGAGTCAATCCTGTTGCTCTCCGGCGAAGCAACTCACTTCTTGCTCTCCGGTTCAGTGTATCTGAACATTAAGCGATGTCATGGCCTAAATCGTGGGCCGATCACAGCCTCTCCGGGCTCTTATCGAATCCCGATCTAATCACTCTCTGGTGAATGGGAAACGACGTTAAGTGAGTCGATCCTGTTGCTCTCCGGCGAAGCAACTTACTTCTTGCACTCCGGACCCTGCCTCTCCGGGTAGGGTCATAAAGCGATCATTTTCATATTGGTATTCAATATTCATCCTTTGACTCTCCGGTCAAAGGTTTATTTCAAGAAATTCTAATTTATTTATTTAAATTCAGGTCCTAGATGTTCAATCTCAAACATCAGGAAAAAGCTAAACATTGCCTCTCCGAGCATATTGGTCTATCTCCATCTTATAGCATGCCTAGGGATCTCTCCGGTTCCCGTACATGACTAATTGAAGTAGCCGTTTTATTCTGAAAACAAATCTAATGAAATTATTTAACCGAAGTCCAAATCATGGACTTGGCCCCTGCCATCTTTAATCAGTGGATGACGAGTCATGATCCCGATCTAGGATCGTTCCTGTTAGGTGGAGGCGGTAGTTGTTCAGGCCTTGCCACTGTTGTCCGTTCTCTGACATATTGTGGCAATCTACCACTCCTGGCATGTTCTTCAAACTCATCCCTTAGGTGACGGCATTCATCTGTAGCGTGCCCATCCAGCTCATGGAATATGCAATATTTTCCAGTTCTGCGCTCCCGCTCAGTGGGATCTCTCCTGGGTGGTTTTCGATAGGGGAGTTGCCCCCGAGTTTCAGTGTAAATCCTTTCCAGACTTGCCATCAGATCCGTGTACTGTCTGAATCTAGGCTCTCGGAATTTCTTTCGTTTATCAGGACGATCACGTCCATCGTCCTGCTTTCTCTTTCCTTTGTCCGCTCCGGACTGTTCCTTGGCGATTCCTTCGCCCTGCACAGCATTTATTTCTCTCCTCTCGGCTCGTGACTCTTCCAGCCGAATGAATCTTTCAGCTTCGTGATAAAACTTTCCAAGGTCTTGTGGGGGATCTCTCGCCAAAGAATCTTTGAATTCTATGCCTTCCCCGACTCCTGCTACCGCCGCCATCAAAATCATCGATGGATCCGGGCAATCTACAGAAGCCACCGTTGCATTGAATCGCAATAAGAAATCTTTTATGGACTCTCCGGTCTTTTGCTTGATTGAAGCCAGAGTCATCACACTCTTGGGTCGCATCACGTGGACCCTAAACTGTCTCATGAAGCAATCTACAAGCTCGCCCCATGTCCCGATTGATCCAGTCTCCAGTTGTCTGAGCCAAAGCGCGGCTAAATCTGACAAGTATAGAGGGAAGCATCGAGCCATCACTTCCTCGGGTGCCCCCAGCACTTCCATGTGCCTGATGTATTTGGTAATATGCATCATTGGGTCTGACCTCCCATCATAAGGATCCAACGTAGGCAGTTTGAACTTCGGAGGATTCCTTGCATTCCTGATATTCGGATTGAACGGACTCCGGCTGACTTCTTGCAATCCTCCACTTGACAATCCTCCTCTCATGATTCATCGCAGTAGATCAATCATTCTTTTACCTCCATCCGGGGCTTGCCCCTTGTCGTGTTTCTATCCTGCCCTCCAAGTCTTGAAGGGAACTCCGGTACATACTCTTCATGTGGCTCAGTAACAGTAGCATGGACTCCAGCTTGCTGAGCTTCATCTATGGTTCTTCCAGCATCTGATCCTGAGGGTCTGCCCCCAAGTCATTCTTGATTGCCTTCAGGTCCTGCACTACGGTCTTGAACCTGACCTTCATTGGCCTCCGCAATCCTGACTCCTTGTCTTGTACTTGCAGCCGCTGTTGTTGGCCGAAGGTTCTGCACGTTCGCTGTTCTTATCTACTCAAGAAAATTATGCATCATCTCTTGGTGAGTCTTCATCATGCTTTTGTGCAATGAAATATCCATAGCCTTCATCTCATCTCTAGTGATATACATCGAAGCCTGTCCCTCTCCAGCTCCAGAGGATGCTTCTTGGCTTCCTCCTTGTTGGCTCCGATCAGCTCTTTGTCTTGTTTGTCGAGTCATTGTCTCTGAGTCGGGATTCTTCAAACTCTTAAATCCGAATTCTGAATCTGGCGTAGCGGGTGCTAGTTCTTCTCAGTGAAAGCACCAAAGTGTTTGCGCCAAAAATGGTCACAAACCCCAAGTATTGTGAAAGTACCAAACAACGAATACAAGTCAACAATATTCTAGCGAAATCTCAGATCTAAGCAAGCAACAAACAGTAATGCAAAGATAATAATTAGTAACGCAAGATTTATAGTGGTTCGGCTATCTCCGGCCTACGTCTACTTCAAAGTTTTAACTTTTATTGATGCTCTTTGCTGGTTACAAGTGATTGCAGCAGTTACAATGATTGAATTTCGGCTACAACAGTGATGGAAGGAAGTAGAATCAAATCCGGCGGAGTCTGGACGTTCAATGGCCAAAAGATCCTCTTTCTGTAGGCTCTGGGGCTCTATTAATAGGCGTAGGAGGCTCAGATCTCGCTCAAACTTCGGGAGACTTTTTCTGGCACGTGAGTGGGCCTACGCGACCGACCCCACCAATTTTCGACTCAATTTGTGATCGATGCGAAGTCATTTCGTATCGATCAAGATGATGTCCAATTGGGCTGAAATTTGGTGGAGACATTCTTCATAGTGCATGCAAGCTCCTGTGAAAATTTCATGGCATTTGGATCAGTAGATCTCTAGATATTATGGATACGAAATGGAGTCTTTCGGTTGCTGTTTGGTTCGAATCGATTCCTTCGAATCGATGCCTTCGACTCCATCAGCTCACGTGGTTTTGTGATGAGGTGGCACGCATCCTTCGAGTCGATCCGGTCTTCTCTCCGAGTTGAATGCTTCGATTCCTTAGATCTTGCCTACTTCGTATCGTGTAATGACATGTCATCTACGCTTGCTGACTTGGTGAATACGAACAAGCGATTGTTCATGGATTCGAACAAGGACTCCTGATGGATACGAAGCGGCCAGCACCCGATGGACACGAAACAGATGGATACGAGAGACTTCCGATGGATTCGAAGTAGACACTGGCTGAATGCTACGAGGCACGTCATCTGCTGATGGATACGAATCCGATCGATGCGAACTCGATGGTTTCGAACCCTACCCACTTGAACGATATGAACTCAGTGGATTCGAACTAGGTGCGAAGATTCTTGATTGGTTCGAACAGATTTGAGGTGAGGCCTATCTGATCATTTCGAAACAGATCGATTCGAAGACGATCGGTTCGAAGTGACTAACTCCTGATGGATTCGAACCTGATGGATTCGAATGGATCATCACCTCGACCTCTTCATGGATACAAACAACATGTTCTTTCTAACCTGTATCGATCATATCTCATTCATACGAACTCCGATTAACCTGAAATTTGGAACGCTGGTTCCCACGACTTTGCTTGCCGTGTTCTATCAATTGTGGCCTGATCCGGGCTCGAGCAAAATCCATCGATATCCACGGTTATCCTGCAATGCATAGATATTTATGACAAGCTATTATTGATTTTCATTCAGTTTTGGGTATCTCAGCTTTGCCAAAAGTTGGGATAACACAAGTCATTCAAATAATATCACCAGGAGTTGGTAAATTTTATTAATTGTGAATTATAAATAGTTATTACGCTGTATAATTTTGAATGTATAATAATAGTACATAATTATCAATTTCGAGAAGTGGAGGCCCAGGGTCCCATCTTGTACATGGATGTATTTACACGTACTCATATCGCCGAACATGTAAATCTAGAGAGACTGTTTTATATACATGGCACGATGATAAATCGCAGAAGAGTCATATAAGTGTATTGTATTTTATATACTATTAGTAATTATCTTAATTATTAAAGTCTAATAAATTGAGATATTAAGCTATTAATTTCAAATGTATTTTTATTTTTTTATGTAGATACAGTTTATGGAACAAAGGCAAAAACTCCTGGAGAAAACAAGTCAAGAGAAGCTGACTATGGATGAGGAGGTTGTCATTTTTTAGTCAATCATGGACTTACCTTTATGGAACAGGCGTTATAATTTTGGCAACTAAACGGTAATAAAAAAAATATTTAGATAAAACAATTTAGTAATCTTTTAGTTCTAAATAACTACACGTCGCTTTAGTTTAGATAATAATTTATAAATATAACAATAAAATATTATGTTGTAGCTTTGATAGTAAGATTATAGTAACTGAACTTTTACCAAGTTAAATAAGTATTACAGGGTAGACAGAGGAGAGCCAGCCAAAACAAAGTACAGATGGATCTAGCAGAGATCGAGGAATTGAGAACTAGGGTAGTGTAGCTGGAGGAGCAGAACCGTCGATAGGCCATTGAGTTGACACAGCTGCTGCACCAGCATATTGCTGAATACATGCAGTAGTGTGGTGGTTGCTTTCCATCTTCAGCTGGTTCCGGAGGTGATTGACAAGAGTAATAAGTATTTTTTTTTGCTATGCGACATTGATTAGTATTGTTTGATGGTACATTGAGATGGTGTAGTTGGATACTTTAAGATGTTTTGTATATTATTTGATGGTACATTTGGTGATGGTCAGTTTAACATTTGTGAGTTGATGGTGGTGATTTGTTAATGATGACATTTGAGTTGTTGATGGTGTGAGGTTTTTTGGTGTTTCATGATGTATATATTGTATGATGACATGTATTTATATTATGTTAACGAAGTGTGGGTTGGTTTGATGTTATGTCCGTTATGATTGGTTTAATTTTCTTTATGTGATTTGAGTATATTTATATGATTTTAAATTATATTGAATATCTGAATTCGATATGTGCTTGTATGTGACTATATTATATTTTTGAATTGTGTATGTGAGGCTAGCATGAAGTAGAATTTGGGAAAGATGCTTCAGGTATTTTGACGGTTTTCGATGGTGGGCGTCGACTTACAGGTCAACATTTTCCGACAGCTTCCGAGGGCTAGTAGCAGTTTGTTGCTTTCTCTTGATCGGGCCGCGTGTCTTCGACGGCCGTCTAGAGCCATCGGGTTTTCTGTCGGCAGCCGTTGGAAAGTTTATAATGTATCTCGTTGTAAGCCATTGGAAAACTGTGCGGTGATGGGATAACTTGCGATGGTTTTATGCGTCAATTTCCGACGGCCGCCGACGGTTTTAAACCGTCGAAAATTATACGTTTTCTCATAGATGAACTGAAAGTTTTTGGAATACTTAAGATACCGGTACTGTAATAACGCCGAGCCAAACAATGGAACCCGTGACTCTAAAATAATGCATTATGTGTCCAAAAGTCTGTACAGATAGGAAAGTATAGGAGTACCCCAATCATACATGATAGTGCGATCCAATCCTACCACAGTCTCAACACATCCGACCTACATACTACTGTTACTAGTAACAAAGAACTTGTTGCAAATAAGATAAAGCATAAATAACTAAGTAAGTTCCAAATCATGCTCTGACACATTATTCACAAGTATGTTGTTAATGGCAGTTATAATCGCACTAACTCTAATAATATTGTAGGTCTGAAAAGCTGCTCGTGTAATATCTAAATGAGGCAACGGGTCATGAACAAGCAAAGGATCATGTCCTCTATCATCCTTTGGAAGGATGGAAAACCAACTACTCCTACACTATACAGGTCAATAAAGTAAAGTCTAAACTTTTAATTCCAATCTCTTTGCATGAAATATAAAATTATGATTTATATATATCACCAAAGAGCAATAGCAGCATACAACTAAATGTCGCCTATAATAACATTACAGGTGCCTAAATGTTAAATTACATAACAAGTTAATTTAACTAACTATAATGCAGTAGGCAAATAGTTTTGAGGTAATGAATAGAAAAATTGCAAAAGGCGGTGATATTAAAGTCCATGTAGAAATCCAACTATTCTACGAATGTTTAACAAGTGCCTATGATAATATTTCAAAGTAGTAGCTAATGAACCCTGAGAACGAATATTATATAAGTGTTTTAGTTAAATAAACCCTTAAATGTATGTAATAATAGGATAATGTACACTAAATGTAAATAAAAGCTTCAAAAGTGCAACTAGGCCAGTTTATGTTAACATGCACTTCAGTGTCCGGAAATATCCGAAAATCGGTAAGAATCTTCTGCACGCTCAGATTCAGATCCTCAAAACTGCTCAACTAGGTATCTCTACCAGAAACCTATGCCACTTCCCTACAACGCCTGTTTTCCCGACTATCTCGATGGGCTCCACAATCCCTTCAACCTTCATGGCCACCCACACCCCATCCACTGTGGTCTTCTTCGTTTCTTTCAGTTGAAGCAATGTCAACCAAATCTTAAATCCTATGTTCATACCTAACAGAATCATATTTTCTGCGCCACCTCTGCCGCCACCACTACTGTTTTTCCATGTATGAATTTTTTTGCAAAAATTTAAACATTCTAGACATTTCAATATGTGTAGATCACAAAAGCGGCATCTATTTTGTTTAATTTTGAGATAGTGGTTAAAATGGTTAAATTTGGGGGGCTTTGGGTTATTTCGGATTTGGGAAAAACAAAAGAAAGGAAGGAAGATAAAGTTAATAGCACATGCATTTTCAGGTTAAATTAAAATGATGAAGTCTTCGTCGTTTTAAATATTAAATAGTCAAAGTTTGTTGGTTTAATAAAATGGAAAACTTTTCGCCGTTTTGCCTATGTGTGAATTGCTAAAAGAGCTAGTCCAGTGGCTAGTTTTTTCTTCTAAGTGTAGAGCTCGTTCTTTAGATGAACAGTAGGAGAGATGGATGAATGAACATGTTTTTTGTTGGTACATAAGTCTAGGGCCATTATGGTAATGGTAACTATAACTGATACAAGAACAACTTATCGTACATGTACTACCGATAAGTGAAAAATGACTTTCAATATTTTACCATTACCATTAGTGAAATGATAGTTGGTATACCGATAGATTGGTATACTGTCGACCGATAATGAAAAATTTACCGGTATATGAAACATTAAAAATTTGTTGGAGTATAATTTTGATAATGGTATAAAAATGTTAGTATTTTGCTTTGAATTTTAACTTCACTAATATTCATGTCAACGTTATAGAAAATTATCTTAATTCATCACAAAATTATTTACAATGATATGAAACAAGGACTTTTCTAATCTTAGAATTTGAATCATATAAACTTAAAAAAAAAAGATTATCATAAATAATACAACAAACATCTTATTTAAAAACTGATGTTTCTTTAAGTTTCTGTGATTACGATTAACTTAAACAAGGAAAAGACAAAATTATCATGATAGACAAATTTACCATTACTACTGGTTTTGATGTTTCTTTAACATCATTTTTACCAAAACTAAAGTCCATTATCTGATGATGATGACGGACTTCTCTTTTAAAAGATCGTACAACCTCCTTTTTTAATTTACAAAATTGGTACTATTATTCACAAAAGAGATATAGCTTATACCACCCTTACTAATCTATACTATTATATTATTAGTGAGATGCATTTCGAGCTCACAGAAGCCTCCTTTGAATTTTGTCAGCTCAACGGTCGCGTTTCATATTTTTCTATTTTCCTACCTTATCTCCTTTCACCCCTTCATCTGTCAGCTACGACCAAAAAAGATAAGGTTAATGGCCGATTATTTTTTCCATCACGGTTTTCCCCTTCGTCCTTTTTTCCATCCACCCAATTTTATTTCTTCTATTCTTCTGTCCCGCCACTCCCCTTCCTACTTTTTTTGAACATAAGTAACAGGATCCCCTTTGATTTGTTGTTTTTTCCCCTCTGCCTCCGTCGTCCATGCCTCCTACCAACGTTGCCTGCCAAATTGACTTTGATTCATCGCTAAAGCACCTTGCAATTGACATTGCCTTTCCATTCCTTTCTCTTTTCCTCCTCTGTGTTCTGGCAGTGGTCGTCTTCTTCAGCCACCGTTTTAGTGGTCCGATTGATTTTAGGTTTCTACTTCTTCGGGTAATCTGGTTTTTTACTAAAATAATTCTCATGAACCATAAATTATATTGATTTAAAATGGTATTGAATTTTTATTGTTGCAATGTGGAAAAGAAATTTTTTGTTCTTTGCTTCTCACGTTTGTACCTTGATCCTTTATCAGTAACTATTTTCGATTCCTAATTGCATCTTTTTTAAATTTTATAGTGCATGCATGCTTTAGACAATTATTCATTGACATTGCAAAATCATACTTTTTAGAGTCCAACGAATTTAGATTCAACAGATATGGATTCTTGAAGATTTTTAGTTTAATTCATTTTTTTTTATTTGGGTCATAACTTTCTCCTATCATCTTTTATTTGAGCAATATCTATTGAATGCAACATTGTCACTGATATCGACTCTTTTTTATGACTTTGTTAATAAATAAAAGTTTGTTTCCTACCCTAATTTGATTTCATTATGGATTCTAGCCTTAATTTATGTTTTTAGTAACTATGATTGTAGTGTCACAGTCCATGAATCCAAATCATTGAGTTGATAAGCTTCATAACTAATAGTTCTATTATGAATTTGCCTAATCTACCAACTTTAGTAACGACCACGCCTTTACTTTAGGGATTTTTCCTAGAAGTCATTGACTTAATATTTATAGGAATATCAATTGTATGTAATTTCAGAGAAATTTATATTCATTCTTAATTTCATACTTCCTGCAAATACATACTGTAGTATTGCATTCTTTCTTTCTAATGCTTTTTTAATGTACTATTGTGATGATTACGAAAAAGGCTAAATGCATGTTCAAGTTAATTTTATTTTAATTCCTATGGAGCTAACATGCTTTAGATTCACTATGCCTTGCTACTTATTTTGTTTTATATTTTAGGGGTAAGAGTCTAAAGAAAATTTCTTCAACATTTGGGTATACTCATGATAATGAGGTTTTTTAAATGTTTGAAGTAGTCTCCTATCTATACCATAGTATGATTAGTGAGTGTGATTTCAAGAGCACAGAAGTCCCCTTCACTTTGAACAGCTGGACCGTCTCTAAATTTTAAGTCCGTGTTTTTATTTACTTCTTTTTCTCCACCAAAACCTTCCGTTCTTTCCAGCCCTAATCTCCTCCTCCCAGTTTCCTCACCACAAATCGATCGATTCCCCTTCGTCTTATCTCCTCTTCTATTATTTCATCTTATTTCCAGTGCTCTCTCTTCCCTATAATAACAGTCGTGATTCATTAACGACACAGTGCCCAGCGGTTGTCATTCGTGCTACTCGACAGCTCCAAGTCTTTTCCCATTGGTCCATTCCTGCAACTATCTTGCCCTAGCTCAACATGATTTGAGATGGCACGTGGTTTTGTCCATCCAATCGACGGTGCTCCTGTATTTACCCAATTAACCATTGTATTTCAAGTAAAAATCCTTATTTTTTGTTGGTCTGCATGATTCTATTTGTTATGCATTACTAAACTTAGTTCTTCCTGGATTTTTTGTGTTGATTTCAAGAATAAGATTGGTGGATCAACTACAATTATGCAACCGCCTTCGTTTTCAGCAAAGTGTGATATATATACAAATTAACTTCAACTTTGCTTTACCATTTATTTTTCACTTACTTCTGTGATGCATAATTAATCATGTTATATCTTAATTTACTTTTAAGTTGTGGTTGAAACCTACCTGGACGGACTTCGATGATAAAAGTGGCATACTGCTAAACTGCTTTTTTGTTTGTGCAACTTGATAATTTGAATTATCATATAACACAACCTATGATTTTGGTTCAAGAAAACTATGACAGTAATAATACAAATTCGAAATTGGTTTCCCCTACAACATTGAAGTATTACAGTTCGTTGATAATGCTTAAATATCAAAAAGTGCTAATGCATGGAAAAAATAGACTACATATAAATCATTGTTAAAAATAGCCGAATTAACAACTTTAAACAACTAATAATTATTTAATTTGAGAAACATAGAATTATTTATTAGACTAATTAATTGTTAGAATTTTAACCATAAACAAACTTAAAAGCTTGATCTATCTCAAAAATTTAATTCATAATGCTTATCATTGATTTAGAATGTGTACTTGATGTGTTAACATTGTATATACTAAACAAAATGTTTGGCTCTTGCATAATCCTACAGTAAAAAAAATTTGCATAGAAATGTGAAAATATCTATACTTAGGAATCATATATTAAAACATCGATAACAAACTACTGGTATAGAATGAAAAAAAATATAGTGTCAACATAAATAATATATCATGTTATCCCATCATCACCATATTTAACTTCATCACACTATGAATAACTAAGAAAACATCACCCCTTTGTTTTAGGAAATGCAGTAATGAATTCAGATATATATTAATGTGTTAAAGTATTGTTTTATAGCATATAGTTTGTTTTTTCAATTATAGCATGTCTTTTTTTGGACGAGAAGTACTATTCATGAGACGACCCGACTTCCTATCTCCAGAAAGTCGCATCGCTATTTAAGAAAGAAAGGGAAAGAAGAAGAAAAGAAAGAGAAAGAAGAAAGAAGAAAGACAACAACATCAGATAACTCACAGCGGAACGAATGAAATATAATATATCACATAAAATATTACATAGTATCATATTACATCAGAGTACAAAACTTATACAACACATATTAGACATTTATAAACATCTGTCTAACTATACAACTCAAGTTATCACAAGATACAGATACAACAAACACAACGGAATCAATATATATCTACACGTGGAAGCCTCCTGCTCCATATCTCCTCCAGAATTCGTCAAGCAAACCTGAATCACTTGACTACTCATACATAATATGAGTACCCAAGAGTTTAATAAAACAGAAAATAAACACTCGGGTCAGACAGGGGTCTGGTGTGAGTAAACGGATTAAAATTTCTTAACTTTAGAAAAACCTTTGAAAGAAAAGGTATCACGTAAGACTTCCCACACATAAACATGGAAAAGGTTTTACCTTACGCTAACCAAAACATTTGATAGGAAATCCAGTGATATTATAATAGTGTCTAGGGTTTTCAAGTAAGTATGAAATAGCCAAAATTGTTACATTCATTAAATTCCAGCTACTAGCCACAAAAGTGGGTAATACAATCAAAACCGTAGGGTCTCGTAGGAAGAATGAGTTTCCATCAATGGAAGGGCTACTGGGGTACCGCCCGTCATAGTACATGGCCTAGATCAACGTACCGAGGAGTACGCACGCTCCCCCGCAACACAAGGCCGAAACCATCCCTTACTGGACAGTCCCGAACAAGACAACCCCGCAGTTGGCCGCGACCCAACCGCCCATACAGCCGAATAAAAAGGGACTTCTAGACAGGGGAAAATCTTGCTCTCCAGTGGGAGCTACCCACGAAGCCTTGCTGCACCTCCCCTGTTTTAGCCATTCCCGGTTGATGAGGCTTGAGGCTACGATTACCTTTATAGAACACATCTATCTTAGAATGCTCATCGTCCACCTGACGATGTTCTGAAAGCATTCAATCCATACAAGTTCGTTCCGGGTTCGAACGAAACCGAAGGCACTATCTCGCTGCACTCGTTTTGGAATCACCCTCAGAGTCAATGACCATAGCCCTTGCACTCTAAATCACCATCTCGAACCTATAAGTATTATTCCGTCAAACTCATTACGGAATCACCCATAAAGTTATACTGACGTATAGTCCTTACACCTCGAGTCTTCACTTGCTCCACTTGGATACATGACCTAAGTTTAATTGGAATCGATGTGGTTTTTGGATTCCAAATATGGAACCCGATCCCGGTCTCACCGAAACCAAACGCCATTTTAATGTCCAAGTTGTACTTAAGGTTTTAAACAATAATCTTATATCCAGGATGATATATAAACAGATAGATGAATCACATTATCACAATAGATAATTCATGTCAATATTCATCTCACAAAGCATATCACATATCAAAGATATCCAAAACATCCAGTATCAACCAAACACCCAATATCAATCATCCAATATCAATTAATCAACCAACATTGATAAATCATCCAAAACAGAATTGATTAACTCTTAATCAATTAGGATTACCTAAATCCTTCTTCAATAATTTATTCTAAATAAATAAATTGATCATCTCTAATGGTCTTCCTTAATTAATCTTCCTTGATTAATTATACTTTAATTACATTCAAGTAATTATCCTTAACCATATTCAGTAATTAACCTTTAATTACTATCATTAATTACAATAATTAATGATCCTTTATTTGCTTCATTTATTAATCAATTATAATTAATTACATTAAACCTCAATTAATTATAATTAATTAATCACACTTAAATTAATTACTTTTATTAATCAACCTTGACTAATATCATTAATCACATTAATTAATGATCCTTATTAATTAATAATTACTTAAATTAATTAAATACTTAACTTGTAATTAATTATCTCATTAATCATAATCAGTAATTAACAATTTGTAATTACTTATCTTAATTTAATTGACTTCTTAATTAATTATATTAACCTTTGATTAATTAATCTAAGTAATTAATATTTAATTACTTTATTAAGTAATTATTTATTCAATTAAATTAATAAATAATCCTTAATTAATTACTTTATTAATTAATTATACTTTAATTAATAACACTTAGTAATTAATCTCAAATTAATCACATTTATTTATTAATTAATCACATTAATTAATTATCTAAAATAATTGAGTAATTAACTCTTAATTACTTAACAAGTAATTGTCTCTAATTACTTCATTAATAACTCTTAATTATTCTCTTAATTAATTACTTAACAATAATTAATTCCATTATTAAATAATCCTTAATCCTTTAATTAATAAATTACTTCATAATTAATTAACTTCAACAATTATATTATTCAATTTCTTAATTAATATCATTTGGTGATTAGCCAATAATCACTTCGACTTAAATTACTCCCATGAGTAACCTCTACTAATTTCGTCCATAATTAATTACTTCCATTCTTAATTATATTCAAACATTAACCATTGATTACTTCATTAAGTAATCACACTTAATTAATCCATAATTAAGTGATATTTAAAAGTAAATAGATAATTAACTAATTATTTAAAATTAATTAAATAATTAATTAATTAACTTTTAATATTAAAGAAATTCCTTAATTAATAAAGAAAAGTATTTATCTTAATTAAACTCTTTACTTATTAACAGATCAAAATAATTTAGTATTTATAAGTTCATATCTAAATAATTTAACATTATTTATCTTCATAAGTTAATTATTTGAATTAAATCAAATTTCAATAACTTAAACCAAATTATTCAATTTGGTTTACAAAATTTTAACTTAACCTTATTTGAAATTAAAGCATTTATAATAAAATTTAAAATTTAAAATACTTTAATTATTTAACTTAATAAAATTTGAAAAACTTTGTTTTTAAAACATTATTTTAACTTTGATTTAAAAATTGAATTCAAACCATTCTTTTAAATTTGAAATCCAAAATTTAATTAAGATAATTACTTTTTTTTTAAAACAATCATCTTAAAATCCCTTTAAATTTGAAAATAAATTCAATTAACATTTATAAAGTTTGATTTATATTTATTTTAAATCAACAAGGTTTTAACTTTTGTTTCTTTATAAACTTGTTTATAATTTAGTGCTTGATTTCTTTTGTTCAAACTCAAGTTCCATTGCAAAATATCAATACACAGTATTACCCATAAAACAACGTTCTTTAAAAACTCGAGTACGGACTAAAAAAACACGGGTCAGTCCCGAAGCAAAAACCCAAACACAACTTCGAGTCACCCCCAGATTCAACGCGAGAACAACTCCGGGTTGACCTTCGTCTTCCCCAACCAAAACTACACCCATTCCAAATCGTGCACAACGTACACGTGTGTATGTACCCCACCGGCTCCGGCCACCGTAGGCAACCACGACCATCGCTGACGACCACTCGAATGCATACGAACACGACCGTACACACAGATCCAACAAAACTCAATCGAATCGAAATTCGACCAAACTCACGAACAACTGCAGAAGTTTAGACCCCAAAACTCATCGCCTAAGATGATCGCACCACCTCCGGAAGCTCCATTAACCTTTCCCAAGCACCGCAGCATCACCGTGCCCCCTTCCATCAACTCGCGATCACTCCCGGTCCGCTACCCTTGCCGCAAACGTAACGACAGTCCAGCCGAATACAAATGCAGGCAGAAACCCTAGTTTTCCCAAATTCGAACAATTCAACAATTAGAAAAATTATTTAGCATTTTTCCCTTTATCCATGACATACATGCAAGCTTCAATCAAATTATCAACTCAAATTAATACGTATATCATCTGCAGTTCATAAAAATCCCCAAAATGTTCGAACTCAAAATTCAACTTAATTACTCAAATAAAAATTATGATACAAACCCCAAAAATCATAACATTCCTATTGTAATTCAATTATACATTCAAAACTAGAATTTGAATTTGTAAAATTTTGCCCAAACTTGATTTTTCTACTGTAATTTGAAATATATGAGTTAATCTTTCATTTTAAAATCCTATAACTATTTTTAGAGGCCAAATTACATGATTGCAAACAACTTTAATCTACAAATCACAATCCAGTTTGTATTCAAAATCAAGCTATTGAATTAAAAAGGGAAAATCAAACCAGTATAACTACAGTATTAATATACAGGTATTCAATATATATATTTTTTATTTTACAAACATACATTCAGGTAGACTAAAATACATCATTAAACTCAAATCCATTGCATGCAACATTCAATCAAAGATTCTATAATAACTGTTTGTAAAATAAAATTTACTCACCTATTTTGATTGCAGAGCAGATTTGTGAATTTCCAGGCTTCCAATTGATGTTGAAAAGCTTTGAATAAGAAATCCTACTGCATGCTTTAATTGATGATGTAAAATGTTGAACTTCATTTGGATTTGCAAAAGACTTGGAGTTACAGCTTTAATTTTGCTTTGCAGATTTAGTTTTACTTCAGATTTGATTTTGGTTGCAGGTTTGATTTTGCTGATTCTAATTTTTCTTTTGATTTTAATTTCAGGTTTGAGAAAGATTTCCTGGTTTGATCTTTAATTCATGAAGGAAGAAAAATAATTTGAGAGGAAGAAGAAAGATTGGAAATTGGAAGAGAAACAAATTCCCTTATGTTTAAATGAATTATGTTATGATAATAAATTTTTTAAAGAAAATAAAATTTAAAGGAAGTCACTTGTCACTTGTCACTTATAAATCTTAATTTACTTACAAGTGTTATTAAAAGGTGTTAACATGTTTACACATGTCTTAAGCAATTTTAAATTAATTTTTACTTAATTTAAATGTGAATATAACTTATTTATCAAATTTACTTTATAAATAAATATAAGTTTACCTTTAATAGAAATATTCTAATACTAATAAAAAAATGCAACTAATTCTTATACGTATATTTTAAAATCTAAAACATTTATATTTTTATCATTTAACCATTTTAATTTGAGCATTTTAAAACAAACAAAACAAAGCTTGTTTAAATTCTTTTCAAACTATCATATTTAAAATAAATAACAATCTTATATTCAAAAAAAACAATTGAATAAATCTTAAATTTACTTTTGAAAAATATTAATTAAAATAAAGCTTTAAATTATAATATCGAACATATATAAATTATCCATTGATTAAATTAAATTTAAAACAATATCAAATTATAACATATACAAACATATATATTACAATTTTAAAAAAATCGTCTTTTATTTAAAACACAAGATCTTTTATTCGCAATATATATCAGATATATATATTATAAATAGAATTAAAATTTCATTTAGCTTTGAAAACTAAATCTTATCAATATTTTAAATCGTCAGAAAGATATTGATCACCATTACCAGATTAAATATTTGTTATCAATTACAAGATTAATTTCACCTATTTAAATTAAAATTATAAAGGAAATTATCAAACCAATTAAATTATTAATGTAGATTATTAAATTGTTATTGCCCGAAATTCCGGGTCGTTACAATCCTTCCCCCTTAAAAGAATTTCGTCCTCGAAATTTAAAAGCAAAGGTAATTTAATAAAACTGCAAAGATTTTAATTTTCAACAGCAAAGCACACCTATCATCCAGTTACTAACAACCATAACAACCAATCAACAAACAAACCTAACTAATTATCCTGACACAAATCAGAATAAATCTCTAATATTATCTCTAGTTTCCCAAGATAAATCACCGGGAGACTCGCTCTACAAAAGCCAACAAACTACACCACCAAAATCCAGAGCTCCTTACATCTCTAGATCCTTATATCTGAACAGTACATCAGACTATACTCCAATCTAGCACAACTTCCAAATCCAACTGAACTACAGATTCAATAACCAACAATGAATCATACACGTACTCCCTTAGAGATATGTGAAATATAATGAATTCCAGCTATCCAAACTGGCAATTCAATCTTATCCTATCAAAACACAGATAAGAGAACTACCCATCCAATTACTATTCTCTTAACCAGAGAAATCTCAACAACAATGAAGTTTCAACTTCGAATTCCAAACTCCTTATCTCATATCTGCATATCCCAACAGACAATCCTGGGCTGCCAAACTTCTTCCTGATCAGCTCAACCTATGCTGATACTTCCAGAATCAACTAGACCAAACAAACCAGTTTCTGGATCCTATCCAACAGACGAGTCTTCCAAGATCCATCGAAATCTAGAACACAAGCTCAATTATTCAAGCAATAGCAAACTAAACTTGCTTCCATCCTTGCACATCAGCTACCTTGCTTCCGCTGCACAACTCTGATTCTGAAATAGATGAGAATACTGTTGATGAACACGAATTCAAACTTATCCAATATATCTGGTAACTTTGTTCATCAAATCCATAAAATCTGAGTGACTCATCTATCTCGGTCACACAACCTTACAGTAGAATCCAACTCAAAAGCTAGATCTGACCAATCTCAATTCCAAAAATTTATGAGCTGATACACCAACTCTACTACTAGGCTGATTACCAAAATTGCTTCTGGAACCAAAACAATATGGAACTCAATTCCAGATGCAGACAGCCTTCTGATTACTTCAGTGGCTCCTACTTCCACATAAGAACCCTCAGTCTCAATAAAAGATTGCCCAAAGAAAAATTCCCAACTAATCGCAAGTCACCTTTGCCATCTTACCTACTTCGGATTCCAAAGAAATTGTCCCCTCTTTACCAACTAGAACAGCCTTAAAACTCCTCCAAACAAGGTTAACCCTTAAAAAAACTTTCACCATCTGCCTAGACTGCTGAAGAAGAACCATAAAAATACCTGAACCATCGGAGAAACAGACCACACCGCTGCTTCCAAACTCTACCTCGATGATAGTACAGAGCTAAAAGACCTTCTCGTCAGTACACCGAACACTTCGAGTTGAAACTGCTACCACAGCTAACTAAAGACTTCTAATCCAAGAGGCTTCTCGAAAACCAAAACCATCAACAAACCACACAACGGACCTTCGAGATGGCAGACAACCTTCCAAGAAATTCGGACTCCAAAACAAGCATCAACATCTCGCTCTTCTTAAGGAATGACAAATGAGACCATGCCGAATCGAAGCAACTTATAGACCTTAGTCTCGTATTCCAGAGCAGTAAATCTCCATGCTAAAGATCCAGACAACTTCTACACAAACGAGTCTTCCCTGCGGCAGGTAAAACTACTCCTCAACCACTTCTAAAACTGCTTCAAGAGAAACATCTTCTGAAAATATCCAATAGATACTGCATCCCATCACGCAGTTATCAAGATATCATTACTTACTTCTGCACTTCCGACAAATCCAAACTCAAGAAAAATTCGCTCACCCAAGTGAAATCCAAACTTACACTTCAAAGATAAACTCCGAATCTTTAAAAGATTTCCTTCGGATAACAGAGAAATCCTTACTCCAAACTACAAATCTCACTTGAGACGGTATTAGGTCTACAGTCTCAACAAAAACTTCCAACCTCAACATATGGACCTCTTCCATTAGTGGTAATCGTGTTACACACCACTACTCCATCTACCCTTAAAAATTATGTTGGAAAATCCGAACAGATAACCCAACAGATCACGTAGATATATATATATATATATATATATATATATATATATATATATATATTTATATTTATATAGTTATATATAAAAATTACAAGTACGCTCTCTCAAGAAAGACACCACTCCAGAGCCTAGGTATTCACTCAACCTAATGCTCTGATACCAAATGAGACGATCTAGGCTTTGCAACCATCGACAGCGGCTCACTCGACCGGTAGGCTTTTCAACCATCCCATCCCCACCGTGGCTCACAGTGATACCTCGGGTTTGCTTTTACGGCCAGCCTCTTGACTCGCAACCAACCCCGCAAGGCCTTATACTACCCCCAAGGGCATGTAGGGGTAAGAGTCTCCCGTTCGCCACCTAACGCAAAGCGAGAACCCCTATCACGCTGTAATGTAGCAAACCCGATCCCGGTCTCACCGAAACCAAACGCCATTTTAATGTCCAAGTTGTACTTAAGGGTTTTAAACAATGATCTTATATCCATGATGATATATATACAGATAGATGAATCACATTATCATAATAGATAATTCATATCAATATTCATCTCACAAGGCATATCACATATCAAAGATATCCAAAACATCCAGTATCAACCAAACACCCAATATCAATCATCCAATATCAATTAATCATCCAATATCAATTAATCAACCAATATTGATAAATCATCCAAAACAGAATTGATTAACTCTTAATCAATTAGGATTACCTAAATCCTTCTTCAATAATTTATTCTAAATAAATAAATTGATCATCTCTAATGATCTCCCTTAATTAATCTTCCTTGATTAATTATACTTTTATTACATTCAAGTAATTATCCTTAACCATATTCAGTAATTAATCTTTAATTACTATCATTAATTATAATAATTAATGATTCTTTATTTGCTTCATTTATTAATCAATTGTAATTAATTACATTAAGCCTCAATTAATTATAATTAATTAATCACACTTAAATTAATTTCTTTTATTAATCAACCTTGATTAATATCATTAATCACATTAATTAATGATCCTTATTAATTAATAATTACTTAAATTAATTAAATACTTAACATGTAATTAATCATCTCATTAATCATAATCAGTAATTAACAATTTGTAATTACTTATCTTAATTTAATTGACTTCTTAATTAATTATATTAACCTTTGATTAAATAATCTAAGTAATTAATATTTAATTACTTCATTAAGTAATTATTTATTCAATTAAATTAATAAATAATCCTTAATTAATTACTTTATTAATTAATTATACTTTAATTAATAACACTTAGTAATTAATCTCAAATTAATCACATTTATTAATTAATTAATCACATTAATTAATTATCTAAAATAATTGAGTAATTAACTCTTAATTACTTAACAAGTAATTCTCTCTAATTACTTCATTAATAACTCTTAATTATTCTCTTAATTAATTACTTAACAAATAATTAATTCCATTATTAAATAACCCTTAATCCTTTAATTAATTAATTACTTCATAATTAATTAACTTCAACAATTATATTAATCAATTTCTTAATTAATATCATTTGGTGATTATCCAATAATCACTTCAACTTAAATTACTCCCATGAGTAACCTCTACTAATTTCTTCCATAATTAATTACTTCCATTCTTAATTATATTCAAACATTAACCATTGATTACTTCATTAAGCAATCACACTTAATTAATCCATAATTAAGTGATATTTAAAATTAAATAGATAATTAACTAATTATTTAAAATTAATTAAATAATTAAATAATTAACTTTTAATATTAAAGAAATTCCTTAATTAATTAAGAAAAGCATTTAATTTAATTAAACTCTTTACTTATTAACAGATCATAATAATTTAGTATTTATAAGTTCATGTCTAAATAATTTAACATTATTTATCTTCATAAGTTAATTATTTGAATTAAATCAAATTTCAATAACTTGAACCAAATTATTCAATTTGGTTTATAAAATTTTAACTTAACCTTATTTGAAATTAAAGCATTTATAATAAAATTTAAAATTTAAAATACTTTAATTATTTAACTTAATAAAATTTGAAAAACTTTGTTTTTAAAACATTATTTTAACTTTGATTTAAAAATTGAATTCAAACCATTCTTTTAAATTTGAAATCCAAAATTTAATTAAGATAATTACTTTTTAAAAGAAACAATCATCTTAAAATCCCTTTAAATTTGAAAATAAATTCAATTAACAATTATAAAGTTTGATTTATATTTATTTTAAATCAACAAGGTTTTAACTTATGTTTCTTTTATAAACTTGTTTATAATTTAGTGCTTGATTTCTTTTGTTCAAACTCAAGTTCCATTGCAACATATCAATACACAGTATTACCCATAAAACAACGTTCTCTAAAAACTCTAGTACGAACTAAAAAAAAACATGGGTCAGTCCGGAAGCAAAAAACCCAAAACACAACTTCGAGTCACCCCCAGATTCAACGCGAGAACAACTCCGGGTTGACCTTCGTCTTCCCCAACCAAAACTGCACCCATTCCAAATCGTGCACAGCGTACACGTGTGTACGTACCCCACCGGCTCCGGCCACCGTAGGCAACCACGACCATCGCTTGCGACCACTCGAATGCATACGAACACGACCGTACACCCAAATCCAACAAAACTCAATCGAATCGAAATTCGACCAAACTCACGAACAATTGTAGAAGTTCAGACCCCAAAACTCATCACCTTAGATGATCGCACCACCTCCGGAAGCTCCATTAACCTTTCCCAAGCACCGCAGCATCACCATACCCCCTTCCATCAACTCGCGATCACCCCCGGTCCACTACCCTTGCCGCAAACGTCACGACAGTCCAGCCGAATACAAATGCAGGCAAAAACCCTAGTTTTCCCAAATTCGAACAATTCAACAATTAGAAAAATTCTTTAGCATTTTTCCCTTTATCCATGACATACATGCAAGCTTCAATCCAATTATCAACTCAAATTAATACGTATATCATCTGCAGTTCATAAAAATCCCCAAAATGTTCAAACTCAAAATTCAACTTAATTACTCAAGTAAAAATTATGATACAAACTCTAAAAATCATAACTTTCCTATTGTAATTCAATTATACATTCAAAACTAGAATTTGAAATTATAAAATTTTGCCCAAACTTGATTTTTCTACTGTAATTTGAAATATATGAGTTAATCTTTCATTTTAAAATCCTATAACTATTTTTAGAAGCTTACATGATTGCAAACAACTTTCATCTACAAATCACAATCCAGTTTGTATTCAAAATCAAGCTATTGAATTGAAAAGGGAAAATCAAACCAGTATAACTACAGTATTAATATACAGGTATTCAATATATATATTTTTTATTTTACAAACATACATTCAGGTAGACTAAAATACATCATTAAACTCAAATCCATTGCATGCAACATTCAATCAAAGATTTTATCATAACTGTTTTTAAAATAAAATTTACTCACCTATTTTGATTGCAGAGCAAATTTGTGAATTTCCAGGCTTCCAATTGATGTTGAAAAGCTTTGAATAAGAAATCCTACTGCATGCTTTAATTGATGATGTAAAATGTTGAACTTTATTTGGATTTGCAGAAGACTTGGAGTTGCAGCTTTAGTTTTGCTTTGCAGATTTAGTTTTACTTCAGATTTGATTTTGGTTGCAGATTTGATTTTGCTGATTCTAATTTTGCTTTTGATTTTAATTTCAGGTTTGAGAAAGATTTCCTGGTTTGATCTTTATTCATGAAGGAAGAAAAATAATTTGAGAGGAAGAAGAAAGATTGGAAATTGAAAGAGAAACAAATTCCCTTATGTTTAAATGAATTATGTTATGATAATAAAATTTTTAAAGAAAATAAAATTTAAAGGAAGACACTTGTCACTTATAAATTTTAATTTACTTACAAGTGTTATTAAAAGGTGTTAACATGTTTACACATGTCTTAAGCAATTTTGAATTAATTTTTACTTAATTTAAATGTGAGTATAAATTATTTATCAAATTTACTATATAAATAAACATAAGTTTACCTTTAAAAGAAATATTCTAATACTAATAAAAAATGCAAATAATTCTTATACATATATTTTAAAATCTAAAACATTTATATTTTTATCATTTAACCATTTTAATTTGAGCATTTAAAAAAAAACAAAGCTTGTTTAAATTCTTTTTAAACTATCATATTTAAAATAAATAACAATCTTATATTTCAAAAAAACAATTGAATAAATATAAAATTTACTTTTGAAAAATATTAATTAAAATAAAGCTTTAAATTATAGTATCAAACATATATAAATTATCCATTTAAATTAAATTTAAAACAATATCAAATTATAACATATACAAACATATATATTACAATTTTAAAAAAAAATGATCTTTTATTTAAAACACAAGATCTTTTATTCACAATATATATGTGATATATATGTTATAAACAGAACTAAAATTTCATTTAGCTTTGAAAAATAAATCTTATCAATATTGTAAATCGTCAGAAAGATATTGATCACCATTATCAGATTAAATGTTTGTTATCAATTACAAGATTAATTTCACCTATTTAAATTAAAATTATAAAGGAAATTATCATACCAATGAAATTATTAATGCATATTATTAAATTGTTATTGCCTAAAATTCCGGGTCGTTACAATTCAAATATGGTATAAGATTATATAATAATAATTGACTAGATAGGCATTCATTTTTACAAAGATTGTTTGGTAGACATCTATTTGTAGGCCAAAAAAACAAACTGTTTGTTTAGTGGTAACCTAATTTACTTTATAATTCTTCTTTTCAAATAGTTATTTTCTCAAGGTAAGTTATATGAAAATAATTTTCATTTCCCCCCGTTTTTCATTTCATTACGTGATAATATATTATTTAGCATGTTGTTACTATAGCTTGAGATAGATCACAATAGAATATTTATTTTTAGTTTATACATGTTTTGTAGTAACATGTATATTACGTGATGTCATATATACTAAAAAAGTATAGATATATATATTGTTTTGTAAAAATACCTGTACTTGGGTAGTTGGGTTTAATCTTAATCTATTTTCTACGTACAGTGACTGATTAGATTCTCCCAAAACCGAATAAGATGTTGCTTGCAGGCTGAAGTTGAAGTGAAGCAATTTGTCATTTTAACCAGGTATATGAACAACGTTCTTATGGCAGGCCCCACCTTTTGATATGCTACTACAGACCACATATCATCTCATTTATGGCATGTTGTAAGTTAATGTTGATTTTTCTATTTTTTGATGCAGAAAAATTGTTTATTGCATGACTACTGCATTCTCTGATCCTTAATAATCGAAACCTGGGTTAGTTTATCCATGCTTTTGTTTGTTTTTTGTTTTTTATACATACGCAAGATAAATTATCCTAAATTTTATTTTTTTATGAACTTTGATCAACTTGATATTTTATACGGTTCACTTTTTATGAACTCCATGTCTGAATAAGTAAGCATGTGTCTCAATCTAGATAATTTGTGAAATTTTCCTTGCTGGATTATCATTCTTTCATAAATGTGACGCCCCACCTCTATACCCACGCTAGCCAAGGACACTACGGGGTAATGCCGTCAACTAGCGTGGAGAATAAGGCTGTTGAGGAGCAACCCTCCGCGTAATTTCTTTGTGCGAGCACTGGTATGTCAGATAGTACAACATGCATCTGTTTAAGGAGGGAAATCCGACATCCCGATACTAACTCAAAGCTACAACACAGTGGCTATATATATTCTTCGGAAACAAATATAGAAGTAAACATAACACAAATCAGTCACAGACATCCATATCACAAAGGCGGAAATAGATATGAATATATAACACATGAAAGTGTACATCAGAGTTGTGGTCAAACAAGATTCACAATATCACAAAAGAATAGCTACAAGTGCTAGACAAAAGAATATGGATACATCAATGAGTCAATATCTCAAATGTATACTACAAAAACTACTAATCTAAGTAGTTAGCCAAAAGTCAGGGTGATAATCCCAGAAGTGAAGTCAAGCAGAAGCACCTGTAACATCTCGGTCTGACCCGAGTATTATTTAATAAGAAAATAATAAACGGATCAGCCTAGCTATAAATATCGGATAAAATGGTATAGAATAAGAGATATGACATAAACATATGATAACCATAAAGCCATACTGTGATAAGTATGTAATTGAAAATCAACAAGAGATTAATCAATATCACAAGAATCTTCTCAAAGATAAAAAGGAATGTCATACTCAATATCTTTATTCAAAAAAAGTTAATGACACACAAATTCACCAATGCATAAATATTGATAAAACATATCAATGAAAATCATGAAAATTGGTTAAACAAAAATTCTAGAAATCATTAATGGAAATCCAGAAAATCACAAAAAGAGGGAGGCCTATCACAAAACGGGAGCATGAAAACTCACCAACACGTATATCACAAAATGGAACGCTTTTCTGTGGTTGCTAACCATTTATTTTGAGCCGAAGCTCCACAAAGCGGCCCGAAGACCATGGGTCGCTACCCCACCAAATTGAGCTAAAGCTCTACAGAAACGGGGTTTAGTCTCCCTCGTAGACAAAGAGATATCGCACATTAGCTAGTCTAAATCACAAAAATGATCATCAACGATCATCAAGAAGTGTCAATTACAGTAAGCTAGTAAATATATAAGCTTAGCCTCATGTCCCATAACCACTAGCTTAACTTAAATATTTACGAACAAATTGTAGATTTCCACTCGAAAATTGTCACAAGAGATTCAATCGAACAAGTCCCAGAATTAACCGACGAAGTAAACGCAAGCGTTTCATACCATTTGTTTTACGAAGCCGTTTAATTAGATTTCTCGTACGAGTGAGGTAAAGGTTTATATATTTTTAAAATGACAAATCACAAAAATGATCGTAGAAACGATCAATCACAAAAAAAATCACACACGAAGACGTGAATGAAATCCAAAGAATTCGATTTCAAGTTCGTCAAAGTGGAAATACTCTTGCTACTCGACACGGCGCGACCTAACAGATGAGCGACCTAAGAGGTAGTGGCATAAGAGCAGGGGCGAGCGACCTAAGGAATGGTGTGACTCAACAGTGCAAACGACCTAAGTGGAACCGGCATAGGAGTAGCATGCGGCCTAAGGAGTGCAACCTAAGGCGCAAGCGACCTAAGAACATGGCGTGACCCAGTGGTTGCGAGCTAACACGGAGTGACCTAGCTGCAGAAAGTCCGAGCGACTTAGTGGTTGCAACGACCTAGCCGAGCGACCTAAGTGGTCAAATGGGCGCGACCTAAGAGAGCGAGCGACCTAACAGATACGGCATATGTCCGAGCGGCCTAGGGACAAAACGACATAAGTGGAAAGGCCAAATGACCTAACGACTTAAACAAGGCCGAGCGACCTAACGACTTAAGGGCTAAACAAGGCCGAGCAATGACCTATGGTGCAAGCGGCCTATGGGAAGGAACGACCTAAATGCAGGCCGACCTAAGGGAGACAAGGCCGAGCAACGACCTAGCACGACGCGACCTATAGGGGAGCGACCCAAGTGCAGGTCGACCTAATGTGCAGGCCGAGAATCCTTCATGTGCAGGCCGAGCGACCTAGGGGTTTGAAGTGCAAAAACTCTCCCAATTTGCAACCGATCGAACATGGACGCTAGGGGATTATGCCCATAGGCTACCCGGTCGTATTGGCTCCTCGATGCATCACCAAAAACGTGTTAAAACATCAAAGATTGGATTTTTAAAAGATTTGAACCCAAAACACTAAAAATTGGGATTTTCACCAATTCAATCCAAACCAAAAGCAAATGCACATGAATAAGTGTTAGGAATTCATACCTAACAATCAAAGATAGTTATAGACAAAGATGTGAGATAAAAATCTCACCTTTTCACAAAATCAATGAAGAAGGAGCTTGAAAGCAATGGAAGAATCAATGCCTTCTCTTTGAATTTGGAGTTGGATGTTGGATTTGCAAATGAACTAGGGCTTGGAGTTTTAATTTCCCATTCCTTCCTCCATTTTTGATGAAGCTTGAGTGTTAGGAAATGAAAGTGAAGTTATGAAGGGAAGGGGGTTGAGCTAGAATTAATAGTTTAGGCTGAAGGGGATAAACCAAACCCAAAGCCCAAAGTGAAAAAGTGACAAAATTCCACTAACTCCAAACATATCAAAGTTTATACTAAAAAAGATCGCAAACGGTGTTTTGAACTCAATGGGAGTGGTCCCGAGTCCTAATTCGACCTTATGCAAAAAGTAACTTTTCAGACTAAAATCCGACTAACGATAAAATATTAAAATAACATATTTAAATATTCAATCGTAAAATATGTGGGTTGTTACAGACTCCCCTCCTTAAAGAAATTGCGTCCTCGCAATATTTAAGAAGAAAATATAAGGTAACAACCATGAAAGCATATCAACAATAAAGAAATTTTGAAATAAGAAATTCACCTCAAAGAGCACGAGAAAGTAAGTCCGGATGTGTTTGCTCGATGAACTCCCTAGATTCCCAAGAGCAATCCTTAGGATTTGAGGACCAATGACCTTTAACAAGCGGAACATCTTTATTTCGAAGGCGCTTGACCTCCGAAGCAATAATACGAATAGGATGTTGCTCATAAGTTAAATTAGGTGAAACTTCAATTTCTTCCACAACACTAGGCTCAAGAATAGAATTGGAATCTCGAAGGCATTTTCGTAATTGAGAAACGTGAAACACGTCATGAATAGCAGAAAATTGAGCCGGTAATAAAAGGCGATAAGCTACAGAACCAACACGTTCGATGATGGGAAATGGACCAATATATCGAGGTGCTAATTTTCCTGATCGACTGAAGCGTACAACACCCTTCATAGGTGAAACATGAATAAACACAAGATCTCCCACAGAAAATTCTCATTTCCTTCTTCGGTTATCGGCATAGGATTTTTGTATACTTTAGGCTTCTTTCATCCTATGACGAATAAGGTCAATTTTCTCTGTGGAATCATGAATAAAATCTGGAACTAAAACCAGCTTCTCACCGGCCTCAAGCCAACAAGAAGGAGATCGATATGGTCTTCCATAGACTGCCTCAAAAGGTGCCCTACCAATACTAGATTGGAAGCTGTTATTATAGAAAAACTCAACAAGAGAAATTTGATCTTCACAACTTCCACCAAAATCAAGAACACATGCACGAAGAAGATCTTCAAGAGTTTGATTCACACGCTCAGTTTGTCCATCGGACTGGGGATGATAAGGGTGCTAAAATTAAGCTTCGTTCCCAAAGCTTTTTGAAGACTCTTCCAAAATCCACTCGTAAACAATGGATCACAATCACAAACAATAGAAGAAGGAATTTCATGCAATTTTACAATTTCTTTAATAAAGAGTTTGGCCAAGAGAGGAACGGTTCGATTGGACCGAACGGAAATAAAATGTGCGGATTTAGTAAGTCTATCGACTATCATCCATAAGCTATCATGACCCGAACGAGAACGGGGAAGGCCGTCTATAAAATCCATGGAAATTTGATCCCACTTCCAAATTGGAATCTCTAAAGGTTGCAATAACCCACCGGGCCTTTGGTGTTCGTCCTTAACGAGTTGGCAAGTCATGCAACACTTAACAAAGTTAGCAATATCAGATTTCATTCCCTCCCAATAATAAAGTCGCTTCATATCCGCGTATATTTTACTATTACCGGGATGAATGGTAAATTTAAAACGATGAGAATCTTCTAAAATGTCTTTACGAAGATTACTAATATTTGGCACGATAAGTCTACCAAATTTTTGAATACCACTACGAGAATCAATATCAAAGTCCTTCAAACCTTCAATATCAATTTTGTCCCTAAAATTTTGGGAGCTTAAAGAATGCGGTCTAAAAGAGAAGGATGAGCCTCAAGGCTACATAAAACAAGAGATGAACATAAATCGGAAACACGATCTCGAATCTCACAAGTGGATAGAATTCCGAGATCATTCCATTCGGATATCATCATAGAAACAACCGCTTGTTGCTTGCGACTAAGTGCGTCCGCAACACGATTTCCCTTTTCGGGGGTATAAAGAATATCAAGATCATAAGCTGCAAGAAATTCGAGCCAACGTTGTTGATGCAAATTTAGTTCCTTTTGAGAAAATAGATACTTCGAGGATTTATGATCAGTGTAAAGAATAAATTTTTCTCCCAAAAGATAATGACGCCAAATGCGAAGGGCGAAAACAATAGCTGCGAGCTCTAAATCATGAGTGGCATATCTAGTCTCGGCTGGCTTCAATTGCCTAGAAGCATAAGCAATAACACGTTCCCTTTGCATAAGAACGGCATCCAAACCAACGCGACTAGCATCAGTATAAACAATAAAATCTTGGTTTCCCTCGGGAATAACAAGAATAGGAGCATCGGAAAGGAGTTCTTTTAATTTCTGAAAAGAAGCTTCACATTTGTCCGACCAAATGTATTTAACACCTTTCTTTGTCAAACTAGTAAGAGGCACGGAAATTTTGGAAAAGTCCTTTATGAAACGGCGGTAATAATATGCCAATCCAAGGAAACTACAAATTTCCATCACACTCTCCGGTCTCTTCCAATTTTGAATCGCTTCAATCTTTGAAGGATCTATGGGAATTCCGGATTCGGAAATAATATGACCGAGAAACCTCACACGAGATTGCCAAAAGTGACGTTTAGAAAATTTTGCTTTTCATTGATTGCTCCTAAGAGTTTCCAACACAATCCGAAGATGTTTTTCATGCCCCTCCATGGTTTTTGAATACACAAGAATATCGTCAATAAAGATGAGAACAAACCGATCGAGGAAGTCTTTGAAAACTCTATTCATGAGGTCAACGAAATAAGCCGGAGCATTCGTTAAGCCAAATGGCATAACAAGACATTCATAAGATCCATAACGAGTACGGAAAGATGTCAAAGGAATACTATCCTCTGCAATACGAAGCTGATGAAAACCGGTAGCTAAGTCTAATTGTGAAAAGACTCTAGCACCACTGAGTTGATCGAATAGATCATCAATCCGAGGTAAAGGATATTTATTCTTGATAGTAAGATCATTAAGCTTGCGGTTGTCAACGCAAAGCCTAAGTGTACCATCAGATTTCTTCACAAAAATAGCCGAAGCTCCCCAAGGCGAGGAACTAGAGCGAATAAATTGCTTCGTCTCCAATTCGGATAATTGTTTGCGCATCTCCTCATTTTCCTTATTGGACATGCGATAAGGAGGACGGGTGATAGGTTGAGCTCCAGGGATAAGATTAATTTTGAACTCAATTGCTCGCTTAGGTGGTAATCCTAAAACGGGCTCAAATATATCGAAAAATTCACGAACAACGTGAATAAGAGAAATAATATCTTCCTCGTCATCATTATCGTCATCATGAGGATTTAAAGAATATATAGATGCAACCAAGCTGGAATCCGAATCTTTAAGATCAATAGAAATCTGCTTAACAGTGTGACGACCCGGAATTTTGAGCAATATCAATTTAATAATCTTTGATAATAATTAAATTGATTTGATCATTTTGTATTATAAATTGACAAGTTAAATTTATTTTAAAGGTTAATGATAATAATTTGTTAATATCTATTCATATTTTTCTAACAATATAAATAGGCAAGATTAATTCTTTTGAAAGTTTATAATAATCTGATTTGAAAATATTTATTTTGGTAAATAAGAAGTTTTTAATGTAATAAAACTTTGTATTCAAATTGTAATATATATGAATGTATATATTGTGATTTGATATTTGTTTTAAAATTTAATTTGGAAATTAATAAATTTAATGTTAGAATGTTCTATTTGAAATGTGTATATATATTTGTATATATATATTTGAAATAGGGATTGTATTAATTTGAATTTAATAATAGTTTTCAAACTTGAATATATTTAGTTTTGAATTTAAAATGATAATTTGATTTAATGACTTTGAATTGATAATTGAGATTTAAATTTAAAATAACAAAGTTAATTCCTTATTTATGATAAATATGTACTTTAAGCTTTTAAATAAGATTTAAATTAAAAGAGAAATTTCAAACATATAAACATGATTGAATTAAAAATATAAGCTACTTGTTTCATATGAATATCTATTAAAATAAGTATGTACATTTTATACTTCATTTTATATTACATAAATACATGTATATTAGACTTTAATAAATTGTTAAAGATAAATACATTTAAAGGAAGATATTAATAAAACATATAAATAATACTTATATAACATATATAAGAATATTAATGTACATTAACAACACTTGTAAATTAATTGTATAGGTGTAAGTTAATCAAAGCATAAGTGTGACAAATGTCTCTTCTTTGTAAAATTAAATTTAAAAATTTAACTTGTAATTATAAAATACAAGTTTTATTTTCAGCTGAATACTTTCTCATTTCAACAAGAATGCATGCAAATCAAAACAAAGTTTAGAAACAAAAGCATGTAAATTAAAATCCAAAGTTCTGAAAAAGAAAAATGGAACCTGTAAAGAAAACTGAATGAAAAGTAGGAGAAGAAAAATCTGGAAACAAGAAATTAAAAGCAGATACAAATCTTCAAATCAAAAATCAAGAAACAGAAAACCTGGAAACTCAATCAAATGCAGCAACAATAGATATCATCATACAACTGGAATTCAGAAGCATGCAAATGATAATTGAAGCCTGGAAAAAAAAAAGAGAAAAATGCAGTTCTGTCTTCCACTTAAATACAGGTGAGTAAATAAATTCTTTTAAAAAAACAGTTTAATCTTGGGATTCATCTTGCTTTTATGATTGGATAGCATGATATTGATAGAATGTTTGATTTATATTTGAATGCATTGAGTATGTTGTTTTGTTTGAGAAGCATGCATATGATCTGTGTATAGAAACAGGTTCAACTTCATAATTAAAATCAACAATCTAATATTGAATTCATACTGATCTTCGATGTGTAGATAAAAGTTGTTTGTAATCAACTAAAATATCATCTAAAAATATTCGCAAGTTTTAAATTTGAATAATTGGTTGTAAATTGCAAGTTTACAGTAAAATACAATATTTGGTCAAAATTTGATGAAATCAATTTCAAGTTTTGATTTCATGATTGGATTGTAAATAGTAAATGATGATTTTAGAAGCTGGAATCACAATTTTAAATGGAGTATGTTGTAAGTATTTTGGGATTTAATGGTTTGGGTATTTTGGCCAAATTACGGCAAGTCACGATGAATTGGTTGTCGCCGTTGAACTTGAAGGTGGAGTAGGCTCCTGTGATCATGCGAAAATTGTTACAAGAATTTTTAATCATTTGGGTTGGCCATGGATCGAGGAGATAGGGTTTTGTAACCTGATTTTACTGATGCTATTCTTGGAGTTGTCGCGATATCACGTTGCTTCCGGAGGGTGTCGCGAGCATTGCAGAGGGTCGAGGGGATAGTGGTGGTGCTAAGGTAGCGTCGGCGTGGTCTACGGTGAAGGGGATGGCCGGCGGTGGTTGAAATTGATGATGGGTTTTCTGAGCAGTTTGGAATGGAGGGCTTTATTTCGATTTTCAATCGAAGCAATTTTTCTGGGTGTTGCGTAAGGATGTGGTGGTCGAATACGACTTGGGAATGATCGCAGTGGCGATCGCCGTTGATCAGAAGCGCCGTGCACGTTCATGTGCATGTTTATGGGTTACTGCAAATTGTTCTAAGAAGAAGAAGGAGGAACTCGAAGGGTGTAGCGTGATTTTTGATGTTTTACTCGAAGCAGGATGTGAGTAGGGGAAACTCGGGGTTGTCACGAAACTTTGCTGTGGAATGCTCGCGTTTTGTTTGAGCATGATTTTAATTAAATCTGGAAGTTTTGATGTTAACAGCAATGTTTTTTAAACTTTTAAGAAAACAAAGAGAACAAAGAAAACTTAATTTTTGTCAATGAATCAAATTTTAAAACAGGAGTTGAGCAAGTTTTACTTACAAAACTAAATTTGTTTTATAGTTAAGTTTTAAACAAGTTTTTAATTTGATTTTAGAAATGAAGTTTTAAAACAAAAGGGTTAAACAAATTTTAAACTATGTTGTTTTCAAAGTTATGTTTAAACAAATTTATTTATTTTAAACATGGAGTTTTAAAATAAGATGAGTGGAAATAAAGTTGTATTTAAACTTTAATTAATAATTTGGGAAAGGTTTTAAAGATTTCAAAGTTCAATTTAAAATGTGTTTAAATTTAATTGATTTCTAAATTATTATATTTTATTTAAATTAAGTTTAATAATTTAGAATTTGATAATCAATTGAAATAAAGATTATCTTTAGTAAGTTTAAATTTGATTTAATTAATAAATTTGTAAAGATAATTGAGATAATTAAATCATTTTCAATTATCAAGTTTTATTTGTTAATAAATGATTTAATTAAGATAAGGGTTTCTTAATTAAGAATCTTTTAATATAATAAGTTAAGAATCATTTAATTAATTTTAAATGATTTAGTTAAATAGTTAATTAAATAATAAATTTGTGATTAATTAAGATAATCACTTATGAGTTAATTTAATGTAATTACTGGG
Organism: Allium cepa; assembly: GCA_030765085.1. Classification (NCBI taxonomy): domain Eukaryota; kingdom Viridiplantae; phylum Streptophyta; class Magnoliopsida; order Asparagales; family Amaryllidaceae; genus Allium; species Allium cepa. The sequence continues at coordinate 625,211,952 of CM060939.1, forward strand.
AAAGTAATTAAGTAATTAAGTGATTAATTACCAAAGGTAATTAAGTAAAGAATAATCACTTTATGAAAAGTAATTAGGTAAATGTGATTAAGGAATAATCACTTTAGTTATTAATTAAAGAATTAATTATAATTAGTTAAAGGTTTAAATTATTTGATTAATTATTAATTACTTGTAAAAGTAATTAATTAAGATAGAATTTAATTAATGATGTAATCATTAATTAATGAAAATAATTAATTAATTGTTAATTAATAATTTAAGAATAATTAATTTTATAATTAAGTTTTAATTACTAAATGTAATTAAAGTAATTAATCAAAGGTGATTAATTAAAAGTAATTAACTAAGTATGATTAATTAAAAGTAATTAATCAATGTGATTAATTAATAATTATTAATCAAGTGTAATTAATTAAAGATAATTAAGGAATAATTACCAGAATAATTAGAGAATAATTAATCAAGGTTGATTAATTTAGAAAGTAATTAAGAGGTAATTACTTAGTATAATTTGGAAGTAATTAATCAGGATGATTAATTAATTTGGTAATTAAGTAATAATTACTTAAAGTAATTAAGTGATAATTAATCAGGGAGGATTAATTGAAGTGGATAATTAAGTAATGTTAGTTAATTAAATTGTAATTAATTAATGAATAGGAAGTTGGATTTAAGATAATCCAAGTGTTTAATTAAGGATTAATTTAATTTAAGGATTAATTAAATTAATCAAGTTTGAATCAAACTTGTTATGAATGATAATTGATTGGATGATATATATATCATTGAAATGAGTTATGGATATTGGTTGTCGTTGAATGGCATTGATTGACGGATGATGATATGTATATGTTATATCTGATTGTGATATATATGCTGCTTGTGATATGCATAGATGCATGTGATATTAGATGCTTATCTATTTGTGTTGTGAATACATCTATTTATGCTAAGTGATATTTTCTGAAAATATCTATTGTTTAAATCCCTTAAGAATAACTTGGACATTAAAATGGCGTTTGGTTTCGATGAGACCGGGATCGGGTTTCCATATTTGGAATCCGAAAACCACATCGATTCCAATTAAACGTTAGGTCGTTAATCCAAGTGAAGCAAGTGAAGACTCGAAGTGTAAGGGCTATACGTCAGTATAACTCTGTGGGTGATTCCGTAATGAGTTTGACGGAATAGTGCTTATAGATTCGAGATGGTGAATCAGAGTGCAAGGGCTATGGTCGTTGACTCTGAGGGTGATTCCAAAATGAGTGCAACGAGATAGTGCCTTCGGTTTCGTTCGAACCCGGAACGAACTTGTATGGATTGAATGCTTTCAGAACATCGTCAGGCGGACGATGAGCATTCTAAGATAATTGGTCCTATAAAGGTAATCGCAGCCTCAAGCCTCATCAACCGGGAATGGCTAAAACAGGGGAGGTGCAGCAAGGCTTCGTGGGTCGCGCCCACTGGAGGGCAAGATACATCCCTGTCTAGAGGTCCCTTTATATTTCGGCTTTGTGGGCGGTTGGAACTGCAGCCAACTGCGGGGTGGTCTTGTTCGGGACTGTTCAGTAAGGAACGGTGCCGGTCTTGTGTTGCAGGGGATGAAGGGAGTAATCCTCGGTACGGTGATCTAGGCCACGTACTGTGACGGGCGGTACCCCAGTAGCCCTGCCATTGTTGGAAACCCATTTTCCCTACGAGACCCTACGGTTTTGTTTGTATTACCCACATTTGTGGCTAGTAGCTGGAATTTAATGAATGTAACAATTTCGGCTATTTTCTTATTTATTTGAAAACCCTAGACACTATTATAATATCACTGGATTTTCCTATCAAATGTTTTGGTTAGCGTAAGGTAAAAACTTTTCCATGTTTATGTGTGGGAAGTCTTACGTGATACCTTTTGTTTTCAAAGGTTTTTCTAAAGTTAAGCAATCTTAAACCGTTTACTCACACCAGACCCCTGTCTGACCCGAGTGTTTATTTTCTGTTTTATTAAACTCTTGGGTACTCATATTATATATGAGTAGTCAAGTGATTCAGGTTATCTCTTGACGAATTCTGGAGGAGCTTTGGAGCAGGAGGCTTCAGCGAGTAGAGATATGGTTAGAGTTTCCGCTGTGTTGTTTCTGTATGATGTCTTGTATTGTATTAGACAGAAATGATATAACTGTCTAAATTGAGATGTTTAGTTGTGTACTCTGATGTATATAATACTATGTATATGTTCTATATTATATTTAAATCGTTCCGCTGTGAGATTCTGATGTGTTGTTTTCTCTTTCTTCTCTTTCTTTTCTTCTTCTATCCCTTTCTTTCTTAATTAGTGATGCGATTTTCCGGTAGTGGAATTTCGGGTCGCTACAGCTGGTATCAGAGCGTTAGGTTGAGTGAATACCTAGGCTCTGAAGTATATCTTTCTTTAGGGAGCGTTAGGTTGAGTGAATACCTAGGCTCTGGAGTGGTGTCTATCTTGAGAGAGCGTACTTGTAATTTTTTTTTTTTTTTTTATATAAATATATATTTATATAACTACCTAATCTGTTGGGTTATCTGTTCGGATTTTCCAACATAGGTTATAAAGGTAGATAAGGTAGAAGTGTGTGGAACACGACTACCACTTTTGGTTGAGGTTTATATGTTGTGGTTGGAGGTGTTTATCGAGATTGTAGACCTGATACTGTCTCGAATAAGTTTTGTGGATTGTAGAAAGGATTTCTTTGAGTCCAGAGGAAGTCTTTTTTCAAGGATTGGAGTATATTCTTGAAGTGTGAGGTTGATTTGCTCTCGAGTGAGCGGGATTTCCTTGAGTTGAGTTGTCAGCTAAGCCGAAGCTAGTGATGGTGTCTTGATAGCTTCAAGAAGGAATAGCTGTGTGATGAGATGCAGTATCCATAGATGGTTCTGAAGATGATTCTTTTGGAGCCAGTTTTAGATAGTGTTGGAAGAACGTTGATGTCTGCTGCAGCGAAGATTCAGATGTTTAGAGATTTTCTGGATCTCAAGTAAGGATGTCTTATCTTTATTGAAGTAGGAGACTAAGGTCGATGAGTTACCTCATTTCGGACATGGTCTCATTTGTTTTCTTAAGAAGTAAGTGGTTGGTGTTTGGTTTTGAGCCGAGTTTCTTGAGGAGATGTTTACTCATCTCAAGGATTTTTAATGAGATTGGATGATAGTTTTGAGTTTCAGGAGATTGTGGTTAAGGAAGACCTTTGGTTTAGCTGTATCATTGAAGTGAAGTTTGGAAGTAGCAGCATGGGTCTATTTCTTCGATGATTCAGTAATCTTTGGGATTCTACTATCAGCAGACCCGGCAGATAGTGAAAGCTTATTTTTCTTTGGGAAGGCTCAGCAGAGCGAGATATCTGTTGGAAGTGATCTATCAGTTTCTGATAGGTAAGCCATTCTTGAAGATTGGTCTGGGATAGGATAAGCTGTTCTAGTTTGTAAAGACAGTTCTTTGGAATCTGAACTGAGTGGATCGCAAAAGTGACTTGCGATTAGTTTGGGAATCTTGGAGCATTCCTTGGTTTGATATTGAGGCATCTCAAGTAGAGGTGGAAGCTATGGAAGTAGTCGGAGATTCTCTAGATGTTTTTGGGGAAATCTGAGGTCTACCTGAATCGAAGATTGAGATTTCTTATCGACTTGGATTTTCAGGAGTAGTATTGATGGTCTAACCATATAGTGGGATGACTCTTGGAGCGAGGTGAGTTTGGTGAGGCGGCTCAGGATTCTTTGGGTGGATCATCTTATTCCGAGTTGAGATTCTGTTGAGATATTTTGACCAAGTGGAATGGTCGTTGAAATTTTTATGAGTCGGATGAACTGTGTTTGGTGGAAGATTTTTGCTTGTGTTCTTCGATAGCATTCTTATTTGCTCTAGATCAGAGTTGTGCAGCGGAAGCAAGTTGGGAATTATTCTAGTATAGAACAACCGGATGTCGCAGTAAAGGAATTTCTACTGGAAATTTAAGTATGAAGGATTTTTCTGGATTTGGTAGGTTTGGTTGTCTAGTGCAACTGTTTGGCTATTCAAATTTGAGATGCAGGTTTGAAGTCCATTGATGTTTGTGGTATAGAGTTGTATTTTGGATCTCAGCAAATTATTTTTGGAAAGCCATTTTGTTGAGTAGAACCTGGAGATTTGGTTTGAGTTGGTGCTGTTGTTTCATGGAGCAATCAGCAAGAGTTAGGCTGATCAGGAATATTGAAGGTGACTCAGAGCATCTGAAGAGTTGTGCAGATAGAATTGAGGAGATTTTGGAATGTGCAGTTAGATTTTGAATATTGATTGGGTTTTATCCAATCAAAGGAGATATGAGACTGGGTAAAACTGGAGTGTTAGCTTTGAAGGTATTCGGAGTTTTATCTGTGATCTCTAGGGATTTGATTTTGATCAACAGGATTGAATTGCCAGTTTGAATAGCTGGGAATTCATTGTATTTCACATATCTCTGAGGAATATGTGTATGATTCTTTGAGTGATAGAATCAGCAGTTCAGAAGGAATCTGGTAGTTGAGTTGGTTTTGAGTTTAGTCTGATATCTTGTTCAGATTTGAAGAATCAGGTAAGGGAGTTCTTGGTTTTAGTAGAGTAGTTAGTTAAGATTCTGTAGAGTGAGTGTTCCAGTATAGGTATCTGGAAACTCTAGATATTAGTAAGTTCTATTCAGAATTTTTCTGGAATAGATAAAATTATTTGTTTGAATTGGTTGCTATGATTGATAATGTATGATTGATTGTTTGATTGCTGATAAGAATTTAAATTCTTTAGCTGGGTTATTAAATTTTCTTTGCTTTTAAATTTCGGGGACGAAATTCTTTTAAAGGGGGGAGGAATGTGACGACCCGGAATTTTGAGCAATATCAATTTAATAATCTTTGATAATAATTAAATTGATTTGATCATTTTGTATTATAAATTGACAAGTTAAATTTATTTTAAAGGTTAATGATAATAATTTGTTAATATCTATTCATATTTTTCTAACAATATAAATAGGCAAGATTAATTCTTTTGAAAGTTTATAATAATCTGATTTGAAAATATTTATTTTGGTAAATAAGAAGTTTTTAATGTAATAAAACTTTGTATTCAAATTGTAATATATATGAATGTATATATTGTGATTTGATATTTGTTTTAAAATTTAATTTGGAAATTAATAAATTTAATGTTAGAATGTTCTATTTGAAATGTGTATATATATTTGTATATATATATTTGAAATAGGGATTGTATTAATTTGAATTTAATAATAGTTTTCAAACTTGAATATATTTAGTTTTGAATTTAAAATGATAATTTGATTTAATGACTTTGAATTGATAATTGAGATTTAAATTTAAAATAACAAAGTTAATTCCTTATTTATGATAAATATGTACTTTAAGCTTTTAAATAAGATTTAAATTAAAAGAGAAATTTCAAACATATAAACATGATTGAATTAAAAATATAAGCTACTTGTTTCATATGAATATCTATTAAAATAAGTATGTACATTTTATACTTCATTTTATATTACATAAATACATGTATATTAGACTTTAATAAATTGTTAAAGATAAATACATTTAAAGGAAGATATTAATAAAACATATAAATAATACTTATATAACATATGTAAGAATATTAATGTACATTAACAACACTTGTAAATTAATTGTATAGGTGTAAGTTAATCAAAGCATAAGTGTGACAAATGTCTCTTCTTTGTAAAATTAAATTTAAAAATTTAACTTGTAATTATAAAATACAAGTTTTATTTTCAGCTGAATACTTTCTCATTTCAACAAGAATGCATGCAAATCAAAACAAAGTTTAGAAACAAAAGCATGTAAATTAAAATCCAAAGTTCTGAAAAAGAAAAATGGAACCTGTAAAGAAAACTGAATGAAAAGTAGGAGAAGAAAAATCTGGAAACAAGAAATTAAAAGCAGATACAAATCTTCAAATCAAAAATCAAGAAACAGAAAACCTGGAAACTCAATCAAATGCAGCAACAATAGATATCATCATACAACTGGAATTCAGAAGCATGCAAATGATAATTGAAGCCTGGAAAAAAAAAAGAGAAAAATGCAGTTCTGTCTTCCACTTAAATACAGGTGAGTAAATAAATTCTTTTAAAAAAACAGTTTAATCTTGGGATTCATCTTGCTTTTATGATTGGATAGCATGATATTGATAGAATGTTTGATTTATATTTGAATGCATTGAGTATGTTGTTTTGTCTGAGAAGCATGCATATGATCTGTGTATAGAAACAGGTTCAACTTCATAATTAAAATCAACAATCTAATATTGAATTCATACTGATCTTCGATGTGTAGATAAAAGTTGTTTGTAATCAACTAAAATATCATCTAAAAATATTCGCAAGTTTTAAATTTGAATAATTGGTTGTAAATTGCAAGTTTACAGTAAAATACAATATTTGGTCAAAATTTGATGAAATCAATTTCAAGTTTTGATTTCATGATTGGATTGTAAATAGTAAATGATGATTTTAGAAGCTGGAATCACAATTTTAAATGGAGTATGTTGTAAGTATTTTGGGATTTAATGGTTTGGGTATTTTGGCCAAATTACGGCAAGTCACGATGAATTGGTTGTCGCCGTTGAACTTGAAGGTGGAGTAGGCTCCTGTGATCATGCGAAAATTGTTACAAGAATTTTTAATCATTTGGGTTGGCCATGGATCGAGGAGATAGGGTTTTGTAACCTGATTTTACTGATGCTATTCTTGGAGTTGTCGCGATATCACGTTGCTTCCGGAGGGTGTCGCGAGCATTGCAGAGGGTCGAGGGGATAGTGGTGGTGCTAAGGTAGCGTCGGCGTGGTCTACGGTGAAGGGGATGGCCGGCGGTGGTTGAAATTGATGATGGGTTTTCTGAGCAGTTTGGAATGGAGGGCTTTATTTCGATTTTCAATCGAAGCAATTTTTCTGGGTGTTGCGTAAGGATGTGGTGGTCGAATACGACTTGGGAATGATCGCAGTGGCGATCGCCGTTGATCAGAAGCGCCGTGCACGTTCATGTGCATGTTTATGGGTTACTGCAAATTGTTCTAAGAAGAAGAAGGAGGAACTCGAAGGGTGTAGCGTGATTTTTGATGTTTTACTCGAAGCAGGATGTGAGTAGGGGAAACTCGGGGTTGTCACGAAACTTTGCTGTGGAATGCTCGCGTTTTGTTTGAGCATGATTTTAATTAAATCTGGAAGTTTTGATGTTAACAGCAATGTTTTTTAAACTTTTAAGAAAACAAAGAGAACAAAGAAAACTTAATTTTTGTCAATGAATCAAATTTTAAAACAGGAGTTGAGCAAGTTTTACTTACAAAACTAAATTTGTTTTATAGTTAAGTTTTAAACAAGTTTTTAATTTGATTTTAGAAATGAAGTTTTAAAACAAAAGGGTTAAACAAATTTTAAACTATGTTGTTTTCAAAGTTATGTTTAAACAAATTTATTTATTTTAAACATGGAGTTTTAAAATAAGATGAGTGGAAATAAAGTTGTATTTAAACTTTAATTAATAATTTGGGAAAGGTTTTAAAGATTTCAAAGTTCAATTTAAAATGTGTTTAAATTTAATTGATTTCTAAATTATTATATTTTATTTAAATTAAGTTTAATAATTTAGAATTTGATAATCAATTGAAATAAAGATTATCTTTAGTAAGTTTAAATTTGATTTAATTAATAAATTTGTAAAGATAATTGAGATAATTAAATCATTTTCAATTATCAAGTTTTATTTGTTAATAAATGATTTAATTAAGATAAGGGTTTCTTAATTAAGAATCTTTTAATATAATAAGTTAAGAATCATTTAATTAATTTTAAATGATTTAGTTAAATAGTTAATTAAATAATAAATTTGTGATTAATTAAGATAATCACTTATGAGTTAATTTAATGTAATTACTGGGAAAGTAATTAAGTAATTAAGTGATTAATTACCAAAGGTAATTAAGTAAAGAATAATCACTTTATGAAAAGTAATTAGGTAAATGTGATTAAGGAATAATCACTTTAGTTATTAATTAAAGAATTAATTATAATTAGTTAAAGGTTTAAATTATTTGATTAATTATTAATTACTTGTAAAAGTAATTAATTAAGATAGAATTTAATTAATGATGTAATCATTAATTAATGAAAATAATTAATTAATTGTTAATTAATAATTTAAGAATAATTAATTTTATAATTAAGTTTTAATTACTAAATGTAATTAAAGTAATTAATCAAAGGTGATTAATTAAAAGTAATTAACTAAGTATGATTAATTAAAAGTAATTAATCAATGTGATTAATTAATAATTATTAATCAAGTGTAATTAATTAAAGATAATTAAGGAATAATTACCAGAATAATTAGAGAATAATTAATCAAGGTTGATTAATTTAGAAAGTAATTAAGAGGTAATTACTTAGTATAATTTGGAAGTAATTAATCAGGATGATTAATTAATTTGGTAATTAAGTAATAATTACTTAAAGTAATTAAGTGATAATTAATCAGGGAGGATTAATTGAAGTGGATAATTAAGTAATGTTAGTTAATTAAATTGTAATTAATTAATGAATAGGAAGTTGGATTTAAGATAATCCAAGTGTTTAATTAAGGATTAATTTAATTTAAGGATTAATTAAATTAATCAAGTTTGAATCAAACTTGTTATGAATGATAATTGATTGGATGATATATATATCATTGAAATGAGTTATGGATATTGGTTGTCGTTGAATGGCATTGATTGACGGATGATGATATGTATATGTTATATCTGATTGTGATATATATGCTGCTTGTGATATGCATAGATGCATGTGATATTAGATGCTTATCTATTTGTGTTGTGAATACATCTATTTATGCTAAGTGATATTTTCTGAAAATATCTATTGTTTAAATCCCTTAAGAATAACTTGGACATTAAAATGGCGTTTGGTTTCGATGAGACCGGGATCGGGTTTCCATATTTGGAATCCGAAAACCACATCGATTCCAATTAAACGTTAGGTCGTTAATCCAAGTGAAGCAAGTGAAGACTCGAAGTGTAAGGGCTATACGTCAGTATAACTCTGTGGGTGATTCCGTAATGAGTTTGACGGAATAGTGCTTATAGATTCGAGATGGTGAATCAGAGTGCAAGGGCTATGGTCGTTGACTCTGAGGGTGATTCCAAAATGAGTGCAACGAGATAGTGCCTTCGGTTTCGTTCGAACCCGGAACGAACTTGTATGGATTGAATGCTTTCAGAACATCGTCAGGCGGACGATGAGCATTCTAAGATAATTGGTCCTATAAAGGTAATCGCAGCCTCAAGCCTCATCAACCGGGAATGGCTAAAACAGGGGAGGTGCAGCAAGGCTTCGTGGGTCGCGCCCACTGGAGGGCAAGATACATCCCTGTCTAGAGGTCCCTTTATATTTCGGCTTTGTGGGCGGTTGGAACTGCAGCCAACTGCGGGGTGGTCTTGTTCGGGACTGTTCAGTAAGGAACGGTGCCGGTCTTGTGTTGCAGGGGATGAAGGGAGTAATCCTCGGTACGGTGATCTAGGCCACGTACTGTGACGGGCGGTACCCCAGTAGCCCTGCCATTGTTGGAAACCCATTTTCCCTACGAGACCCTACGGTTTTGTTTGTATTACCCACATTTGTGGCTAGTAGCTGGAATTTAATGAATGTAACAATTTCGGCTATTTTCTTATTTATTTGAAAACCCTAGACACTATTATAATATCACTGGATTTTCCTATCAAATGTTTTGGTTAGCGTAAGGTAAAAACTTTTCCATGTTTATGTGTGGGAAGTCTTACGTGATACCTTTTGTTTTCAAAGGTTTTTCTAAAGTTAAGCAATCTTAAACCGTTTACTCACACCAGACCCCTGTCTGACCCGAGTGTTTATTTTCTGTTTTATTAAACTCTTGGGTACTCATATTATATATGAGTAGTCAAGTGATTCAGGTTATCTCTTGACGAATTCTGGAGGAGCTTTGGAGCAGGAGGCTTCAGCGAGTAGAGATATGGTTAGAGTTTCCGCTGTGTTGTTTCTGTATGATGTCTTGTATTGTATTAGACAGAAATGATATAACTGTCTAAATTGAGATGTTTAGTTGTGTACTCTGATGTATATAATACTATGTATATGTTCTATATTATATTTAAATCGTTCCGCTGTGAGATTCTGATGTGTTGTTTTCTCTTTCTTCTCTTTCTTTTCTTCTTCTATCCCTTTCTTTCTTAATTAGTGATGCGATTTTCCGGTAGTGGAATTTCGGGTCGCTACAAACAGATTGAGGATGTCGAAGATGAATAGTCCGCTCGGGACATAGGATTTGGGCCTCATAGCGGTTAAGCCAATCCATTCCCAAAATCATTCCAAAGCCTAAGTAGCGCATAATATGCAAATCGGCTCGGAAAGAAAAATCACAAAAAATAATCTCGACGTCTTTACACCATAAACTGATTGTTGCGGATCCACCAACCGGATTCGCAATTCTCAAAGAAGTCATTAAACACAAAACATCCAAAGAAAAAGTATCAACAAGTTCTTTTGATATAAAAGAGTGGGACACACCCGTATCAAAAAGAACTCGAATAGGATGACCACGAAATAAAATAATGCCATCAAGGATAGAATGAGAAATACCTTTACCACGAGATGTGTTGCCAGGGGCTTGAGCAACATTAAGCTTTCCCTCCTTCTTGCCTTAAAGTTTGGGACAAGAAGATAAATAATGATCCGGACTTTTGCAATAGCGACAAGCTCGGGGCTTTGAACACTTGTTGCATAATGGTCCTTAGAACCACAATTGTAGCATTGCCCACTACTAGAGGTAGAAGTCTTCGCCACCGAAGTTATTTGCTTCCCTTTCTTATTAGGATAAGAACCTCTGAACTTATTAGGCCTTTTCTTGTTGTTGAAGTTTGGTTCGGCACCCATAACTTCAACGTCGCTTTCTTTATCTGCCTCTTCAAGTCGAAGAGCGATATCAACGAGTTGACCAAAAGAAACTTCTAACTTTAGAAGTAATGGCTTCTTAATATTTTTATTCAAGCCATAGACAAATCTTTGGTTCTTATTCAATGGGGTGTTTATGTATTCGACCACGTATTTAGATAGTGACTCGAATGATGCGACATAGTCTGCCATAGAGGATTCACCTTGAACAAGGTCAATGAAACGGCGAGCCAAAGTCACCTTCTCAGCTTCTGGCACAAATTTTAATTCTAAGCGTTCCCAGAATTTCTCCTAAGTAAGATCCGCTTTATTTATTTCAGAAATAAAAAGATCATACCAATCTAATGCTCTTTCTTGGAGCATACTAGAGGCCACCTGAACACAGTGAAGATCAATAAGGTTCATGCGAGAAAAGATTTAATCGCACGTTCTCAGCCAAGCCTGGACTTCAATAATGGTTTCAAAACCTTTGAATGGCTTTCCACCCAAATTGGTATAATCGCTGCACAAACGTGCAAATCCAGGCCTAGGGTGAGCAAACTCCGGATTAGATCTGGATTCTTGAGCATTCCTTACTAGATCAAGAAGCTGCTGGGCAGACATAAATACTCCATCTTGGGGAGTAGCACGAGATTGACCGGCGCTGGGACAGCCAGGTCTAACCATTTCCCTTCCTTTTTGAAAGAAAGAAAGAAGAAGGATAAGGTTATTCACCAAATGAATATCAAGCAATCTTGATAGATAAACAAGGAATCATAAAGAAAATAGGATGAATCGGTACGTAGACACGAATTAAACCCTAAAGCACGACTCCTAAGATGGACTTAGGACGATGATTCTTGTTAGATTATTCTACATTGTTCTGAAGATTGGCTCTGATACCAAGATGTGACGCCCCACCTCTATACCCACGCTAGCCAAGGACACTACGGGGTAATACCGTCAACTAGCGCGGAGCATAAGGCTGTTGAGGAGCGACCCGCCGCGTAATTGCTTTGTGCGAGCACTGGTATGTCAGATAGTACAACATGCATCTGTTTAAGGAGGGAAATCCGACATACCGATACTAACTCAAAGCTACTACACAGTGGCTATATATATTCTTCGGAAACAAATATAGAAGTAAACATAACACAAATCAGTCACAGACATCCATATCACAAAGGAGGAAATAGATATGAATATATAACACATGAAAGTGTACATTAGAGTAGTGGTCAAACAAGATCCACAATATCACAAAAGAATAGCTATAAGTGCTAGACAAAAGAATATGGATACATCAATGAGTCAATATCTCAAATGTATACTACAAAAACTACTAATCTAAGTAGTTAGCCAAAAGTCAGGGTGATAATCCTAGAAGTGAAGTCAAGCAGACGCACCTGTAATATCTCGGTCTGATCCGAGTATTATTTAATAAGAAAATAATAAACGGATCAGTCTAGCTATAAATATCGGATAAAATGGTATAGAATAAGAGATATGACATAAACATATGATAACCATAAAGTCATACTGTGATAAGTATGTAATTGAAAATCAACAAGAGATTAATCAATATCACAAGAATCTTCTCAAAGATAAAAAGGAATGTCATACTCAATATCTTTATTCACAAAAAGTTAATGACACACAAATTCACCAATGCACAAATATTAATAAAACATATCAATGAAAATCACGAAAATTGGTGAAACACAAATATTAGAAATCATCAATGGAAATCCAGAAAATCACAAAAAGGGGGAGGCCTATCACAAAACGGGAGCATGAAAACTCACCAACACGTGTATCACAAAATGGAACGCTATTCCATGGTTGCTAACCATTAATTTTGAGCCGAAGCTCCACAAAACGACCCGAAGACCATGGGTCGCTACCCCACCAAATTGAGCTAAAGCTCCACAGAAACGGGGTTTAGTCTCCCTCGTAGACAAAGAGACTGTTGAATATGCGCTTATATGTTTTTGTTTGATGATAATAAACATATATATTCATTTAAATGTATTTGGTAATGTACTATTTTGTTTTTCATAGGTTAAATAAATATTTGTTGAATAAAATAAATTACACAAAATTTGAATTTGAATTCAAACAGAATAAGTTACACAGATTTTGAATTCAAACAGAAATTTTATTCAAACAAATATTTATTACAATCTTGAATAGTACAAATTCATGCTCTCACTATACATATACATTTTTGATTACATCACGATTACATCACAAATATTTTTACATTGATAACCTCACTACATATCACTCACACTCGTATCTTGTCTTCAACTGCATTCCAGTTTAAATCCAGCATCTGAGAAATCTGCAAAAATATTCACTAACGCGGTAAAATTGAAAAAGAAATATTTTTGCAATATAAAATAAAATACGATTTTTTGAAAATATGGTTTGCCTCAGTTATTTGGGTTGTTCGTCATAATTCACACTTGTTTTCATCACAAAGTCGTGCATATAGATATTACAGGGACATGTAACCATAAGTGGCTGCAATACACACGTGTACATTCATACACGTGTGCACTGCCTCGCCAACTCGTGTGCGCAGCCAACAAGAGCAAGTGTACAACAGTGTCAAGTTGCAAACAGTTCAAAGCTTCGACAAATCACAACAGTCCAATTCCAAATGACTCAGTGAAGTCGAAGTATGCAACTACGTGACATAAATGCAACTACAACGATGCAAGCGAAGAACCAAAGTCAGCGGCAAGCTTCAAACTGCATAAGTGACCATGCAAACTGACTCGAACCAATACAGTGACAATATGCAGCATACCAGAGGTCTCAACAAGAAAATCAAGTACAAGGCAACATGTACACCATGATATAATGTGCACCAGTAATGCAAACTATAGATACAAAGAACAAAGAACATGCATGAAGAACCAGAATACAAGTACAGGAGGCAGTTCAATATAAACATGCTCAGGTCAGAGACAACACACAAATCCAAATGAATAGTACAGTCATGAAGCATGCAAAGAGCTCGAGCATGAGACATGTGCAACACAGTGAAGGTAACAAGTGCAACATACAAACAAGCATGCAACAGAGACCAACAGCCAGTGCCAACAAAGCAAAGAGACAACATCAATAAACCAATATTGCAAGAGGCAACAAGAATGGTGAAGCAGTGCAAATGAGCAAGTGCAACAGTGAATCGAAACATGCACTTGCAAATGAGCAAATACAAGATGAACAACAACCAAGTATACAACTACTGGTCTCAATATTAAAGAAACGACTCAGCATTGAATTGAATACAAGTTCGACTAAAAGTGCAGACGACAGCTACTCAATGATACAGTAGCAAGCTACAATGGATGCAGCAATACCAAGTTCAACAACATCAAAGACAACACAAGTTCAGCTGTGCAAAATGTATACAAAGACAGTGAGCATATATGTATGGATGAAATGCAAAGGTTCAGGCCGAGACTAAAGCAAGCAGCATGTGCAACAGTGAAGTCTTAACTCACATTAAAGCCGAAGTCAGAATTTTCGAAAATAGGATGCTAAAGTCAAGTCAGAGAATTTAACAAAAATATTCGTCTTTGAAAAAAAGTCAGCAATGAAAAAGGGGAAGTTTTAATGCCGTGTGAATCAAGAAAATCGAACGCAACACAATCAAAGCCGTGCGTATCAAGGTGTAATTAAAATCAGGAAAGCATAATTTAGGAAAGTATCGAATCGATACAAGCAAAATCAAGTGTCCAGAATTCATATAAATGCAATCCCAAAATCATCATCGGCTGTGGAGAAAATCGAATCAAATCCAAACACAAACCCAAGTTCATCATCGGCAATCGAGTTTGAGTTCTAAAATCACAAAAGCACAAACAAGCAAAGAATTTACATACCGCAACAGTAAAATCAATCATAAGAAGCAACTGCTAACAATTTGCAACCTCGAAGTCGACGCAAATCAATCGTCAGAGAACGAGCAAGCCGAGCAACGCAATCTCAAAGTCAACCAAATCATCAGAGAACGAGCGCGAGCAACATCAGAGGAATCGAATATTGAAAAGCCCCAATTTGGATCGCAAGCCCTAATTTCAGAACGAACAAAACAACAGAGGCCGCCATTTTTCTTCTCAAACAAAAGACAGTGGATCGGGTTAAAGATAAAGGGGCCGGCTTTGTTAATTACAAAGGGTTTTTTAGTTATTTAGGGTTTTAATTAAAGGGGTTTTCTTACTTTTTAATTGAGCAAAAATTACGGGTCCAAAGTTGTATTTTAATTTTTGCTCCTGGTTTTATTTTTGAAACTGTTTTTTCTTTTCGAGTCGAAGAATTTGTAAATCACCACCTAGGGATTAGGTAGTGTCAGATTGTCTATTTAGAATTAGTTCAGTGAGCAGGGAGTGCGAGTTTGCAAAGCTCTATAGGCGGGAGCAGTGTTTGCGAGTGAGCGAAACTCTATAGGCGGGAGCAGGGTGTGCGAGTCTAGTAGAGTGTTTGTGAGCGGGAGCAAAAGGGTCTGCGAGTCTAGTAGAGTGTTTGTAAGCGTGATACTGTTTAATTCTAATAGAAATCTGGGAATGCAGCAGTAGGCAGGGGTTGCCGAAGCTGGGTAAATTTTGTGTGTGATTTACTTTTCAGCATATTTATTTCTGCAATTATATTTCTGTGTTTAATTTGAGAAAATTTGCTATAACCCTATTCACCCCCCCCCCTCTAGGGTTAATCTAGATCCTACAAGTGGTATCAGAGCCCGGTATATTTTTTATTTAACTCTAGAGTCATGAGTCTACAAAATAATGCTTTTTCTGAGGGGCAATCTATCGTTAGGCCACCCATGTTTAACGGGAACGATTATGCTTATTGGAAAGTTAGGATGAGTATTTATCTTAGTTCCGTTGATTATGATGTTTGGGATATTATTGAAACTGGCTATAAACCTCCCACTATAATCGTTGGTGGTACTGAGATTCCTAAACCTAAGGATAGGTGGGATGCTAACGATAAGAGATTGAAAACGACAAATGCTAAAGCCATGAATGCTTTGATATGTGCTCTTGATAAAAATGAATTTAATAGAATTTCTCATTGTACAACAGCACAGGAAATTTGGCACACTTTGGAGGTGACACACGAAGGAACTTCTCAAGTCAAGGAGTCTCGTCTAGCCCTATTCAGCAATGAATACGAGAACTTTGTGATGGACAAAGGCGAGAGCATAAAGGACATGTTTGGACGCTTTTCAACTTTGGTGTACAACGCTAGAGCACTTGGGAAGGTCTTCACTGAGGTAGAGCTTGTGAGGAAGGTGCTACGAGTTTTACCAATGAACTTTGAGGCAAAAGTCACAGCAATCCAAGAATCGAAAGATCTGAGCAAACTAAGCATGGAGGAGTTGATTGGCAACTTGATGACATATGAGCTTGAGTTAAAAGCAAAGGAAGAACGTAACAACTCCGAACCAAAGAAGAAGACGATTGCCTTAAAGAGCAAAGAAGAAAGCGATGAAGAAGATCCAATTGAAGAGCTTGCAATGGCTGTCAATAAACTTAGAAATTCATCAAGATTTAAGCCACACAAGAAGAAATCAAAGGGCAATAGGACAAAAGACTCTGAAAATTCCGATAATGAACTGACATGTTATAACTGCAACAAGCCTGGCCACATCAAACCAAAATGCCCACTTCTCAAAAACAACAAAGGAAAGAAAAAGGCAAAGAAGGTATTTGCAGCGACTTGAGATGATGAAGAAGGAGAGGAAGCTTCGGATAACAGCTCAGAGGAGGCTAACTTGTGTTGCATGGCAAAATCAGAATCAAAAGCAACCTCCGAGGAATCTAGTGAGGAAGGTGAGTATTCATATAGAGATCTTGTTTTTATGTGTCTTGATCTTACTAAAGTAGTTGATGCTCTTGAATCTAAACTTGAAAAACTGAAATCTGATAGGAGAGAACTTGCTCGTGAAAATTTTAGGTTAAAAACTGAACTTGAAAATATTCAAAACCTAGAATGTAAAAGATGTAAAGTTTTAGATTCAGAATTGACAAGACTTAAGAATAACTCTGAGAATCTTGAAAAAGAAAACTTGAATCTTAAGGAAACCATCGACACAAGGAAAAAGGATTTTATAAATCGATGCACCTCACTTGTCACTGAAAACACAACACTAAAAACCAAAGTCCAAAATCTTGAGAAATCTTTGAATAACTTCTCAAGAGGCGAAAAATCTTTCAACATGCTATTGGGAAATCAAATTTTTGCTAACAACAGAAAAGGACTTGGTTTTGGGAAAACACAAGCTGAGGATAATGCAAAAGAGAAAAGTGTCTTTGATAGATGTGAAATAATTGGACATCATGTTGAAAATTGTAGTCATAGGAACAAGAACACAAAATTTATACAAGTTTGGGTTCCTAAGAATTCTACAAACAAATTTCATGTCTATTGGAACAAGAATAAAAGGACTAAACAAGTTTGGGTTCCAAAGGGTTTGTTTATTCATAATGCTTCTGCCACTAACAATCATGGACCTAGAAATAGGTCACAAAAATCTTTCATCGTGTAGGTGTGGTGGCAGGCTAAGGAACAACAACGGTGTTCTCTGGATTTTGGCTGTTCCAGAAACACAACGGGCAACATAGCAAAGTTCCTTAGCCTAGTATAAAGGTGACAGAATCACAATGGGCAATCACGAGAAATTATCGTAAAGGTAAAACAGGTGAAGGTATAATCTGCACCATATTCTAAATTAAATCAGCCAAAATTGTGATAATGATGTGATGATGACTTTAATTCTGACTTATTGATATGATTTTTCTTTTGACTTGTTCTTACTTTGATTTGTGCTTAAAAGTAGACCAACCATCCTTTCATCATTGAACTTAATATGTTTGGTCAAATGATGGTATTTTATTGATCCTTGATTACTCATGCTACACGTAGATATATTGGTTTTGACATTTTGGTCACTGTTTGTAAATTTGCACGATTTCAAATTTCATGTGAAAGGTGTTAACAAGGATTTTAAGAAATTGTTGAAACTTCAAGAAATTGTTTTTGAAATAATTATGATGTTGACTGACTGTTGATTACTCATGAATATAGTTGTTTATCCTATGGTTTCTGAAATTAACACCATGATATTTGTTTGAGTGTGAACATGGCTTCATTACAAATTTCATTCTGAAATAGTTTGTTGAAATTTCACAATCTGGTCTTTGACATCCAACGAGTGAATATTGAGTGAAATTTAAATTCAGATGCAGATTACACTGGTAATATAGTTGATAGAGAAATTACTAGTGTAACGTGATTAATTTTTGAAACATTCATTTGCTGCATCGTTTTTTCAAAGAAAATATCTGCATATTTTTCACTTGAAATAATTTTTCATTTAGCAGAATTTTTTTCTCATATAACCCCTTCGAGAAAATAATTGTTTGACCATATTTTCAGATTAGTCATTTTTATTTGATTTTAAATGACAAATTTTGACTAATCTGACTCCCTACTAATTATCAAAAAGATAAATAGTGATTGAAAAAGTGATAAGTGTTGATATTTAACATACATTACTCAAGAGAGTATATTTGAAAAACTTTCTTTAGGAATTAAAACAAGAATTATAAAACTTTTTGTTGGGTAAAGACTCCATGACCATTTCTATATCTATCATTATTTCTATCGACCATGTGTTATCAAATATTCAATATAGTTTGTCGATATGTGGTACTATAATCAGGAATCATTTGTTTTTCATGTCATATTTTTTAAAATAAATAAATATCCAAAGTATTCACTCTCATTTAAAAGTCCTCACGGTTATGCATGGGTGAATTACTTGGATTTTTGATTATGTGCTTCCATGCTCATTTAAAAGTCCTTACGGTTATGCATGTATGGAACGCATATCAAAATTAATTGCTTAAATAGGCAAGTTGATTCTAATCCCATTTAAAAGTCCTCACGGTCATGCGTGGTTAAAAGATACTTGATTTCATTTTTTAAAATTAAATTCGAATACTACTAATCTCATTTAAAAGTCCTAACGGTTATGCATGATTAGTAGATATTCAAATTCCTGATAGAAATGTACCACAAGTTGATTCAACTATATGATTTTATATGAACACCATATCCATCATTCCTAAAAGTGGAATATGCGCCTAACAAGGGTAGTTATGGTTTTTGTTTGATTCTTATTGAAGTTTAATATTTATATTCAATTTGAGATTAATGTTGGATTAATATCGATCACTTTATCTCTATTTTTCTCTCACACTATTATTCTTTTGCTGATAACAAAAGGGGGAGAGAAAAGTTAAGATTTTGCCAAATAGAATCAAGCAAAGGTCAAATAATTTTCCCATATGCATCTAGGCTCATTTGAATATATTTCTATTTGTATGCATATATGTAGGGGGAGCATCATGTAGAGATGAAGCATTTAAATATATTTCTATTTGTATGCATATATGTAGGGGGAGCATCATGTAGAGATGAAGCATTTAAATAGGGGGAGCAATTAAAGTATATCATTGATCAAATACATTTAACACATGTACAAAATCTTAAATATATGTTTGTTATCATCAAAAGGGGGAGATTGTTGAATATGCGCTTATATGTTTTTGTTTGATGATAATAAACATATATATTCATTTAAATGTATTTGGTAATGTACTATTTTGTTTTTCATAGATTAAATAAATATTTGTTGAATAAAATAAATTACACAGAATTTGAATTTGAATTCAAACAGAATAAGTTACACAGATTTTGAATTCAAACAGAAATTTTATTCAAACAAATATTTATTACAATCTTGAATAGTACAAATTCATGCTCTCACTATACATATACATTTTTGATTACATCACGATTACATCACAAATATTTTTACATTGATAACCTCACTACATATCACTCACACTCGTATCTTGTCTTCAACTGCATTCCAGTTTAAATCCAGCATCTGAGAAATCTGCAAAAATATTCACTAACGCAGTAAAATTGAAAAAGAAATATTTTTGCAATATAAAATAAAATACAATTTTTTGAAAATATGGTTTGCCTCAGTTATTTGGGTTGTTCGTCATAATTCACACTTGTTTTCATCACAAAGTCGTGCATATAGATATTACAGGGACATGTAACCATAAGTGGCTGCAATACACACGTGTACATTCATACACGTGTGCACTGCCTCGCCAACTCGTGTGCGCAGCCAACAAGAACAAGTGTACAATAGTGTCAAGTTGCAAACAGTTCAAAGCTTCGACAAATCACAACAGTCCAATTCCAAATGACTCAGTGAAGTCAAAGTATGCAACTACGTGACATAAATGCAACTACAACGATGCAAGCGAAGAACCAAAGTCAGTGGCAAGCTTCAAACTGCAAAGTGACCATGCAAACTGACTCGAACCAATACAGTGACAATATGCAGCATACCAGAGGTCTCAACAAGAAAATCAAGTACAAGGCAACATGTACACCATGATATAATGTGCACCAGTAATGCAAATTATAGATACAAAGAACAAAGAACATGCATGAAGAACCAGAATACAAGTACAGGAGGCAGTTCAATATAAACATGCTCAGGTCAGAGACAACACACAAATCCAAATGAATAGTACAGTCATGAAGCATGCAAAGAGCTCGAGCATGAGACATGTGCAACACAGTGAAGGTAACAAGTGCAACATACAAACAAGCATGCAACAGAGACCAACAGCCAGTGCCAACAAAGCAAAGAGACAACATCAATAAACCAATATTGCAAGAGGCAACAAGAATGGTGAAGCAGTGCAAATGAGCAAGTGCAACAGTGAATTGAAACATGCACTTGCAAATGAGCAACTACAAGATGAACAACAACCAAGCATACAACTACAGGTCTCAATATTAAAGAAACGACTCAGCATTGAATTGAATACAAGTTCGACTAAAAGTGCAGACGACAGCTACTCAATGATACAGTAGCAAGCTACAATGGATGCAGCAATACCAAGTTCAACAACATCAAAGACAACACAAGTTCAGCTGTGCAAAATGTATACAAAGACAGTGAGCATATATGTATGGATGAAATGCAGAGGTTCAGGCCGAGACTAAAGCAAGCAGCATGTGCAACAGTGAAGTCTTAACTCACAGTAAAGCCGAAGTCAGAATTTTCGAAAATAGGATGCTAAAGTCAAGTCAGAGAATTCAACAAAAATATTCGTCTTTGAAAAAAAGTCAGCAATGAAAAAGGGGAAGTTTTAATGCCGTGTGAATCAAGAAAATCGAACGCAACACAATCAAAGCCGTGCGTATCAAGGTGTAATTAAAATCAGGAAAGCATAATTTAGGAAAGTATCGAATCGATACAAGCAAAATCAAGTGTCCAGAATTCATATAAATGCAATCCCAAAATCATCATCGGCTGTGGAGAAAATCGAATCAAATCCAAACACAAACCCAAGTTCATCATCGGCAATCGAGTTTGAGTTCTAAAATCACAAAAGCACAAACAAGCAAAGAATTTACATACCGCAGCAGTAAAATCAATCATAAGAAGCAACTGCTAACAATTTGCAACCTCGAAGTCGACGCAAATCAATCGTCAGAGAACGAGCAAGTCGAGCAACGCAATCTCAAAGTCAACCAAATCATCAGAGAACGAGCGCGAGCAACATCATAGGAATCGAATATTGAAAAGCCCCAATTTGGATCGCAAGCCCTAATTTCAGAACGAACAAAACAACAGAGGCCGCCATTTTTCTTCTCAAACAAAAGACAGTGGATCAGGTTAAAGATAAAGGGGCCGGCTTTGTTAATTACAAAGGGTTTTTTAGTTATTTAGGGTTTTAATTAAAGGGGTTTTCTTACTTTTTAATTGAGCAAAAATTACGGGTCCAAAGTTGTATTTTAATTTTTGCTCCTGGTTTTATTTTTGAAACTGTTTTTTCTTTTCGAGTCGAAGAATTTGTAAATCACCACCTAGGGATTAGGTAGTGTCAGATTGTCTATTTAGAATTAGTTCAGTGAGCAGGGAGTGCGAGTTTGCAAAGCTCTATAGGCGGGAGCAGTGTTTGCGAGTGAGCGAAACTCTATAGGCGGGAGCAGGGTGTGCGAGTCTAGTAGAGTGTTTGTGAGCGGGAGCAAAAGGGTCTGCGAGTCTAGTAGAGTGTTTGTAAGCGTGATACTGTTTAATTCTAATAGAAATCTGGGAATGCAGCAGTAGGCAGGGGTTGCCGAAGCTGGGTAAATTTTGTGTGTGATTTACTTTTCAGCATATTTATTTCTGCAATTATATTTCTGTGTTTAATTTGAGAAAATTTGCTATAACCCTATTCACCCCCCCCTCTAGGGTTAATCTAGATCCTACAGAGACATCGCACATTTGCTAGTCTAAATCACAAAAATGATCATCAACAATCATCAAAAAGTGTCAATTACAGTAAGCTAGTAAATTTATAAGCTTAGCCTCATGTCCCATAACCACTAGCTTAACTTAAATATTTACGAACAAATTGTAGATTTCCACTCGAAAATTGTCACAAGAGATTCAATCGAACAAGTCCAAGAATTAACCGACGAAGTAAATGCAAGCGTTTCATACCATTTGTTTTACGAAGCCGTTTAATTAGATTTCTCGTACGAGTTAGGTAAAGGTTTATATATTTTTAAAATGACAAATCACAAAAATGATCGTAGAAATGATCAATCGCAAAAATTCACATACGAAGACGTGAATGAAATCCAAAGAATTCGATTTCAAGTTCATCAAAGTGGAAATACCCTTGCTACTCGACACGGCACGACCTAACAGATGAGCGACCTAAGAGGTAGCGGCATAAGAGCGGGGGCGAGCGACCAAAGGAATGGTGCGACTTGTAACAACCCGCATATTTATCGAGTTTGTATTTAAATATTTTATTTAAATATTAACTCGTTAATCAGATTTTGGTCCGAAAAGCTACTTTTTGCAAACGGTCAAATTAGGACTCGAGACCACTTCCATTGAGTTCGAAATGTCATTTACAACTTTTTAAGTATAAACATCGATAGGTTTGGAGTTAGTGAAATTTCACTAACTTTTCCCGCTTTGGACTTTGGGTTAGTTTAGCCTATTAAGCCCAAGTTCCAACCCTCTTCTCCTCGCTCTTCATAAATTTCCTAACTAATCAAGCTTTGGCATTAATGGTGGAGGGAATGGGAAATTAAAACTCCAAGCACAAATTCAATTGCAAATCCAACATTCAACTCCAAATTCAAGTAGAAGATATTGGATTCAAGCTTTGGATTGCTTCTCCTTGCTTTCAAGCTTCATCTTCATAAACTTTAGTGCAAAGGTGAGATTTTTATCTCACAATTCTAGCCTATAACTATATTGGACTGTTGGGAATGATTCCCTATCATTTTTGCATGCATGTTAGCATTTAGTTTGGATTGGATTGGCGAAAAACTCCAATTTTTAGCGTTTTGGTGAATTTTCTGCACTTAGGTCGTTCTGGCCATTTTTAGGTCGTTCGGAGTTAAGTCGTTCATCCATGGGTCGTGAGTCGTTCACGAGTTAACTTTAGATCGTTCTGGAAGAATTGGCACTTCGGAATTAGGTCGCTCACGAGTTAAGCCTTAAGTCGTAGGTCGCTCACGAGTTAGGCCTTAAGCCGTAGGTCGCTCGCGAGTTAAGCTTTAAGTCTTAGGTCGTTTCCGACCTATAATCTCTAGGCAAACGTTAAGTCGCTCGCCCGGGTTTATCTCGTAGGTCGTCTCCGACCTAAGCTCCAGATAAGTCGTTCGAGTTAGGTCGTTGGACCATTTACCTTAGGTCGCTCGACTCTGTTAAGTCGTAGGTCGTTAGACCTTAGGTCGCTCGACTCTGTTAAGTCGTAGGTTGTTAGACCTTAGGTCGTTCGCCTTCCTTAAGTCGCTCGACCCCTCCACATTAGGTCGTATGACCCTTGAGTCGTTAGGTCGTATGACCCTTGAGTCGTTAGGTCGTATGACCCTTGAGTCGTTAGGTCGTATGACCCTTGAGTCGTTAGGTCGTTAGACCCTTGAGTCATTAGGTCGTATGACCCTTGAGTCGTTAGGTCGTATGACCCTTGAGTCGTTAGGTCGTTAGACCCTTGAGTCGTTAGGTCGTTTGGCCATAGCTCGTTAGGTCGTATGACCCTTGAGTCGTTAGGTCGTATGACCCTTGAGTCGTTAGGTCGTTAGACCCTTGAGTCGTTAGGTCGTTAGACCTCATTTTGTCTTCACTAGGTCGTACCGTTTTGGTCGGGGCGCTGCCCCGCACCCCGCCGGGGGCGCTGCCCCCTGGACCCCCGCGACCTGACCGGGCAGGTCGAACCCCGTAAGCGGTGGCGTTGCCCCCGCACCCCCACCTTGGGGGGTTGCCACCCCCCCTGGACCCCCCCTCCGTAGGGGATCTTATCTGAAAAACATTGAGCTGATTTCCTGGGATTTTATTCGCATCTCCGTATGCGATCTTTGTGACTGATTGTTTCTACACTTGCTTATGTGTTTTGTCACTTTATAATATAAAGGTTTCAATACTAGTAGTAAATATCAAAACTCTTTTAACAAACAATTTCAACCCTATTTTTAATAACAAAGCTCTTTTCTTAAACCGTTTTCCAATCTATTAGTATATACAAGCCTTTACCTCACTCGGATGAGAAATCTAATTAAACGACTTAGTAAAACAAGTGGTATGAAACGCTTGCGTTCACTTCGTCGGTTAATTCTTGGACTTGTTCGATTGAACCTCTTATGACAATTTTATTAGTGAAGATTTACAGTTTGTTCGTAAATATTTAAGTTAAGCAAGTGGTTATGGGACATGAAGCTAAACTTCTATATTTACTAGCTTAGTGTAATTGACACTTCTCGTTGATCTTGATGATCGCTTTATGAATTAGACTAGCAATTGCGCGATGTCTCTTTCATTGCAAGGTTAGACTAGACACCACTTGTGTGATTCCATTCACAAATACCTTTCTGCTTTTTGGTTAGTCTTGACCTCAATCTGTGTGATTCCATTCACACATGCGGGGTAGCTCCCCTTGGTCTTCGGACCGTCATGTGATAGGCCTCTTTCCCTTTTTATGATTTTTGGATTTCTCGTGTTGATTTCTGGAATTTATGTCATTGACTTGTTATGAGTACAAGTTTAGGGTATGATGCCCTCTTCGAATCTTTGAGAAGATTCTTGTGATATTGATTATCTCTTATTGATTGATCTTCTGTTGATCATTATTTACATACTTATAGTGGTATGTCGTTATGGATGTTTATGTTTATGCCATATCTTTTATGTTATATCATGTCATCTGATATTTATAGCTAGACTGATCCGTTTATTATATTCTTAAATAATACTCGGGTCAGACCGAGATGTTACAGGTGCTTCTGCTTGACTTCTTCCCAGGGATTCATCACTCTGACTTTTGGCTAACTGTTTAGATTAGCAGTTTTTGTTGTATACACTTGAGATATAGACTCATAGTTGTATTCTTTTGTATAGCACGTGTTGCTATTCTTTTGTATTATCGTGGATCTTACTGACCACTACTCTGATGTACACTTTCATGTGTTAGTTATATATTCATATCTTCTTCCGCCTTTGTGATATGGATATCTGTGACTGATTTGTGATATGATTATTTCTATGTTTGTTTCCGAAGATTATTTATAGCCACCGTGTGATAAGCAATTACATGGATGGTCGCTCCTCAACAGCCTTATTCTCCGTGCTAGTTGACAGCACTACTCCGGAGTGTTCTTGGCTAGCGTGGGTATAGAGGTGGGGCGTCACACGACTCAATAGTTCAAACGACCTAAGAGGAAGTGGGATAGGAGTAGCATGCGGCCTAAGGAGTGCGACCTATGGCGCAGGCGACCTAAGAACATGGCGCGACCCAGTGGTTGCGAGCTAACACGGAGCGACCTAGCTGCAGAAAGTCCGAGCGACTTAGTGGTTGCAAAGACCTAGTCGAGCGACCTAAGTGGTCAAATGGGCGCGACCTAAGAGAGCGAGCGACCTAACAGATACGGCATATGGCCGAGTGGCCTAGGGACAAAACGACCTAAGTGGTAAGGCCGAGCGACCTAACGACTTAAACAAGGCCGAGCGACCTAACGACTTAAAGGCTAAACAAGGCCGAATAACGACCTATGGTGCAAGCGGCCTATGAGGAGGAACGACCTAAATGTAGGCCAACCTAAGGGAGACAAGGCCGAGCAATGACCTAGCACGACCCGACCTATAGGGGAGCGACCCAAGTGCAGGCCGACCTAATGTGCAGGCCGAGAATCCTTCATGTGCAGGCCGAGCGACCTAGGGGTTTGAAGTGCAAAAACTCTCCCAATTTGCAACCGATTGAACATGGACGCTAGGGGATTATGCCCATAGGCTACCCGGTCGTATTGGCTCCTCGATGCATCACCAAAAATGTGTTTAAACATCAAAGATTGGATTTTTTAAAGATTTGAACCCAAAACACTAAAAATTGGAATTTTCACCAATTCAATCCAAACCAAAAGCAAATGCACATAAATAAGTGTTAGGAATTCATACCTAACAATCGAAGGTAGTTATAGACAAAGATGTGAGATAAAAATCCCACCTTTTCACAAAATCAATGAAGAAGGAGCTTGAGAGCAATGGAAGAAATAATGGCTTCTCTTTGAATTTGGAGTTGGATGTTGGATTTGCAAATGAACTAGGGCTTGGAGTTTTAATTTCCCAATTCCTTCCTCCATTTTTGATGAAGCTTGAGTGTTAGGAAATGAAAGTGAAGTTATGAAGGGAAGGGGGTTGAGCTAGAATTAATAGTTTAGGCTGAAGGGGCTAAACCAAACCCAAAGTGAAAAAGTGACAAAATTCCACTAACTCCAAACATATCAAAGTTTATACTCAAAAAGATCGCAAACGGTGTTTTGAACTCAATGGGAGTCGTCCCGAGTCCTAATTCGACCTTATGCAAAAAGTAACTTTTCAGACTAAAATCTGACTAACGATAAAATATTAAAATAACATATTTAAATATTCAATCAAATAGATCATTTCAGTATAGGAATAAAGCAACTACTCATGTAATAAAACCATACGAATTTTCAATTTCATTGAAGTTTGTTGTAACAACCCGCATATTTTACGTCAAAATTCGCAACAACAGCAGTTCCAAATTTAACAAATATTGAAATGATCTATTCACCGCATACTGAAATGCTTTAACCATTTCACATGATCCCATCGTACTTATCCATTTATATTTAAATACATAGTTAAATTTACTGTCTTTTAGTTTGACACATCAAAATGGTAAAAACTAACAATATGAAAAGCACTACAAAAAAGTTTTCATGGACTTACCGACATATGTAAAAGTATATTTATCTGAACCTTATCTCTTTACAACAAAATAGTGAGAATTTGTTATTCGTCTTTTGTTATTCTAAGATTAGAAAACATCTCAGTTGGATATTCTACATGCTCCTAATTTTCAGATTAATACGCGAATCTTGACATGTCATTATTTATTAGTGACACAAGTGGTGCATATTTGGTCATAGAGTTATGTTTAATTGATATTTTGAGTACATGTTGAAATGGCGTATCCATTTGCCACTTTTAATTCACAACTTATCAAAAATAGCGATTTTAGAATTTCAACCGATTACTGTAATTTTTGTGGTGCCTTACACAAAAAAATTTCATTAAATATCCGAGACATATTAATTCATTTTCATTGTTCACATAATTTCATAATGTTTAATCTTATACTTACCAACTTCTTACGCCTTCTTTTCTTATGAATGTTGAAGGTCTGCATTTTACTGCTTTACCGAATAGGGATTTCATATCTGATCAAGGCAACTTCAAATCATATATTTCTTATGTACAAAAGAAATGATTCATAATGTCTTTCATAAGAATTAAGTTCAAAATTATTAGAGACTAAGGAATTGCCTGAAAGAACGAATAAATGATGGTCAAAATACATGAGATAGTTTTCAATTCTGAAATCATTTGGTAGAAATGTAATTTAAACGTCCCTTTGGTTTGACTTAAATATGCTACTTTTTGGCTTTTCGAAAGCCAGAATGAATAAGTTTTGGCTTTCAAATAGAAAATGTAGCGAGTAAATATCATTTTTGATTTTACTACTAAATATTATCGAACATATGAGTATTATATCTCATTGCTCTGTAACATTGTTCAATTTATATATTTCACTCTTTATAATGTAGTATATATCAATTGATGCTTTATTATAATTTGGTAGTATATATGTCATTATTTGTAAGTTATCTAAATATCATAACTTATATCTATTCTTAATAGTGCCATTTGTTTTATATTTTCGGTGAATTCGTGTATTGTCTACTGCAAGCCATTTGATCCATAAGGAAAAAAACTATTTATGTTTATAATGGACACATATATATATATTCAAAAGTTTATAAAGAAACGATGATACTAGCACTTATGTTGTGCTATGTTCATATTTGGAGAACCAGTTTATATTATTAACAACAAAATATCTACTATTTTGCACAATATAATAATCAGGTAAAATATTAGAGAAACTAAGATTACTTGCTGTATTATTTTACAACATGATCCAGTGCGATGCACACAAATTTAATTTTCTGAAAATTTATTCAAATTATGATCCAAGTTATAATAGATAATTTAGCCCATATTGAGAATGTCAAATATTTGTTGCCATCATCCACTTCACATTACTACTGTAAAGTTGCTTGGGTGGACAGTTTATTTTATAGATAAAGCTCTACATGTGATGTATATGGATCAGAAACAAAAGGCATATTTATTGCTACAGTCGGGTTATTTTTCTACATATATTCATCTTGATATCACTGATTTAAGTACAATGATCACTAACTTCCTACCTTCGGTATTTTTGTTGACACAAGGCCTATCATAATCAATCTACAGCTAAAATGGCTAGGATATATTCGCTTCAGTTAGTCCCTTGCTATTTATTCTTCAACATGGT
Organism: Allium cepa; assembly: GCA_030765085.1. Lineage (NCBI taxonomy): Eukaryota > Viridiplantae > Streptophyta > Magnoliopsida > Asparagales > Amaryllidaceae > Allium > Allium cepa. The sequence continues at coordinate 625,240,942 of CM060939.1, forward strand.
TAAAATATGGGCAACAATGTCTTAATAATTTTAAATGGGATCTAAATTTAGTTAAGAAAATCTTATGCGAAATAAAATGGATATTTCTTGCATAAATCATGTCCTATATGGTTGACTCATTGACTATCACAAAAAGTAATCACATTTTAAAGTTCTTAAGTTATAACTCATACATATTATTCAATTTTCCATCATAAAGCTCTATTTCATTTGACAAAATTAGGATTTCCTATGTAAAGATTATAGTGATCACAATGGAAAGCTTAAGAGATGGCAAAAAGATATTTTTTTTGTTTCTGGCTATTGAAATATTTATGCAGTTATATATTGATTTCTACCATTATGTTGTCTAACAAATTTTTTTATCCATTATCTTTTGGTAACATAGTTTCCTCATTTTTAATCACTATATAAGAAGATTTTGTTGTGTTTACATAAAGACATTTATATGATTGTTCTACCTCAATTTCTCTGATTAAACAATTTTATTAGTTTTGGTTTTTATTCAAGCGCTATGATCTGACTTAATTGGTATTATCCGTTGCAAAACCCCTGTTACTATGGGTATTATCCATTGTGAAAAGAGGTATTTTGTTGTAGCGTATGGCAGTTTAGACCCAACAAATGAGTCAAGTGCAATTTAGCTTCAAGGACCCTTCTATATGACGTGGTCATGCTCTTCATGGTCAACACCTACATCATGTAGGGTAATTAGGGGTATGTGTACAAATTTAACACTATTTATCGTTCCAACTCATAGTTGTCATATCCATCTTTAAAAAATATGATCGCAACTTCTTCTATAATCGGAATTTGCAAAGTTTGACTCATAGTATATATGTATTTTTGTGTGTGTGTGTGTAAAAATGTAAATACGTTCACTCAGCGTATTCTAATTTCTATGATCGACTAAATCGAAACCCAAGTCCATTAGGGTATGGATCATTGGTGTTGGTAATCTGTAATAAACATATGTATATCAAAGAGCGAACTAAGAAAGGAATATTAGAATATAATAAAACATATATACAGACTAAATCATTTCATTCCCTTCAACACTATGATCTGACTTAATTTGACCGTAAATCAACAGCTTTGAAAAGTAGAACATGAAAAGATGATTCTTTTTTTAAAAAAAAAGTAATGCCTAAGCAGTCAACCTTTCAATGAAGGACTTTGGACGTCTAAAAATAAGGTACAACAAATTATTGATCATGTGCTCACACATCATCTAAAATATTAACTATTTTTTTCATTAACTACCAAATAGATTTGAGTTGGAACTAACAACTCCTATATAGTTGTAACA